>CM039722.1:60262966-61462966 GCA_022539455.1 Dendrobium nobile | reverse complement strand
GCTCTAAGCGGGACCTAAGAGAATATGCATGTGTAGAATTGTCATTTTAGGATGCCAACAAATATCCAAGTCATTTGTTGTTGCCTGTGGCCAATTAACTTGCAAACTACATTAAACATGTTTAGCAAATTCCAATTTATGGTGGAGTATATCTATGAGCTCTTAAAAGCCACAAAATACTCCCACCCTTGCTTCACAAGCACTTGTAAATTTTATAAACATATTTTGTGATTTTGCAAATCTTAGGCATGCAAAGGTCTAGGGCATTCATTTCGCAGTGTGTTGCACACACTTAATCAACAATGTCATTTATGGGATTCACGACACAGACCTTGGAAGGTGCATGGTAGATCTCTCAATGATTTAGTGCTTCTAAGTTGATTAAATTTATATTCAACCACTTACAAAAAACCATACAATCTCATAAACTTCAACATGTGCACACACTTGTACATTATAAATCAGCCTTGTCATGATCTATGTTTTGAGAAAAAATGTATGCAAGTGAATAAGTTGTAAGTTTATGTATAACCTTACATGCTCGAATTACTCGCCACTTTGTATAGTCACTTCGACTTGAAAGTAGCATGAATAAATTCAAATAATTCAAAAAGGAGGTATTGGGTATAACATATGAACCTTTGAGGGTCCATTGGATATACCAAACTAGCTTTACAAGCATTGGAAATTAAATGAATGTATTCATGAACTTCACAAGTTTCAAATGACAACAATCCTAGCAAATGCAAGTTCGATGCACTAATTCAATTTTGTCACGATATTTGCATTGGATTGGGGATAAATGTGATGTGAAATGTTTGAAAACATAAACATTGACATTTAATTCAAGAGCAAAGGATAGCCTATGGTTCGATTATAGGCGACGGCTTGGGGTACAACATGAACACTTTTACATGCATTTGAGGGTTGTCAGCCACAAATCCGACCACCCTACACGTATCGGCATGTCTCTTTGACTCTCACAAGAGAGCAAACAAACAGAAATCACTAGATTTCCATTGCTTTGTGGAGAGGACAATGAATGAAGGATATTGAGGAAGCAAAACTCAGTTTCTAAAGGACTTATGGCTTCGAAAGCGTCAATCACGCAACAAAGGGCTTGAGGACCTATGTTTCACTAAATTTTTAAGTGGTTTACCTCGCCGGGTTGTCACGAGGCAAACCACAATGCACTCACCTTGTCAAAAGGCGAGAAAGCGGTAGAAAGTTGCTATCCCAACTGCTCTGGACGTTGTTGCTTGCTTTCCAAGCTCTTCCAGAAGTTGCCTTTGTTGTTTGAAAGCTTCCAAAAGCCTCCTTGATTGCTAAGAGCCCGCCGGAGTTGAAAGAGGAAAGAGTAGAAGCCTCCTATTGGATGAAACGCCACTCAAGTCTGGACTTGAACGGAGTCAAGGTCTTCGAGTCGGTCGGAGGTCACGAACAGAGGTCGACGGCTTCGAATGATCTGGCGAGTGAGCATGATGGACCTCCTGGAAGACTCGACCGAAGGCCGGGACGAAGTCGAATGGTGGTTTCGCATGCGAGTAGAGGCTGGAGATGGAAGTCCCGCATGCAAGCAGGGTCGCGGACAGAGGTGTTCGGCACAGACAGAAGTTCCACACGCAAGCATGGTCGCGAACGACAGTTCCGCGAGTGAACTAGCCATGAATGGAGGGTTCCGCATGGAGCTACACTCTCCCTCTCTCTCGCCTATATGGGACACGCACAAGCAATGAGGCAGACTGGAATAGAATTCTCCCTTCTCTTCTTTACACACTCTCTGCTTTCTCCATGCGTGGAATCGAGGCCCATGCCTACTCGAGTAGAATTCTGGTGCAAGATAAAAGATTTTTGTGAATCTCTCTGCTACAGCCGCCCGTCAAAATCAAAGGAATTAATGGAGAAACGACGACAAAATTTGAAAATTAAGATAAATCATAACCCTTAGAAGCAAGGCCTGTTTTGGAAAGGTCAATTAGGCTAAGACTAGACCAATTGAGCTAAAATTGGGTTCGAATTAGACTCGACCCGGACCGATTTGGGTCCGATCAAGTCAATTTTGCAAAATTAAACTTGAATCGGTGCCGAATTGCATCGAATTTGGTTTGACAAGGATTGATTAGGTTCAATTTGAACCGATTTTAAGTCGTTTCGATCGATTTAGATCAATTTCAATTAATTTGATTTTAATTTGATGAAATTGAATTTGATTTTATTAAATTGAAATCCGATTTGAGTGAATTTTGCTACGACGACATTCAATTGAGTTGATCGAGCACGATTAAGCCCAGTCGGGCTCGATTCAGCTCGATAGGAGTCGTGTCAACGCGAAAAACATGTCAACTCCTTATTTATGTTTAATGGTATGTTTTAGACTTCTTGCTTATTATTGAGTGCTTGTATGATATTTTTTATGATCCTAAGACTTACACCAAGCCTCATGAAAAGAAATAATCAATATACGATTACTCAATTTTAAAACTTGCTCGTATTCATGACTTCATTTACATAATTATCGACGGGTTCTTAATAATGGCTAGCATTTTCCCTTACTAAGAAGTCGTGGATCCATCTTATATGGCACACTTATTATTATTTTAATATGAAGAATAATAAGTTTGTCAGACAATTTGGGGAAACTTTATGGACACCTTGGAATTACTTTATGATTCTCGCCTTACATTAACAAATCAATTGGCAACAAAAATGATAAATTGTAGCCTAGGTAACTTATTACGATGCATTCTTAGTGATAATTTGGGAATCTGGGAATTAATAAAGGCAATTGTTGAATTTACATATATAGCACAATTCATTATACATAACAGAAAAAACCTTCTAAAATTGCTAATGATGAACCCTAAAAAATCAATAGATTTTGTCGCTCTACCCTATATTTATCATACTATTTATCCATTGTCCATGCCGGTCTTGTGGAACTAGGAGAGCTCAACACATAAGAAATTGACAAACTTAAGAACTTCCTCAATTCTATGGAAAAATCATTTGAATCACTCTCTAGTTCAAAATAATATGATTTTTAACTCTTGTATTTTTAATGTCTTAAATGATGTTCTTCACACGTGTATCCTAGATTCAAGAGCCACTGATTACATGACAAACCTCCCCAACCTTGTTCAAACCAACAAACCTTACCCCAACAACAACAACAACATTAACCCTTTATCTCACTACGTGGGTCAGCTATATGAATCTTTTTTTCACCATTTTGTCATGTTAAGAGTCAAATTATCAATTAAATTTAATAAAGAAATATCATTTCTAATATTTTTTAACCAAGTCTTTTTAGGTCTACATCTATCTTTCTTAATATAAACCAAATCTAATACATCTACTCTCCTAACCAGGTCATTGGACGACCTCCGTTTTATGTGACCAAACCATCTAAGACGGCTCTCTCTAATATTATCTTCCACTGGAGCTACTCCAACCTTTTCATGAATAAGCTCATTTTGTATCATGTCTCCAAGAGTAAAGTCACTCATCCACTTGAACATCCTCATCTCTGCAACATGTAACTTAATATTATGCATCTATTTTAATGGCCAACATTCTGCACCATAAAGCATTGAAGGTCTCGCCACCATCTTATAGAAAATTTCCTTAAGTTTTCAACATATTAAAATGTAAACAATCTAAAATCAAACTAGGCTTCATATTTTTTTCTAACAAAAAAAGAAAAATTACACGGCTCCCATCAAAGAACCAAGTTTTCTAAACTTTAAATTGATCAAATAGCTCAGTGAGTCTTATGAAGAACATCCTTCACTTAAGGATCAGATAATCAAAAATTTGCATTTGTAAGTCAGCATTCTGCATATTACTCATGGTCAGACATCTTAGCCTAAAAGTCAAGTTGTAAGTCCTACTTTCTAAACAAAAATCTCTATACTCTTCATGAGCATTGAGGCCGAATATCATGGTTTTAAAAGTGATTAGGTGGGTTTTAGCTAATAGCCCTTTCCAAGCAATGCAATAAATCCAAATGTCGGGCTGGCTATGCCTCATGTGAGGTGTAGTTTGTAAGTCCCTTGCACGTCGATAGACTTAGATTCAAAGCACTATTTTTTAATAGCCTTCGCCTTAATTCTAGGGTTTGAGGCAGTGGTTGATTTCAATCACCTCAAAAGTTCTCACCTTCCGTGGATTTCCTCCAACACGTGTTATTAGAATGTAAGCCCCAACATTCTAATTAAGATTGTCAACTTAAACAAAAAAAATTGAATTCTAAAATGTAAAACCTAACTTAGGATAGTTTCGAGTACCTCTGAGTTTTTCCCTCATAATCAAGTACTCATACTCTTCCTCCTCTTGCCTCTCATTTTAAGAATTCTAATCAAAGTTGATCCCTCTTCCTTTTAAATTCCTAAAGACCAAAACTCTTAAAACAAGAATTTCATGAATTTTAAAATCAAAAATTTAGTCAATATTTGGATGATTTTCAAAATAAAAAAACCACTAGTTTAATCAAAAAATTTCTAAAACATCAAATGTTTGAGATGTAATTAACCATAGGGGCTTGCCCCTATGTGGCATCCGTACCCCAGAATAAAATAAACCCCATTCAACCAAATATTGAATAGGAGAATCTCTGTTAAAATTATAAATTTTGTTAATAAATCCATAATGAAATGATATTTTTATCCTTCGGGGTGATATATCATCTTTCTTATGCTGTACTCGATCACAAAATATGCAATCCGTTAATGATGATAAAATTTCTCCAACACTCAATGCTATAAAATTGATTACCCAAAAACATTTTGCTCCTTCTACGAAAATGAATACTATATATCTTAATTTCTCTTGCAGACAATCATGAATGGCCCATGCAACAATATGTCGTAAATGATTTCCAATATGGGGATGCCAAAGTATATATAGTTCCACTATCAAGATTTAATAGTTCTCTCATAAAGAACAAAATGTACAAATTACAAAAGGCTCTATATAACCTTCAATAATCTCCAAGAATATATTTTAGTAGATTCACAAAATCCATGAATGAAGCAAGATACAAATAAAATCAAGATCATGCTCTCCTCATAAAACACTTCACAGATGGTAAAATCTTAATTTTCATCATATATGTTGACAAATAATTATCACATGTGGTGAAAAGATAAAAAAAACAAATCTTTCAAAAAAAAACTCGTTGAAGAACTTGAGATCAAAGAGACAGGCAAACTTAAATGCTTTTTGGGACTAAAAGTTGTTCAATCATAATAAGAAATAATTCTCTTAACAAAGATATATCTTGGACCCATTGGAAGAAACAAAAATGTTGATTGTAAACTTGTGAAACCCTAACTAAACCTGACCAAAAAATGGGCACAGATGAAGAAAGAAAAATAAAAATGACCAATATTTAAGATTTGTTGAAAAAAAAGATCAATATCTCACATCCATCCAAATAATGAATTTACAGTGAATCTCATTTGTCAATTAACACAAACCCAGAAGGTTTCATCTTCAAGCTACGTAGAGAATCCTCAAATATCTTAAATTAAGTCGTGGTGAAGGAATTATCCATAAAAAGCAAGATGGTATAATGATAAAAACCATGCAAAATCACCGATGGATAGAAGATCAACAATTGAATGTTGTATATTTTTTGAAGAAAAACTCATAACATGTAGGAGCAAGAAATAACTTCTTGTTTCAAGGTCTAGCAACAACAACATCAAGCCTTTATCCCACTGTGGGGTCGGTACATGAATCCTTTTCTCCACTACCATATTAAGAGTTTTTTTTTTTAACTAGAGATTTTATTCCATAACAAGGGAAAGATACAAATACAATGATCCAAAAAAGGACTAAGCAACATCACCTAAAAGAGAAAAGCCACAATGAAGCAAACAACCAAAATTGAGAAATCAACGAAGCCGGGCTCAGTTAGTGGCAAAACGCTCCGACCATCCAAACGGTAAACCAAGGCCATCCATAGGGCAAGCAATAGGCCAGAACATAAAACCCGAACAGACGAAAATAGTATCCCGCAAGAAGACCAGCAAGATGCGGCCAACAGTGGTTGCCAACAAACCAAACGATCAAACGGAGAGCAGGTTCACCTCATCATTGCCCAAGCTAAAAGCCTTGGCCACACCAACCAAGCCAATGAAAAACAGTCGCAAAACCAAATCCAAAAAGCCATACAGCCAATCAACCACAACCAATAACCCCCAACACCCTCGATAGACAGCATCCAAACAAAAGAACCCGCCATAAACTTATTTGGATTTCTTGCAACAACGATTTGCCCCACCCAAGGAAAAATCATTTTCCACAAGATGATCCACCTGCAACATATAAGATTCATGAAAACCCTCAGACGAGTCAGCAAAAAAAGCCCCATCCCCATCTCGACTAACAGGGGAAACATCCAACCAATCAGAGTGGTCCACAGAGCAATCTCTCAACTTGCCCAAATGAGCTTGCAATGCAATATTGAAAATTCGAGACACCGGCACATCAACAAATTGAGCAGGTCTAAGAACCTTCACAGGTGTATCCGAACTAGTTACAGGAGAAACATCTGTTGACACACCCAACTCAGTGGATCCAACATCCACGACCTTATTAACTCCACACTGACCCTCATCAGCATCCACTAAATTTTCACTAGAAACACAACCACTAAAAGACTTCTCAACAACAATAGGAGAAACAACACCAGCAGGCGCACTATCCCCCTCCAAAATTATAGGAGGGTCTAAACAACCTAAAGGACATCAGCAATAATCTAGAAGCAAACTGCAGGCACAGGAGCCTCCACCAGGAGGAACCAAAACATACACAGTTGCTGAAACGTCGGCCAAATCCTTAGGCAGCACCACACGAGCACTAGGCTGAATGCCATCAATATGGCCAACTGTAACAATAACATTATTCAAAACAGGTCCATCAGCCTTATTCAAAATAGGATGAGCTAAAGCTAAATGGGGATGAAGGATTTTGCATTCAGATTTGAAGGGCCCCAAAGACTTACAATGTGAGCAATAAAAGGGAAAATTCTCTATAACCACCGGTTGAATATACCCTAAAGTTTCCGGACCAACTCACACCCTATCAAGATAAGATTTAGTAACATCCAACTCAACCAGGACACGAGCAACAGAAGGCCTAGAGCCAGAAGATGTCGCATGATCAATCTTAAGAGGCTGACCAAACATAGAACCCAACCCATGCAAAATCCTATTAAGAGTCAAATTCTCTTTTAACTCTAATAAAGAAATGTCATTTCTAATATTTTATAACCAAGTATTTTTAGGTCTGCCTTTACTTTTCTTAACATAGGCTAAATCTAATACATCTACTCTATTAACAGAACCATCGAAAGGCCGCCGTTTTATATGACCAAACGATCTAAGGCAACTCTCTCTAATATTATCTGTCACAGGAGCTAGTCCAACCTTTTCATGGATATGCTCGTTTCGTATCCTGTCTCTAAGAGTAAATCCACTCATCCACCAGAGCATCCTCATCTCAGCAACACTTAACTTAATATTATGCTTCTCTTTTAATGGCCAATATTCTGCACAATAAAGCATTGCAGGTCTCACCACCATCTTAGAAAATTTTCCCTTAAGTTTATGTGGTACTTTTCTATCGCACAACAAACTCGAAGCATTCCTCTACTTCAACCATCCAACTTGAATTACACTAATAAGTAATAAAATGACCATCTATTTCACCATCACTTTGAACAATAGACCCAATATATCTAAAACAAGTACACTTATTAATAACTTGATCACTCAAAGTCACAAACCCCCCAATAGATCTATTACTACTAAAATTACACATCATATATTCAATTTTAGATCTACTCAAACGAAAACCTTTAGACTCTAAGGTTCTCCATAATTCAAGTTAACCTTCAACTCTCTCTCTAGTTTTATCAACAAGAAGAATATCATTAGCAAAAAGCATACACTATGGTACAACCTCTTGCAAATGTTTAGTAAGAACATCCATGACTAAAGCAAAAAGAGACGGGCTTAAGGCTCATCATTGATGTAATGCAACTAAAATAAGAAAATACTTGGTCAAACCACCTTATGTTTGATCATAAATAACAGCTCCCATATACATATCCCTAATGACTTGAATAAAAGCATTATTAACCCATTTCTCTTCTAGAACTCTCCATAACACTTTTCTTGGAGATCTAGCATTGAATCTAAATTTACAGTCGTTCAAATGAAATGAGCAAATGGAAATATATGGTGATAATAAATCTGATATCAACATAGCTCATAATTCAATACAGCATAATCGCATCGATCATATGGAGATGGATAGACATTTCATTAAAAAAATAGAAACATTCTGTATATGTCAACAAGAAATCAACTTATAAACATTCTTAACAAAGGACTTTGCAACCTCAAATTCAAAAATATTATATTTAATTTGAAATGGAAGATTTATACCTTTTTTTTTTTTCTTGGGGGGGGAGGGGGATTTGAATGATCATGAGACTCACAAGTAAACTAATATTGGTATGAATCATTGAGCACATAGACAGGTTTTAATAATTGAATTGATCATGTTATGGCTCTTAAATTATAATCTATATACCTACTCTTCCTCTTCTAGTCATTAACCCCTCTTAGAAACTTTTTTTCTAGTTCAGTAAATAGCTTTGATTTATTTTCAATGTAAGACTTTTGAAAATTTCTAAATATATTTTCATACTTTGTACATAATAAAGTAATAAATTTAAAGTGTTTTTTTTTACTTTTCTACATGTAGGATATGAGAGAATTCCTGGTGTGTACGAAGTAAGCAAAAAAAAGCCATGAAAAAGCTATAATTACTTTCATATTACCTATGATCTTGCAATTGCAAAAATAAAGGAAAAACAATGCACTTTTAAAATTTTAAATTTCAAATTACAAAATTATATTTAGTATAACAGTCATTTATGCATATAACACTAACATATTTATCTACAAAACTATCAATCAAAATTTAGAATATACTAAACCCATGCATTTGCACATTCTAGAACTAAATCAAAGAGAATTTAATGAATGTGAAAAATATGTGTTAGATTTTTCTTGTGTTTTTCATGATTTTAATGATCATGAGACTCACAAGTCAACTAATATTGGTATGAACCATTGAGCACATAGACGGGTTTTAATAATTGAATTGAACCTCTTATGGCTCTTAAATTATAATTTGTATACCTACTCTTCCTCTTCTAGCCATCAACCCCACTTAAGAACTTGTTTCTTGTTTAATAAATAGCTTTGATTTATTTTCAATGTAAGAAATATGAAAATTTCTAATTATAGTTTCATACTATGTACATAATTAAACAATAAAATTTAAAGTGATTTTTTTTAACATTTCTACATGTATGATATGAGAGAATTCTTGGGGTGTACGAAATAAGCAAAAAAATGTCATGAAAAAGCTATAATTACTTTCATATTACCTATGATCTTGTACTTGGAAAAATAAAGGAAAAAACATTGTACTTTCAAAAGTTAAAATTTTAAATTACAAAATTATATTTAGTATAAAAGACATTTATGCATATAACACTATCATATTTATTTACAAAACTATCAATCAAATTTATAAAATATACTAAACCCGTGCATTTGCACAGATCAATTATCAGGAGAGTCACAAGTCAACTAATATTGGAATGAATCATTGAGCACATATGCGGGTTTTAATAATTGAATTGATCCTCTTATGGCTCTTAACTTATAATATGCATACCTATTCTTCCTCTCCTAGTCATCGACCCCTCTTAAGAACTTTTTTTCTAGTTTAGTAAATAGCTTTGATTTATTTTCAGTCTAAGAATTTTGAAAATTTCTAAATATATTTTAATACTTTGTACAATATAAGGCAATAAAACTTAAAGTGGTTTTTTTTTAACCTTTCTACATGTAGGATATAAGAGAATTCCTTGTGTGTACGGAATAAGCAAAAAAAACGTCATGAAAAAGCTACAATTACTTTCATATTACCTATGATCTTGCAATTGCAAAAACATAGAAAAAAACAATGTAGTTTCAAAAGTTAAAAATTTTAAATTACAAAATTATATTTAGTATAAAAGACATTTATGCATATAACACTAACATATTTATTTACAAAACTATCAATTAAAATTTTAAAATATATTAAACTCATGCATTTGCACATTTTAGAACCAAATCAATGAGAGTTTAATGAATGTGAAAAAAATGTGTTAGAATTTTCTTGTGTTTTTCATGATTTTAATGATAATGAGACTCACAAGTCAACTAATCTAGGTATGAATCATTGAGTACATAAACGGATTTTAATAATTGAATTAATCCTCTTATGGCTCTTAAATTATAATATGTATGCCTACTATTCCTCTTCTAGCCATTGACCCCTCTTAAGAACTTGTTTCTTGTTTAGTAAAGAGCTTTGATTTATTTTAAGTTTAAGACTTTTGAAAATTTATAAATATACTTTCATATTTTGTGCATAATCAAACAATAAAATTTAAAGTAGTTTTTTTTAACATTTCTACATGTTAGATATGAGAGAATTCCTGGTGTGTACGAAATAAGTAAAAAAATGTCATGAAAAAGCTATAATTACTTTCATATTACCTATGATCTTGCAATTGCAAAAATAAAGGGAAAAAGTCATGTACTTTCCAAAGTTAAAATTTTAAATTACAAAATTATATTTAGTATAAAAGACATTTATGCATATAACACTAACATATTTATTTACAAAACTTTCAATCAAATTTATAAAATATACTAAACCCGTTGATGCAGGTCTATGTATGAATTAAATGAATGCGATAAGAACTCGCACATTTTTTAATAAGAGCAATGAAGAACTACAAACGTTAGCCACCAAACAATAATAGAAAACAAAAGAGAGGTTGCTTGACTTAGGCCAAATCACATGCTAAAAACTAAGATCACTAAAACAATTAAAATTTCAATATATACAAACTAATAGATTTCCAATAGCATCCCAAGGTTAACAATGAGATTAGAAAGCATAGAAAATCAAACTCAAACCCTACATTTACTAAGTGATGGAAGATGGCTTTGCATGACTCATTGTGCTTGAATCAAAACCTACAAGAGAAGAAGATTAAGAAAGAAATTGAATAGGAGGACAAGTTCACCCTCGTCGCGGGATGGAAGTGATTTGCCACTGAACATTGGCAAGCTCTCTTCGATTGCTTCGGACAAGATGAAGATGATATGATCCTGGTATTCCTCGACAGAATTGTCTATTTCCGGGTTGATGTCGAAGAACGACCGGAGGAGGTCGACGTTTCCTTGCTCGTTGTAGACGAAGCCGGAGTCAAGATCGGGATCGGCCATACATCGATTCTGTAAGGTTGAAGTGTTAGAGACGACAGTCATTGCTTCCCTTAAAGACTCCTCTTTAGAGAGAAATTTCTCTTAAGGATTCAAGTGGAGAAGAGGGAGAGAGGTGGACGTTCAATGATGGGGGCTTGGGGAAGAAACAGGTTCAGATTTTAGGAGGTAGGATGGAGGGAAATTTGGGAATTTGTTTCCATATTTAATTCATAAATTTGGAAACCATTAAAAGGGAAAAGGGGGTGAGAGGTAGGGGAGGGTAGGAGAGAGGGGCTTTGAATTCTTCCCTAAGAGGGAGGGCTTGAAGTTGGAAAGTAGCTCAAGAGGTGGGGACCCAAGGGGGCCGGCGGCATAGAAAGAGAGGAAGGAGCTTTGGGAAATAAATCAAGTCTTCTTGATTTGGATTATTAAATTAGGAAGGACTTAATCAATTCCCATTTAATTTGAAATTCAAAAGGGGCTGAATTTTGAAAACTTTCCTAAAATAGATTCCTATGTTTGGAAAGTTTTAAAATTCAAAATTTCAATGAATAAATGGGGCCCAAAGCTTTCCAATTGAGGTCGGGTGAAATATGAAAAGTATTAAAGGGGGAATTTTGGAATAGTAAGCAAGAGGAAGGGATAGGGCCGGCGGTTAGCCTAGGGACTTGGGTGAGGGGCCGGCAGGCAGGTGGGGAGGATGGTTGATTGTGTGGTGGTGTTAGGCCGTCGGTGTGGTGGTGGTGGAATGAAGCCGACAATGGGGAAGCGGGAGGTTTGGAGAGTCGGCAGTTTGGAGCTAGGTGAACCGTGGGATAGAGGGGGAAGGGAGGGAGGAAGAGGAAAAAAGAAAAGATATAACTAGCCACGAACCCAGACTCTTCCAAGGTTGGTGGGTAATCCACTTCTCTCTCCAAGGGATCTCTCTCCAAAACCTCTCAAGCTCTCACAAGAACTCAATATGCAGAAAATTTTTATAATTCATTAATAAATCTCAAAAGAAACGATAATGGGGCTATAATAGCCTCATACAATGAACGGAAAAATAAAAGATGACTTGGTCCTTCGGGCTTACACATGACAAACCCTTAAGGGATAAAAAAAAGGGAAAACAACTAAAACAAATACATAAAGCAAATAATAAAACAAATACATATGAGGACTCAAAAATAGATCGGTGTGATCGTGGCCGTAGATCGGTGACCACGCCTCTGATAAACTTTTCATGCTCTGATGTCCCGTGCATTTGCACATTCTAGAACCAACTCAATGAGAATTTAATGAATGTGAAAAATGTGTTAATTTTTCCTATGTTTTCATGATTTTGATGATATTATTGTAAATTGAAGTAGTTGGCTGCCAATTTAGCAAAAATGAATATTTGGATGTTATGTAAAAAGCTAGCCTAAATAAAAATGGAAAATAAATATCAAGGTAATGTAGCAAGTCTTAAGGTCTTTCATTCACTAATAAAATCCTGGGATAGAATGTGCAAAGAAACACAGAAAAAACATTAAGTTGTTCCAAGCAATGATATAAAGATCGCCAAAAAAAGAACTTCCATAAGAAAAAACAAATAAATAAACTACAGTAGCAATAAAAATTAACACCAAAACATGAAAACTGGTATGTATAAAAATGACAAAATCCCAATCACATAGAAACCAATCAAAAAATAATTTAGATAAAAGAAGTATAGAAGTAATTTTAAGATCTAGAGCTCACGCAAGCACAAAAGAAGCATCACTCAGTTGTCAGCAAGACTTGTAATGCGCTCGAAAAATTTACATCCAGTAACAAATAATTATTAAGACATGAATTTTATTAAATCATATAATGAATTTTGCATGCCCAAAGGGTTCTTTTTAAAATCATAAAAGACTCAAAAATAACACCTTCTCAGAATCCTACAATATCTAAACCTAAAAATATAAATTTAAATTCAATTAAAACCAAAACTATAAATTTCAATCTTTCCTTTCAAGCCTAGGTCCAAGAAAAAAATATCTAATTTCAATCAGCAAACTACAGGTAACTTAGTCTGGTATTGATGCTAGGAGAAAGGAAGCATAATATTCACTTCTCACAAAAAGTAAAACAGAATCCGGAAGTGACAATCACTTCCAAAATTTATCTAAAAAAAGGATGGTACTTGCGATTTCTTTATGGTGGTTGAAACTAACAGAGGAATAAAACATGTCAACACATGCATGCACAAATAGAGGCAAGTTTGAAAATAATCCAATCAGCAATACATGTGAATACTTGAAAATTAATTCAGGAATATAAATGATTAATTTAGGCATCCTTACCAAAATGCTTGCCCACAAATACAAGCAACTAGGTTGCAGCCACCATTCTTCTCAACGAGTTTGTGGCATTTAGGGCAAGGTTTTGTGTTAACTGTGATCCAATTCACAGTTTCTGATTCATCATGGCACTTCTTTGTCCACTGCTCCCACATTATACAAGAACATGGTGAATGAGCTTCTGATAAGCAGTTGAAACAGAATTGCATTCCACAGGTACACTCAACCTCACAGTAAATATCACCCAGCACACGAATAGCATTTCCACAATGGGGCACACTGGGGCACCACTTAACTTTATTATTATCTTCAATGTACGATTCAAGTAAAAATCTCTCAAACCGATCTGCAATGTCCGGATGCCTTGCATTAACTAGACTCCTTACAACAGCTTCATCACAAACTGCATTACACCTCGGAGTCATACATCTAATTCGGCGACTTTGGCCATCATTTATTTTGACAATAAAATATCCTGTCCAACCTATGAAGCATGGAAGTCAAAATTAAATTACTCTTTGTGCAAACCAAGGAACACCCACAACAACATTAAACTTTCTGGCAAATGAAAAGCTTAAGGAACTTTGAAACTATAAAAAAATAGAGCTAAACAAAAAAGTAAAGTAAAAATAGATAGCAAACAAAATCTTTTACATCAAGGATTTTATGGAGCAATCTTACTTTAACTGTTGAATCATAAGGGCATAAATAAACAATAAAGATTAAAAACATTTAATATAAAACGTGTATTTTCTCAAAAAGAAAGCCTGACTAAATAATTTTGGATTTATGATGATTGAAAAGAGGTCATCTCAAGTAGAACTGAGATATCATTCCAATGAGATAAGATAAGATGAAATCCCCAAAAAGTAAGAAACAGTAATAAGCAGAGCTAAAAGATTATAGTTACCCAAAATATTATTTGGTTTCCGCAATCTCAATGTAATGATGGGAAAAAAAATGAAACTTCAGGATCTGCAACATCATATCACATTAGAATCCAATGACCTTACAAAAATTCAGCATTAATCTTGAATCCTCAACAGGAATCTAATGCCTCAACTCATAACTCATCTCAAACACCAATCTCAAAGATATATATAAAAAAAACCTATTCAAATCTCCAACAACATGATCCATCCATTACCCCATGGTACGAGGGTTAGATTCCCATCCTAAAGACGAAGTGTTTTAATTCCCAACCTTCCAATTGACTGAAGGGAAGAAATACCTCTCAATCAAAAGCATTTTTATCCAACAAAGATCTCTAAAATAAAGAGGCTCCACCACTCATCATTTGCATCACCAAAGAAATAAAGTGCTCTCTACTTACCTAACTATAAAAACACGAGGGAGGTAAAGGGCATAGGGCATTCTAAAACTTCTTTATCCTTTGGAGAAGGCTTTGCTAGACCATTCTTTTTTTCAACACGCTTATTAACTTGAGTGTCAGAGTGTCTTCTCAAGGAAATACTAATAGGCTAAATAAAAATATTAAAAAGTATTAAAGATAAATATAAAAGAATACTAGGTTGAAACTTGAAAGATAAACAATTATGATAATTTTTAAGTGATTAAAGATTTCTTTAAAAAATTAAAGACACTATAGGGTTGCTACTACAATAACAACATTATCAAGCCTATATCCCACCATGTGGGGTCAGCTACATGAATCTTTTTTCTTCATTATGTCATATTAAGAGTCAAATTCTCATTTAAATCTAATAAAAAATGTTATTTCTAATACTTTCTAAATAAGTCTTCTTAGATCTACATCTATCTTTATTAACTGATGTAAGAACACTAGTTAGAAAAAGCCAAAACAAGGAGAACAATGGGCAGAACTTAACCAGACTAGATTCAAATAGTAGCAATCATCTATAACATCCAAAAATCCGACGAAAAAACTAGAAGATAAGTCAAAAGAAACAAAGAAAATAAAAAAACACTATCCTCGAATAACCATCAGAGCGGGTTCCTCACATGCATCGAAATGTAGGTTAAAGTAAGATAAGTGCTTAGGGCTAGCAAACCGATGGTCCACCATAGCAAGATCGTTCAACCGTCCAATTCAAACTCATCCAGCAAATGCTCCCAAATTAGCCAACAAACACCACCAAAGCTCATTTATAGGAAGAGTTTCATTTGCTTGCAAAAATTTGGGTCCCTTCCCAAATTTTTGCTTGCATCATTAACATAGGCCAAGTCTAATATATCTACCCTCCTACCCGAAAGGCCGATGTTTTATATGACCAAACCATCTAAGGCGACTCTCTCTAATCTTATATGCCACTAGAGCTACTCCAACCTTGTCATGCATATACTTGTTTTGCATTTTGTCTCTAAGTGTAAAGCCATTTTTTATTCTACCTAAGCATCATTATCTCTATAACACTTAAATTTTTTATTCTCTTTTAATGGCCAACATTTAAGCCATAAAGCATTATAGGTCTCGCCACCATCTTATAGAATTTTCCCTTACATTTGCGGGGTACTTTTCTATCACACATCAAGGCCGATGCATTCCTCTACTTCAACCATCCAACTTGAATTCTACTAATACTATCCCATTTATTTCACCATCGCTTTGAACAATAGATTAAATATATCTAAAACGTGTACTCTTTATAATGACTTGATTGCCCAAAGTCACAATCCCCTCACTAGATCTATTACTACTAAAATTACACTCCATATATTCGATTTTAGATCTACTCAAACAAAAACCTTTAAACTCTAAGGTCGACCTCCATAATTCAACTTTTACTTCAACTTCCTCTTTAGTTTTGTCAACAAGAAGAATATCATCAGCAACAAGCATACACCAGGGTACATCCTCTTACAAATGTCTAGTAATAACATCCATAACTAAAAACAAAGTGAGCATAAAGTTGATCCTTGATGTAATCCTACTGAAATAGGAAAATACTTGATCAGACAATCTTATATTTGAACCTATGTTACACTGATACACCTATTTATGAAGGCGTGTTGTATCCGATACACCGATACACGGATACGCCTCTGATACTCCACCGATACGTGTCGGATACGCCAAAGCCGTATCCAATTAGAATACTATTTAATTTCAAAAGGACACGCATATCCGATACGCGTGTCCGTTGAAAAACAAAAAGAAATCCGAAAAAGAAGACGTGTCGTATTTACTTCCGCGGTTGCGAGCAAGATTCTCTCATTTCCGAGATGGATTTGAGTCTCTTGATGATATGAAAATATAAAAAATTATTAATCTTTCACTTGATGAGCCTGAATTAGAAGCTATGATATTTATTGCAGATGATATGGAAGTTCAAAGACAAACCAATGAAGAAGATAATTATATCATTCCTTCTATTGAATAGTTGAAACTTTATGTGCTAGATAATTTATGTTTATGCTTTTGTTGTTGTACTAGACATCTAATACTTATATTTTGATATTATAAGCTACAATGCTACAAATGATGTTGTTGCCATTTTTTTTGTAATTTCAAATATTATGTTTTGATTGCTTTCTTAATTTTTATGTATGATTTATAAATTATAATGTCGTGTCCGCGCCATACCCATATCCTGTATTTTTAAGAATTGACGTGTCCCATATCCGTATCGTATCGTATCCGTGTCGCCGTATCCGTATCGGTGCAACATAGATTTGAACACAAGTAACAACAGTTCTTGTAAGCATATCCTTAATGACTTAAATATAAACCATTATTAACTCTCTTTTTTTCTAGAGCTTTCCATAACACTTCTATTGGAACTTTATTATTTGTTTTCTTTAAATCAATAAATATCATATGAAAATCCTCCTTATTCTATCTATTCTTCTCCATCAAACATCTAAACAAATGTATAACTTCCATAATAGATCTATCCGTCATGAATCCTAATTGCTTTTGAGAAATATTAGTATCATGTCCTAACTTGTGTATAACGAAATGTGTTAACAACTTTTGCCACGGAAGTAATAAAAAGTTATTTAGAATAATGTGTATAAGAAAAAAGAGGAATTTTTTAGTTAATGTAATAAAATTTAACAAGAGGAAATGGAAATCTGGTTTACTTTTGCCCTTATAACCAAGATCAATCCTGCATAAGAAGAAACTGCTAATCTTAGCTGAAATCGAGAATAGTGTTTTCAGCAATTGCTACGATATTGATAATTGCTAAGTATTTCAACATAGCATTGTCAAAAAATTGAAAAATAAATAAAATTAATAAACAATATATGCATAATATTAAAATTAATTTCAAGGCCAAATCAATTAGTGTGTGCCATAGGGGTCATACACCATGTGTCATTGCTCGTGAATAACGCAAATAGCATGCACTATTTTAAGAACCCACGTCTCGCTTCGCAAATGGAGCCAACGATACACCGCACCACGCCATGTGTCATGAGGCTCGCCATTTAACGCCAATAATATGTATAATTGACACAAAATGTGAAATATGGGGGATATCTCACCACACCATGCCATGGCTTATTGTAGAACTCGTGCTCAATTTAATCATTAAGCGAACTAAATATAAACAAATATTTTAAGCTTAATTTTTTTAACGAGATAAGCATGAACAGACCTTTGTTATATCGTGTTTGGCACGTTAATTATTTGTATAAAATTATATATAAATATATGTGTGTGTGAATTTAAAGTACACATTATAAATATAAATTTTGAGTGATTAATTTCTGAATTTTTTACAAATTTGTTTTATTATGAAAGTTCTTTACAAAAAAATAGTTTTACTTTTTTTTTAATTTGATCTAAACTAGCTCATCGATGTTAAAATAAAACAAACATAAATATGATACTCATGAACAATTTCCAACATTAGACAATATAAAAAAAAATTCAAATGAGTTGAACACGAACAAATGACAAGCTCGATGAAGCTCGACTCATTTTCACCCCTTTCAACGAGACACCAAATGCAATTCACGGTTGTCAAATATGAGTCATAATATAATTTGACATTTGAGAGACCGCTTTAATTTATATCTAGAACAATTGAAACTATGCCTCACTTACAAATGTTAAAACAGATTAACGGGTTGGGTTCAAGTTCAACCTCAAATTTACCCAACCAAAATCTAATCAACCTAAACCCGACCACTTTAATAAATTGGTCAAAAGATGCACCCAAACTAAACCCGTTGACAACCTAAATGACTCGAACCTAACTTGATAATTCGTTATAATTTAAAAAATTAATAACATATCAACTATATAGTTAAGATTAATTTAATAAAAATAAGAAAATCATACCAACAAACAAAAAATATTTTAATAAAAAAGTATTAAATGGGCCTCATTTATTAAAAAGGTCAATCCGAATCCAAATTTTTTAGGTCAAGTTTAAGTTGTTGGATCAAATTGTTTATTGACACCTCTAACCCCACTTGAAAATCAAATTCCCTGCTCATATTGGTATCAGATTGCTTAAGCGGAATCAACAGACTACTTATTGAAACAATCATGAATCCATGGACAATGGATTTCCATTTACACCAACCTGATAATCATCAATGAACAGTAACTTTTCATCTACAACAATCCAATAAGTCGTTGATAGTACCTTTTTATTTGTGATGATCCATCAATCTATAAATAATAAATTCAATTTTTTAATGTGAGCTAATTTTTTATTTGATAATTAAATATTAGTTTTCATATATTTTATTTCCTAGATAGTTACTTTTATACCTATTTATGCGTAGTTTTTATTATTTTAAAAATGAAACAACAACAACAACATCAAGCATTTCTCCCACTACGTCGGGTCGGCTACATGAATCCTTTCTCGCCAATGTATCCTGTTAAAAGTCAAATTCTCATTTAAATCTAATAAAGAAAGATCATTTCTAATATTTTCTAACAAAAATTTTTTTGATCTACCTCTACCTTTCATAACATAAGTCAAATCTAATACCTCAACTTTCCTAACCGGGTCATTGGAAGGCCTCCGTTCAATGTGACCAAACCATCTAAGGCGACTCTCTCTAATATTATCTTCCACTGGAGCTACTCCAACCTTTTCACGTATATGCTCATTTCGTATCCTATCTCTAAGGGTAAAGCTACTCATCCACCTAAGCATCCTCATCTCTGTAACACTTAACTTAGTATTATGCTTCTCTTTTAATGGCCAACATTCGGCACCATAAAGCATTGCAGGTCTCACCACCATCATATAGAATTTTTCCCTTAAGTTTGAGGGGAACTTTTCTATCACACAACAAGCCCGATGCATCCTCCACTTCAACCATCCAACTCGAATTTTGCTGATAATATACCCATCTATTTCATCATCACTCTGAACAATAGATCCAAGATATATAAAATGTGTACTCTTATAAATGACTTGATCGCCCAAAATCACAATCCCCTCACTAGGTCTATTGCTACTAAAATTATAATTCATATATTCAATTTTAGATCTACTCAAGCGAAAACCTTTATACTCTAAAGTTGACTTCCATAATTCAAGTTTATCTTCAACTCCCTCTCTAGTCTTATCAACAAGAATAATATTATCAGCAAAAAGCAAGGTACATTCTCTTGCAAATGTCTAGTGAGAACATCCATGACTAAAGCAAAAGGATATGGGCTTAAGGCTGATCATTGATGTAATCCAACCGAAATAGGAAAATACTTGGTCAAACCACCTTCTGTTTGAACACAAGTAATAGCTTCTGCATACATATCTTTAATGATTTGAATATAAGCATTATCAACTCCTTTCTTTTCAAGAACTCTCTGATCATAAAAATGAAACATGGGAATAACATTCAGTCATAAATTCATCTATCTTCTCATACTTAATTTCAAAACTACCAAATCATGGTATCTCAAACAAGCACAACTGTCACCATCAATAACCCTAAACATAAAAAAATTTGATCTTTGAGATGAATAAACTTCACTAAAAGCTGCACCAGTCGAATAAATTATCTAGGTCCCTCTGTCCCAAGAAAATCAAAAGCTAATCATTTGAGTCAAATAGCTCCTCACCTCAAAAGAATAATAGACTTTGTCAGGTTCCTGCAATCCCACCAAGATATTTTGCTTGTAGATTCCTAACACCAATCCCAACATCATCGTCTGCCTATTCAATGTAGACCTAGTCTTCAAGCTAGTTGCACAAAATAAGAAAAAAAATTTCAAGAAACTGAAAAGAATTTGGCATGCTTCAAGAGGCAAAATTCATTAAAGAAGTACACTACCCCACTAACTTAGCAAATGTTATCAGTATAAAGGTCAATAGCGAGTAAAGTATCTGATTGGGTTATACTAATCCCAAATAAAATGTCTAAATAACAATTTATTTATCCCATGCATTGATCAATAGATAAATGCCATTTTTAGGGCATAGCCAGCAAATGGCCAGTCAGCTTCATGGACACTTCGGATAAAATCAAATTCAAATGAACCATGCAAACAAGGAAGTTAACTCTTTCATACAACAAAATACAACATTGCTATAAAGTGATGCCCTTCATATTCAAGAATGCAAAGTCAACATACCAAATCTCATGAATAAGATTTTAAAAGATCTAATCAAGTGATCTAAGGAAGTATACATCAATGAGAAGTTGGTCAACAACTTCCCTCAACCACAACACCATCAGGATATGAAGCAATGTTTAGAACTACCATGTCATCACAGATGTGACTTAACCCCCACGAAGTGGATCATGTCAACAACTATTACACACGGTGACAGCAAGTCCTTTGACAGTAGACAAACTAAAGTTACAGGTTGCATAATTTTGAGAACGCTCAAACAAGTTTGGAAAAGTTCGGGGGCAATGGGTTAAAGAGCATTATCTTGATTTTTGGGCATAATACAGCATGATATCAACTACAACGGGAGAACATCCTTTAATTAGTGCTTTAGCAATGAAGCTATAATCCGAATTGACATTAGGATACTCGGCTACAGTCAAAATCACTTCAAAGCCTCCAATAATGATGAGAAACTGCAAAGAATCCAGATCTACTCCAAGAGACAAGAGACGACCACACTCAAGGCAGGGACTTATCAACAATGATTTTCTTGCGAGTATAATCAAAGGGTAAAACCACTACTGTCTTTGCTAGGGATGTGGCTCTTCGCACTTCAGAAGCAGAAGGAAAAGGTCCACGTAGAAACTAGCTCTTTCCATCATGGGAAGGTCCCTAAGTCATTATTGCGGTCATCAATCCTGGAACATACAAACTTAAAGATTGAAAAGGCAAGATCCTCCCTGGAATATGGAACGCAGAAAATGTAATTCCTTGCCCATGGAAGCAACTTACAAAATAGTTTACTTATCAATAAAGTATCACCTTTGGGAATCTACCTCTCTGAACCTACTCAATAGTCCCAAGGTGAATTTTTTCACTATCTACAGTCACACACTAACCCCAAAAGCATCAGATCAATCATCATATGCTCCTATGTTGTGACGTAATAGGGATCCAATTATCTGGTACAACTCTAACAACAATTTGGAGGAATGGTCTTCAATCAATTTTTTGGGTTCCAAAAATTTCTTGCCTGACCTCCTCGTGTATTCGGGAAGAGTTGAATGGATTATGTTTCAGGTCAAACTTTCAGAAAAGCAAATTGGTTACAGATAAAACACTACCAAAAGATTTCACCGACATAATGCAAAGACTTTAAGATCTAAGTTTAGGCTTCCCATATACACAAGCCCCATGGTTAATTATCTCTTCCGGTGATGGGAGAGCACTTTCGATTAAGACTAATAGTTAGGTATATGCTAAATATCTAGCATATAGTAGCAGCCGCAGTTTTAGATGCTCAAGACTAGAATTTTATTACCTTTCACTTAAAGTGGATGGTCAGAAAATGATGACGAACCTTATCAAGATATTATAGTTCCATAGTCCCGGATTGTAGTCTCTACTCAACAACCATGGGTTGCTTTATCCAGTAATACCTTATATAGATTTAGGGTAAATATTTGTCTAATGGATAAATTCAAGTCAACCTAAGCCAACAAAGGGCTTTGTACCCTATTAAATATACCCTATGATTCATTAATGGGTGTTAGCCACTGAAAAGTATTCAAGCTATGGTCGTGAATGTAATATAGTGATGCATGTTTGTGGCAAAATCACCCGATCATAGGGTCCTAGTCATAATCATTTGTCTATGGAGACATTTGAGTCAAACCACCAATCATGAGGAGTTGTTTTGCGGCCAAAATAAAGGTTAAAGGATACATGTCACACCCTTACTAGTGGTGGATTATTTGAGAATAAATTTTAGTGTATTCTTGATTAGACATTAGCTCTTGTGAGCTAAAATTATTCTTGAATTTGTTACCCTAGCCAAAAGATAGCAAAGAGTAGATAAATTTTGCTTTAAATTCTGGGTGATTAATTTCATTTTAAATATTTACTTTTTTGTAGATATTGAATTTTAAATTTTGATAATTAACTTCTTAGGTTGAAATTTACCTTTAACAGAGCTATCATCAGAGATACATTAAAGTCATTTTAAAATATTTATATTGCATGAGAGGATGTAATATTTAAAAATGGACCCCTTCGGTTGAGATTCACATTCAATACATCCATCATCATGGTGACATTGAAATCACTTTAAATATTTTTGTATGTTATCAAAGTTTGAAGGCATTTAAACAAATATTCCCCTCCAGTTAAGATTCAACTTCAACACGACCATCATCGGGAAGACATCAAAGTCAATTTAAATTTTTATTTTTGCAACATAAGAATTTGATATCTGAGAATTGACCTCTCAGGCTGAGGATCAACAACATGGACATCATCAGAGTGACATTGATATTTGTATTTTATCAGGATTGGATGTATTTAAAAGGAAAGAGTACCCTTCGGTTGAAATTAACTTTCAACATGGCCATCATCAGGCATTTGGCATTTGAATAATTTGATTCGAAATATGAACCTTGTCAACACTATATACCTACCAATAAAGGATTGAGTTTGATATCAACTTTGTGAATTATTAAATGAGTGTTGAATTCTGAGAGTTTATGCTGTTGTAATGAATTTTCTCCAAAGAGGGCTTTGATGGCTTAATATGAACTTAAAATCAAATACTTGGATGGATTTTATAGTTGCACATTCACTAATTAATTCAAGTCATGTTGACTCATATTCTTTTAAGGAGAATGATTGGACTTAAAATTTAAATTCATATTTAACCCGTGCATCATTTTTGGACTCAGATTTATGAATTCAATGCACTGATCGAAGCACATTAGAGTGCTTTATTTTAAGAGAGTTTTAATTTAGCTTATTTTTTAACCCTATGCAACATTCTTAAATATCTATTTGCATGATTAGGAAATGTATCGAAGTGCATGCGGGGGATCAATTTCAAAAACGGATTATAGTTTAGCTCATTTTTAACTCCGCATAGCATTTTGAGACATTTGTATTTGAGTGATCAACACATTTAATAGAGCACATAAAATTATTTGATTTAAAAGGATGATTAAATTTAGCTCGCTTCAAGCCTACACAACATTCTTAGATATCAATATTTGCATGACTGACACGTTTAATCATAGCACATGTGAGAAATTCAAAATTATTTTTTTAAGTGAGGTACATGCTTTTCAATGTGTTTGTGTGATACACTTGCACGATTTTCAATGCACTTGCATAGCACAACATACTTTGAATATATTGGCAAACTTTTGGGAGCTATCTTGTGATGCATTTACATAGCGTGCTCGCACACTTTCAATTTGCTTCCTTGCTTTTCAATACGTTCATGCAATGCATTTCCACACATTTTGGTGTATTTGCATAACATGTTCAAATACTTTCAATTTGCTTGTGTGCTTTTATATGCAACTACATGTGATGCACTTACACGCATTTTGGTATTTGCATAGCACATTTGCACGCTTTCAATTTGCTTGCGCTCTTTTCAATATAATTACACTCCTTCCATTTTTCTTATTTTAAGATAATAGCATGCTTTTAAGTACAAGTGCATGCCTTTTATGACTATTGCATGTTTTTCGATACTATAGCATGCTTCTAAGGTAGCATGCTTTATGGGATTGTTGCATGTCTTTCGAGCTACTACATGATTTGCAAGGTTGTTACATGCTTTTCAATGCAATGACATAGTTCATAGGGATGTTGCACACTTTTCAATGCATTAGCCCACTTCTTGATGTGGTGCATGTTGATCTAGTTTTTGCTCAAACTTCTGGTCAAAAAAGTTGACTTGGTCAAATTGATCAAACTAGGTCCCAAGACCACTTCTACTGAGTTCAGTGGGTCAAACCAAATCTGCTGAGCCCAGACTCAAGCCTTGGGTCAACCTGGTTGACCAAGTCAACCTGGTTGACCTAAATCGACCCATATACTCTTCCTTTTAATTTCAAATTACTTCTATACCTTTCTTGGCTCATATCTCACTCCCTTTGGACTTACTGGGTCAGACCTAGTCCATTGAGCCCAGATCCTTGCCCTAGGTCAACCCAGTTGACCAGGTCAACCCAAGTTGACCCATTAAGCTCTAATGGGTCTAAATCAATTTTAAATTAAATTCAAACCTATTTCTTGCACAATCCCCAACCCTTTGGAATTATTTGACCCGGTTGACCCTTGACTTGGTCAACCCAAGTCTCTATTAGGTCCATTTGACCTCATTAAGTCAATTTAAACCCTTTTATTGCTCTTGAATGCTTTCCTATTGAGCTCTGAATCAAACCATGGCCTAATGACCCATATTTCCCTCCTAATTGGCTCTAGATTCAATCTCAACCCTTGATCATGAGTCTAGATCTTTAAATAGGGGGAATTAGGGTTTCAAAAGAGGATTTTTACTCATTCTCTCCCTCTAAGCTCTCTCAAGCCGCAATATCTTGTATGAGAGTTCTCCCAAGCCCTTACACCTTTTCCAAAGCGAATCCACGTCTAAGAGCTTGCCGGCGGCGAGAACTCCGACTAATCAAGGGCAAGTACATTCCAAACCATTTTGCGTTCGACCTAGGCGTCGAGAGCTCTCGATTTCTTCTACAAAAAGGAGCGTGGACAGTCTACAAATGCAACAAGCCATTTAAACGAGTCAACCCGTCCATTAAATCCAGGTGAATCCATAACCCTAGTTAGAAACACATAGATCCAATTAGCATTTTGTAAAGCGCGTTTTAGGCCACAAAAACGATACCCCATGAATGATCTTCGTCTCTAGTACCTCTGTTTAAAATTTTATGGAATTCCATTGTGTGGATCGAGAGAACGAATTGATTATCTCTTTAGGGTTTCGGTTCAATGAGAGCTTGGTCCATGCATTCCTCGTACCGTTGATCTCGCGATCAACGGTCCAGATTGAAGCATACCGCGGTACCTCCGAACCGCACGGTCTCTGTAGCCATCCTGATCTCCGTCCACTCAGATCACAACCGTTCAATCTAAACAAAGAAGGATCAAACGGCTGTCGCGAACGCTGACTCACTTAAGTGGAAAGCACGTGGACCCGCGCGTTAAATACCAATGATTGTCGGCGGCGTATTCATTGGCATTTAATGTCGCCTCCGGCAATCATTAACCACGAAACGCGGAACCAATCGGAAGCTACCACGTCGCTCAGCCGCCGTTACTAATTAAATATTAATTATAAATTAATTTTAAATCCTTTTTTAAATCTGATTTATTCTAATAATTACAATAAATTATTTATTAATTCAAAAAATGTGTATAATATGTCGAATCGATCGTGTTTTCATCCTATTCGATTTAAAATTAATTTCAATTAAAGATATTAATCATATTTTAAATTATATTAATTATAAGATATTTGTCTAATTTTAATTAATAAGAATAAATACATATATTTTATTAATTTAAAATTCTATTTTAAAGAAATTAATATTTTTGTTATTTCAGAATTATTTTCATTATAGTTTGAAATTAACTTTAATATTTAATTATTATTATATATATATATATATATATATATATATATATATATCATTGTTTAAAATTGCGCAATATGAGGCTCGGCTTGAGGCCCGCCTCAACGCAATTCTAGTGAAAAACGACTCGAGGCTTACGCCTCTAGCTTTTTTATGAGGCTTTCACCTCAGTTTGGCTGAGGCCCGCCTAGCCTCGCTAGCGTGAGGCTTACGCCTCACCCTATTTGTATATATTTTTTGTTAAAACTAACATAAATCATGCCTTCATGCACATTTGAGCGCAATAACTTCCTCTCGATTGCCTCTACCTCCAACCCACGGCATTCGCCGCAACCAACACCATCGTAGTCGTCTTTGATAATCACTTGAAATATGCACACCACCACCCCAAAAATTTTGGAGCATTAATCTCATATTTATGTTGAAGAAAATATTTCTAAAACATGAACATGATTGAAATAAATTAAAACGAAGCATATTGGAAGGAATTTGACTCTATTGAATGAGGAAGGGAATAGACTAATTTGTTATGGCGACAACTCAGATAAATACCACCACAATGATGCCAATGCAGATGATTCCTAAGTTGTTGTCAACTATTTCAACTTTTATTAAGAATTAAATGTAAATGAGTAGATAATTGAGAAAGAAGAAATTTGGAGTTGAACTTGATGTTATATGATAGTTTTATGTAATTTCTATATTTAATATTGTTTTATTTTTATAATATTTGGATTTTAATTTTATTTCACATAATTTATTACTTGTCACTTTATATCTTGTGCAAGTTTCTTGTTTCATATATATGTTAATTTAATAATTCATAATTAAATAGGAAGTTAATATGTTAATATTTAACATATTATTTAAATATTATATAAAATATCACTTTTGACATTTATTATCACATTAAGCAATTTTTTATTTTGAGGCTTACGCCTCACCTAATGAACAAAAAACGCCTCAATACCTAATTACACAACTATAGGTTGTTAATATTTAAATGATAATTTACATTATTAATAATTATTTTCTTTGGTAAATATATAATAAGTATAATAATAATTAATTATTTTACATAAAATAAGAAAACTATTTATAATTATTTAAATTTTAAATTATGTATAATTTAAGAGGTATTTTCCTATTCTAATTAATTAAATACTCAAATTGTTTAACTTTTAATTAATCAATTTAAAATCCAACTATTTTCCAAAATTTATAATAATATATTTATTTAAATAATTTAAAATTCCAGAAACTTTAATTTTTATTTTAATTTGATTTAATTATTGCTTTTAAATAATAATTAATTTTAAATTATTTTGAAAATACCTTTAAGGACTTTAAACTTCGATAATTCATAATTAATTCATTTTAACTCGAATTTCGGTGTCTAATACCACAAATTTTTCATAAATTCATGAATTTTATTTTGAAATTACTTTCAGGCAGCAAAACCTAATTTTCCTGGATTATTTTTCTGTTATTTGATTATTTGATTATTTAAATAATATTTAAGTAATTAATGTAATAAATATTTTGAGATTAAAAATTATTTTGAATCTCCTCTTAGGTGACCTATAGATCTCTCATACACATATAAATTGAATTATGTTTATTTATATTATTTTTTAAGCCTATATATTTATTTATTAAACTATATATGTATTTTTAAATTACATATATATTAGATTACCCTAATTTTGAGAGATCTATCTTATGAAATTTTAAGCATAGGTCATACATCAGAATAACATTCATCGAGGGTGTATTAGTGAGTGATTGAGCTCCAATCATTCACTAATTGCATCGTTAAGCGCATTTAGTCGTCATTTTACTCGTCTTTTGCATGTATAGGATGCACGAGCACTTAGCTTAGGCCCTCCTAAATCTTAGGATTGGTGTGTTTACTTTATTTATGCATTCCCTGCATGTTTCCTGAGGGTTAGTATCAAACACTTGATTTTAAACCCTCTTAACATAGCGACACCCTAAGAACAATGATTAAGGGCCCGTCTAACAAACTTAGAAAAATTCTATGAGCTAAGGTAGATCCCTGATTGACATAAAACTTTCAACACTTAAACTTTTCTAGGAATTTTTACGAGCCTTTAGACCCCTTAATTAACAAACCCTAATTTACATATTAATTAGACCCCAATGACTTCAGAAAATTCTAAATTCATTTTAACTCAAAAAATTACCTTTAAGACCTCAAACTCTTCAGAATTTTAACCCTTAACCTTAGATAATTAGGGAAACTTAATTAGACTTTAATTTGAGCCCTAATTTAACCTTAATTAAAATTTACTTTTTTGCTCTTATTAAATAATTAAAAATTATTAAAAATTAAAAAAAATTTCCCAAACAATTAGGAACACTTTTTTAGGTCATCTTTGACCTTTGAGAGTGATTTCAATCAGTTTGGAGCCGATTTGGATCAAAACCCCAAAATCACCCCTAATAAGATAATTTTGATAATTCTTTTAATTTTCTGAAACTTCGGAGATTCATAACTTTGCCTAGAAAACTTTAAATCCAGCAAACTCAAACCATAACTGCTTCTTGTAAGGCCTAATATTTAATTAAAATGCTAGAACCCCCAAACCTAGCTCGTTTCTAATAGTAGCCTTTTGGACCCCCTTAGCCTAGTGTATAAGAGAACCCCAATCCTTCCAAAATTGGCTAATATAACTTAAACTTCAAATATCACTATCATAAACATTAAAAATAGATCAACAAACTAAATTAACTAAAAAGTATACTAATTCATTAATACTTGAACTTTAATCAAAGTTTCTTTTTTTGACCTGCAACAAATCTGAATTTTAGGCAAGTTGAATTAAATACCCTACATAAGATCCATCCTGAGCCACACAAGCCTATTACACACACATAGGTTTGCTAGGGCACCACTTCTAGCTCCAAAATTAGGGCCGATGTTTACTCTTTCTGCTTTTTTTATTTTTGTGATGAGATGCGATTGTGTGTGACACGTATGCTGATTGACTTGATTCGCTTTGCTATGTTGTGATTGATGTGAGGCTTATTTTATTATTATGATTTCTATGCTTTGCTTATGATTGATGTGTGTGTTATACAACCCATGGGCTAGGGCCGCTTTTATACTAATTCAGTCTTATGCAGATAATCACGCTTGTGCAACGCTAAAATAAAGGGGGCAGCAATGATTAAGATTTAAATACTAACGATGTTTTCTGCAGATGCTCCAGAGACTGCTTAGCCCCCTTAAAATTAAAAGAGCGTGGCCAAGTGTGTTTACCTTTTCTGCATATATATAAATGCTTGTGGTGTGATATATAAATTATCTGTTTTTATTAGAATAATCATGCAGGAGTCCGGGTCTGGATTTTCTTTTTCAAATGTAATGTAATTTGTATTCATATTGAGTTGTGAAAGTCTTCAAAAGCCCGGCATTTCAAATACTTGATACTCAAGGAGAATAAGAAAGGACCGCTCTTGGAAAATTTTTAGTCATTTGGGTACCCTTCCGAAGGACGAACCATACGGAGCCCAAAAGAGACGATCCAAAGGGAGATGATCCGGAGAAGGACGATCCACTTGAAGACGGAGACTTAAAGACGAAATGACCGGCTTTTAAAACTTGCATCGATCACTAGGATTAGAATCCAGGATGTTGTCGGTGGAGCCTGACAACCATTACTTTTCTGCAAACCCTGGGTTGTACTTATACGGCACTTGCCGTGGACTTTCTTACTTCACTTTTTTGGAATTATATTGGTGTGTTTACTATTGATTGCGTATTAGAAATTGTCTATTTTTTTCAAGGTTTAAAATTGCATAAATAAGCCTCAAGGTGTTTTTCGTCCGTGAGGCGAGGCGTAACCCTGAAGGCGGTAAGCCTCACAGACACAGAATTGCGTAAATGAAAATTTAAGGGTTTTAGCAGGTAATTAATATCAAGTTTTTATCATACAACAAAAACATCTAAATGACATGTGAAATTAGTGGAAAGTAAGAAAATTGATGCAATAAAATCATATCCCAAAGTACAAAATCACAAAATATTAGTCTATCAAAACTCCCAAAGTACAATTAAGAAAGAACATAGAAAATCCAATCATATCCCATCACTAAAGGGATCTTCAAGGAAATCTTCTTCTCCAATTGTATCTATGAATGTCATATCTTCATCATCTTCAATGTGACTCATTTTTCTCTTCCCTGTTCAATAAGAATGATCATTAACATGTTAATTGCTCACTTGATATAAATATAATGCAATAACATATAAGAAGTTGTGGAATATCTTTATTTGGTTGTTGTACTGCAGAACTAGTGGATGTGTGTGGTGTAGTACTAGTGGATGTGTCAACTTGATCTGCTTCGCCCCTCAAGACATCCACACTTATATCCCCTAGCTGTAGGTCTAATAATGACAAATCTGTCTCATCATCTATGAACCACTCATTATCAGATGATACATCATCACACACCAATGGGTCTTCATCATCCTTCAATCCCTTGTTCCTCAACCTCCTATCTCTCAACCTCTTGTTGTGCATAATATACACAAGGGAGTTCATTCTAAGTGTTGAAAGTCGATTTCTTCTCTTTGTTTGCACTTGACTATATGTACTCCAGTTTCCCTCACACCTAGAAGAAGAACAAGTGAGGCCCAAAACTCTGTAACTCAGGGGTTGAATCACCAAATTGGATCAACCATTCAACTATTTCCAAGAAGAAAAATGATAATCATAACATATTAAAGTGTTATGTATTTACTAAAATAAGTATACCTAGAGACCGTTTGACAACAGTTGATTTTGCTGCTTGTAGACCAAAAAATTCCTCCCTATTCCAAAATAGAACAAGTTGTAAATCAGCAAGCTCCCTGATGGTCTGGTCCGGTATTAGTCATTCCATGCAATGATACAAGCCAAGCTTCACCTCAGGATTTGAGGATTTTCTCTCTGAATATTGAAATTGAGAATTGAGATAATATGTCGTTGCATGTAGATGATGGTGTAATTGTACCTCCCACCGAGCATTAATGATATCCCAAATCTCTCTATAATTTGCCTCCTCTTCTCCCAAGTTATGTGCAATCAACTCCTTCATCTCATCCATAGTATTATAAATAAAACTCATGACTGATTTCTTCTCGGCATCAACTTGCACCAAGGGTCTCATGCTCAACTAGTGGTTGCAGGTCATAGTAGAACTTGCACCAAGGTTCTCATGCTCAATATGGCATAGGTCATAGTAGCCCAAAATTTATCATTTAGAATTAGCTTTCGTATTTCCTTCCCCTCAGTTTTCTTCCCCCACACAGCGTTAAGTCATTCTGTTGATGTAAACATTGCTTCAAGAGGTTGTCTCACATCCAACAAGCTCTGCAGTGTCAAATAAGATGTGGCAAACCTATAGAATAAACTTGCATTAGGAATTGAAAATGATTTGCAGTGCACAAATGTAACAACGAACCTAGTGGTTGCAGGGCGAATGATTTCCTTCTTTGAAAACTTTCTCATCAAGGCTAAGACCCATGAGTAGTAGATGAACTTTGTGATCTTCTTCGCCCTAGAAAGAGTGCTCTTATGTTGAGGTAAATCACCACGTTAATCCAATATGAGATCAATACAGTGTGCTGCGCAGGGGGTCTAATACAGATGTTTTCTCTTCTCCATCAACATCTGACCAGCTGCTTTGTATGCACTGGCATTGTCAGTCACCACCTGAACAACTAATTGCTCCATAATCTCCTCAACAACCCCATCTAGTAAATTGAAAATGAATGCAGCATTTTTAACCTCATCTGAAGCTTCAACTGATCATAAAAATACCGTGCCGTAGGGATTGTTGATAAGGATATTAATCGAGCTCCTGCTCTTAATGTCCATGCAAACATGGCGTTGACACTCTCTATGAGGCGCACGCCTCAAGCAAAATTGCGTAATAGCGCAATTGAGGCACGCCTCACTCTGCTTGAGGCGTAAGCCTCAGGCAATGCCAAAATTGCTTAGGCCTCAAGGCATTTTTGGTCCAAATCGCGCAGAGGCGCGCCTTTTATTACGCAATTTTAAATTATGATTTTTTCTAGATTTCTTTCTTGCATGTGTGTGGCCTATTTTCGCTGGACTTTTTAAGGACAAACTTTTTCTACTCGTAATTAAATTCTAAAATTTTAAGGTTTAAATAATATAGAAACTTAACGAGCTAGGAAACTGTCGAAATCGTCCGAGGTCGCATACATATTATTGCATCTCTCTCCCTCCTAATAAAACACCTCCCCGCCTGCAGGTAGAATCCGGATAATCTGACCTATAAGGATGAAGTGCCGGGCCTGGGGAGGCCCAGTCTTTTCTAAAAAATTATTTCCTATAAGTCTGTTTTTAAAATCTCAAGCATACATGATTTGGATATTTCAAACTAGCATGTATTGCATTTGAAACAAATTTAATTAAACTTTAATTGCATTAGCTCTAGGAGTATTCTCCTTACATAAGTCCATGGCCAATTAAAAAACTCTCTAGACGTCGGTCTTACTTCAAAACACTCAAACTACCTATCCATATTTCATAAAAACTGGATTGCATGGATTTTACGCGCTTAGGTGGTTAGCTGGCTTTCCTTTTCAGGAAGGATATAAGCTCAGATGTATTAGTTAGGACACAGGTGTTATTGTCGGGTATAACAGTAAACCCGCCTTAGATCTAAGATTCAAGGCTACTACATTGGGTGACTCGTAGTATGCCTAAATAGTGGGTAAGTTCCTTCTCTTCAAGATTTATAAATCATACTCATCCGCATCACACGGATGACGCCACTTTCATCTTTTCCCTCTGTATGTTTTGAGTGTTTGAGTTTATTTCTCTCCTCAACCGCCTTAGTCCCTCCGGATGTCAGTGTGAGCCGTGCATGTTGACTAAGCCGAGTTGAGCCCTTTCTTTCCTTTTGAGTAGGAATTTCCTAATCTCCCTTTTATGCTAATCCTCCTTTCGGGAAGAATAATATCGGATCCTTAATCGAGAGTTTTCTCGAGCCCTAGGCTTGAGATGTAATTAATCATAGGGGCTTGAGCCCGTGGGAAACGGAACTCCACTATCAAATAAACTCCACTCGAGCTGATGTATCGGGTGGAGAAAACTTGTTGTTCTGATCATGCCGTATATATTACTACCCATCGGGGTGCACTGGCGAGAGCTGCTATTCTCAATGGTTAGTCGTATGTGCGATCTAATATGTTCTTCTATTAGCCTGCTTGCGAAGAGCGCGGAGGCCTGCGATCGTCTCTATCCCTCGAGGTGGTGCAGTAGTATACCCCTTTGCACTCGGTAGCTACGGCGATGTCCTTTCGGAGGTCCACAGTGCACACATCTCGATGCGTTGTGTGTTTGACTTTAAAGTTACATATGTTATGCATTTGACATTTTAAAATGTTCATATTTGACTATTTGCACGAGTATTATCTCTTGTTCATTGAGAAATCAGGCATCATCCCAGCGGCTTTCCCACATAAGAGATGCATCGGGTATGTTATGCCAGCTCACCATGTTAAGAAAAGCATGTATTATTGATGTCGTGAGACACTACGGCCGAGATTTTCTACTCCATGCTGAGAAAGGCCCACATGAATCTTCGGGTACATATTTAAACTGGCAAATTTTCAAGCCGCACTAAAAAAAAGTGAATATAAGAACTTAAAATTTTCCCATCACGCATGAAAAGGCGTGTGCAAGGTTTACGCGTCGCATCGCAAGCGTAGCCTTTGAGTTTTCACTGTTACACTATGAAAAGTGTATATGGGGTCCCCTCGTCACAATGCAGTCATTGTCAATGGGGTTTTTAGATATTTTTGAGTTTCACAAGAGTTTTTCACTTGTTCCTTAGCGCATGAGATGGAAATGAAGACGAAAATAGTGAGGACACACGATTTTTTTTTCTTTCCCTTTTATTTTGAATTATATATATATATATATATATATATATATATATATATATATTCTTTTTAAATAAAAACTTTTATATATATAAAAGAGAGAAATGAAGAAATAAAGAGAGAAATTTTCTCTCTATTAGAAAGAGAGGGTAAGAGTGAAGTGGAGAGAGTGGAGAGGAAAGAGGAGGAAGAGATAGGAGATGATAATAGGAGAGGTGGTCGGCATTTTGTATTGCGAACTTAGGTGGCTAGATCGACCAGTTGGTTGGAGTGTGCTACAATGAAGAGGAAGGTAGAGGGGGTTGGCTATCATAGGTCAATGGGTAGCTGCAGGCAGCCAAGTGGTCGAGTGTAAGAGGGAAGTGAGCGGAGGTGCTGCCTCATGAAGGGAAGAGGGAGTGACTCAGGCTGGCCACGGCTAGGCACTCGTGTATGAGCAGCATGTGGCAATTTGCAAGCAACAGGCTGAAAAAGTCAAGTAGAGTGTGAGAGAGGAGGTGTGAGGTGGCTATGAGATGCGAATAGTGAGAAGGGGACAGAGTTGGCAGCAAGTGCGTCAAGGTCGGAGGTTGTGTAGGTAGCAGGAGGATCTAGAGAGTTGGGGCTCGGATGGTGTCGGCATAGGAAGGAGTTGTGGTGGCAATGTTGGTTAAGTAAACGGTAGCTGATGCAGACGTGTTAGGTGGGCTAGGGGTTTTAGAATGAGGGTAAGCAAGGGGATTGTTTGTAGCTGCAAGAGGCGGCAGGGGCTAGTTGCAGGCCTTCGATTTACTACGGAAGGATGGAGGTGTGTGGAGTTCAATCTGGAATTATGTGTGTGCATAGAAGAGAAGGGATTGGGGTTGTGGAGAGTGCACTTATGTATAGGGAAAAATAAGAGAGCCTGCTTATCAGTAGATCGTCGTTTAGAACATCTTTGCTCGAGTTGCGTACGATCAACTATCTTTAGATAAATTTAATGTTTTGGATGCAATGATGCAATCCATCTCATGATCAGATGACATTCAAGTGATTTTAGGTGGTGTCGCACCAACCCATAATCATGCTTAATTGTGTTAGCTCAAGTCGCATGCAAGAGGTTCATTCTTGAGTAATTATGACATTCCAGATGTAGCGGTGTAGTTGTTTCACAATCGGATGTTGTTTGGGCTGTTTTACACAGCACTGCATCAATAGATTATTCTGTTTGTTTTTTTTTTTATTGAGTCGCACTCATGGGACCATTCTTTGGTAAATTTAATGTCCTAAGCATGTTGGCATGATCCACTTTGTAAAGGGATGATATTTAAGTACTTTTCGTGCTTGCTACACACGTTGTCAAGGCATTTCAAGCCTATTACATGCAACATCATGTTGATTAATTGTAGTTATCGTCGTGCTTGCTCAATCCAATTTTAGAATGTATGAGGATGTCAACAAATCCCTAGTTAGAAACTTCTATCTAAGCAAAGTGAATGCTAACAACAAAATGTCAAGATCAATTCCAGAGGAATGTAATATTTAAAATTCAACAACATAACAAAGAATGTATCGATCCTTAACAAGATTAAGTCAGCCTTCCTCCAAAAGTCATCATTTTCTAATCAAAATTCAATCAAATTTTATGACAATTATAAATAATCTTAAAAATATAAAATCAAATAAACAACATTTTGCAACTAAGACCAAAAGAAAACCTTACCTAATCGGTTCAAAATAAGAGGATGCATAAAACATTATCAACATAACTCCACCTAATAATAGTGTTTCAAAAACCTAAGAAACATCTTTGACTTCACCATCTTCTTTGTCAACTTCCTTATTCTTATCAAGTGAAAAGGGGTAACTTTTTCATTTCCTCCAATATACTAATTTGATCAGAATCCTTTGATACTTGATCCACGTCATACTCATTAAAAGAAATTCACGCATTCCAACAGGTCAATCAAATACCTTAGCAGAACCCCATGATAAAAACTTCCTCCCAGTCTTAGGCCACTAGTCTACCAATTCTTCCTTCAGAACAGTCTATCAAATGGACTCCTAGGTTCATGATCATACTCCATTGATCTTCAATATTCATCCACCATAAATAACATCATCTTTTGTAGCACCTGCTTAAAATATTTTGTGTTCCAATTCATAAATTTTCCATTTAAAAGTTCTTGAAGTTCAAATGAGGATGAGTGAATCCCAACTTATGAAAAAGATCCTCCTCTTGTGCTTTTGACAGAGTGGCAAAGACTTCCGGAAACTTTTCTTGTAGCTCCCCTACTTGATGTGAGACCATCATAAGTTTAACATGCAAGCTATTGATCCTAGCCTCCTTGAAAAAAATTCTCTCTTCACAAACTTTGTTAGCTCAATATGAAAGCCAGCAAGTTCCTTTCCAAGACTAATGCACGCCATCTGAGACTCTTCAGCATGTCCTTCTTCTATCCCCAGTTAGTCTTTAGCTGAAAAAGTCAAAGTTCCATTCCTTCACAAGAACCCTGAGCAAAGAAACCAGCAAACATCACCAAATGACGAACACAATCACCAATAATGCAACACAGAAAATTTTTATTAAGACCAAATATTTATGGTACTTACAATGTTTTCCCCTCATTGAAGGGAATAGAGTCAGAGTTTAATTAGCCTCGATAGACTTAAATAACTCCTACATATCCTTTTGGTCATTAAAAATTGATCTGGAATCCTCCATTTGATATCGTAGACTATCTACTTCCATTCCAACAACCCGTTTTGAGGTACAGGAGATATCATACAACAACCTATTTGTCTTCTTTTGAGAAGGGAAGGAGCTTCCTTCTCAAGACGTTCAACTAAACCTTGGCCCTACTTTCACAGCCTTGGAGTTAGAAGGAGGTGTGATATGAATCGCTAGCAACTGAACCTTCTTCAGCCCAAAAGTTATGATAATCTCTAATCATCCAAAGAAAGACCCAATTTCAATAATTGATCTGCATTCACAAAATGGTGGATCCTAAATGAACTTTTCTCCGGGACTCGATATTCTGATATACCAATCAAGCTAACATGTGATACCTCATCACCATCTATAGGCTTCACCGTAGTTGGAAGTCTTCACCACTTTTCAAGAAGATCCCAATCATTTCTAACAAAAAAGAAATATCTTTCGAACCACTTGCACTGTTGAAGGTAAACTTTGTACCCTTGTGATTGATAGTGGTAGCTCAGGAAACTTTGTATCTCAACTGATGGTAGACAAGCTTAAGCTAAAATCCAAACCACTTACTAAACCCTACAAGATAATCTGGTTTAAAGGAGGAAAGGTCCCTGTTACACAACAATGCACTGTTAATCTTTCAATTGAAAAATCCTATAAAAACCAAGTGGTGTGTGACATAATGCCCCTCGAAGTATGTCATATCTTACTTGGTCGTCCCTGGAAGTTTGATCACAAAACAATTCACAACGGGAAAAAAATACTTACTCTTTCACTCAAAACAACAAAGAATTCACCTTGTACCACCAGAAAAATATTCATGACCCTCCTGCCAAAAATACCCAATCGACATCAAAAGCAACCACTTCTGAATTACTTCTAAACACAAATAATCTAAAGAATTCTGAGATAGTCTATTTAGTGTTAGGAAAAGAATCTGAACAAACTTCTGAAATTCCTATGGCAATACAACCATTGATTGAAGAATATTATGATATAACCCCTGATGAGTTACCAAAATCTTTGCCACCCATGAGAGATATTCAATACCATATCAACCTAATTCCTGGAGCAACTTTACCCAATCTCCCTCACTATTGGATGGGTCCTACTGAACACGATGAATTACATAAACAAGTGACTGAACTTCTGGATAAAGGTTTGATTAAGGAAAGTATGAGTCCATGTGTTGCCCCAACCTTGCTTACACCCAAAAAAGACGAAACCTGGCAGATGTGTGTAGACAGTAGATCCATAAATAAGATGACTATCAAATATAGGTTCTCATTCCCAGGTTGGATGACATGCTATATATGCTTAGTGGTGCAAAAGTCTTTTCCAAAATTGATTTGCGAAGTGGATATCATCAAATAAGAATTTGACCTGGTGATGAGTGGAAGACAGCTTTCAAAACAAAAGAAGGATTTTATGAATGGTTAGTCATGCCTTTCGGATAATCAAATGCCCCTAGCACGTTTATGAGGACTATGAATCATATCTTACGAACTTTCATTAGAAAATTCGTGGTAATCTATTTTGACGACATCCTGATTTACAGTAAACACCCTAATGAACATCTTGTAAATATGGAACGAGTCCTACAAATCTTAAGAGAGAAAAATTTGTACGTCAACTTATAAAAAGTGTTCTTTCATGACACAAAGCTTAACTTTTCTTGGATATATTGTCTCTGCTGATGGTATTAAGGTAGATCCTGTCAAAATTGAAGGAACTAGACTCTGTATCACTCAAAGCTCACTAAGAGAACAACTTCATAGTGGAGGATTAGGGGGACATTTTGGCCAAGAAAAAATTATTGTTTTAGTTGAAGAAAAATATTTTTGGCCCCACATGAAAAAACAAATCATCAAATTTGTAAAACAATGCAAAATATGTCAATCTTTCAAAGGAAAAACTCAAAACAATGGCTTATATACTTCTCTTCCAATTCCGAATAAACATTGGGAGGACATCTCCATGGACTTCATTTTAGGACTACCAGTTACGGCTCGAAAATTTGACTTTGTGTTTGTTGTTGTTGATCGATTTAGCAAAATGGCACATTTCATTCCTTGTAAAAAAAACATTAATGCTTCACATGTTGCTGATCTATTTTTTAAAGAAATTGTGAGACTCCATGGCATACCCAGAACTTTCACCTCAAATAGGGATACTAAATTTTTAAGCTATTTTTGGAGAACACTTTGGTCAAAGTTAAGAACTACTCTTCAATTCAGTAGTGCATATCACCCACAAACAGATGGGTAAACTGAAGTTGTAAACTGAAGTTGTAAACAGAAGTTTAGGAAACTTTCTTAGATGTCTTGCTGGTGAGAAACCTTCTCAGTGGGATTTGATTTTACCCCAAGCCGAATTTTGCTTACAATAATTCTATTAATCGATCTACTGGAGAAACCCCTTTTGAAATCATTTATGGCTAACCTATTTCTCATATTTTAGACCGAACTTGTTTACTCATGCCTAATAAGATCAGTGCTGAAGCTATAGAAATTGTTGATCAAATTAAATTGATCCAACATCAAGTCCTTGAAAAACTCTAAATAGAAAATAATAAATACAAAACTATTGTTGAAAAACACCAGAGAAAGTGTTATTTTCAAGAGGGTGATCTAATTATGGCTTATTTTCAACGAAAGCACTTTCCTATTGGAACTTTTGGCAAGTTAAGCCGGAGAAAATTTGGGCCTTTTCAAATACTTCGAAAACTAGGAACAAATGCTTACTGGATCTTCCACTTTTTGTTGGAACTTCATATGTATTTAATGTCGCTGGCCTTACTTTATATGATGGAAATCCAGCTGATTCTATGGATTTAGAGACCTTACCAGTTATCAGTCCAATTCAGGCCAAAGATGTTCTGGACATCAGGACTACCCAGACCAGGCATGGAGTGCATAAGCGGTTCTTGGTAAAATGGAGTGGGCATCCATTAACTGATTGTACTTGGATTTAAGCCGTGGAACTTCAATCTCATCGTCCCAATATCTATCAATGCATTAGTGAAGCATTCTCATCAGGAGATGAGATTCTCCCACCTGGGAGAATAGATGCATTCAAATGATCATGATTTTATTTTTTTATGTTATTGTAATTTTTTTAATTTTAATTTTTTTGTTTACCCAATGATGGAGGGCAATCGATGATCATGTGTGGTTTAGATGCTCTTTGGACATGTTTCCCTTTGGTATGCTAGCTTCTTTGGGTGCTTGTGTTTGGGTTGACTTGGCTTTGTTGGGGGCTGCTGAGCTAGTGCTTGGCCTTTTGGCTGTTCGGTTCCTTCTCCCTGGCTTTCCCAGTTCACCTTGCCTTTGGCCGTTCAGTTCCTGTTCCCTAGCTTTCCCAGCTCTCCTTTCCATTGGCTGATCGGTTCCTCCTCCATGGCTTTCCCGGTTCCCCTTGTTATGGATGTTCGGTTCCTGCTCCCTGGCTTTCCCGGCTCCCCTTGTTATGGTTGTTCAAATGCGTGTTCAAACGTGCCTTATTATTGCCTTTTTATTCCCTTTTTGATTGGTTGTAGGGGGCGACTGTTGATGGTTGTTGGTCTCCTTTTCTTTCCTATTTATAAGGGAGTTTTGGGCTATTGTAGGGAGTTTTTTGGCAAGTGAAAACAAAGTAAACACCTGAGGGTTTCTTCTCTAGCTTGAGAGCTACTTCTTCTCTTCTTGTTTCTTCTTCCAAGTCTTCTAACCCTTTCTTCTCTCCACAAGTTTCCACCCCATTGTATCCTTCTTCTAAAATTCTGAGTGGTGTTGGTTGGTAAGTTTTGTTGGGATTTGCCAGAGAAGTTGTGGCAGACGTTGGATTGGATCAAAGTAGCTGTGGTGGACCGCTAGTTTGCATGTCCTTGAGCATTCTATTTACCTAATATATCGTTTCATGTGAGGTGACCACTAGCTAGTTGTTCTGACGGTAATTTCTTTTGATTTTCTGTCTTCTTATAAAACAATTTTAGTTTGTTTAATGTTATTTAGTGCTTTGCTTACTAAGGTTTTGAACCGAGTTGTGTTCTACTTTCTTTTGTGTTCTCCATTGGGCTTTTAAACTTGCTAGTTCCCATCAAAGACCCAAGCCCTGGATGAGAAAAGTGAATGGTTGCTTTAGGTAATCGACAGCCAGTGTAAAACTTGTCGAATAATCATGACATGAATCTTTTAATACATAGGTCGTTCCCTGTAAGCGGCACACTATAAGACCTAAATAAGCGACAAGTGTCAAGGGCTACTGCACCAGCGCCCGGATGCAGTGTTAAATAGGCAAGGATTCTCACATCATGAACGAATGCGGGCAAAGAAGCTAGTCCATGAAACTAAAATTAAGATAGAAACTTGAAATATAGGTTCCCTTACAGACAAATTAATGGAATTAAATAGATATTATGATTCATGGGAAAATAAATATTATATGCATTCACGAAACCAAATGGGTTGGAGAGAAGGCTAAGGACATTGATAGTTTATGATTTAAACTATGGTATTCTGGTAAGAGTCATACTAGAGATGATATAGGTGTGATTATAGAAAAGAGTTTAAAGAATAATGTTGTAAAAATTAATGAATTTATGATATAATTATAACTTTAAAGATTGTTATTAATGCTACGATTATTAATATTACAAGTGCATATACTCCTTAAGTATGTTTGGATATGAGTTCAAAATTAAAATTTTGAAATAACTTAGAAGAATTAATACAAAAAATACCTTTTGAAAAAAAAAATTTATTGGAGAAGATTTAAATGAACATGTTGGTAGAAAGGTAGATTTTAAAAGCATTCATGGTGGTTATAGGTTTGGAGTGACTAATAAATGTGGTTACTGTGGTAATGGTTACAGTGGTAAGACCATATTAGATTTTCTTCAGCTTATGATTTTGTAATTGATAATACCTTATTTAAGAAAAGCGATGCGCATCTCATCACCGGTAAAAATGGATATAATAAAATTCAGATTTATTATTTTCTTATAAGAAAAAGATATCATTTAGATTTCAAATATTAACAAGTTATTCCGAGTGCAAGTATATGTACCCAACATTACTTATTATTTTTGCACTTTAACATGGAGAAGAAAATAAAAATAAAATAAAACGTTGTTCTAGGTTTAGATGTAGGCTTTTAGAGAATATTAATAAAAATATTTTAGAGTAAGATACTACATCTTAAGATTTTATCTTTGCATGAGGAAGCTAATGTTATGTGTGAAAAGGTAGCTAGTGATATTAAGAATGTTGTAAAAAGATGTGCAAGGAGTATCAAAGGGAAAAGCTCCTATTAGTAAAAATAGTTAATGCTAAAATCAAAATATGCAAAAAAAAGATAAAAAAATAAGAAGATTTATTATAAAATTAATTTAAATATAAAAATTTTGATAATTGAAAAAGATATAAAGAGGCCCGTAAGGAGTCTAAGAAAGCAATAAGTGATGCAAAGATTTTAACTTTAAATTATTTATAAAAAATATTATATACTAAGGAGGGCGAAAGATACATGTATAAGTTAGCCAAACAAAGATATAAAAGTAATAAGGATTTAGTTCAAGTGAAGTACATTAAGGATGAAGATCAAAAAGTATTTTTATTAGAAGAGGATATTCAATAAGAGTGGATGAAATATTTTTCTAAACATTTCAATGAAGATTATGAGAATGTGATTGACTTTAGTGACCATAGCATTTTAAATTAAAATAAAGATTTTTTATTGTTATCAATGTATTAGTAAAACCGAAGTTAGAGAGGTCTTAAAGAAAATGAAGTGTGGTAAAGCAGTTGGACTTGGTGATATTCCAATAGAAGTGTGGAAATGCTTAGGAGATGAAAGAATTTCTTGGCTTGCTAAACTTTTTAATATTATTTTGAAGACTAAAAATATGTCAAATGTGTGGAGAATGAGTGTATTGATTCCTATTTTTAAGAATAAAGGTGACGCACAGATTGTGCAAATTATAGAAGAATTAAGTTAATGTGTCATACTTTAAAACTATGGGAGAGAGTTATTGAGCATAGGTTGAAGTGTGATACTAATGTTTCCCAAAATTTATTTGGATTCATGCTAAGTAGGTCTACCATGGAAGTTATACATTTATTGGGAAGTTTGATGGAGAAGTATAAAGAGAACAAGAATTATCTACATATGATATTTATTGATTTAGAGAAAGCATATCATAAAGTTCCAAGAGAAGTTCTATGGAAAGTTCTATAAAAAGGGAGTTAATAATGCATATATTCAAGTCATTAAGGATATATATGTATAAGCTATTACTTTTGTTCAAACACAAGGAGGTTTGACCAAGTATTTTTCTATTTCAGTTTTATTACATTAAGGATCAACCTTAAGCCCATATCTTTTTGCATTAGTCATGGATGTTCTCACTAGACATTTGCAAGAGGTTTTAACCTGGAGTATGCTTTTTGCCAATGATATTCTTCTTGTTGATAAGACTAGAAAGGGAGTTGAAGGTAAACTTAAATTATGGAGGTCAACCTTAGAGTCTAAAGGCTATTGTTTGAGTAGATCTAAAATTGAATATATGAAGTATAATTTTAGTAATAATAGATCTAGTGAGAGGATTGTAACTTTGGGTGATCAAGTCATTAATAAGAGTACACATTTTTTATATCTTGGATCTACTATTCAGAGTGATGGTGAAATAGATGGAGATATTATTAGTAGAATTCAAGTTAGATGGTTAAAGTGGAGGAATGCATCGGGCTAGTTGTGTGATAGAAAAGTCCCTCATAAACTTGAAGGAAAAATTATGTAAGATGGTGGTTAGACCTACAATGCTTTATAGTGCAGAATGTTGGTCATTAAAAGAGAAACATAATATTAAGTTAAGTGGTGCAGAGATGAGGATGCTCAGGTGGATGAGTGGCATTACTTTTAAAGGTAGGATACATAATGAGCATATACATAAAAAGGTTTGAGTAGCTCCAGTGGAAGATAAGATTAGAGTGAGTCATCATAGATGGCTTAGTCACATAAAATGGTGGCCTTCCGATGACCTGGTTAGGAAAGTAGATATATTATATTTGACTTATTTTAAGAAAGGTAGAGATAGACCTAAAAAGACTTTATTAGAAAATGTTAGAAATGACCTTAATAAGATTTAAATGAGAATTTAACTCTTAACAGGACACAATGGAGAAAAAGTATTCATGTAGCCGACCCCACATAGTGGGATAAAGGCTTGATGTTGTTGTTGTTGTATCATATCACATTAAGATTTGCGGTAGCCTTTTTCAAATCAGGCATAAAAAGCCGAAGGGACTCAACATTAAACTTGATTCCTCAACTAGAATCTAATAGCCCAACTCATATCATCTCCAAAATGGACATCAAAGTCATCCAACAACACAATACAGACATCTAACAATATAAATCTCAAATCCTAAAGAGTCCATCCATCCGACATAAATAGTCAAGGCATGATGGCGCATCTACAATTAGGAAGACAACATGTCTTGATACTCAACCCTCCATATGACAAAAATACCCCTTAATCAAGGGCATTTTATGCAACACATCGCAGAGATGAAGTGTTTTATCTATCCAAAAATACTCATACTACCCTACACACAACTATCATAAATACCCCAAGGTACAAAATAAATGGGCATTCCAAAACTTCTTTGTTCTCTAGAGAAGACTCAGCTAAGCCATTCTTTCCTTTGAGCATGCTTGATGAGTTAAGAGTTAGAGCATTTACCTAAGAAAGCACTCATCAGGGAAGCCTAAACTTTGATTGTATGTGTGAAGGAAATGACTGATGTTGTGAACAGCATATCCTAAGAAGCTCTACTGACTTCAAATTATTTCCCACGTGTAATAATGGTGCTTCCATCAAAATACATATTAAAATAAGGAAAACAATTATTAAAGATTTGTGTTCCTTTAATAACAATAACAACATGCTTTTATCCCACTACGTAAGGGCGGCTATAGGAATCTTTTTCTCCATTGTGTCCTATTAACAGTCAAATTCTCATTTAAATCTAATTAAAATTGGTTATTTTTAGTACTTTCTAACAAAATCTTTTTAGAACTACCTCTACTTATTTTTAACATAGGTCAAATCTAATACATCTACTCTCCTAACAGAATAATCGGAATGCCAACATTTTATGTGACCAAGCAATCTAAGGCTGCTCTCTCTAATTTCATCTGCCCAAGAGTGGTAAAGCAACTAATTTCTTGAATGTGATATGAAACTTATAAAATGAACTAATTATCAAATTAGCATTCACATAAACCAAAGAGCTCTTGGAAACATCCAAATTTAAGGGCAGCAAGGAAAAAATAAGACAATTAATTCTTCATTTAAAAGAAAAAATACAATCTACGGATCATCCTCATTGCAACACAAAGTTTTGAACCTTGAACCTATTAGCAAATATGAAGCAATTGTGTGCACTATAGGACCTTGGTTGGGAAGGCGAGGTCATCAAATCAAGACATAAGAGACAATAGTCAAGAAAATGAAAAATAATAAAATATGAAAATCCAAGATTACAACTTTCTTTCCCAAACACTATATAACAACACATAGGTAGGAGTCTAGGAGACAGTGATGGCAATAGATTGGTATTACTTTTGTTTTCAAATAGAAAAACCACCTAGAAAGTCATAAATATTTCAGCCTAACCAAATGAACAACTGTTCTCTTTGACCTGTGTGAACTAAAGTTTTCAAGTTGAAATAGATGACCAGCTAATTTAATAAAAAGTTAAAAACCATGCAGTGATCAAAAACTTCCGATTTATTCTCCTCCAGGTATACTCAAATAAACATCATAGAAAAAGAAAAACTAAAGCAGTGAAAATGACAAACTATTTGACAACAAGATGTACCAAAATAAATTCTTGAAAGGAAAGAAATATTACAGTTATTGCAATAACAGTGTCCGCAATCCATCTCTGTAATTGCAACTGGGGAAACATCCTCAAAGCAGATACTACATGTAAATGGGTCCGAGTAACTTGACAAGACGATGACTTTATTCTCACTCATAGTCAATCCTGCCTCTGAAAATAACCTATCCTTCCCCTTCTCCTCAAGCAATTCAAAAATCCTCTCCACATCCCAGCGATAATGAATAAGCAAAGTCCGGGCATGCTGTTCACTTAGAGCTAATAGCTCCATTATCTTTCTCAGGTCCTCCTTCTGTGAGTACACAAGACGATCAATCAGAATTAAAGTAGCAGATCAGAGAATAAGTACAGAATTTTCTCTGTGCAATTCCACATTAAACATCATAAAAGGTGCGTGAGGCTCTAATTTGAAAAATATAGAGAAACCTGTGCAGCCAAAAGGGACTCCTTTGTAATAACCTGCAAGAAATCAGTAGAAACCAGATGCCCTGTCAGTTTAAGGAAAGCATGAATTTCATCTATCATCAACAAACAAATGGCAAGAGGAGTATGCATCATTTTTCTAGTCAGGTTGCCTATAAAATACTCGTCCATGATTACAGATCGAAATCAGGTAAACATAGCAAAACAGCACGACGAATTCGCAGTAAAAACAAGCATTGTTTTGGCAAGCCCCACTGTTCCGTTCTTGAATGAAGGGAAAGCAGCACTGCCGCTTGCTTACTAAATTTTTTTTTTTTAAAAGGAAGAATTTTCTAAGCTTACAGGATATGGCCAGAAAGGGTGGACCTGATAATCTGCCTGCGGGAAAAATAGCATTTTCCAGGAAATTAATAAAGATACTGGCATCCTCCGGAAGAAGGATTCCAAAGGTCTGGCTCACCACAAATCATGAAGAACCCCTAGCCCTAACGCTAAAGAATGAAGAAAAGAAAGGGGATGGCGTAATCTCGTACCGATGTGACGGACCAGTTACAATCTTCCTGCCGACCATCCTCGAGGTCCTGGAGCACGTTCTCCGCGATGTCATCCTCATGATCGCTCAGATAGCAATCACCGACCTCCGGCTCCTCCACATCGCTTGATGAGGGGAAATCCTCATCGTCCGCCATGATAAAAGACGAGGAAGGACGGGCAGGGGACTAGGGGAGCGATAGACGAATAATTGATCTAAAAGATTGTCAGATTTCTATTCCGGCGTAGGAAAGCGGATCGGAAAACGGGTAGTCAATCAAAATTTGTATCTTCGCTTTTTTTTTCGTAGGAAGGGAGCGAGAGAGCTTGATATAACTTGAGGAGATAAAAGTGTGCCGGGCTATTTGGATTAAAATATTTAGTAATTTTTAAAATATTAGTTTTTAGTTTAAAGTAAAAAATTTATGGTAAAAATGTAAAACTGTGGTATATTTGAAATGCATCATCTGATATAATTTTGCTGTTTTAAAATTCATTAGATTTTGAAGATTTTTTAACACGCTATAAACTATTTGTATCATCAACGATCATTTTCACCCACCACTGTCATGCTCTGCAGTCATTGTTGGACACCGCCAACTGCTACCACCTCTGGCCAGTATTGCTACCTCCCGCCAACCACCCTTCGCCACTATCGATCAACGTCATTATTAGTCGCAACCAACCATCGCCAACGGACACTGGCGACCACTAGCTGATGTTGTCAACCACTGCAGTCATTGTTGGCACCGCCCACTAACATTGCCTCTATATCTATACTAATTTTATTATCAAGTTTATTGCAAAGTTTGATGTTACTTCATATAAAAGGCAAACATAAAATCAAAATTCTGAGAATATTTCAAAAATAAAACGTCAGCTGTTGAAACTTGTTCAATGTGAATTAAGTTGTTAGATCTAAGATTATGTCCCAGTAGCTAACTAAGAGGAGGGTGAATTGGTAATTAAAAAGGAATTTCCCTCTTTTTTGAATTTTAAACCGAGAATAACTTTAGTAAATTTTGTAGAAAAGATTTTTCAACCACAAATTAAAAGTTAAAATTAAAAGCAGCGGAAAATAAAAAGACACAATATTTATAGTGGTTCGGTCAAACATGACCTACATCCACTCCCCGGAACCACCCTCCGAGTATTGCACTAATACCACTAGTGACTTTCCTTTTGCACCTACAGCAAGGCGGAGAAGCCTTTAACAAAACTCTCTTCCACCACTACCCGGTGCGGCAGAGAACTGTCATCCTTTTACACTCTCCAAGTATTGTAAGAGAACCGTCCGTCCTTTCACACTCTCCAAGTGTTGGTAGAGAACCCTTCGTCCTTTCACACTCTCTTAGTGTAGGCAGAGAACCCTTTGAATGTTCACACTCTCTAAGTGTTGGCAGAGAACCCTTCGTCTGTACACACTCTCCAAGTATCGGCAGAGAACCAGATCTCCTTGACAGATCTTCTCACAAGAAATCTAGAATGACGAGAGAAAAGAATGAAGTAATCACAAATCACAAGTAAAGATTCTTACCTTTGAGTACTAAGTGAATCATTCACGCTCCAGTAATAAGAAATCTCCTTCAAACACTCTCTCACACTCTCTCCTTCACTCTCCCTTCAGTTAACACAAAGATCAGTAGGCAAAAAGATTACAAGACAGTTTTAAGTAGACCTTATATAGTAAAAACACAAAACATCGTCCAAAAATTACTCAATTCAAGTTTGTACACAATCGATCGTCACGGACGATCGTCATATCGTCCTGCATGAATAGTGTTAAAACAGTTGCATACGAATCCAATGTGCATTGGGACGAGTTGACTTCATACACAATCATCGTCCCGTATGAACTATGTTCGTCCGGTACAAATAGTTATTTTAAAGCCAAAATAAAATATAACTGCAAATGGTCCATATGTCAAAAGAACATAGAACATCGTCCTGGGACAAATGTTCATGTTCGTCTGGACGAACAGTACAAACTTTGAAACCCGAGGACATCGTCCTGGAACAAACTATCCATTTCATCTAGACGAACAGTACAGACTGAGAATCCATAGGAGATCGTCTAGGGACAAACTAGCAATTTTTTCTGGACGAATAGTTAAATCTCATAGTCCAGAGAAGATCGTCCTGGGACGAACTAACAGTTTCGTCGGGACGAACAGTTCAATCTCAGAATCCAAAGAAGATCGTCCTAGGACGAACCGTCCATTTCATCCGGACGAACAGTTCATTGTGAGAATCCAGAGAGCATAGTCCAGGGACGAATAGGGAAATTCGTCTAGACGATCAGGACTTTAAAAAAAAATTCTCACTTCTTGTTTGTTCCATTACTCTCCCGAGGGAATAACTGACTTGATCGTCCCGTACGAACTTAGTTCGTCCCGTACGATCAGTATGATTTTTTAAAGATCTCCCCAAGTGTGTGTGTGCTAAGCTATTCAATTACAATCATACTCTCTCAAACTCAATACAATGAAAAATACAAATTTCAATTTACAAACTATCTCATACTGAATTTGATTTAAACTATCTCATACTGAATTTGATTTAAAGTCTTCTTTAGTCTAGAGTTCAATTTTTCTGAAATGTTAGTCCACACAAGAGTAAAAATAATTCTTCCAAAAAGTGTTAGGATAATATAATACTTAAAATAATAATATTTGGAATCATCAAAACTATATAAGTTGCAAGAATGTAAAACATGCAAATAGCAACTCTTTTAACAATCTCCCCCTTTTTGATGATGACAAAATAATTATTGTTTGTATAATTTTCAAATTATAAGAATCTCCTAAACTACCCCTGAATTGATAAACATGTGAGAATAAGGAGGCATTGCACGACAGTGTTATCTCTCTTTTTTTAATTTATTTAATTTTTTAAAAAATACAAACATATACGATACAAAATAAAAATATGAATAAATATGATAACAAACAAAATATGAGAGAACAAACAAAATACGAGAACAAACAATATTTTCTCTCCCTTTTTGACAACAATAAAAGAGAAGAAGAAAAAGAACAAAAATGTGTGAAGCCATATGATAATCCTTTTATGATTGATACTTGAAAGTGATTGAAATAAATTTGTAAATAAAATCAAATCATTAGGCAAATTAGAATGATTCATAGGATTTAAGAAGAGATATAACATCGATAATAAAGAAAATTTATCAAAAACATGAGTCAATTTAGACATTGAGATAAAGAATATCATTGTATAAAGGATGAATATAAAATTTATATATTTCAAATTTCAATATAAAATAAAATCATGCAGAAGATTAATTTGAATTAAAAGATTGAAAGAATAAGGAAAGAATCTGAACAAAATACATCTTGTGGCGCTTTGCGCATATTTTCAATATTTATGCACTTTTTTGTCCATCTTTTTATTTGTGGGCTTATTTTGTGCCTCTTTTTTAAATTGCGAACCATTGCGCATTCATTTTTATTTTTGTACATTTGTACATTTTCAAGTGTATTCTCAATCTTTCCAAAATCAATAATATAAAATTTCAAAATTTTCTATGTATAATATTATTTATATTGAATATAGAAATACAAAATAAGAAAACATCACAATTTGCAATAATAATATGAAAATTTAAATTAGTATGATACCAGAGACATGAGATTTATATTCTTAATTACATCAAGTTATAAGCACAACTTAAATTTAGAAAAAATATATTTTCTAATGAATTTAATTTTGTATTGCACTTCAAGGTATAACACTTGTAAGATCAAAATTTTTAGAGATTTTCATATAGGCTAACACATATTTCAAAACAAGATAAAAAGCAAGACAAGATAACTCATATTGATATCATGATAAAGAATATTACAATCAGAGATATGATATCAATACTACATAAAACAAAAATGCTGATACATCAACTAAAACTAACATATAACTAGAACAAAATACATCACAATCTATCATATCGCAATCACATCAACTAAAGAAGATCATAAGGAAGTACATGAATCATTGTGATGGGCCCTGATCTGGAGGAGGAGAAGGTGGAACACTGAAGAAATTAAAATAACTGCTTATCATAAGCATATTGAAACTTATATCATTTATCTGCTCTCGCATATATCCCATGTCCTGATTGTACCGAGAATCATGTTGTTGTAAGTGAGTTTCAATTTAATCAAATCTTTGATCCAAATGAGTCTCTAGACGATCAAATCTGTGAACCAAATATTGATAGTTTGGTTCACAAGTAGGTGCAGGTGCAGGTTCCTCCTCAGAGTCACTGCTAACATATTGTGCACATGGTTTATCTTTATTGAAAATTGCTCTAAAAGATCCATTATTGTAGTAGAGAGGCTCATCTAAATCATGATTTGGATGAACTAGATCATACTTCTTCTCCAAAATATAGGCAACAAGATGTCCTAAGGCAATGTTTTTCTTTCTCTTATGGACAATATGAACAATCTCAGAAAGTCCATAAATATAGTCAATTATCAATTGGGCTTCATCTATACGTTGCTTCGTCATAATCAAATAGGCCATAGTAGAAAGAAGAGGAGTAATGTTGACTCTATCACCAGCTTTAGGAATTATGAAAATTCAAAGAACATGCTGAATGATTCGGGCATTTTGATTTAGAGAGGCTACCCTAGGCACATGAGTTACTACTCTAATTCTTCTAAGGACATTATTTATTTCAGACCAGTCAAAATTAGAAGCATTGGTTAAGGTATGGGCTCTAATCCCTTCAGTCCTTAAGTTCATAAAAATTCCTAAGTCTGCCTTAGTGATCTATTTTTTCTTTTTGAACACATAGGACCTAATCACTAAATGATCAGAATTAAAGGACATGTTTGAAAGAAAGTAGTGAAAGGTCTCCTTATTGTAGAAGTAGACAAGTGTGAAAATGAGGCCAAATTAGGTAGAAGTAAACATATGCATTACCTTAAAATTGATTTGCTCTTATAGAAGGACTCTAGATGGAGTGATTTTTGCAGAAGCAAATCTAAGGAATGACTCTTCATTAGCCTTGTACAGAAAGTTCTCACTAGAGTTTTTGCGTGGTCCCTTAGCCAATACATTTTGTCTTTTGCTAGAGCTAGCCATGGATAAGATCTATAGAAGAAGAGGTTTGAAAGGGATGTTTGAAGTGATTACATGTGAGTTCAAAAGTCTTCAATTTAAAGAAAAAATAAGTTTTCGTACAGACGAAATTAACTTCGTCCCATACAAATTTGAGTTCGTCCCGTACAAATAAAATTTCATATGAACGAACAAATGAGTCTAAAAATAAAACAACTTTTTGTAATCACACAAGTAATGATGCGTCCTTTCGTATAGACTTTTGACCAAACAATCGTACAGACGAACATGTGTTTGCCCTGGACGATCAGACATTAAAGATCGTTTTAATGGCAGTTTAAACCGTCCCCCACATCGAAACGCTAAGCATTCTTCTGTAAGAACCATAGGTTTGTACGTACGATCATGCATAATAAAACTGACCTTATCCATTTAACTGTCAACATTCATACAAACAATTTAAAATTTCGTCCAGACGATCGTACAGATGATGAGCAAAATAAAAGCTGAAAAAAAATTGTACGCAAACCGTTCAAATCTGATAGTTAATACACTACACAATTCGTCCCATACGAAATGAATTTCGTCCCGGACGATTTTCACTTAATTTTTCGAATATGCAATCAAAAATCTAAATGTGAGAATTTTTCAAAACTAAAATACAAACACAATAAAAAAACTATAGAAAATACAAAAAAACACAAACTCAAATACAGAAAATCACAAACTTAAAAATACACACAAAACACTAACTAGAAAAACACACATCAATGTTGCAGAATCATTTTAATTAAGCATTCAAATTGATCATACAAAGCCTTGTTCTTAATGTACTAAAAGTATCAAAGGCTAGTGGTTTTGTAAAAATGACTGCAAGTTGATTTTCTATAGAAACATGAATGAGTTCAATTTCTCCTTTGGATACATGATCCCTTATGAAATGATGCTTGATGTCTATATGTTTGGTTCTTGAATGTTGAATAAGATTTTTAGAAATGCAAATAGCACTAGTGTTATCATAATAAATGGGAATAGTGCCTATAGTTAATCCTAAATCAATCAACTGTTGTTTTAATCAAAGTACTTGTGCCACACAACTTTCTAATGCAATGTATTCAGCTTCAGCAGTAGATAAGGCTACTGAATTTTTCAATAAACTAACATGTTCCAGAAGTGCTCTTTCTATTAACCCTACAACCTGCAAAATCAGAATCTGAATAACCAATTATTTTAAATGAAGAGCTAAACTTAGGATACCAAATTCTTAAGTTCTAAGTTCCTAACAGATATATTAAAATCCTTTTTACTGCTATCAAATGTGATTCTTTTAGATCTGATTGAAATCTAGCACACAAACAAACACTAAACATGATATCAGACCGGCTAATTGTCAAGTAAAATAAAGATCCAATTATCCCTCTAAATTTCTTTTGATCAACAGATTTTCCCTTAGGGTCCTTATCCAACTGAACTGAGAAACTCATAGGTGTACTAACATGTTTAGTATTATCCATTTCATATTTTTGGAGGATGTCCTTAACATACTTCGACTGACTAAGAAATGTACCCTCCTCAATTTGCTTAATGCTAAAGCCTAGAAAGCAACTTAAATCTCCCATTTGACTCATCTCAAATTCACTACTCATTGTTTTAGAAAAATCATCACAAAAATTTTTATTTGAAGATCCAAAGATGATATCATCAACATAAATTTATACAATGAGTATATCTTTTCCAATTTTCTTCAAAAAGAGAGTTGTATCCACATTTTCTTTTTCAAATGATCTTTCAAGTAGGAAGTTGCTCAATCGATCTCTCATACCAATCCCTAGGTGCCTGTTTCAATCCATGTAATGCATTTTTTAGTTTGAAAACATGATTAGGGTGTTTAGAATTTTCAAAACCTGGAGGTTGTTCTACAAAAACATCCTCTTGAATTACCCCATTTTAAAAGGCACTTTTTACATCCATTTGGTACAGTTTAAATCCTCTAAAACAGGCAAAGACTAATAAAACTCTAATTGCTTCAAGTCTAGCTACAGGGCAAATGTCTCCTCAAAATCAATCCCTTCAATCTGATTATACCCCTTAGCAACTAATCTAGTCTTATTTCTAATGACTACTCATGAGTCATTCATTTTATTTTTGAATATTTACTTAGTTCCAACTACACTTTGATCCTTTTGTCTTGCAGTTAATTCCTAAACTTTATTTCTTACAAATTGATTTAACTCTTCTTGAATAACCAAAATCTAAAATTCATCCGAAAGTGCTTGATCAATATTTGTGGGTTCTATGGTTGAAATAAAGGCTGAATGATTGACTTCTTTAGTTAATCCACGCCCAGTCCTTACACCCTCACTAGGTTCACCAATAATCAATTCATTTGGGTGATTTTTAGAAAATCTCAACTCTCCAGGCAAAGAATTTTCTATCTCCAAATTTTCTTTTAAATTTTCTTCCAAATTTATTTTATTAATCTTTTAGAAGTTAATCTCAATCTCATCTTCTACAATATTTGGCTCTTTCAAAATTTTACATTCATCAAATACAATATGTGTGGTCTCCTCAATTACCAAAGTTTTTTTATTGAATACTCCTATAAGATTTTCTAACACTTGAGTATCCTATAAAAATTCTTTCATTTGATTTTGGATCAAATTTTTTTAAGACAGATTTTCCATTATTATGAATAAACACCTTGCATCCAAAAACATGCAAATGTGACAAATTAGGTTTTCTTCCTTTTAGCAACACATAGGGTAATTTATTTAATTTTGATCTCACATTCACCCTATTCAAAACATAACATGCAGTGGTAACTACCACAGCCCAAAAATATTTAGGAAGTGAGAATTCTGCCAATATGGCTCGGGCAACTTCTATTAATGTTCTATTTTTCATTTCGACTACCCCATTCTACTGAGGGGTTCTAGGTGCAGAAAAGTTGTGATCAATTCTTTTCTCCTTACTAAAATCCTTAAATTTTTCATTCTCAAATTCTCCTCCATGATCATTTTGAATAGTCATAATTTCACATTTTAGCTTTCTTTGAATCCAAGTCAAAAAGTTTCTAAATTCTTCAAATGATTCACTCTTATGAAATAGAAATCTAACCTATGTGAATCTAGAGTAATCATCCATAATCACAAATCCGTATACCTTCTCTCCTAGACTTACAGTTTCAACTAGTCTAAAAAAATTCATATGTAAAATCTCTAATGGTTTACTGGTTCTAATATCCTTATTGGACTAAAAAGAGGACTTTATATATTTTTCTAATTGACATGCATCACAAAGGTGGTTCTTAGTAAAGTCTAGTTTTGGTATACCTCTCATTAGGTTCTTTTGGGTAATCCTCTTAAGGTTTTTCATGCTAGAGTGATAAAATCTCCTATATCAAAGCCATGACTCATCAAAAATAGTTTTTGAACAAAAAATAATAGGAGTTTTAATGCAATTCAAGTCTAGCATATATATGTTGTTTACCTTTATATCATTCAAAACATCCTATTTAGGCTTAATATGCAGCTAGTAGAAAAAAAATTTACACAGTATCCCTTATCATATAGCTGGCTTATACTTAATAAATTATGATTTAAGCCTTCTACCAATAACATATTTTCAATAAAAAAGTTCTTAAAATTTCCAATCATACCTGACCCAACCACCTTCCTTGTGGTGTTATCTCCAAGTGTAACCTTGCCTCCACTCCTGGCTTCCAGCGATATGAATTGTGCAATATTTCCAGTCATATGCTTTGAGCATCCGCTGTCCATGTACCATATGCTCTCACGAGGTCTTGTGTGAGAGCGACCCTGCAAAATTATCAAACATTAGACCTGTGAACCGAAATAAGTTTGGGTTCTCCTTTTGATAATTTATAAATAGATGCATGTATGATATGTCTAGGTTTATGCATTTTCATACCAAAAAAGTTTTCTTCTTCAAAGTACATGTGTAAGCTATATGTCTAATCAATCTACAATTATTACATTTGACTTTTGAAAATGGATTCTTAAGTCTTCTACTATTCATCTATCTTTTAAGGGATTGCATAAATTTAGGATAAAAAATAGGATTAGTGAAATCTTCAAGTTTAGGGGGTATTCTATTATCCTCGAGAGCATTTATCTTCAATTTGTAAAATGAATTCATATCTTCCAAAATTTGATTTGTATAATTAACTCGATATAATTTGCTCTCTGATTCATCCTTATTATTCTTGATTTCAATTTGAAGTTCTGCAAAAGATGTTTTTAATATTTCATAATTTTTATTCAAGTCATCAAACTCACCAAGTAATTTCATGTGGTTGTCATCAATTAAAGCATGATCTTTTCTAAGGATTTTATATTCCTTTTATAATTCCTGAAATTCTAAGCTCAAACTAGTATGTATTTTCTTTAATTTTCTATATGCATCATGCATGTATTCATAAACTTAAAAAAGTTCATTATAAGTTAAGTCACATATCTATTCTTGATCTGACTGATCAATGTTATCGGCCATTAAGTACAGATTAATGACTTCCTCTTCCTTTTCTGTCTCTAACGAGTCTGAAGCCGAGTCCGCCTAGAAAGCTCTTTGGAATTTCCTCTTACCCTTCTTCACAATTGATTTCTCCTATACCTTCTCCTTGCTAGGAGTGACTTTGAGTTTTGGGCAGTATGTCTTAATATGTCCAAGTTTTCTGCACTCATACCAAATAACATCACTTGAAATCTTGACATTTATATTAAATTTATCTCGTTTTCATTGCTGGCATCTCTTTTGCTTCTTCTTCAGAAAGCTTTTGAATTATCCAGTCATTAGTGCGATGACATCTTCATCCTCAGGTTGTGAGTGTTCATTCTTTAACTCCTCCACTTTCAGTGCTATGTTCTTCTCCCTTCGTGGTTCACCTGCACCAATCTTTTTTTGGCTAACTCCTTGCTCGTAAGTAAATAGCGATCAAAGAAGATTATCAATAGGGTAAATGTTTAGATCTTTAGAGTCTATAATTGCAGTAATTTTAGCATCATAAGCAGTAGGCAAACAACGAAGTATCTTATTAACCATTTCAGCATTCGTTAGTTCCCTATCTAATGCATGTAAAGAGGAGACTATTTGTGTGAATCTTGTGTATATATAATAAATAGATTCATTTAGTTTCATGCAAAATAATTCATAATCATGCAACAAGATATTAAGTCTAGATTGCTTAACCTCATTAGTCCCCTCATAAGTTATATAAAGTCTATCCCATATGTCCTTTCCACTCTTGCAAGTAGAAACCCATATGTAGTCTTTTGATTTAAGAGCACAAAAGAAACTATTCAAGCATTTGGCATTTAGTTGTACTAAGCAACGTTCTTCTACTGTCCAGTCCACAAAAGGTGTTTCAACTCTAACTCCGTCAACTAGTCTAGTTGATTTTGTATACCCTTCCTAAACTAAGATCCACATACAATAATCAAGTGACTGTAAAAATGTAGACATGCGTGTTTTTCAAAAATTAAAAGGAATATTGTCAAACAATTGAGATCTAATTATAGAGTAACCCTCATGTGTATTTCGGTTTTCAAATATAGCCATCTACGTTTATAAAAAAGTAGTCTAAATTTATGATTTTGAAATAATGATCTGATACCACTTGTTGAAACTTGTTCAATATGAATTAGATTATTAGACCTAAGATTATGTCCCACTGGCTAACCAAGAGGGGGGGGGGGGGGTGAATTGGTAATTAAAAAAAAATTCCCTCTTTTTGAATTTTAAACCAAGAATAACTTTAGTAAATTTTGTAGAAAAAGTTTTTCAACCATAAATTAAAAGCAGCGGAAAATAAAAAGACAAAGATTTATAGTGGTTCGGTTAAACACGACCTACATCCACTCCCCGGAGGCACCCTCCAAGTATTGCACTAATACCACTAATGACTCTCCTTTTGTACCCACAGTAAGGCGGATAAGCCTTTACAAAACTCTCTTCCACCACTACCCGGTGCGGTAGAGAACTGTCGTCCTTTTACACTCTCCAAGTGTTGGCAGAGAACCGTCCGTCCTTTCACACTTTCCAAGTGTTGGCAGAGAACCCATCGTCCTTTCACACTCTCCCAGTGTAGGCAGAGAACCCTTCGGTTGTTCACACTCTCTAAGTGTAGGCAGAGAACCCTTCGTCTGTTCACACTCTCCAAGTGTCGGCAGAGAACCGAATCTCCTTGATAGATCTTCTCACAAGAAATCTAGAATGACGAGAGAAAAGAGTGAAGTAATCGCAAATCACAAGTGGAGATTCTTACCTTTGAGTACCAAGTGAATCCTTCACGCTCCAGTAGTAAGAATCCTCTTTCAAATACTCTCTCACACTCTCTCCTTCACTCTCCCTTCAGTTAACACGAAGATCAGTAGGCAAAAAAATTACAAGACAGTTTTAAGTAGACCTTATATAGTAAAGACACAAAAAATCATCCAAAAACTGTTGACATTCAAGTCTGTATACAGTCGATCGTCCCGGACGATCGTCATATCATCCTGTACGAATAGTGTTAAAATAGTTGCATACGAACCCAATGTGCATTGGGACGAGTTGACTTCGTACACGATCATCGTCCCGTACGAACTATATTCATCTGGTACGAACAATTATTTTAAAGCCATAATAAAACATAATTGCAAACAGTCCATATGTTAAAAGAACAGAGAACATCATCCTGGGATGAATGTTCATGTTCGTCTGGATGAACAATACAAACTTTGAAACTCGAGGACATCGTCCTGGAACGAACTGTCCATTTCGTCTGGATGAACAGTACAGACTGAGAATCTAGAGGAGATCGTCTAGGGACGAATTAGCAATTTCGTTTGTACGAATAGTTCAATCTCAGAGTCCAGAGAAAATCGTCCTGGGACGAACTAGCAGTTTCGTCTAGACGAACAGTTCAATCTCAGAATCCAAAGAAGATCGTCCTGGGACGAACCGTCCATTTCATCCGGATGAACAGTTCATTGTGAGAATCCAGAGAGCATCGTCCAGGGACGAATAGGGAAATTCGTCTGGATGATCAGGACTTAGAAAAATTTTCTCACTTCCTGTTCGTTCCATTGCTCTTCCGAGGGGATAACTGACTTGATCGTCCCGTACGAACTTGGTTCGTCTCGTATGATCAGTTTGATTTTTTAAAGATCTCCCCAAGTGTGTGTGTGCTAAGCTACTCAATTACAATCATACTCTCTCAAACTCAATACAATGAAAAGTACAAACTTCAATTTACAAACTATCTCATACTAAATTTGATTAGAGGTTTTCTTTAGTCTAGAGTTCGATTTTCCTGAAATGTTAGTCCACACAAGAGTAAAAACAATCCTTCCAAAAAGTGTTAGGAGAATATAATACTTAAAACAATAATATTTGGAATTATCAAAATTATACAAGTTACAAGAATGTAAAACATGCAAATAGCAACTCTCTTAACATCAGCCATACGTAAGAAGAAAATCGTGCATTTTATTTATATTTCTCATTTTATTCTTCTACACTTTGGATGTTAATTAGGCAAAATTTGACCATTATCTACCAATTAATATATAATAGAGAATTCAAAAGAAAATATTAAGATGATAAACAAATCTATAAATAAACGTATATATTAATTTTACTTATACCCATTGGAACGTCGTGATTAAATTTGGACAAGTCTTACAACCATTAGAATGTTCAAAGTTGATTTGATTAGTGCTTATATTCATTGTAAGGCTTGAATTTAATTAGGTTGAGACTTATTACTCTATTTATGAGTTGCCCATATTGATTATCTTTTGATAAGTTTAATAGCTTTTTAGGCCAACTTGATAAATTGGAGAGAAATATATCCCTTGGAATGACTGATTAAATAATAGAATGAGATTTATTGCTCTATTTAGAAGTTGTCTATCTATAATTAAACTTGCTTTGCATAACCATTTCAAATTTTAATAATAATGCTTAAATTAAACAGTTTGAAGTTTATCATTTTTTGGTTTTTTTTTGGGAGCAATCTAGCACAAATTAATGTAGTTGAAGATATATATATAATGTAAGTATTGCTTTAGGATATTAGAAATCAAATTAGGCCGTTTGATATTTTTGTTTCATGGCAGCTATCCCATCACATTTATATGGCTTCTTTATATATACACATTAGAAGAAAAACCGTTTTTCATATTTAACTTAACTAATTAGGAATGAGTGGCAACATTAGCATCAGTGATTATTACAAATTTCTAATTATTTTACTTTACTTGCGTTGGGAATATATGTGTATAAATGATTATGGTGAGCTCCAATTCAATTTTTAAGTGATGTACTTTTTTTTTTTGGGTAAAAACCTGGGCAATGCCCAATCCATTAAGCATGAACAAAGTTACATGTAATGAGAGAAAAAAGAGAAACTGAAACCTAAGAGAGCAGCAACAGGATTAACAAGTAAAAAACAACCAAAAATACAAACAACCCTAACAAACAAGGATTGTAGGTAAAATAAAAGGGCTCAGTAAAAAGAATTGCCCGATACCAAAAATCCCCTGGTTGCAAAGTTGATAACGGCAACAGCTTGAAAATGAAGTGAATAACCTTGTCATCCAAGGGGAGAAAGACAATTCGGACATCATTGCCCTCAAACACCATTCCCGCACCAAGAGAATAAGATCCGGCAGATATCTGTTCCAGAAAAAAGGAGCAACGACACAGCCATTGCAGCCAGTCACAACAAGTCCATCAAATCTCCAGCATTTCTCCATTTGACAATTTTCAATAAGACAGCCTTCTTAATAGAATGCACCACCGTTAACAAAGACTTTTGATGGCTACCAAATTTCCTCTCATTCCTTTCTTTCCATATGAAGTAAACCGAACATCAAGCAATAAGAAGATAGAAAGGACAAACTTTAACATCAATTCCAGCTAAAATGTCTAAAACTTGGAGTAGATTTGGTCTAAGTAAATGCCTCTTAAAGAAGGGAAGCAGATTGGAAATAACAGCATAAGTAAAATCACATTCAAAAAATAAGTGAGAGGTAGACTCAGCACAGGAGTTACAAAGAGCACAACCCGGATTAACATAGAAGCCCCTACGGATCAGATTGTCTGAGGTTTTTAATCCTTTTAATACAGCCATCCAACAGAAGGAAGAAAATCTTAACGCATGATGTTTATGCCAAACCATATGATGCCAATTGACAGTAGGAGACTGTCTAAAAAAAAACTTAATGTATTTGCTCAGACCATTATCTTTCCTATCTTTCTAGAAAATACACAATTTATTATCAATCGGAATCTGATTCAAAAACTCCAGAGCAGTAGAAGAAGCTGAAACGGGTAATGTCCAGCCATCCTCATTTAACAGAACACCAATATTTGCATTCAAAGGAAAAATTCCCAGCAGAGAGGATAATTCCGGCACCTCCTCAATCCTTTTCCCCATAATCCAGTGATCCCAATACAGAGAAATTGGAGAAAAATGTAAGACATTAAAATTAAACTGCTCTTTAGCCAGCACCGCATGATTGCACAAAATTTTCCAAAAAGGGGAAGCTTTTTGGGAAGGTGGTTTCCAAGGTGAAATATAAAAAGTCAAAACCCAATGAGATAGCAAAGATCTACAATTATAAATTCTATCCACTAAAGCACAATGGTAACTGAAATGGAGAGCCTGTAAAGATGGAAGTCCCACACCACCATGATACTTCGGTTTGCAAGTATTTTTCCAAGAAATCAAATGCATTTTCTTAATAGTAGAATCACCAAAATACAAAAATTTGGCACACAATTTGTCAATTTGCTTCATGATCGTTTTGGGTATTATCGAACCTCTAATCCAGTAAGCTATAGTGTTCCAAATAGTGAAGCGTAAATATTGAAGTCTACCGGCAAAAGATAAACTCTTAGCTTTCCACCCAGAAAGTTTAAATCAAATAGCCTCCAACAAACCAGCAAAATCAGCAATTTTAAGCTTGTAGGTAGAAACAGGCAAACCCAAATATTTGATGCAGTTAGAGGAATTCTGAATGTGTAAAGCTTGGCAAATAGCTTCAGAGTTGAGACAATTCAGTGGCAAAATAAGAGAACTCTTATTAAAGTTAATGAACAAACCAGTAGAGTCTGAGAAGATACCAATAAGATGTACCAAAGCCTGACAGTTAGGAACATCAGCCTTTCCAAATATGAGAAGATCGTCAGCATATAACAAATGAGAGATGCGGATATCACCCAAAGTGGGAGCATGAAAAGAAGGAGAATCATCCAACAGACAGGAAAAAGCATCCATTACTACACAGAAAAGTAAAGGGCTTAAGGGGCAGCCCTGGCGAATCCCAACGGAAGAAGCAAAGTACCCCTCTAAAGCCCCATCCAAGCAAATAGAAAAGCATACATCATTAATACAAGCCTCAACCCATTTGATAAAAAGACTAGGAAAACCCTTTTGCTGAAGTCTAGCAGAAATGAAACCTCTAGAAACACTATCGAACGCCTTTTTTATATCAAGCTTAGCACATAAAATTCTATGTTTGGAAGAAATCCTGGAATGAAATAACAGTTCCTTAGCCAGAATGATATTATCTGTGGAAACTCTTTTGTGAATAAAACCCGATTGATTCCCCTTAATGATAATAGGCAGAATGGGTTTAAGACGAGTGGACAAAATTTTCGCAATAATCTTGTAGATAGTATTACAAAGAGAGATAGGCCTGAAATCCGTTAAAGAAGAGGCATGACTGTGCTTTGGAATGAGAGAAATGACAGTATTCTTAACCACCCGAGGCATATAACCACTAATAAAGAATGCCTTAACAGCCTTACAAACACCCGGTCCAGTAAGTATCCAAGTACTTTTATAAAATTCGAAGTTGAAACCATCCGGGCCAGGAGCCGAACAAGATGAGCCAGAAAAAATAGCCTTTTTAATCTCTTGATCAGAAACAGGAGAAATAAGATTGTCCGCTAATTCAGAGGGAATACAATTGCCAACAGGAAAAGCAGTAATGTCCACCTGAGGAAGTGATGGTGGGTTGTATAGAGTTTGAAAGTAATTAATAGTAGCCTTCACCGCATCAGAATTGTCAGAATTAGGGTCAGAAGAAGAAAGAGACAAAGCAGTATTATTGTAATTCCTTCTCATCTTAATTTTAGAGTATAGAAATTTGAGATCATCTTCACCTTGAGATAGCCACTTCGTTTTAGCTCTTTGCAAAATCCAAGAATTCCAATTGGAGGTAACCTCCACAATTTCTCTGTTAATGTTTTTGAGAGAAGTAGAAATGTCAACATTATCCCCATCAGCACTCACCCTAGATAAGAGAACATCTTGCCTAAGATGAAGGGATTCCAAGTGTTGTTTGATAAAATTTGAATTGGCCCAATCCTTCCCTTTAATAGATAACTTAAGAAGCTTCAACTTGTTGCAGAAATCAACTAAAGGATGACCATTGCACTTAGCGGAGAAAACAGATAATAATTCCATCCAGAATTTATCAATTTTGGACCAATAGTTCTTGAATAGAAAACGATGGGGGGAAGAAGATTTGTTCCCCGATTGCAAAACTATTGGACAATGATCCGAGGAAGACGGGCTACTGACCACATAGAAAGAGTTGGGAAATGAAATCAACCATGCATCATTAACCAACATCCGGTCTAATTTAATATGAATAGGTTGATCTTGTCTCTGATTGTACCAAGTGTAACGATTACCAAGAGACGCCAGATCAGTGGTCTTAGTATTGAAGATGGTATCATTGAAGACATGCAATTGGCTTTGAACTAATACATTACCCCCAATTTTGTCCATAGGAAATCTACAGCAGTTGAAATCCCCCATTAAAATCCAAAAATAATTATCAAGCGGGTCAATATTAATAATATCCTTCCATAACAACTTCCTCTCATCAGCACTGTTGGAAGCATAAATAACTGATAAGAGAAAATGATTAGAAGAGCCAAAAACAACCATTCCAGAAATCATTTGGGAAGAGATATAAGAAGGAGTGAATGAAATCTTATCCGTAGACCATTTGACCCAAATTCTACCAGATTTGGAGCAATTGAAGTTATTACAACTGTCTTCTTGATCAAAAAACCCGATGATTGTTGAAAAAAAAGGAATCAGAGAGGGCAGAAAGATGAATCCTATTTTCCAAGATACATAGCATATCAAGTTTCATAGATTGAACAAATCTCCTACAGCTAAAAACCTTATCAGAGGAGGAGAAGCCTCTGATATTCCAGGCTGCAATGGCAGGACTGGTCATTTGTTCTTAGAGTTTGAGGGCTTTTTTGGCCTCCCCCTAGCCGCTTTGTTCTGCGTCAAATTGCCCTTTTTGCTGGAGGAAGAATCATGAATCTCACTGTTCGAGAAATTGGAAGTATCAGAAGAGAACTCACCATGCTCATTGTTACAATCTTGTTACACTTGAAATTTGTTCTTAGAAAAATTGGAAGCAGAAGATGTATTCTCCACCCTAGGTTCCTCAATCAAACCAATAGGCAATTCTGTGGGAGAATTTAGATTAGGAATACTTGTGTCATTTTGAATAGCAATAACCGGAATATCAATATTGACAGCACAGACTGTTTTAATAGAATTCTGGAGATTGGTGGTAGTATCGGTGGCAGTGGTGATAGTGGCAGAGGGGATAGGAGGGGAATTTTTTGAAGTGGAGGGGGAGCTAGAGGAGGCGTTCATAGTAAATTGAGGTGGAACAAGATAGGAAGAGGAAATAACCGGATTAAGGACAGTATTAAGGGGCGTGCTAGAAGAAGGTTCTTTACTGGCAATCGGGTGTTGAGAATTAGGACCATGAGCAGTAGGAGGGCGTGAAGTTCTCGTGGTCCTGGGTGGACGAGAATAACTACGTCCTCTGGCAGAAGGGTTAGACGGGGGTTTATGATTGGGATTTTCCGGACATGCAGACGTTGAATGAGCAAGAGAGTTACAGATGGAACACAAATCAGGCTTCCATTCATAGTGCACTTTTAATTGAATCACCTTATCTTCCAAAGATATAGGAATGAACTCAGGGAACTTACAGTTCGCAGAGACTTGGATAGAAATACGCGCATATGTCAATCTAGTTTTAGCTGCAGTAAGCGAATCTACAGCTATCGGGATACCGATTTTTGAGGCGATTCTCGAAATACCATCCGAATTCCAACAGACAAGAGGAAGATCAATGATTTTAACCCAAATCGGCACAGAGACGAAATTATCCCTAGTCGGCTGAAAAAGCGGAGACTATTTCTGGAAAACAAAAGGTTTACCTAAGAAAAACCAAGCTCCTTTCGACCAAACTGATTCCATATCCTCTGGCATAGAAAATTTGAACAAGAAAAAACCATCACTGAGAGCTAGAAGTTGGAAGGTACCTTTGAGTTTCCATACTCTTTTAGCCGCAGAAAGCAAGGATTCATAGTAGGGCCTCTTACCAAGTGAGTAACCAACCAGACATTGATCCCATTCCGGAGCAGCAGCAGCGATCTTCTCCTTATTGAAGGGAACAATCTCTTCGGGAGTCTCCAAGAAGGAGATCGGAAGGGAGGAAATCGCTACATCAGGTTCGGCCGCAATATTGGACCAAAGTCTGTCTAAAACAGGGGGAGAGGGCGCAATAGTTTTGGACGATAGAGGAGGAAATTCATGGGGGGAAAGAAGCTGATGTTCCATAATGAACAGTGGAGGAGACAGAGACCTGGCCACCGACGGAAGCCGGAGCCAGATGAAAACCGCGGGCGAGGGAGAAAGGACAAACGCGGCGGCTAGGGTTTTCCCAGCTCTCTCCTCTTCCAGAGACGCTGCGGCACTGTTCTTTGAGGATCACCCCAATTAGAAATTTTTAAGTGCTGTACTGATTATGCTTTGCTTTATTTTGGACTTATTTATGGACGTAATTGGAACTATCACCATAGATATCTATGCATTCTTTTTCATTCCATCCACGACCACTGAGAAGTTATGTTCTCGGCAAACTTTTGTGAGATCCTCTCAGAGTGAAAATTATTCTAGGTTTTGGGCTAAGGTTTTATTTGAGGCGTATTTTTATTGTATTTTTAAAGCAATTTAAAATAATTTTATTAAAAAATTATTTCAAAAAATAATAAGAAAATCGTTCCAAACAAAATCTAAATATAGAACAATAACTTTGATTGTCGATGAATTATTGTAAACAAAATGATAAGAAAATTTCTAAATAATAGAATGAGGTTTATTGATAGATAAACATTCGATGATGCCCCCTCTAAGCTCAACATGATTGCAAGTAGTGTAGATATAGAAGATTATTTTGGGGCTCAATTTCCAACATGATTATCACAACATTAAATGAGGTGCGTGGAGCAAATAATATAGACTATATTTGAATGTCATTCACAGTTCTCTAATCATCCATCACACAAATAGGTGTTTAAACAAGCCAAACTTGAGTCAACTTGATATATGTTTTTGCCTGGCTTGTTCGATTTTTATTTTGCTCGAATTTAGTTTGTATTTGATTGTTTTCAAAATGTTAATATTTTTATTTGATTTTGTAACGAGAAAAAGTGGATGGTGCAAGAAGGAATGGGGAAAAAAAAGGAAAAAACAGCTCTAGTTGGTGGGAATATAATATGCCATTAACATAATTTTTAGTAATTTTTTCATCAGAAATTTTAATACTTAAAATCAGAAAAAAAAAATTATAAGAAGTGTCCACCAAAACTTTCCAATCAAAATCTCACTTGAATTCTCGCATATGTGTGAAAATTTCAGTGGGTTTTTTATGTCGGTCTACGCACCAATACATTCCTTATTTTGTAGTCGTTCACTTTGTATTTTATTCAAATTTTATAAATGTTTGATAACTTTATGTTCATATTTGATCAGTCAGTGGAGTGGAGGAGAAGCTTTAACAGACATGTTTCCTACGTACCCATATAGTCTAGCTAGTCATCAATAGAGACATCTTGCAGGTTCTTTTTTTTTTTTTTTCTCTTTATGCTATGTAACCTTCTCTTCGTTAAATTAAGAAGGCACATTTTGTGAAACTTTTCAGATGTTGTGATTTCTTTGTTGAATATGTAGTGAATTTGCTTAGTTTAGAATCTAGATTCAATCCATTGGATTAGATTCACCCCAAATTTGTTGAACTTATGTTTTTCCATTTATTGCTTCTCTTAGTATCTCTTCCAAGTGATCTATAATTAGTGCTTTGATCCAATAACTTTAGGTTGCAAGTAGTTTGATCAGCTCGTCATAGTAGGACCAATTTAATCATGGTTTCTTCAGATAATTCTTCGTAGTCTAAGCAATCATGAATCACGACAGGATCTCAATGCCAGATGGAGTGTGATTATTTCTTTTGCTAGAATGCAAAAAGTAAGGCACTCAACATGCCAATCAACCTTAAAGATTAGGATAGGTATGTAATAACTCATAATTTAATCCAATCAAATATTTTTTTTAGATCATTATAAGTCCAATTTAAAAGTAATCTTCACTATAAGATAGATATTATAGCGATTTAATTATACTAATTTTTCATAATTTTTTGGCACGGGTAAAAGTTCTGATTACGTGCTGGCTTTTAAGATCATTATTTGAGTTTAATGATTTCATGTCAAGAGAGGGTTCAAGATCACAAGCAGTGATACATATAAAGATTTTCAGGTTCTTCTTTAGATATTGTGTTTTATTTTTTATTATTTTATAGTCAGGAGTTTGAGATAGATTAGTAATTATAATGATCTCCTGATTAGTGTAAATGATATTTTGACAAATGAATAGTAAAAATATTCTAATGTATATGATTTTAGTTGCTTTTACAAGTTACTATTTATATTGATGATTTCTTAAAGCTCTGATATATTCTTAAAATGATAAATAGATAATTCTTTCAAATTTAATTCCGTGATATAACATGGTAGTGATATAACATGGTATAACTTCACTTGGTTCCCTTGAGCAGGGTCATGTCGCTCTCCCCTAGAAAAAGCATTATAGGGAAACTTTTCCACATGTGAGATGAACCCTTCTCTTCTTCTTCATCGTCATCATCATCTTCTTCTTCTTCTTATACTCTCATCCAAAACTTTTGATCTCTTCTTCTTGACACCCTTTACACCTTTTTCGAGATGAAGCTTATGAGTCTAGATGATGTGTTAACATTTGTGTGCAACTTCATTAGGAATCCTCTTTTGATATTATCAATGGTGGTGAGTAAATAGACACCTTCCTAGAGAACTTCTAGTTACTAAAGGGAATGACGATGTGCCTTTCATTGGATGAGAAGCACAACACTCATATCTTTGCCCGAATAATGGTGTTCTTCCCAACCTAGTTTCTCGTGGGCTAGCATTATTATTTTCTATATAAGTTACCATCGTCACATGTCCCCAACCAATTGAGGTTGAATTTCTATTCAATTTTATTGGAGCTGAATGAACTTGAATATGAAGTTTGATGCAGTGGATCGATCGAAAAATGGACCTGCTTGAATGTTTTCTCAATCCAGGGAACGAACACACAATCACAAAGCTTAAGCTTCAAAATGAGAGATAATATTCATTCATTGATCTTTTCTACTACAACATTATATATATATATATATATATATATATATATATATATATATATATATATATATATATATATATATATATATATATATATATACACACACATCAATATGAGAATTTTCTAGAAACAAATATAAAACTAAATCTACTATTCCTAAGAAAAACTATATCTAAAATGCTCAGCATCAAAGTTATTAGGAGTGTCACACGTTCCCAACCTCCTTTATCTGAACTTTACAAGGAACTTCATTTACCCCTCCCTGTCTAACATGTAATAGGGTTTGGGAAAATTTTAGTTGTCGCTTCAAAGTAGTGAATTCAATCACGAACTACCAGTGCGAACCATGGAAGGATGTGATGTTGCTAGGTAAAAGTTTCACAATTCACCTCCACTCAGCATCTTTTAACGAGGCCGAGAAAATGTGGAAGCACGCATTAGCAGATATGGGAGCCATGGCCATGGTATCATTAAAGCTACCAATATGTTATTTGGAGTTTTTTAGCCCATTGTAATGATAAAGTTTAGAGATATTTAGAATGTCCAACTAAACTTCTCTTCTCTCTGGATGTTGGGCGGTATCCTCATAGTTCGGCTACAGGGCTACACTATTGGTATCATCAAAATTATATAATATGGCACTCTAGGAGAATGTTGGAAGGCGGTAGTAGCTATTATATTACACACTTGCTTCATCTTTTATGTTGCATTTCTGAAATGCTGCATCTTAATCCCATCCCACCAAAAAAATATACTCAAAAATGAATTATGACAACCGTAAATGTCTCTCACGTCTGGGTCCAGTAATTTGGTTGTAACACAGATAATAAACATTTTTATATTTTTTTCTTTCTTGAGGGGAATAAACATTTTTATCCCTAGACGAGAACTCTCGTCTTGAATATAGGAAAATTTTCAAGAGCTTAAATTTTCACCCGGCCAGCTCGTCTATATCAGTTCGAAATATGAAATCCTCATCCTCTAGCTCATCGTGGAACAGACTCATTGCTGGTACATCGCACTTATCAATGCTGAATTGTTTGCTATCAGAGGTCCGCATTCCCTGAAAATAAAGAATGATAGAGCTTCGAATTATTAAAACAAAAATAACTCCACCTCTGATTTATCATAATTTTATTCAATTGGCTTCTAAACAAGAGTTGCTGTCTAAAGGATTGAACCCTATAAAAAGATGTATTAAACTTTAGCTTCATTTAGGACGGCTTTTTTACTACTTCTTAAAGCATCTTTTTCATACAAAAACAAAATATTTTTGTACTAGAAAGCTACTAATAAAGCCACCCCAAACGAAGCCTTAAACAGCGAGAAACCACTTTTTTTTTTCTTTCAAGGTTCGGTTGCATTTAATTTGAAATGATTTCGTTCCTCTTATAAACTCTGCACGGCTAAAAATGGAATACAATAAATTATTATCTGAACTTCTCTGCGAGCAACTCTTTAACATAAAAAAAATAGAGGCAAGAACAGCAATGCAAGATATGCCATTAATTATTGGTAAAACACTGATGCATATCAATCCCATAGAAAAGAAAACGTAAAAATATGCCGGTAATGCTTTGGATTTGTAACCCTGTTTCTCACCTTCTTCAGGGTGTAGAAGAAATAATGAAATTCTTCCCCAAATGTTTTCCATTCTACAGACCATGTAAAACATGGAGCTTCAAATAGTTCACGCCTGAAGTGTGGCTGTATGGCTGAACGGTTAATTTAAGAGAAAACCAAACGAAAAATAGGTCTATATATTTAACCGACTTATTTTACCTGCCCAAAAGAAATGGAGATGAAAACTCCATCTGGTTTCAGAACCTTGTGCACACCTTGTAGCACTTTCATCACTTTGCTTACCGTCTCAGGCCTGGGATTCCATGGATCACCACTGTCAACGTACAATACATCCTTCAAATTTAAAATGATAATCTCAATGCAAATTATAGATAATTCTTAACCAAGGAAAAGAAATGCAAGAAGGCTTTTGCTATAATACTCGGGTCAGCCAAACAGTGGGAAAAATCTCTGAATGGCTACTCTGATAAAAATTCATAATAATCAAAATTTCATTCCACATTGTTTTGCACAAACGGTGATGAGGAAGTTTGCATCAACAGTGAGAAGAACGTCATTAAAAGTGTTGGTCAGAAAGGCTCAACTCTTACAAGGCAATTATAACTGATTGAAAATCATCACTTTGTACTAGCTTAGTACTAGCTATGAGATATCGTTATTTGTTCTACTAAGTCTTGGACAACAGGAGCAAGTAAATAATGACAAAAAATTAAAATCAATATGACTTCTTATTAAGCAAAAAATTAATTACTGAATTATGAATTTTAGTAATCATCTTCGATACGTACTTGCTCCATATTCTTGTCAATCTTAAAATAATAATTTCATCATAATACAACATGAAACAACTAACACAATTTTGTACCTATGTATTTAGTAAATTTCTAAACTTACAACGTTAAGCCAAGAATAATAAATACCAGTAATTCTTACAACAACTGGACACTGGATTGAATAAGTCACATTTGAAGTTCTTTTGATGTTCAATGCAGCTAGGGCTGCCACCATAAATATAACACGCAGCAAAAGGAAAGGAAGAATAATCCTAGTAGCGAGAGGAAGAAAGCATGAGAAAACCCGATAGAAAATCTATATTCTTTTAGTACTTAACTAAATTTATGCCTTCAGCATTTTTTTTCACTTGCCATTAAGGAACGAAATATGTGCTCTGGACCAAAAAAAAGCATGCTCCTTCCAATGACAACTGAAAAAGTCAAGGCGAAAGACCTTTGAAGCTGAACACAGCTAGAGCTACCACCAGAGCTTAGAATTTGGTTTATCTGCTAAGGTAAAAAAGATTGAAGATGGGCTTTTAAGGATGGGGCAGAGCAAGCAAGCATCAAGCAGAAAAATAAAAAAATAGTACCCACAAGTCTGGGGATGTCCGTTGGAAAAGTGGATGATGTGATCAATGTGCATCTTAGAGTATCTGTAAATCAGGAAGGTAATCAGGAAGTTGGCAAGATATTTCCGCCTACAGAAATAGAAGGAAATATGCATGGAAGAGATTATTATTCATAAATGAAAATTTAATAAAGCTTTGAATCTGTATAGTCAGTCAAAATAATATATATCTTGGGTTGATATGTTATGCTCAAAGACAAATTAATTGCAATACTTAAGCTAGTCCTTAATATAAACATATCCTGCCAAAAATGCTGATGAAGTCATACCACTTAAGCTAGTCCTTAATATAAACATATCCTGCCAAAAATGCTGATGAAGTCATACCTAAAACTTGCAGTACTTCACCATGATAAGTTTGTCCAACACTACAGTCTGGTTCGAAACTAACAATATCAATTAAAGTACTCGACTCATTGGCACATCCTACCTCAATTAACCAGTAGCTTTAAAAACGCTACTAACAAGGGCCCAAAAAGAATCAATGAGCAATGATCGAACTAAATGCAGGTTTAGGAGAATTTAGGCCGGGAAACATGAAGAAAATTGAAATAATGCTTGAAAATTTGGTCCGCTAGGTAGCTGAAAATGGATTACTGCACATGATAAAGCCTGCATTGTAGATCTCAAGTTTGGACAGAAAATGTTGAAAGTTTATGTTAGATTGAAAACTCATCATAAAACCTGCTAAAATTCATGAAATTAATGCAAAATGGATGATTGCTAGCACTAAAAAGTTTCCTAAAGAGACAACAGTCAACATAACCCAATTGAAATGAAAAATAGGAAAAGGTTGGCTTAGAGCCTAAGATATCACTTACATGCCTCAGCCATATTGTAGTGAGAAATAGAAAAGGGTCATTGGAATGATTAAGTTTTTAGAACTAGACAAGGCGAAGAAGATAATAGAAGATATATTTTGATGAAAGAGGTTACTTATTTTAATTTTCAACTTTGCTTGATACAAACTCAAAAATATCACCATTATTTATACTAGTAGCACCTCCATTATGATTATATCAAAACATTTCAATCCAATAACTACAAATAATTTTCTAGAAAATTCTTCTATCTTCTATCTAAAAAATTATTAAATGTTATTCAAGTTATTTTTTTAAGGATTGCTTATTTAAGGATTACTCTAAAATAAGTTTCTAGCATCTTCAAAAGATTATTCTAGTGTATGGGCTCTATTTTGACAACTAAAACCCATATAATAATAGGCTAAAATTAAGTTCTTCCAACACCCCCACTTAAACATGATTTTGTAATTCCAATTTCCAAGTAAACTTCTCATCTTGATTAAATCTTTGAACTTGAGTGGTTTGCTGAAATATCTACAATTTGGTCTCAAGGCTTCATACTATCAACTTGCACTTCCTTCTTTACAATGAATTCTCCAATGGAGTGATATCACATATCAATATGCTTACTTTTATTATACAACAATAACAATAACAATAACAACAATGACAAGCCTTTATCCCACAATGTGGGGTCAGCTATATGAACTTTTTTTCTCTATTGTGTTCTATTAAGAGACAAATCCTCATTTAAATCTAATAAAAAAGTCATATTAATACTTTCTAATCAAATCTTTTTAGGTTTACCTCTACCTTTCTTAACATAAGCTGGATCTAATACATCTACTCTCCTAAGAGGGCATTAAACATCAGCACATTTCATTAGATCCGAAAATGATACAAGCAAATTGTGAAGCATGGGCTACCAACATGAATGACCAACCTAAAACGTCAAAGTCTACCAAAGAAAAAAAAGTAGTTCTCCAAAAGAAATCAAGACTTCTAACATAATTAAGTGAGCTACAAGTGTGTAGTAAAACTTTACTATAGTTTTGTTCTTTTAAGTAAGACTTCTAACATAATTGAGATACAAGTGTGTAATAAAATTTTACTATAGTTTCATGCTCAATGCAAAATAATCAAAACTTGCAATTTGTCGAAATCCAAAGATCTCTCAAACAAGCTGATCTTCAGTTTGCTTCCATTTGTACATATCCAATCATTTCAAACATTGATGAACTCTGTTGAAAAAAGCCTTGACACCCTATACTGACCGCTCTCAGTCCTCACCCCATCAAGATTCTAGATCTTCACCTGGCATTCTGGGATCGACAACCAAATTCATTCTCATCATCCATCTCCACCTCCTACAAAATTTTCTTTCCTTAAATCCAAGAATATTGAACTTACCTTGTTTTAATGGGACATATGTGGAAGCTTGGATCTTTAAGGCACCCAAATACTTTGACTTTCACAATATTCTTGAATGCCATCGTGTTCGCATCACATCTTTTCTTTAGTAGGTCCAGCAGTTACTTGGTACCAAAGGCTGCGTATGAAGGGCTCAGTATTCTTTTGGCCTTACTTTATTGGTTCCTTACAACAACGATTTGATATCTCCATGTACGAAGATTTACATGGGAATCTTTCTAAATTAACTCAAGATTTTTTTTCTATTCCTTCCTCCTTTTACCGAAAATCATACTTTCTTCCTTTGAGAAACTCTATTACTAACTCATTACATACTAACATCAATTTGATAGGAAGTAGATGCACTTTCACAAAAAACAGCGGATGAAACACGAAAAATTGGGAAAAACATCCCAAAATAATTTTTATTGAAAGAACTATAAAGAGAAATGCAAGATACAATTGGATTTTCGATTGGAGAGGAAGATTCGATGACTATCCCAGTTATAATTGAACTTTCCTAAACAACCCCCTTAATTCCTCATCCTTTTCGCTAAATAATTTCCTCTTAGATTTTAAATTTAAATTAGATCTCTTACCCTAAATAATTCCCTCTCAAATATAAATAAAATATTTCTAAACAATTCCTCTTTGATTAAGAACCTTCCTAAACAACTCCCTCTTGATTAAGAAACTTCCTAATTTCCTCCCAATCAAATCAGCCAGTCCATCAATACACCCCTCCCAAAGTGACACATTTTCCTCAAGGTGGAACGAAGTAAACTGCTGCTGAAGGACTTGACAAATTTGTTGGACTAAAAAATGGACTAACACCGGGTCGAATCTCCCTGATCAATATCTCGATTTCACCTCATGGATTTGGGGACAACGGTACATATGAACACTAATAGGTGAGACTACTTCCTTCAAGATGATAGCATGCTCATATTCCCGCGGAGGAGGCAACCCCTGAACTAGTTGAAACACCTCTAGATATTGTTGTAGAAGTGGTTGAACCATATATGGTACTTATATCTTCACACCATCTTCTTCGCCTTCCAAGCTCCGTAGCTCCTCGAAAAACTTCACCATATCCCCTCTTTGTAAGTGGCTCCAAAACCACCTTCATATCATCTTGTCAATGTAACCGATAATGTTGAGATGGAACGAAACCAGATTATCCATAGGTGAGGTCATTGAATTCTTACTCAATTAAGATTGATAAACTATATAGGTTTTGGAATCTTGCTCGGTATAAGTATGATTTATTAAACAAAACTTGACATCATATTCAACTACTCTAGCAAATTTGTTCATGCTTTGTTGATTGTTCTGCTAGACAGGAACCGAACGTCATTGGTGCTGATTATGTCCTTTTACGTGAAGATCCAATAGGTTCTTTAAGATTCCTTCTGGGTCAGAAAATTTTTCCTCCATTGATGACATTCTGTCATCAAATGCCAATTTGAGTTGGCCAATATTTCCTTTAAGATGCTCTTCCAAGGCATAAACTTTGCATGCCACCATAGGTCCCAAAAAAGTATTATAATACTAGTTTGATAGGAAGTGGATGCACTTTTCACAAAAAATAGTAGGTGAAACACGAAAAATTGGGAAGAATTTCGCAAAATAATTTTTATTGAAAGAACTATAAAGAGAAATGCAAGATACAATTGGATCTTCAATTGGAGAGGAAGATTTGACGGCTATCAGGCTCTCTCAAATCCCTAGCCGCCGGCTAGAGCTCAAATAGCCTAAGAATAAACTAAATTTAATAAACTCCAAACCATAATCCTAAAACCACCCTACTGCTAACCTTAAATAGGCTCCCATAATTTCCTACCAAATAAGTCCCCTTTCCGTAAATGATTTCCTCTTATATTTGAATTTAAATTAGATTTATTTCCCTAATTAATTCCCTCTCAATTGTAATTAAAACTTTTCTAAACAACCCCCTCTTATATTTTGAATTCAAATTAGATATATTGCACTAAATAATTCCCTCTCATTGTAATTAAAATATTTCTAAACAATTCCCCTTTGATTAAGAACCTTCCTAAACAGCTCCCTCTTGATTAGGAAACTTCTTGATTCCCTCCCAATCAAATCGACCGGTTCATCATAATTCAACCAATACACCAAACCCCCCCCCCCACCATTTCTCGCAGCTCTCCTCCTCTTCTACCCCAACTATATCTAAGCCTCCAAATCTTCCAATCCAAAAGCTTTCATCAGCTGAAATTCATTTGCATTTCCTCTCTTTTATCAATAAGAAAAATACAGATTCTCAACCCAAAATCAGTCTTAATTCTTTAGTCGGTCAATTCAATCCTCGTTCTTTCTGATAAGTCAGGTCTATTAATAATCAAAATGTGCACATAACAATTGATAGTGGTAGTACCCATAATTTCATTCAAGAATACCTCATCACCAAATTATCTCTTCATCCTCTCGAAATATTCACAAGTATCATCATTCTAGATCTCTTTGTTTTATCCATTCATGGGACTGATATCGTTCTTGGCATGCATTGCCTACAATCCTTAGGATCAATTTTAAATAATTATCGCGATTTGATGATGCAATTTAATTATAAAAAAAAACCAATTATACTTTCTAGCGAATCGTAATTATCCTTCAATACCATTTCTTTCAACCAAAATAATGTGAACTCATTTCTCATTCTCCAACCATTTAGCTATTCATTATTCATCCCCATCACCTAAACACTAATAGTGCACCACCTGACTCTTTGTACAAATATCTAGAAACTCTCCTCGACCCCTTCCTACCCTCACTTCCACATTATTGTATAATTTTTAACACTTATTCAAACCAACACAAGGGTTACCACCACCACCACGTATCATCAACAATTGTATTCATCTCCCTTCTTTATCCAAACTGGTTAACATTCATCCTTATTGTCAACTGTACTTTCAAAATGATTCGATGGAGCAATCAGTTTCCAAAATGTTACCGACTGATATTATTCGCCAAGTAATAGTCCTTTCTCTATCCCTGTCCTTCTTGCCAAGAAAAGATATGACATTTGGCATTTTTGTGTTGATTATTGTGCCCTCAATACCCTTACTATTAAAGATAAATTTCTCATTCTGACTATGAATGAATTGTTTGATGAATTGCATGAAGACCAATTTTTTTCTAAACTTACCTTTGCTCCGAATATCCACAAATTCATATGCGTAACACGCCATGATCTAAATTTAAAAGAATTATCAATTTTTATCTCTTAATTAATTTGTCATAGTCACTAAATATCTATCATTTTAAATAAATAATGCAAAAGCAACTATAAATCATATATATCAAAATATTTTCATATTCATTCATTCAAAATGTAATTTACAATAGCCATAAGATTTTAATAAAATCAATCTATCATTTTTAAGGATCCTGACTACAAAAAAAAGAATAAAATATAAAAATAAAAGAAAATATGAAAATATTGATCAGCCTCACTCTAGAGGGTCCTTAGTCTTTCTCAGACTTAAAATCAATAAAAATCACATAAGAAGTCTATAAAGTCTAACATGTTACCAAAACTTTACCAAAGTATTCAATGTAAGACAAAATTAATCCAATGAAAATTTAATAAGTTTAAAACATGGTTGTTAACTTGAAAAAAAACTATTAATTAATCCAATGAAAATTTAATATATTCATATTAATATGTGTAGAATGATTAAAACTATAATATACTATAAGTTACGCGGTGAAAGTTTGTTAAAATTTGAGATCTCGCAATTTTTGCAAGTTTTAACCAAATTAAATCACATAAAACACAAAATATACAAAATCATTGAAATCATAGGTAGGATAATGGTAACCTGCCAAGATGAATAAATTTTTCAGCTGGACTGTCTGATAAAAATAGTTCTAAGACCTTTCCTTCACTAGTTGAAGGCAGGTCGATTTCAAGATCGATCCGAACCCAATCCAAAAACTTATTTTGACACCACTACCCAACATACATATAAATGCAGATAAATTAATCAAATATGCAAATAATAAAATCTATACTACCAAACTTCTACACCACTCATAATCAATCATATTTTTTTTTTATAAATCTTGGTCTCATAATTAATAATATGACTCTAGCTATAGTTCAATTCTTTCAATAACCATTACCTGATACCAATTGTAAAATTTTAATAGTTAACTTTGGAATAATTATTAATTTTTATCTCTTAATTAATTTATCAGAGTCACTAAATATTTGTCATTTCAAATAAATCCAGCAATTGCAACTATAAATCATATACATCAAAATATGTTTATATTCATTCATTTTAAAATACAATTTACAGTAGCCAGATGATTCAATAATATCAATATATCCTTTTTAAAGCTCCTAACTGCAAAAAATAAAACAAAACACAAAAATAAAAGAAAATATGAAAATATTGATCAACCTTACTCCAAATGGTCATTACCCCTTCCCAGACTTAAAATCAATAAAAACCACATAATGAGCTTACAAAATCGAGCAGGTTATCAAAACTCTATCACTGTATTCAATGCAAGGTAAAAGAATCAATATGTATGCTCCAATTCCAATTAATAACAATCAATAAGCTATCGACATGAATAATAAATGATTTATATAATTAATATCAATCAATAGCAAAATACAATCTGATCAAAAAAACAAAAATATCTTATTAAAAAAAACGTCTATCATTCTTAAAAAAAATCAATAAAAAGTCAATATATCTACAACAGGTGCTGCAATGAAACAAATATCAATTATAATTTAACACCCCTACTCAACATACATATAAATGCAGATAAATTAATTAAATATGCAAATAATAAAATTTATACTACCCAATTTCTACCCCACTCATAATCAATCATATGGCTCTGATTATCATTCAATTATTGTAATAACCATTACTCTGATAACAATTGTAACATCACAAAATTTAAATTTAGAAGAATTATCAATTTTTATCTCTTAATTAATTTGTCAGAGTAACTAAATATTTCTCATTCCAAATAAATCCAGTAAATGCAACTATAAATCATATGCATCAAAATATTTTTATATTCATTTTCTTAAAATACGATTTACAATAGTTAGGAGATTTAATAATATCAATATATCCTTTTTAAAGCTCATAACTACAAATGAATAAAACAAAATAATAATAAAAAATTGAAAATATTAATCAGCCTCACTCAAAAGGGTCCTTACTCTTCCCAAGACCTAAAACCAATAAAAATCACAAAATGAGCATACAAAACTTAGCAGATTATCAAAACCTTATCACTGTATTCAATGCAAGGTAAAATACTCAAAATGTATGCTCTAATTACAATTAATACCAATCAATAAGTTATATGTATGACTGATAAATAATTTATGAAATTAATATCAATTAATAGCAAAATCCAATATGATCAGTAAAACAAGAATATCTTATTTTAAAAAACGTCTATCAATCTATAAGAAAATTGATAAAAACTCTATTAATCTATAATAGGTGTTGTAGTGAAACAAATATTAATTATCTATCAGTTATATTGATGCTGATGATTATATTTTATGTCTCTATTAATCAATATGACATGTATAACTATTTGTCAATATGCTATATAATATATTTACCAATGAATTATACCTGCATAACTATCAACATCTAATAATATACCCATCATATGCTACATCATATTATGTCAACATCAATGCTTTTATCAGGCCTATATATGTTATCATGTATATGCAAAATGGATATAATTATGAATAACAAGGCAGTACATCCATATTTAAAATTGTGTTTTCATCCTTCCATCATAATTATCGCCCAGTTAAACATCAATCTTTAATTTAACCCCATATATAGATCAATTAGTCATCGTTCTTTATCTTATCATCATTATTCATTATCTTAAGTCACTTCACATGTGACTTTCAATAAACATTTAAGAGTCGTCATTCTTTACCTATAACAGCCCAAATTTTTAACTATCGAGATATTGTCCGCTTTGGCCCAAGGCCTTACGATTTAATCTTGTTGGTGTAACTTCCTGAGATATTACTCATCCAAAGATTTCTCTAGGATGAGCACGCTTAACTGTGGAGTTTCTTAATGAAATTCTAACTATTTTACTAATAGGTGCCTCGATGTTTAAGAGTTTAACTAAAAATAGGATACTTTACAAATTGAAGACTATACTGATGCAGATTAAGCAAGATCAATGGTTAATAAAATATTCATGACTAAATATTATATATTTTAGAAAGAACGAAAAAAAACTCATAACATGAAGGATCAATACACAACATGTTATTTCAAGATCTAGCATTAAATCTGAATTTAGAGATATTGCCAAAGGAATCTATAAGTTTCCATAGATTAAAAATATTTTGGAATATTTAATAATCAAACGAGAAAGGCCAATGAAGATATATTGTGATAATAAATTTATTGCTGGCATTATTTATAATTTAGTACAATATAATTATACCAAGCAAGTGGAGTGGATAGATATTTCATAAAAAAGAAACTATAAAGTTTGTTAATTTATTTTCTTAGATCACGCTCCATGTACATCCTCTTCCTCTTATAGTCATAGACCCCTCTTTGGATACTTTTTCCTTTTTTGTAAATAACTTTGATTTATTTCCATCATCAGAATTTTAAAGAACTATATGTAATTCTACATTTTGTGCATAATCAAGCAATAAAACTAGTAAGTAATTTTTCTACTTTACTACACTATACATTAATTTAAAAATGTGATGCAAGTAAAAATTTGGGAAAAACACCAAATTTTTGCAAGCAAAAACAAAAGCTTACTTGGAAATAGGAATTACACAAAATACTCAAAAATAGACAAAATACATATTAAAAATCAACTTTCATATTATAATAGACTCTTACAATTCTTAGACACAAACACACACACCTAAACTTGCTTTTCTTGGATCGAGAAGAAAGATACAAGTGATGTCGAAACTTGCGGAGAGAAGAACGAGGGTAGAAGCCAAGACGATGAGAGGAGAAGCTTGCAAGCCTTTCCAAGAAGTAGAAGAAGAAGAAGTGGAACAAGCTCTCAAGCTTTTCCAAAAACCCTCAGGTTTTCATGTCCAAAAATCAGCTATATATCATCCTCCTAAAACATACAAAATACCTTTTATTCATAGGAGAAAAGAGGGCAGCCAAACAACCCCAATTACCCTAACTAAAACCAATTAAAAGAGATAAAATGGAAGGTCAAGAGGCTATCCAAAAACAACACCTAAACAACCAACATTCACTTCAAAACAGCAGCTGAAAGGGCTCACAAAAACAAAAAAAAGCAGCCATGGGAAAAGAGTAGGCAACACAATACAATTCCCAAAAAACAACAAAGGAAACGGGTAGGAGAATTTAAGGGAAAGCAGCCAAGGAGGGACCCGAAGAGCCAGCACATAAAATTGGACTGGAGAAGCCACGGGAAGGCAGCCAAAGGGAAAACCGAAAAGGCACCCAGCAGGTTTCATGGGAACAACACAAAGAAGGAACCAAAGAGACACACGAAGGGGAAGAGAAAAGGGGCAATAATTCCACTCCAATAATGAGCTATTCAGTAAAAAAACTTTTCATAATAATGAGATAAAGTTTTAGCTCAAGCATTTATGAGCTAAAACCAAGAAGTTCCCAAAGAACACAGCTCAAAACCAAAGCAGCCAAGGTCCAACCTGAGAGCAACAGCAGCCCAAAAGACCAAAAGAACCCAACTTGATTTGACCCCCCCTTTCCTATATCAATTTTCCTACGGTTGAAAGAATTCATCTCCCAATGAGTTGTCTTTAGATTTCTTCCGAGGAGGCAAAGAAGGTGCCTCAAGCTCTTGAATTTTTGCCGCATACCTTTTTAAGACCTCGACTCGCTCTCGCTTGAATTGTTCTTGTAGAAGTTGTTTCTTTTTCATGTACTGCTCCGTACACAAATGCATCTTCAATTGAAGCTTGTATTGTTCATTCTGTATGGGATCTGTTGAATTTCCTTCCGTCGGAGTCCACATGTCCATTAGAACAGGGTCTTCAAGATTTTCTGGATTGCATTCTTCCACAATGGACTCAATTTTTTGTGACTTTCCATTTTTTAACCACTTAAAAAAAACATGAAAAGAGACCTAGGGAGACACAAACCTAAGCTCTGATACTAAATTAATGCAAGCAAAAATTTGGGAAAACCCCCAAATTTTTGCAAGCAAAAACAAAAGCTTCCTAGGAAATAGGAATTACACAAAATACTCAAAAATAGACAAAATACATACTAAAAATCAACTTTCATATTATAATAGACTCTTACAAACTTTGACACAAACACACACCTAAACTTGCTTTTCTTGGATCGAGAAGAAATATACAAGTGATGTCGAAACTTGCGGAGAGAAGAACGAGGTTAGAAGCCGAGACGAAGAGAGGAGAAGCTCGCAAGCCTTCCCAAGAAGTAGAAGAAGAAAAAGAACTGGAACAAGCTCTCAAGCTTTTCCAAAAATCCTCAGATTTTCATGTCAAAAAATCAGTCATATATCATCCTTCTAAAACATAAAAAACACCTTTTATTTATAGGAGAAAAGAGAGCAGCCAAACAGCCCCAATTACCCTAATTAAAACCAATTAAAAGAGATAAAATGAAAGGTCAAGAGGCTGTCCAAAAATAGCACCTAAACAGCCAACATTCACTTCAAAACAGCAGCTGAAAAGGCTCACAAAAACAGAGAAAAGCAGTCACGGAAAAAGAGCAGGCAACACAAAACAATTCCTAAAAATCAGCACAGGAAACAGGTAGGAGAATTCATGGGAAAGCAGCCAAGGAGGGACCCGAAGAGCCAGCACAGAAAACTGGACTGGAGAAGCCACGGAAAGGCAGCCAGAGGGAAAATCGAAAAGGCACCCAGTAGGTTTCATAGGAACAACACAAAGAAGGAACCAAAGAGACACAAGAAGAAGAAAAGAAAAGGGGCAATAATTCCACTCCAATAATGAGCTATATAGTAAAAACAAATTTCATAATAATGAGCTAAAGTTTTAGCTCAAGCATTTATGAGCTAAAACCAAGAAGTTCCCAAAGAACACAGCTCAAAACCAAAGCATCCAATGTCCAACCAGAGAGCAACAGCAGCCCAAAAGACCAAAAGAACCCAACTTGATTTGACCCCCCCTGCCTACATTAATTCTCCTTCGGTTGAAAGAATTCATCTCTCGATGAGTTGTCTTTAGATTTCTTCCGAGTAGGCAAAGAAGGCGCCTCAAACTCTTGAATTTTTGCCGCATACCTTTTCAAGACCTCGACTCGCTCTCGCTTGAATTGTTCTTGTAGAAGTTGTTTCTTTTTCATGTACTGCTCCGTACACAAATGCATCTTCAATTGATGCTTGTATTGATCATTCTGTAGGGAATCTGTTGAATTTCCTTCAGTCGGAATCCACCTGTCCATTGGAATAGGATCTTCAAGATTTTTTGGATTGCATTCTTCCACAATGGACTCAATTTTTTTTGTGATTTTCCATTTTTTTAAACACTTAAAAAAAAACATGAAAAGAGACCTAGGAACTAGGAAGACACAAACTTAAGCTCCGATACCAAATTAATACAATAAAAATTTGGGAAAAACTCCAAATTTTTTCAAGCAAAAACAAAAGCTTCCTAGAAAATAGGAATTACACAAAATACTCAAAAATAGACAAAATACATACTAAAAATCAACTTTCATATTATAATAAACTCTTACAAACTTTGACACAAACACACACATCTAAACTTGCTTTTCTTGTATTCTTCATTCTGTAGGGGATCTGTTGAATTTCCTTCAGTCGGAATCCACCTGTCCATTGGAATAGGATCTTCAAGATTTTTTGGATTGCATTCTTCCACAATGGACTCAATTTTTTTGTGATTTCCCATTTTTTTAAACACTTAAAAAAACATGAAAAGAGACCTAGGAACTAGGAAGACACAAACTTAAGCTCTGATACCAAATTAATACAATAAAAAATTTGGGAAAAACTCCAAATTTTTTCAAGCAAAAACAAAAGCTTCCTAGAAAATAGGAATTACACAAAATAATCAAAAATAGACAAAATACATACTAAAAATCAACTTTCATATTATAATAAACTCTTACAAACTTTGACACAAACACACACATCTAAACTTGCTTTCTTGGATCGATAAGAAAGATACAAGTGATGTCGAAACTTGCGGAGAGAAGAACGAGGTCAGAAGCCGAGACAAAGAGAAAAGAAGCTCGCAAGCCTTCCCAAGAAGTCGAAGAAGAAGAAGTTGAACAAGCTTTCAAGCTTTTCCAAAAACCCTCAGGTTTTCATGTCAAAAAATCAGCCATATATCATCCTTCTAAAAAATACAAAACACCTTTTATTTATAGGAGAAAAGAGGGCAGTCAAACAGCCCCAATTACCCTAATTAAAACCAATTAAAAGAGATAAAATAAAAGGTCAAGAGGCTGTCCAAAAACAGCACCTAAACAGCCAACATTCACTTCAAAACAGCAGCTGAAAAGGCTCACAAAAATAGACAAAAGCAGCCACAAGAAGAGAGCAGGCAACACAAAACAATTCCTAAAAATCAGCACAGGAAACGGGTAAGAGAATTCACGGGAAAGCAGCCAAGGAGGGACCCGAAAAGCCAGCACAGAAAACTGGACTGGAGAAGCCACGGGAAGGAAGCCAGAGGAAAACCGAAAAGGCACCCAGCAGGTTTCATGGGAACAACACAAAGAAGGAATCAAAGAGACACAAGAAGGGGAAGAGAAAAGGGGCAATAATTCCACTCCAATAATGAGCTATTCAGTAAAAAAAAATTTCATGATAATGAGCTAAAGTTTTAGCTCAAGTATTTATGAGCTAAAACCAAGAAGTTCCCAAAGAACACAGCTCAAAACCAAAGCAGCCAAGGTCCAACCTGAGAGCAACAGCAGCCCAAAAGACCAAAAGAACCCAACTCGATTTGACCCCCCCCCTGCCTACATCAAAATGTGAACATGAGTTAGCTTTGAAGAAAATGCATTAAGCTAAAACTTTAGATCTATATGAAATACAAGTTTAGAGATTAAGAGGGATATTGGTTTTATTTGACTAAGTAATTTTTTATAAATCTAAGAGGATGATAAATAATTGAAGAAAAATATTTGTGGTGCCAATATTTAAGAACATAAAGATGTCTAGGGTTATGGTAATTCAAAGGTAACATTTTATGAATCCTGTAGGAAAATTATGGACAAGGGTGATGTAATATAAGCTTAAAAAATCATGTCAAAAATGAAAAGAAGGATTAGAACGAAGATTGAACATGTGATACCAAATCTTAGCGGAGGTAAAATCGATAACTATTCAATAAAATGATGATCAATTGTACGATGGGAATAAATATTTTGAATTTATCAAAAAAAAAGGATGCAAATGAGAACCTTAATACTGAAGTTAAATTGGGTGGAAAGATCAATTGAGCATATAAAATGAAAAGAATTGGATACACCAAAAGGGCGAGAAGTGGAAGGATTAGGCATAACATTTGGTAGATCAAAGTTACTAAACTAAAATCTTTCCAAAATAATTGTGCAATATAAATTAATAGTTTGTGTAGCACTCCATATGAATGAAAAAGAAAGATAAGAAAAAGCCAACCTTAAATAATTAGTATAATGCTAATGATGATGATGCTGAATCAAATTAGCAGTACCGATGGGCCTCAGACATGGAACCAACACATTCCAAGATAGGAAAAAAAAAAGCAAATGAATTCATGCCAGAGAAGTTCAAACAAGATGAACAAGGAAAATTCCGTCACTTACCATAGTTCCTTTCTCTACAACAATATCAAAGCTCTCACTCTCAAACGGAAGGTCATGCATGTCAGCCTCAACCACTTGGATTCCTGGAAATAGATCACACAAGAATTAGATATGGAAAACTTTTGAAATTCAACACTTACTACTTTCTTTTAGCCAGAGCAAGCTATTGAATTAAAATCAAACATAATTAATAACAGCATGTAAATACACCAGTAACCTTGAAAAGCAAGCAGATAGATGGAACAATGAACAATCAGATACAATGACAAACCTAGCAAGCCTTTTTCCTTCAAGCGTTGTCTCATCCTCTCAACAGCGATGGCGGAGATATCGATGCAAGTTACATCCATCACGCCCTCTTCGTGCAGCCTTTCGCTGAGCCGTGAATTCCCACAACCCAACTCCAATATCTACCCAGAACCGTTGCCCGTTGAAAGCAATTTATATAAAGGAAAAACTGACAACTACAAAATCAGGGGGTTGAATAGAAATAGAAGACGAACATACAGAATAGTTTGTGGAAATATAGGGACGGATGAGGTGCTGAAAATGCGAGTATTCCTTGAGCCACTCGTAGTGCTCCTCCGCCGAGAACCGCTCATCCCTTGGAAAATAAAAACAGAAAAATCAAACGAAGGTAAAGAATGGGTCCAGTGGCGAATGAAATTGATAGATTTGGGCCGAACAATCAGGACTATTTTTGCAAAAGAGAAGATCTGGGAAAACAAACGAGGCGGCGAAGGGCTGACCAGTAACGAGGATCACCATAAGCGGAGGTCGTCTTTGGGAGAAATTCGGGGGCGGTTTCCTTCCTCCCACCGTCGTTAGGGGTCGCCTGATCGTCAAAAGCCATCGCCGGCGAGGACCTTAACGGGCTGTTTGGCAACAAGTAGGATTCAGTAGGCCGTAAATCCGAATAGTAAATCGGGAGCATGTAAGTAGGGCTGCAAACGAACCGAGCCTAGCCGAGTATGTGAGTGTTAATGTTTGTGTTTGTTTAACATTAGCTTGTTCATGTTTGGTTCGTGTTTGATTCGAGTTTTATTATTTGTGTTCATGTTTTGTTCGTCTAATTTAAGGGTGTTCATGTTTGGTTCATGTTTGTTTGTTTAGTGCTTATCGAGCTTTAAACAAGCTAAGTTCGTGAACATATTTCGCAAACAATCTATTGAACAAGCAAACCTTAAATTTGTTCATGAACATCCTAAACAAACAATCTAACAAACATGGACAAATATTAAATGTTTTTTGTTATTAATGAAAAATAATTATATTATTATGTTATAATTAAAGTTTTTATATTATGTATATTTATCAATTTTATAATAACATATTATTTAAGTTTTTATCGAGCGATTTTAATCGAACCCGAATCGAGCTTGTTCATGAACATCAACTGATGTTGTTCGCGAACATAAACGAGCTGAACGCATTAGTGTTCAAGCTTGTTTATTTAAGAATCGAGTATTTAAAATATTGTTCAAGTTTGTTTGTTAGTTAATTAAACAATCACGAACTAGTTTTAATAGAGCCGAACAACGAGTAGTTCGTCGAACGTTTGGTTCGCTTGCAGCCCTACATGTAAGCATGTTAAATATTGAAAATAGTTGTGCAAGTGAATTATTAAAATCTGTTAAATTCTATAAATTTATTTGACAACAATTAGTTTATTAAAAATTTAAATTTAATTTATGTTTCAAATTTAATTTATATTTAAAATAATAATTACTCATTAATTTTAATTTTAATAGATATCAATTAAATTGTTATTATAAATAATATTATTAGAAGTTAGTTTAATAATTAATTGATTTAAATAATTATTTAAGCAATATTTAAAAGATTTTTAATTATTATGGACACAATTAACTAATTAATTATTTAAGTCTCATATTCTTTCTAATTAATTATTATTTCATATATATCTTATTAATTATAATATCAATTATTTAATTACTTCTACTTAATTATTTAATTATTATTTACATAACTAATTATTTGATTATTAATTATAATGCTAATTATTTAAATATTTTTAAAGATAAAATTAATTTTTAATTATATTGTTAGTTATCTAATTAATTATTAATATTCTATATTATATTAATTAAGCTAAATTAAATTAAACTCTAATTTAAATGATACCCATCTAAGGTTTTATTTTCAACTTCTCAATTTCATTGTTGTTATGCTTCTCCCTGTGGCCATTTCTTTGTTTCTAATTTGCATCGTGTGCTTCACGTGAAGTAACGCTTTGTTGTTATTGCTTCTCCTCGCGGCTATATCTTCTTAGTTTTGTTGCCTCATTCAATAACGTTGGATTAGAAGTTACAATGCATGCTCGTGTCGCACCCTAGGATCTATAGTGAAAGAGTTTTTTTTTTTTCCCTTTTCAATCTTTATTACTTTGTCTATTTATTCTATTCATTAATCAAATCAATATCAACATCCATAGCTGATTATTTTAATTTCAAAGAACCAATAAACAACTAAAAATATAATTCACATATCTATAGTCCAGAATTACATCATAATGATCTAGTCCAAAATAATATATACAATATCTACTTTGACTACAAAAGAATATATATAAATCAAAGAACTAAAATTAAAGTTGCATTAGCATCACTGCATACACATATAACCTCAAGCTACAGGCTCCTTACCTGAATCATTTAAACCAAATAATGAGTAAATAACCTAGTAAATAATTAAAATCTTATAACTTAAATCAAAGAAATATGAAGCAAAATAATATGTTGTAAATCATATAAAGAAATCTATGCAACAATATTTATGTCGATTATCTATACTAATTGTTTATCTTATAACTCATCACATCGCAGTCTACAACATTAGTAACATTGATCTGTATCAGTAACAATGATTTGTATCAGTGACAGTGATCAATATCATCAAGAGCAGTAACAATATTAACAACAAACAACATCAGTACAATGTAAGTTTCAATATCAGTAAGCAACAGTGATCTGTTTCAGTAATACTAATGAGTAATAATTCAAAAATTAATATTATATTAGAATTCATATGTGAATATCTTGAGGGTATCGATCTTGCTCATGCACTTATGAATCCCAATCAATCTTCAACTCTTTGGAACTCATAGTCATTGATCTGAAATTATTACTCTGGAATCGTTGTATCATTATATCATTATAAGGTCTTTATTTTATATATCTAATATCATTCAATACCTTCTTTTCTACCATGATCAATACAGTACATCCTTTTCTTTCTGTGTCAAACCAATATTTTATTACAATACATATCAATCAATTCAACACGTAGTAGAGTTCAATAGATCTTACCAATCACAATACATCAATTTTCACTTTAATTTCAGCATACATTTCACAGAGAAATTCTTATACACAAATTAATCAGTAAAATTGCAAGAAAATTATATTAAATCATTTAGAATGATCAAATATAAAACATATCAGAAGTTATATGATGAAATCTTACAAAATCAAGAGATAATACATTTTTGGTATATTTAGGAGAGATAAATCCGCAGAAATAAAAATCATCAAAAATAGAAGTAAGATGATAGTTACTTACAATGAAAATAATATTCGTAATAGGAACGGCAGACAAAATTGACCTGAAGACCTTTCTCTATCCTCTTCTTTATATCCTTCTTTCCTTCCCGGCCAAGCATGCGAAGTGAGCGTGAGGGGCGGTGCAAGGATATTTATAATAAAAATATATTATTAGTGACCTAATGTTGCATGTCAATTTCAGAGTTACTATAGAATAGAGACTCCGGCAACGCAATAGCCATTTCTAGCGTGGTTGTGCTACAGACCCCAGCGCCTCAGCACTGTTGGAAATATAAATTAAGTTTTTGTGTATCTAGTAAATTGCATGGAAGAAAAATCTAGAAAATACAATAACTTTTGGTGGTTGGTTGTTGAGTCTTTATTATAGAATATCTAGAATATGTTTCTAAAAATGTCTTTGTACTAGTATAAAAATGCATTGAGTCTTGTCATATGGATGTAAGAGAGAAAAATTTTATAATTGAAGTTCCTCTTGTTTTTTATCCTCTTCCACTCATTTAAAATAATTTCTCTCTAACAAAGTGGTATCAGAGCTAAGTTCGATGGCAAGTAGTATGAATCTACAAGTGCCTCGTCTCACAAAGGAGAACTATGAGAATTGGAGTCTTCAAATGAAGGCACTATTTGGTTCTCAAGATATTTGGGAGATAGTTGAGAAAGGCTATGTCGAGCATCAAGAAGAAGCAGTATTATCAACAGCCCAAAGGGAGCTGTTGAAAGAAAGTAGAAAGAAGGATAAGAAGACGCTCTTTTTCATTTATCAAGCACTAGATGAGGCAAACTTTGAAAAGGTGGCCAGGGCATCTACCTCCAAACAAGCATGAGAGATACTTCAAGTTGCATATAAAGGCATAGACAAGATAAAGAAGATTCAACTTCAAACTCTCCGAACTGAATTTGAGGCACTTCAAATAAAGGAAGCAGAAAATGTGAAGGACTATTTCACAAGAGTCTTGACAATCCTCAATCAACTACGAAGGTATGGAGAACCATTAGAAGATATTCGAGTGATAGAAAAAATTCTACGCTCGATAAATGATAAATTTGAGCATATTGTCGTAGTTATTGAGGAAGCTAAAGATTTATAGACAATGATTGTTGATGAACTAATGGGCTCTTTAATGGCTTATGAGCAAAGAAAAAATAAGAAAAAGAAGGATACTATCAAACAAGTTCTTCAATCAAAGCTCTCGTTAAAATTACAAAGACGACACAAAAAATGAAGATAATTCAAATGATTGAGACATTTATGGAGAAGGCCGTGGTCGAGGTCGCGGTCGTGGTCGTGGCTTTGGAAGAGGCCGAGGACGTGGACGAGGACGTGGACGATATCAAAGAAATAATGAAGAAAATCAAAACTCAAGAAATGAAGAGTAGAAGAAAGAGCCAAAATATCAAAGGTACAAAAAATCTCATGTTCGTTGTTATATTTGCAAGAAATTTGGTCACTATGCTTCCGAATGTTATCATAATCAAGAGAAAGCCAATCTTGTTAAAAAGAAGGAAGATGATCCAGTTTTATTATTAGCATTGAAAGGAGAAGAAGATGAAAAAGAAAACAATTGGTATTTAGATACCGGAGCAAGTAATCATATGTGCAGGGATAAAAACATGTTTGTAGAAATGGAGGCGATGGAGAGTCAAATTTATTTTGGCGACTCTTCAAAAATTCCGGTAAAAGGAAAAGGTAAAATCCTTATTCTTCTTAAAGATGGAACCCATCAATTTATTTTTGAAGTTTATTATGTTCCGGATATGAAAATTAATATTTTAAGCTTGGGGCAATTACTTGAGAAAGGATTTGACATTCATATGAAAGATAAAAAGCTCACACTTAAAAATAATTCAAATGAATTAATTGCCCAAGTGGAGATGACAAGAAATATGATGTTTATTCTTAATATAAAAAATGGAGTAATGAAATGTTTAAGGACGTGTGTGAAAGATCCATCATGGCTTTGGCATATGAGGATCGGGCATTTAAATTTTGGAGATCTAAATAATATGTCAAGAAAAGAAATGGTGCATGGCTTGCCAGATATCAATCATTCAAATCAAATTTGTGAAGGTTGTGTATTTGGAAAACAACCAAGAAAGAGTTTTCCAAATGAAACAAGCTTTAGGGCAAAGAAGCCTCTTCAATTAATCCACACGGATGTATGTGGACTCATTGCTCCAGCATCTTTTGGTAAGCATCGATATTTCTTAACTTTTATTGATGATTATTCAAGAAAAATATGCGTTTATTTTTTGAAAGAGAAATCAGAAGCTTTCACTATGTTTAAGAAGTTCAAAGCAAGTACAGAAAAATAAAGTGGATTTTTAATAAAATCCATCAGATCAGATCGAGGCGGTGTATTTACGTCCAAAGTATTCAAAGAATATTGTGAAGAGCATGGCATTCGACATCAATTAACAGCACCATTTTCACCCCAACAAAATGGAGTAGCGGAGAGGAAAAATCGTACTATTCTTAATATGGTACGAAGCATGATCAAAAGCAACAGTATGCCTAAAGAATTTTGGGCCGAGGCGGTGACATGTGCTGTCTATACACTCAATCGGTGCTCAACTTCAAGCTTACAAGATATGACACCACAAGAAGCATGGACAGAAAGAAAGCTAAATATATCTCATTTGAATGTGTTTGGGAGCATTGCATATGCACATGTCCCTGAACAAAGAAGGACTAAGCTGGATGATAGAAGCTCCAAACTCATCTTCATCGGGTGTCAATCTAAATCTTATAAATTATTTGATCCCAAAACTTCAAAAATTATTTTTAGCAGGGATGTTGAGTTTGATGAAGAAGGAGCATGGGATTGGCAAAATAAAAATACTCAAAAAGAAGAGCAAGTACCGGTGGAGCTACAAGATGAAGAGCAATTGTCTACAAATTTGTAAGATTCACATTCTCCAAGTACTTCAGAAGATAATCAAAGGCAAATGAAGACAAGAAATTTAAGAGAACTTTATGAGGTTGTTGACCCCTACATATAAACCATGTGAAAAGAGGCAAAAACGATCATTTAGGCAATGCGTGCATTGACAAAACGCATCACTTAAGGGATTAAATGACCTCTGATTGCCAAATGGATGGTATCGTTGCGATCAGAATATTGAATTCTGCTGGCTCAAGGCCCCCCGTAATTGAATCGGATGAGATTGGTCAAAAGAGACGTCCGACACACAAAATTAAAGTGCAAGGCTGATCAAACGATGTCGGATCAACAAACGGACTTCGTCATTGTGTTCAGAACATTGCAAATACTCAAAAAATTGTATTTTATTTGTTCAATTTGGATCATCCTAATGAGTGACATGAATTTTGAGACAACGTGTATTTCGAGGAAATCAGGCCTCGACGTCGCTCATATGACGTCCGATCATGAAACAGACTATGCCATTGCGTCTGGAACGTCCTCGACATTCAAAATATATATCTTTTGTGACTAATTGGGATCAATCGTAATGGTGACACGGATCCCAAGGTAATAACACGTATATCGAGTAATTTGGCCCTTGATGTCGCCCAAATGATTTCAGATCGACAAACGGACAGTGTCATTGCGTCCGGAACGTTGTCTACATTCAAAATATATATTTTATTTAATAAATTTGGATTGACTGAGATGGTGGCGAATTTCTAAGCAATTCAAATATGATATAAAGGCATGCGCTACGATGGAAATGAGGCCTCGAAGATGCTCGGACAACGTCCGATCGACAAACGGACAGCGTCATTGCGTTCAAAACGTCGTCAACATTCATAATATATATTTTATTTAATAAATTTGGATCGTCTGAGATGATGACAAATTTCTAAGCAATTCAAATATGATATAAAGGCCTGCACTACGTCGGAAATGAGGCCTCAAAGATGCTCGGACGACATCCGATCGACAAACGAACAACGCCATTACATCCAGAACGTCGTCAACATTCAGAATATACATTTTATTTAATAAATTTGGATTGTCTGAGATGGTGGCGAATTTCTAAGCAATTCAAATATGATATAAAGGCCTGCGCTACGATGGAAATGAGGCCTCGAAGATGCTTGGACGACGTCCGATCAACAAACGGACAACGCCATTGCGTCTGAAACGTCGTCAACATTCAGAATATACATTTTATCTAATAAATTTGGATCGTCTGAGATGATGACAAATTTCTAAGCAATTCAAATATGATATATAGGCCTGCGCTACGACGGAAATGAGGCCTCGAAGATGCTCGGACGACCTCCGATCGACAAACGGACAGCGTCATTGCGTCCGAAACGTCATCAACATTCAGAATATACATTTTATTTAATAAATTTGGATCGTCTGAGATGATGGAAAATTTCTAAGCAATTCAAATATAATATAAGGGCCTGCGCTACGACAGAAATGAGGCCTCAAAGATGCTCGGACGACGTCCGATCGACAAACAGATAGCGCCATTACATCCGGAAGGTCGTCGACATTCAGGATATATATTTTATTTAATAAATTTGGATCATCCGAGAGCGTCGTGAATTTCGAGGTGATACTTATATGATCTAAAGGCACGCATTACAAGGGAAACGAGGCCTCGGCGATGCTCAAACGAAGTCCGATCGACAAACGAACAGCGTCATTGCGTCCAGAACGTTGTTGGCATTAGGAATATACATTTATTTGATCAAATTGGATCGTTTGATGTGGTGTTACAAATTTCAAAGGGGGATCCAAATATGATGCAAAGGCATGCGTTACGAGGGAAATTAGCCTCGTCGGTGACGAAATAACGTCCGATTGCAAAACGGACTACGCTGTTGTGACCGAGACATCAGTAATACCTTAAATGCACTACCAATTTGTCTAATTTTTTTATGTTCGACGAAATTGACAAGTTAAGTAAGACAATTAATTACACGTAAATCGAGAGATTGCACACAAAACGGGGCAACTTTGGGTGATCAGTGCATTGCTGCCATCTCAAATTAATGAGGATACCAACAATGGTATATCATTGTTAAAATTACAAATCTCTTTGGCCGAAATGGAAAGTCAAATGAAGGATCAAATCAAAGTTTAATGCAAACTGATGTTATCTCGAATACTTCAACCTCAAATCTCTGCTAAATCCCTTAAATCGCTCTGTTGTAGCCGCTCGAGTCTTCTCCCATCAGCTCCATGATGCGATTTTTCCTCAATTTAGCTTTTTGTCCATCGTTCAGAAGAGCTAAAAAACAGAACCTCGTTGGTTTCTTTGGCGACAGATATGAATCCTGTTACTGTTCTCTTGGGGTAGACTCCTTAAGCCTTGGCAACCACAACCTCTTGCTGCCTCCCCTTTAGTCCTTTACAAAAACTCCAACAAGAGAACTCCATGCAGGTCCGTCCACACCAAGACCTCCTTCCTCCTCTCAGGCTCACGGCTTCACATAGCAGGGAGACCTCACTCCACTCTCCCTTTGGTCAAATCCCCTCCATTTAGCAAGCAAATCTCTTACTAGCTTTACCTTGCTCGAAAGGTGGGATCTTGGCTGTCAAGAGGCTAAATGAAAGGTTCCAAAGATGAGCCAGGTTTGGAGAGATCATCCACCTCGAGACACTTGAAAAGCAGGAGGCCATTTTGCCACCTCCAGACGTGGCTTCGGTTTGATTGCCGGCAGCAGTTCTAAGGACATAGAGGATGCGTGGAAGGATGAGATGGAGCAGCATGGTGGTGATAAGCAAATTGATAAGCAAGCAGCCCAATAAGTTGTCTAACTTATATCCACTACTATTTGCTGTCCACTACCGTCTGCTGTGCCAGAACGTGAATGTTAGGATTGCGATATTCAGCCGTTGATCTCTAACAGTTTACATCATGTCCATTGATGTCTTCATCATCTTCTTTATGTATTAGTTATATAAAACTGTATGAAGCACTGAAGAGTAATCAAGAGAAGTTTTCGAGCTCACTGTTCCATTCGTCTTCTCCTTATTCTATGTTTTGTTTTCCATGCTCTGCTTTTCTAAATCTTGTGCAGGTTGCAGTGGAGAAGAAAATCAACATGGTATCAGAGCCTTGCAACTCTGATTAATGGTTGATATTTTTTTTTTAAGTTCTCTTTACCGTATTCTGATTCTCTGTTCTCAAAATGGATTCCTCGTCTTCTTCTTCAACTTCCATCCAAGCCTTGCCGGTGATAAAAATGGCAGATATCCCTATACCAGCTCAACTAAAGTTTCTAATGACAAATGTGAAAGCCGTTCTCAACATTCAGTTAACCGGCGAGAACTATCCTCTTTGGAAATCACAAATATTCAAGCTCTTTACAGCTAACGGATTTGATGGGTATTTGGATGGATCAACACCCAAACCAGTCCGTATGATCAAGGCTGTCTCTGGTGAGTTACAACTCAATCCTGATTACAGCACCTGGCTTTTGATTGATCAAAATTTAGCTACAGTGTTGTATTCGACGATTTCAACTACATTTCTTCCATATGTTCTGGATCTTACTTCTTGTTTTGAGATATGGCAAACAGTTGAACGACGTCTTCAATCTACGAATCGTTCTAAAATTTTACATCTTAAAAATGAGCTAAATCACTTAAATATGAAGGACAAATCTATGGTACAATATTTGTCTGAAATTAAGAGCAAGGTTGATGCCATTGGGTCATATGGATCTCCCTTGTCCGAGGAAGATGTCATTATGTATACCTTAAATGGTTTACCCGCTATCTATCAGGCGTTTAAAACTGCCATTAGAACAAATCTGAATCCCATAAGTTTGGATGACTTTTATTCACTATTATGTAGTGAAGAGCTTAATCTAGCAGCAGAATCTGTTCGAGAGCTTTTTTTATCATCTACTGCTGATAACATTCCAGCCATGTATGCACAACGTGGTCGTGCTCGCGGTAGAGCTACACGAGGACGATTTTCTCGATCTTCTCGCGGTAGAGGAGCCTACACTCATGTATCTTCCAGCCCTACACCCACGGTTGAATGCCAAATTTGTGGAAAACCTGGGCATTCTGCCTACAAGTGTTGGTATCGTGCTGACTTCTCTTTACCACCTCCGGTTCAAGCAAATACAGCCACTACTTCAACAATTTTGGCTGATTGAATCCTTGATACAGGCGCCACGTCACATTTGACTTCCGATCCTCAACAACTGCACAATGCTCAACCTTACGATGGACCTCAACAGGTGATGGTTGGCAATGGCGACTTACTTCTTATTACTCACATTAGTAAAGGTTTATTACCTACACCTTCTTCTCGTAAGCTTTCTCTCAACTCCATTCATTTGGTACCTCATCTTCATCATAACCTTTTATCCATAAATAAATTGGTTAATGATAATGCTTGTTATGTTATGTTTCATTCTTCCGGTTAAGTCATCAAGGACCTGAAGACACATCAAACTCTCCTTCAAGGCTCGGCTCGTCACGGACTCTACCCAATTTCTACTGATTCATCGCCTATCGCCTCTATCACAGCTCTTGTTTCGCTCCCTACAACTGCTCAGCTCTGGCACCGTCGCATGGGCCATCCATCTCATCATGTTTTGCTTAAGTTACACAAGCTGTTTGATCCTATCTCACCTTCTGTTTCTTCTAATCTTCATTGTAATGCTTATGACATGTCTAAAAGTCACAAGCTTCCTTTCTCTATTTCTACTTCTTGTTCTAATAGTGTTCTTCAGTTAATACATAGTGATGTATGGGGACCTTCTCCCATGGTATCTTTGCAAGGATATAAATATTATGTAGTGTTCATTGATGATTACTCTCGTTTCACATGGCTTTATCCGTTATATGCTAAATCCGATGTGCTTAGTGTATTTTGTCAATTTCAAAAATTAGTTGAACACCAATTTGATACTAAAATTAAATGTTTTAGATCAGACGGCAGTGGAGAATATATTTCTAAAAATTTTCAACTAATTCTCTCTCAATCTTGTATTATCCATCAGTGCACATGCCCTTATACACCTGAACATAATGGTGTTGCAGAACGAAAACATCGGCATATTTTGGAAACCGCTCGTGCACTTCTATTTCAAGCAAATTTACCTCAAAAGTTTTGGATACATGCTGTTCAAACAGCTGTACATTTAATTAACTATTTACCATCTCTTTCAAATAAGTTTCATTCACCTTTTAAAATGTTATATAAATCACCACCTGATTATAACTCTTTACGCATTTTTGGGTGTTTATGCTATCCATTCTTACCTTCTCAGATTCTCTCCAAACTTCATCCAAAATCTATACCTTGTGTTTTTATTGGATATTCTAATACCACAAAAGGTTATCTGTGTTTTCATATTCCTTCTGGCAAAATATTTCTTTCCCATCATGTACGTTTCATTGAATCTATTTTTCCTTTCTTATTTGAACAGCAAGCAACTTCTGTAAATCCCTCTCCTCATGACGTTCCAATTCTATCTCTTGTCCCTACTATAACTAAATCCTCCAGTACTCCAATAACACGGATAACCTCAACTGCATCACTTCCACAAAGAAATCAAACAATATCATTGTCTCATGCTAACCTCATCACGTCTCCAACTATAGAAATTTCAGCTTCTCCTCTACAATCAACAAGCTCCACATCTTCTCCTACCCATATTCCCCATCCTATGCTTATGAGATTTAAAACAGGGAAGTTAAAGCCACGCCATATCATTAGCCTGCATCATTTACTTCTTCGTCGGATCCTACGTGTTATTCACAGGCTGTTAAACACAACTCTTGGCGACAAGCAATGTCGCAGGAATTTAATGCTTTACAGCAGCAAGGCACATGGAAGCTTATTCCATCTCATTTAAATCAACATGTCTTGGGTTGTAAATGGATCTATAAGACCAAGTTAAACTCTGATGGTACTATAGCCAGGCATAAAGCACGCCTTGTTGCTCAAGGATGTCATCAACAATATGGCTTGGACTACAATGAGATGTTCAGTCCAGTGGCAAAGCTACCAACTATTCGTATTTTTCTCAAAGTTGCTGTCACTTTTAAATGGGACATTTTACAACTTGATGTCTCAAATGCATTTCTTCACGGAAAATTGAATGAAACTATTCTTATGAGACAACCTACCGGTTTTGTTGATCCATTATATCCTGAGCATGTTTGCTTGCTTCAAAAGTCTATTTATGGTTTGAAGCAATCGCCAAGAAAATGGTTTGAAACATTTTTTTCATATCTCCTTTAGTATGGATTTATACATAGCTCGGCTGATTCTTCTTTGCTCATATTTTACAAACAATCCATTACTCTCTACATTTTAGTTTATGTAGATGATATTTTGTTAACCGGCAATCATGAACAGACCATACAGCAGCTTCTAAACGGCTTATCTACTCACTTTCATATGAAGAATTTGGGAAACATTTCCTATTTTCTCGGCATGCAGGTTTCTCATACACCAAATGGAATTCATTTGGCTCAGTCCAAATATGCAGCTGAGATCTTGAACCGTGCGGGCATGTCTGAGTGCAAACCTATTGCGTCTCCGGCTCCTTCTAAACTGCAGCCATACGCTCAATCTGAACTGTCTTCAGTTCAATCAAAAAATTTCAGACATATTGTCGGATCATTGCAATACTTGACTATTACACGTCCTGGTATAGCTTTTACTGTAAACAAACTATGTCAGCATATGCATAAGCCTCTTAAAGACGATTTCAAATTGCTCAAACGTCTCCTTCGCTATATCAAAGGTACCATTCTATTTGGATTACCTATCTTGTCTGGTTCCCTAGAGTTATATGCATTCTCTGATTCTGATTGGGCGGGTGATCCCATTGATCACAAGTCGACTTCTGGATATTGTGCATTTCTTGGTAATTCTCTTATCTCCTGGCATGTTAAGAAACAGAAAATTGTCGCTCGATCTTCAACTGAAGCTGAGTATCGTGCACTCGCTACCGCCACTACGGATATTATTTGGCTTCGTCAACTACTCCAAGAATTTCAAATCAATGTATCACAACCTACTCAGCTATTTTGCGATAATATATCTGCTATGGCCATTGCTACTAATCTTATCTTTCATGCAAGGACAAAGCATATTGAGATTGATTTTCAATTTATTCATGATTGCATTAAGAACAAAGTCCTTCAGATAGATCATATACATACACAAGATCAACTTGCTGACTTATTTACTAAGTCACTCTCTATCTCTCGATTTGCTACTCTAAGAGACAAGCTAACAATTTCGGAACCTCCTGTTAGCTTGCGGGGTCATGATAAGCAAATTGATAAGCAAGCAGCCCAATAAGTTGTCTAACTTATATCCACTACTATTTGCTGTCCACTACCATCTGCTGTGCCAGAACGTGAATGTCAGGATTGCGATATTCAGCTGTTGATCTCTAACGGTTTAATTACATCATGTCCATTGATGTCTTCATCATCTTCTTTATGTATTAGTTATATAAAATTGTATGAAGCACTGAAGAGTAATAAAGAGAAGTTTTCGAGCTCACTGTTCCATTCGTCTTCTCCTTATTCTATGTTTTGTTTTCCATGCTCTGCTTTTCTAAATCTTGTGCAGGTTGCAATGGAGAAGGAAATCAATAGGTGGTGTGGAGAATGCCAAGGCTCAAGGTATGCATGCTTTCTTGCAGCACCTCGTGCATTTAATGTTGCAGTGAAAGAGGAGAGGAAGTTTTATAGGAAGTTGGTGAATGAACTCTATGGCAAAAGCCAAGCAAAACAAATACTCTCGGTTTAAAGAGGATGAGAGGCAGAGGCCTCTTTGCCATTTCTTTGACGAGTGCCCAGAGAGGAACAAGGATCAGTGGATGGACTTGGAAGGCGAGAGCGGCTCATACGCCAAGACTCGGATCTCCATCTCCTTCCCAAAATGATGGATGACATGGCCAATGGGAGAAGAAGAAAAAGATTCAACAGTAGCTGCTTGCCCAGACCGATTCTTCTCCTACGCCAAATTGACTGAAACTCACCACTCCAGCTCGCGTCTCCATCATCTTACTCCTTTTCTTCAGTCGTCTACTCACATGGCTGAAGGAAGCCCCTTATCTCTTTTGATATGCAATAAGAGCTATATGAGGAGTTAGGCAGAAGTCTGTGAAAAGTTTCAGATCGAATCGGGATAAGTGTTAACTCCCCAAACCCAAAGTTTACTAAGTTGATAAATTTGCATCAGTTTAAGAAATCAGATGTAGTTCCTTTGACTGAAGAACATGCAAAAAGCATCTTGCCTTAGTGCATACTCTTGAGAGTGGTGATGGTCGCGGTAGTGATTTCAGTGACAAATTTTATATGGTATCAGGAAGTAATTCCTATACGTTGGAGAGGTTATATGCATGGAAGGAAAAGCTTTTTTTTTTTTTTATGAAGTGAAGTTGTTGGAACCAAGTTGATAAGAAGAATTAGATTGGTGACATTTGAGAAGATTGTGAACAAGAAGATAGCATGATTTGACAATCCTGAGAACTCCAGTGAAGAAGTTGGTTCCACGCCATTAACAGATGCAGCCAGAATCACTAATCTTATTGGTGATACGCTTATATTGACTTTTTTTGGAGCACCACAATCTTTACTGTTGGTTTGCTAATTGCTTTCGTTATCATTGTTGCTAATGTATGTATGAAGCATGTAAAAAAAAAAGAAGAAAGAAAAAAAAAATATCAAACCCTTTCTCTCTCCCCTACCTCGGCATGCATGTCGAGTCGGTGGTCTGCCTATACACGCTTTTCTCTAGCGTGGTGGGAGGGGAAACCGGCGCGACACCCATGACAAGGTAGGCGAGAGTCCCTCGGTTCCAAATCCTATTCTCGGCGTTCGTGGCGCACCAGAAAACTGCCTATACACTCTTTTCTCTAGCGTGGTGGGATGGGAACCCGGTGTGACGCATACGACGAGACCGGGATATTCATAAGTACCCGCTCGCAGGGAAACAACTGCTTTTCTTTCATAAGTACCCGCACTCAGGGAAACAACTGCTTCTCTTTTGCAATAGGTACCGAAGACCCATACACGCCTTTCTCTGGCATGGTGGGGACAAAGACTTTACACGGCCGCGGTGTCCTCGTAAGAGGGCACCTACCGTACACGCTTTTCTCTAGCGTGGCGGGAGGCCCAGTTTTCCGACATTTTTCCCCTAAACTGGGGAGACGCCGGGAGGCAGCCGAATTTTCGTGTGAATGTATGATCAAACTCGGACCTGATTTGAACAATAAATGAGCAAGATTTGGACAATCATAAAGGACCTATTTGAACTCAAAATTGAACACACATGGACAACAAGAAACTCACACTTGAGCTTGCAAATGAATACATATAAAATTTGTAAGCCAAGAGATTTTTCAAGTGTCATTCACTTAATGATAAGGATGATGTCATTTTATTCTCAATATAACCTTCATGTAAATGACAATGATTGGATTGTAGCGTTCATCCTAATTCATGCAAATTGTAGATGATAATTTTGATCATCTAACTAAAAATCAATGAATGTACAAGGGTCTACAAAGGAGGTTCAATAGCCTACAGCAAACAAAGATTCTTTTGAACTCATGCAAAATATATGTGGTGAAAGAGATAGTTGGCTTACAATCATGAATGATGTGCAAGTGAATATATTAACTTGCAACCAACAATGGTGGATAGATCATGGATACCACAACACCCCCTATAATCAACCATTGTTCAATGCTAAGCGAATGACTTGAATCTTTTGGGCTCTAACCTAAATGAACGAAGACTAAATGAAGATGCTTATGACATGTAACATAAGTCATACATAAGCGGAGATCAAATTGAAGGGATAATAAGCCTACAATCAATTAATAATATAGAGAATCTGCGGAATCTGGGAGCTCCAAGCCAATCAGAATGTAAATTTCTGTAAGCAACGTCGTTGGTTTCATCATGAATACTGCAAAACACCTCCGAAGATGATAAAACAAGTAGTATGTTCATGAGTGAGATGTGAAAGACATTTAGCAAATGTAACCACTTCTTTATAACCATGCCATATGAATTGTAATGACCAATTATGCGTGGATAACAACAGTGGATACGAAGTGACTACTTTAGAGACTCTGTAGACACAAATACGTATGTTCTCCGCTAGCAAAGATGTAAGGCTACAACACATTCAAATACATAAGAGCCATCCTAGGAAGCCTCTTATGTGTGCAAAGTGATATCTGCAAAGGAAATAAGAAAACTTGCAACAAATACGAGTTTTTACAGGCCACTATTAAAGACCCTTCATAGGTGCAACATGTTACCTACAAGAAAATATAGAAGGGTTCTCACTCATACAGTACTCCACTTATGTGATGACGATTAATATACAGTTGATGCTAAATTATTCATACAGTCGATGACCACTCAACATTAGTCAAATATCCATGCCTTCTACAAGCAAGAGTAAAGATCTGCAATACATACGATCCCTCTACGAAGACAGATGTATGTGCCACATGCCACTGATGGGTAGATGTAAAAAGACTTCAGTAAGTGCAGTATCCTAAAATCAATTTCAATCTATGGAGTACATCTACCTACCTATCTATATTAGTGGAGGATATACTATATGAGATCAAATACCACAACAAAATGCATGAAGAATACGACAAGTGCAATCTCCTACGACCTAAGGCAGGAGATTAGTTAGTGCACTACGATCCACCTAAGGAAAGAAATGAGTAGTGCACGACAGTCTACCTGTATGAAGCAATGAATAACTCTATTCAGAAGCTGCTACGCCACGCCACCGGATCTGCAACTTCTATGCAAGCGGACAGAAGACGTCTACGAATACTTTCAAAGTACCCCTGCACGTGCACCGTAGTTTGTATACACATAGGTACACTAAAAGGGATAGAAGCAGTCACAAAACCAGCATGGGCCCCGGCGAGCATGTTATTGGTACACACGTGACGTCTAGGGATGCTGCGCGGGTTATTAAATTTAAACCCGATCCTCTATAACAAGTAAAAAGGAGTAGATAATGTTTAATTATAAAATGCCCCCAAACACCCACATGGGCCCCAGCGAGTGTGTTATTAATACACACATGAAATATAGGGATGCTGCACGGGTAATTGAGTGAATTCAAGTTCGAATCTGATCCTTTTCTACAGATTAATAGGAGTCGACAAGGTTCGAACCAACAAACAAATATGTGGCCGTGGCGACCAGAATATTTATTTTAATACATTCATATTAAGCCTTCAAAGCCTAAAATTAAAAGAATTCACTCTCAAAGACATAAAGCTTATGAAACACGATCCTCTGTCGACAGCCAGACAGAGTCGACAAGGTTCAAGCTTTAAATGAAAATGACCCCAAACACCCCGATGATGGCCGTGCTGAACGAAGATCTCAACCGGAGGAGTTCACAAATAAGTTTTCAAACGTCGTTTCCAAATATTCAAAAATCCAAAAAAAAATCTCAAATCCAAAAAATAAAAAAAAAAATTAAAATTTGAAATCTAATCATCAAATGCTTGAAGCAAAATTCATCCTCCCTCCACAACAGTTTGCCGGGGTGGATAAGTTGAAAACTATTTAAGCCCACATAGAGCCAAATGCCTAGTCAAAAATATTACTAGGATCCATTCTCAAACAATCTCCCGCTAGTAAGGACGTAGTACATGTCCTCTAACCGACAGTTTTGCCGCCAAATGGCACTGCAGGTAAACGATAATGACCCGGGGCCCTCTGAACCGAGAGGTTTTGCCGCCAAATGGCACCACGAAATACCGATTATGGCCAGAGCCGATACGCTCCTTATTGGCATCAAATCCTTGAGATATGAATCAATAGGATATGATCTATAGTGTAGAAAGCCCTCTGTAAGCTAAGGTGGATTCAAATTTGTCTTCTTAGGCAAATACCCAACCCAGATCTACAAGGTCCCCTTGTACAAAGCAACTCATGGTTGCCGACAAGAATTCTTCTATCATGTTGGATTGACTACCTCCTCTGACTAAGTAGACCAGGGACCACGATGGCCCGGGATGACGGAACCATGGGATCTTGATCGGGTCTATCATTCATTCCCCCACCATCCGCTTTAAGTTCAAGATGGTGAAAATTTCTATTTTAAATACAAAACTATCAAATTCCCAAATATTTCAAATTTCCAAAAATCTATATTCATGCTGCTACTATATGCCAGATAACATGTATTCTCTACGTATCTGATTGACGACTAGCCTTAATCGAAAGTTCTCTCTCGTGATCGGGAGGGGTAATTAACTATAGGGGCTTGCGCCTATAGGAAACCAGAACTCAGATCATGAAGTCCTTGCAAAATAAGGGCGAAATCTCTGGGTAGTGTCTTATCTATAAACCCATCTGCCTTCCAAAATTTACCTCGGAACTTATTTTGTTAAAACTCCCTCGTTGAATAAAAAAAGAAAAGCGGGCGGAGGCCGGGGCCGAATTTTCGGAGCCCACAGAGGTAACTAACGAGCTTTATTTTATTTGATTACTTGCAAATAATGAACCAATTGAATTTGAAGAAGCCATAAAAGATGAACGATGGAGAAATGCTATGGATGAAGAGATCAAATCTCTAGTAAAGAATGCAACATGGGAGCTCACAACATTGCCAAAAAGACATAAAGCTATTGGTGTAAAATGGATATACAAAGTGAAGAAAAATACAAAAGGTGAAGTAGAAAAGTGCAAGGCACGACTAGTAGCAAAATGATACAAGCAGAAAGAAGACATCGACTACAATGAGGTATTTGCTCCAGTTATTCAAAATAATTAGTTTATTTATCAAATGAATGTTAAATCTGCATTTTTAAATGGAGTCATTGAAGAAGAAGTTTATGTCGAACAATCATTGAGATATATTAAAAAAGGGCATGAATCAAAAGTTTGTAAATTAAAAAAAGCTTTATATGGGTTAAAGCAAGCTCCAAGAGCATGGAATGCAAGAATTAATTAATTTATACTTCAAACAAAATGATTATATATAATGCCCTTATGAGAATGCTCTCTATTTGAAGAAATATAATAATGGAGATATATTACTTGTTTGCTTAGATGTGGATGATCTTATTTTTACTGGCAATAATCCACTTTTATTCAAGGAGTTTAAGCAAATGATGGAAAAAGAATTTGAGATGATAGATTTCGAACTCATGTAATTTTTTCTTGGCATTGAAGTAAAACAAAACAAAGAAGGAATATTTATCACACAATAAACTTATGCAAAGGAAGTTCCAAAAAAATTCAACATGGAGAATTGCAATCCGGTAAGTACTCCAATGGAATGTGGAATCAAACTATCAAAGAAAGAAGAAGGAAAGATAGTCGATCCAACTATGTTCAAAAGTTTGATTGGAAGTCTGAGGTATCTAACAAGTACAAGACCAGACATTCTATATGCAGTTGGAATTGTTAGCCGCTACATGGAAAATCTCACTGAGACACACTTGAAGGCAGCCAAGAAAATTCTTCGATATATTAAAGGTACACAAAATCATGGACTTCTGTATTCTCATTCTAACGAATTTCAACTTTCAGGATATTCAGATAATGATTGGGCTGGAGATCAAGATGATAGAAAAAGTACAAGCGAATTTTTATTTTATATGGGTGACACTGCATTCTCATGGAGCTCACAAAAACAACCAGTTGGTGCTCTCTCTACTTGTGAAGCTGAATATGTTGCTACATCATCATGTGTATGTCATGCAATATGGCTAAGGAAGCTACTGAAAGAGATTGAATATTCTCAAGGCGAAGCTACAAAAATCTATGTTGATAATAAGTCAGCAATTGCATTATCAAAAAATCCAATTTATCACAAGAGAAGCAAACATATTGATGTTCGTTTTCATTATATAAGAGATCAGATCAAAGATAAAGAAGTTCAAGTGGAGTATGTGAAATCTGAAGATCAAATTGCAGATATTTTCACAAAGCCATTAGCTGCAGAACAGTTCATAAAATTAAAGATACTTCTTGGAGTGGTTGATAAAAATTTTTGTTTAAGGGGGAGTGTTGGAAATATAAACCAAAATTAATGTTTAAGTTTTTGTGTGTCTAGTAAATTGTATGGAAGAAAAATCTAGAAAATGCAATAACTTTTGGTGGTTGGTTGTTGAATCTTTATTATAGAAATCTGTATAACATGTTTATAGAAATGTCTTTGTACTAGTATAAAAAGGCATTGAGTCTTGTCATATGGATGTAAGAGAGAAAAAAATTATAATAGAAGTTCCTCTTGTTTTTATCCTCTTCCACTCATTTAAAATAATTTCTCTCTAACAAGCACTCAAAGGTAGAGTGCCAATGCGTTTTAGTTTAGCGTGGCTGTGCTACAGACCCCAGCGCCTCGGCACTCAAAGGTAAAGTCCCGTTGCGTCGTAGTTTAAGCAGAAATTCAGTTTTTTTTTTTTCTTCACGTTTCAATTTTTTGGGTTCACACAGCTCGCTCGCTACAATGGTAACGATCTTTCTCCACCATAAGGTCGCTGCCCAAAAGCATTCGCTCGCAAGTCTTTAAATCCTATAGTTCATAAATATCGTTAATTTGTAGAACGGCGTGAATTAGTATATGTTGAATTTACGTCGCAAATCTGTAAATATAGGCCAGGATTTGCGATCGATTCGAATTTGCTGTGTACTCTTAAATAGTTTGGCATGATTTATAATAAATCTGATGTAAATCCTGCTTAAATCCCGCTACCAACCATCCCCTAAAAGAGCACGACATAGAAACATAGAGAACTAAGAACGAGAGGAAAGTTTTCGAAAACTTGACTTGCTAATTGCTTTTGGAAACATAAATTTATTAAAATAAGAATTATTAATTTAAGTTAAAAACCTGTACGTAGATGAGATGATTATACCCAAGTCACATATTTTATGATTTGGCAATACCAATTTATTAAATTAAAATTTATCAACTTATGGGAAGTTGATTAATATATCATTAAAATCATGAATTTAAATTAAATTTATTAATTTTAAAAAATAGGTTTGAAAAAATAAATTACTAAATTAAAATTTATTAATTTATGAGAAAGAAATTATGAGAGGGATTTTAAAATCATAAATTCAATTTACATATTTTATAATTTATTGTTTATTAAAAATACATTAACTTGTTTAATTTATAATTTAATTTATAACGCGATAAGCATGACTCTCAAAGTACTTTAATAATAATTATTATATATATATATATATATATATATTATATGTATATCTAACGCTTATGTACATTACTCTTTTGAATGATCAAATTCATATATTTGCACATGCCATGATCAAATCTTTAATAATATGATAAAAAAAAATTAGGTTAAAACTTTGTCGTGAATTATAGTACTTTGGAAATAGTTAAGAAATTTAATGTAATAAAATGTTAGCTTATAAGTAGTAAATTTTCAAGGTAGTAATTTGATAAAAAAAAAAAAATAAAGGTTAAAAATTTGTTGTGATTTATAGTGCTTAGGTAATATTGAGGAAATTTAATATAATAAAATATTAGCTTATACATAGTATATTTTGAAGCTAATTAGAAGGTCGAATCAAATTCCAATCTTACAAGGAAAGGATCAGATTGATCTAAACCAAAATATTTTTAGTCAAAATTTTGCCAAAAGTCTAATTATATGGACTCCTGCATGTAATGTTAGAGTTGATTTGTTTACTCCTGATCCGCACAGAAGTCAACTGAACTTTGTTAAAGCTAATCAGAAGCTAATTACTCGATGTTCATAACTTTTTTGACTTGTGTCTATGTTTCAAGGAAATAGTTTGAGATTGAATATAATATCATTAGCCTAAAAATATTATTTTCATAATTTATAAATATAATGCATATTCAATAGATTTTAATTATAAAGTGAAAAGATACAAAATGAACTTTATATTTATGCATGAATATATATTTTTTAGATATTGAGTATTTATGGAGCCGCGTCTATTCTAATAAAACTTTGTTTATGTTTGGTCTATTAATTAAGCCTATCTGCTGAAAATATTTTTGAGAGTTCGACTCATTTACTCAAACAATGGATAGAAATATCAACAATTATTACTTGGAACACAAATTGTTCGTGAATATCAATCATTTTTATTTAGGCAATTTTTTTAAGTAATTATAGTTTAAGATTTAATTAGAGAATTAATTACGTATAAAAGATAATTTAAAAATAGACATAGTTGCTCATAGCACGGGTGATTTTAATTTTTTTTATTAAACTAGAACTTTTCCTTTCCTCCTCCCGATCCCATTTGCTACAGTAGTGTTCACCGGTGATTTTTGCAAGGAAGCTCAAGGTGAGTTTTTTTTTTCTTGAAGTATTAGAGTTTATGTGGTGTTTTGTTGCTAAAAATGTTTAGTTTTCTCTTTTCTTATGCATTGCAAGTGATTGTATGAGCTTCTTTTTGTTTTAGGTATTTGAAAGAAATTTTTTGTTAGATATGCGTTTTACTGAGCTTGATTATTTTAAGTTATGTTAGGAGTTTAAATAAATTTAGTTAAGTTTTTTTGACATTTGTTTGGTTAGTGGAATGATTTGAGGTGTTTTTTTTTTTTTTTTTGAAGCTATGGAGAGTGTTTGAGGTGTTTAGTTAATTGAACTTGAATGCTTGAGGTGTTTTTTGAAGATATGTAGATTGTCATTTGTTTGGTTAGTGGAATGATTTGTTAGTGGAGTGGAGTTAGGTTCTAGCGAGGTCAGTATTGAAGATTTGGATGTTGGGGATGGTGTTCCAAATTGCGAAGCTGAACTAAAGCATAATGACATTACCGAAGTTATTCGCGGTTACTGCTTTAGAAAAGCTGAATGAAGTTATTTGCTGTCTCTGATGGACATTTAGGCGAGATTCCTACATTGATTTAGGTGAAATATTGGACTTCTGGAGGCACATCAGAGCGTACATTTTGTTCTTGCTGGGATATTGATGCGGAGCATTTTAAGCTTGAAGTGTTTCTTAGGATATCTTCTCTAATTTGTTATGAGTTTTTCTAGAATCTTCTATAGCTAGTTTATATAGGTATGTTTTGTAGTTGGATGGCTCATTGAAGAATATTATGACATTTTAAAGCTTTGAAACTTTGTTTCTCTTCTTCCCTGAATTGGGATCAAAATCCTTCTTGCAGGTCGATTCTTCCGACGATCCATTACATCAGTTGGTATCAGAGCCTGGAGCTTGCGAAGATTGATGAACTGTGGAAGAAGGTCGGCTGTCGACGACGTTCGAAGCCGCAGAATAAGATTGGCAGTCGACGACGATCGATGCCGAGGAAGGTGGGTTGTCGACGATGCTCGAAGCTGGATCGCCTTCTATCAAGCTCAAGCGAAGGAATCACTCGATCGGGTGGACAGAAACCTTGATCGGATTGAAGAAAACCTTCGGGCAATAAGGAAGATGCGAATGTCGTCGGCAACCATACCGAAGTATTCTTCTTCTTCGCTCCTCTCATCCTCTTCACGCCAACGCCATCGATCCCGCAATATACCCACCGTGGTTGATGACTACCCTCCACTTGAACTTCCGCTCCGGTGGCACGAACCCCCTCTGCTCAAGCACGCCAAATGCCGTTCAGATCTGCTCGCACGCCCAATGTCTTGCGTCGGAGCTTATTCCGATTTCACTTCCGGTCCCTTATGGCCTCTAGAGCATGTCCAGCAAGCCTTTGATTCACATAGTAGAATCAAAGATAATTTGGCTATTTCAACGGAGAAAGATGGACATGACGATCGGGATCTGGAAGCCGAAGAAGCAACTGCCACTGTTGTTATCGATTCTGCCTCTGCTCAGCTCACTAGACCGCTTCTAGCTCATCTCAATCCCGCCGCTACCACTCCTCCATTGCTGCCTGCTCAGACGGAGCCCACACTCTGCTCTCGTGATTTTGCTCCAGGTGTTGAGCACGATCTCTCAAGAATCGATTCTAGTTCTTTATCCCACAACCAATCGGCGGCTCTGACTGCGCTCCTAGCCACCATACTAAGCCCGCCCGCACCCCTCCATGCACCTGTGATCGACGCCTTCCACCAGCCGACCCTATTTTCACGTCCCGACCCAGCAACATCCGACGATGCGAACTTGGAAGACGGATTTGCTCCTCAAACCCGGTCCAGCCCGTCAATCTGATTTTCAGATACCATGCCCTAGCATTCTCCCTTCCCCGTGCACCCGCATTCGCTCAGATTTCCCAATCAAATCCGCTCGCATGCTTTAAGTCTAGTTTCGTCGCCTGTTCCGACTTCGTCAAGGTTGAAGATGCCCTTGAGGAATTAGCGGTTGAAGCTACCAAACGAATTGAACAGCAATTGGTGGATCATGGAAATGGGGAGATTGAGTTAAATGCCAACTATATTATTTGTACTGAGGACGTTTTCATTGCAGGTGTGAAAATGCCTGGTATAAATTCTAGTGACAAGGCTGATCCAATGCAATGCTCTCAAACTGATCGACGAAATGTCACTGAAGTATTTGATACTAAATTTGTTGGCCTAGTAATCCATATGGCAAGCCTTGTTTTTCGCTCATCTTCTGTTAGACCAAGTAATCCTTTGAGGCATGATAGATGGAATGATCCCAACTTGATGAGGATGGAGGAGGTTGTGCAGAAATTTGATAAAGTTCCATCTAAGTCCTCATACACCATTGTTGATCACACATATGATGCTGTGGTGGTTGGAGCTGGTGGTGCTGGGCTTAGAGAAGCTATTGGACTCTTAGAACATGGTTTCAATACGGCTTGCATCACGAAGCTCTTCCCCACTAGGTCTCATACTGTTGCTGTGCAGGGTGAGATTAATGCAGCATTGGGAAATATGACTGAGGATGACTAGAGATGGCACATCTATGATACAGTCCAAGGAAGCGATTGGTTAGGTGATCAAGACGCTATTCAATATATGTGTAGAGAGGCGCCAAAGACAGTCATTGAACTTGAAAATTAGGGTCTTCCATTTTCTAAAACAGAAGATGGAAAAATATATCAGCGTGCTTTTGCAGGGCAAAACTTGAATTTTGTAAAAGGTGGAAAAGCATATCGCTGCGTCTGTGCTGCTGATCGCATTGGCCATGCATTATTACACACTCTTTATGGCCAGGCAATGAAGCATAGCACTCTGTTCTTCGTTGAATATTTTGCATTAGATCTTCTTAATTATGGATAACAGGGGGTCTTGTCAAGGCGTGATTGCACTTAACATGGACGATGGAACACTTCATCGATTTAGTGCCAAATCCACAATTTTAGCCATTAGGGGCTATGGAAGAGCTTACTTTTCTGTAACCTCTGCTCATACATGCACTAGAGATGGTAATGCTATGGTAGCTCGTGCTGGTTTACCTCTTGAGGATCTTGAGTTTGTACAATTCCATCCTATAGTTCCAGCTAAGGTTAGTCTTTTTATTCATCTTTTAGAAAGTAAAAAGCAGTAGCAACATGAGTTGTACAAAGCACATGAAGCAGGATCCTTGCCTAGAAATGATCTCATCGGTAGAGGCAAGGACGAGGAGTTGGCTATGCAGTGGTTAAGAAAGCCATCAAATGAGCGTCCTGGAATTGATTTGTACAAGAACATTTCTCTTCTAGTTATAGTGGAGAATGGTGGTAAGAGAAAAGCAAATCTCTTGCAACATGTGTATGATGATGAAATGACAGAGGAATTTGATCCTAAATTGTGGATTTGTGTATCCAAAAACTTTGATGTGAAAAGCCATTGGAGCCAGCAGATCCCTAAAGGTGCTTCTCTTGAAGCAGAGGGGGATGCAAAATTTGATGAATATGAGAAGAAGTACGCAGCAGAGTTGAAAGCCATCATTTCTGGAGAACTTCCTGCTGGATGGGAGAAAGACCACTCCAGAGGAGAGAAATATAGAGAACAAAATTTTCGATCCAGGAATCTAATTTTCTGCAACTACCTCCCTTCTAATAACGCGTCTCGACGGAGTCGAGCTCTTTTGATGCAAGGGGAGAATGATGCGGAGCATTTTAAGCTTGAAGTGTTACTTAGGATATCTTATCTAGTTTGTTATGAGTTTTTCTAGAATCTTCTATAGCTAGTTTATATATGTATGTTTTGTAGTAGGATGGCTCATTGAAGAATATTATGATATTTTAAAGCTTTGAAGCTTTGTTTCTCTTCTTCCCTGGATTGGGATCGAAATTCTTCTTGCAGGTCGATTCTTCCGACGATCCACTACATCAGATATTACCTTCTTCATGATACCTTGGGATCTGAGATACACTTGAGTTATCTACCTTTGCTAGAAGATTTGGGATTATTCAGTACAGAGAGCTCGCTCTTGCTTTTAACCTGAGCAGGGCTAATATTGCTGGGTGCATCCACTTTCTACGTATTTGGTGTTGGGAGCACATTCATGTGGGCCGTCCAACACTCCATGTTCCACATCATGTTTCTCTTGAAGGTCTTGGCGTTAGTTACAGAGAAAAAAGATAACTAATTACTTTTTTTTTTGCATTTGTTGCTACTAATTTTCACATGTTTACTAATAGGTGGAATGAAGCTGAAGCGAGACAGCTTCCTGCAACAACCATTAGTATTTATAGAGATTAGCTAGATGGATTTTTGGATAGCCATATACTTATAATTTAAGCATTCTTTTTGTACTATTGACAAAGAAATCACGATATGAAATACTTACACAAATTTTCTAATTTGTATAAGTGCTTTAGGAGCCATACACTCCATATATTCGTGCACAACTTGAAAATATATGCCTCATGGGAGAGTAGATCTTGATGGCACGTGTGCCACTTATTAGCTGGACTAGAGTTGAGTGGCACTTGCCTGATAGAGTGATATGAAAATTTGGGTATGTCCCTTCAGTTGATATACTTTCACTGAATCCTAGCTTCATCGTTCAGATGGCATAGGGAAGTCTAGCACAGATTGGATGGTATACTATCATAACTTCATTGACATGTGGGAGGATAGACGATCATGTTTTGTGCAAGGTATACTTATAGGCCCTGACAGTGGGCGACTCATTCACCGTTACTTACATTGGTTTCGTTCATGGGCAACATTCTACATGCTTAAGCCACCTCTCGAGCCTCCAACGACTTACTACCAATGTGCACCCTTAGAGCGTCATTTGGTTAGTAGTAAACCTCGATCAAATTTCTTAATTCAGTCTATTTATAAAAATTTACAACCACAGTCTAACCAATAAACTTAATATGTTCAGCGTAACTACTTCCTCGATTCAAATATCACAATACAGCCATATTTTGGTAGACATGACTTAGCAAAAAATTGTAACAACGAACAAGAAGAAGGAATAAGAAGATAGGTGATGAGATATTTGTCATATTCAATTATCATAGGCTTGAATAATGATTGATGTTCAGAAGCAGAGAGAAATTTATTGCAAAGCCGTCACAAAATCGGGAAATTAAAAATCTGGGATTAAGAAGACCGTTCTGATAAACGGGTGAGATGGAAGAGCGGAGAGCTAGCGGTGGTTGTGCAGTGGCGTAGAGGCGTAGTAATAAGAGGTAGTGGCTGTTGTGCTGTGACGTGGTGCTACAACAGTTTTTTATTCAATCAATAGTATTAAGGTGAGCATATTTGTCTTTTGGTGAATTTATTAATTTGGTTTTTAATGATTAAATATGTTCCACATTTATTTATTTGTGGATACAAAAGTAAATTTTTTAAAAATACTTATTAATATATATATATATATTTTAATGTGCGGTGGTTTGTTAAAGAAGTAGTGAAATTAAATCCCTCAACTGCATAGAGCTTGTTCGAGCTGTATATGCAGCTGCTCAAATAAATAAATTAAGTGCCAAGCATTATATATATATATATATATATATATATATATAAAGGGCGGAACCATTCCGCTGTGAGGGGGGGGGGGGGGGGGGGGGGGGGGGGTACTACAGGAAAAACAGTGAAAACCGGTGGTTTGAACCGGCGGTTTAGAGGCCGTCGGTATTACCGACGGCTAGCCGGCGGTTACGCCGTCGGACGCTAATGACGGCTTAATCGACGGCTTAGCTACGATACACCGTCGGTATTATCGACGGTGTCTAAACCGCCGGAAAACCGCCTGATATAGACGTGAACCGGCGGTTTTCCGGCGGTCTTAATCGACGGTGATAAGTGATTTTTTACCGGCGGTCGAAACCGCCGGAAAACCGCCGGTAAAAGCCCTAATACGAGCCCCCTCGCTCCACTCATTTCATTTTCCCTGTTTCCTTCTCTCTCTCGGCCGCTCGCTCATATCGCTCCTCCGCTCGTCCGATCAGCCCCCGACGAAGGAACTCCGGCCTCCGACCCCATTCCGACCGCCGCCGACCCCTGTCCGACCGCCGCCGTCCCCAGTCCGACCGCCGCCGACCCCTTTACTCCAGTGCAAACGCTAGGTATGCGCATGATGCTTCTTTTTCCCTTGAACACCTTTTGAATTGTTTGGAGCTGCATCACACTTTTTAAGAAAAAAATAAATATTTAGGGTATTGCATAGAGGTTGTTTTATCTCATATTTTTTAGTACATGAACAATTTGTTAGATTTGGAATGTATGAAATTGGCATAAATTTTAGAAGTTATTTATTTTATAGGTTTGGTGAAAAGCTACTTCTCAAAGCAAAGAAACATATTAGAGTCCATCGAGAATTGAATAGAAGTTGGACATGTTATACGCTAAAACATTTATATAAAAATTTACAACAATGAGCTATTCTATAATTATATATGTATTTTTGGCATGGCCTACTATGTAATAAAAAAAAAATCAATAGTTGATTGTTTACTTTTAGTCTGTCAAAAGCAAGAGGATACCGTCCTTCCATGGTCGGACAACCAATCGTCTCATATGTGTTGAGATGCATTTTCATGATCTCTTAACTGGTGGCATATCAAGAATATTTTTATGGGGTAAAGAAGGTGTGACTTGGATATCGCTCAACCTTATAATTGTAGCAAGGAACATTTGATTTTTTCCTTCGCTAATTGTTCCAGTAAAATTTGGGTTTTTTGTAAAAGTGATATTAATTTAACTAGTATTGATGATTTTGATCAAATTATTCATTGCAACTTCTCTATTTTTAATATTTATAATAGATTGCTTTGATCATAGATTTAACTAGGTTAGGGAGTTTGCTTTGATCGTACATATTAAAGTGACCCAAGTTGAATTATGAAATTTAAGATGACCTATGATTTTGGGGAAAATGACACATTATTATTGCTTTAGTTCATCATCCTGTTTTGTTTGTTAAGTTTTTATCCCTAGTGTAGCAGGGTGATTGAAATATTATTGCAAGGAGTAGCTTTTAAATAATACGCTAAACTTCGCGACGGCTTAGACAAAAAATTCATCTAGTTGTGGAGGATTTTATAAAGAAATTCACTAGTGTAATTCTGGAAGTCATTATAGCTGATTCACCTATGAAAGTAGAAGGATATATGAGATAGTTACAATCTGCATTACCTACTGGTGAATCTTCATATAAATTATAAACATTAGCTGCTAGAGGAAGAGTACATTGCCCTACTGCCCGTATATGTTTATGTTGTCCTTTCTCTCTACTTAACCAAGGCTAATATCTCTACTGACAAACATAAGAAAATAGAGTTAAGGAAACAAGAGTAGAGTGGATAGTACCTTCACTGTTAATGTTGACAAGGGAAATTTTGAAGTTGTTATTCCTTTCCTTAAAAGCAATCTAGAATCATTATTGGAGGTGAAGAATGCAAATTTCCTTTGTTCAAGTTAAACAACAACATCAACCATTTATCTGACTACATGAGGTTGGCTATTTGAATCCTTTTTCTCCATTCTGTCCTGTTAAGAGTCAAATTCTCATTTAAATCTAAAAAAAAAGTTAATTTCTTAATGAATTATTTGCATTCTTAATGTGATGTTAGTTATGGGTGTAATGTGCATGATTAAGTCCTTCAAAGCATAAAAATCTATTTCGATGTATAACAGATTGTTTATGCCTCCAACATGTAGGGTACGTTTACTTCAACGTGCAAATGACTATCCAAGAAGAGAGATATTGGATGTATAATAGATTGTTGCCGGGTCGAAAAGGATTGACAGTTGAATTTATACAGGGAGTTGAAACTTTCATTCAAGTTGCATCTCAACTGCCTTCCTTTCAGCTTGATAAAATGTTTAGATGTCCATGTTCGAAGCATAAAAATCTAGCATTCCTAAAGCCCGATGATGTGAAGCTTGATTTATATCGTAGGGGATTTCTTCCAAACTATTGGATTTGGACATCATATGGCGAGTACGAGCCACATAGAGATGCTCATGCTGGTTCATCTACAGCTTATGAAACATTTCATGAAAATCAAATGAGTAGACCCTATGAAGACCTTATTTTTGATGTAGCAGGTCATAATTTAAGGTCTAATGTGGAAGAGCCACCAAATGCAGAGACACAAAAATTCTTTGAGTTATTACATTCAGCCCAAAAGCCAATTTGGGAAGGTTGCAGTACGCATTCAGAATTATCCATTGCAGTGAGGATGTTAAGTATTAAAACTGAGTATAATATTCCCCGTGAGTGTTTTAATGACGTTATTGGTCTTATGAAGGAAACTAATCCGGCTGACAATATAATTCCCTCAGACTTGTACCGAACAAAGAAATTAGTATCCAAGCTGGGTCTCACTGCTACAAAGATTGATTGTTGTATCAATGGATGTATGTTATACTATAAGGATGATGCAGCAGAAGTTACTTGTCACATTTGCAATGCTCCTCGTTTTAAGCAGAACTCGGGAAAACAACGTCGTCCAAAGAAAGATGTGCCATATTCCCGTTTGTTTTATTTACCAATCATTCCAAGACTTCAGCGGCTCTATGCATCAATGAGTTCAGCAGGCCATATGAGATGGCATAAGGAGAAAATAGCAAAAAGTGATGTTCTTTCTCATCCATCAGATGCTGAAGCGTGGAAACAATTTGATCGAATGCATCCTTCATTTGCTGCTGAACCCCGCAACATAAGATTGGGATTATGTACTGATGGTTTTACTCCTTATAGTCAAACAGCTACACCGTATTCTTGTTGGCCAGTTATATTAACACCATACAACCTGCCACCAGAGATGTGTATGACTACTCCGTTCATGTTCTTAACTCTGATTATACCTGGACCACATAATCCGAAGGCAAAGATTGATATCTATTTGCAGCCATTAATTGATGACCTCAAATTATTATGGGAAGAAGGAGTGCTCACATATGACATATCAATAAAACAAAATTTTCTCCTTCGAGCTGCTTTGCTGTGGACTATCGGTGATTTTCCAGCTTATGGTATGTTGTCTGGTTGGAGCACAGCAGGGAAATTAGCATGTCCTTACTGCATGGAGAACAGTAAAGCTTTCACACTAAAACATGGAGGGAAAAATACTTGATTTGATTGTCATCGTATGTTTCTACATGCTAATCATCAGTTTCGAAGAAATAAATAAGCATTTGTTAAAAACAGAATTGAGCGATCACCTCCTCCACCCAGATTAAGTGGTGATGAGATACTCCAGAGACTTTCCAACATTCCAACAATTATTGAGTATCCAATGCTATCAGAATCTAAATTTCTGGGTTATGGTGTTCAACATAATTGGATTAAAAAAAGTATTTTCTGGACATTACCTTATTGGAGAACTAATTTGATAAGACATAACTTGGATGTTATGCACATTGAGAAGAACTTTCTGGATAATATTTTTAATACAATTATGGATGTTAAAGGCAAGAGTAAAGATAATGTCAAAGCAAGGATGGACATTAAAGAGTTTTGTCGGCGAAAAAATTTGGAGTTAGTAACAACAACTGACGGTAAACTAATGAAGCCCAAAGCTCCTTACTCGTTCACGTTAGAGCAAAAAAGAATGATATGTCAGTGGTTTAAAGGTTTAAAAATGCCGGATGGTTATGGATCAAATATAAGCCGATGTGTTGACTTGAAATCTGCAAGGTTATTTGGACTCAAAAGTCATGATTGTCACATAATTATGGAGGTTCTTCTTCCGATCATAGTCAGTATGTTACCCGATTACATATCAAATCCGTTGATTGAGCTTAGCATTTTCTTCAAAGATTTATGTTCATCTAAACTAAGTGAAAATGCTTTACGGAGGTACGAGGATAACATACCAATCATCCTATGCAAGTTAGAGAAGATATTTCCCCCGGGTTTTTTTGATTCTATGGAACATCTTCCAATCCATCTACCTTACGAAGCTAGAGTTGGTGGACCTGTACATTATCGTTGGATGTATCCTTTCGAAAGGTAAATGTGTTAAGATTTTTATTAATTACTCAATATTTTTGAATCAGTTAAGATAACATATTTTTATTTAATTAATAGATATCTGAACAAGTTGAAGAAATATGTTAAGAATAAAGCACGACCAGAAGGATCGATATGTGAAGCATATTTATCTCAAGAAACAACACACTTTTGCTCCTACTATTTCGAGCCACATGTAAGGAGTACAAGAACAAAAATGGGTCGTAACATGGACTTCGATGTAGAAGAACAATCACATGCTACACTAACAGTATTTAGAAGGCAAGGAAAGCCTAGTGGCAAATGTGTTGAAAGATATCTCAACGATTTAGAAATAAATACAGCGAATTTGTATGTACTACTGAACTGTGAAGAAGTTGAGCCAATCTTAGAGTAAGTTCTTACATAATGTTAATAATAAATTAGTAATGTTTATTTAAAATACTTATGTATTATTTGTCAACAGGTATTTCGTAAGCAATTTGCCTTTGACAGATTCAAGGGAAATTGAGCAAGCTGTTGCAAATGAATTTCCAACTTGGTTCAGATCATATGTGAGTACATTTTTTTTTATAAATTTAAATCTTATTTATTATCAAAATTACTAAAATTTGAAAATATTTTTAGGTACAAAATCCTGATAACAAATGTTTCGATAAAGGTTTGCAAGCATTAGCATGGGGTCCAATGCGAAAAGTAAAAACTTGGCCAATATATATAGTGAATGGTTTCAGATTTCATACCAAATCGTGGAGTGAAGGAAGAAAAACTGAAAATTGTGGAGTATGTGTTAGAATAAACACTCATGAAGAAGATGAGTGTGATTATTATGGTATTTTGAATGAGGTCCTTGACTTGGAGTACCCAGGGGAAGATGAGAACTTTGTATGCTTATTTAACTGTCAGTGGTATGATCCAGTACAAAATAGAGGCACAAGGGTTCATCCTGTGTATGGTTTAGTAGATGTTAAACATAGTAGAAGATACGGAAAGTTTGATCCATTTGTGTTAGCAAGCCAAGCTATTCAAGTTTATTTCAGCAAATATCCCAGTGGTCGCAGAGACAAACAAGATTGGCTAGCTGTCATAAAAACAAAAGCACGGGGAATAATTGATCAACAATACATTGTAGCAACTGCACATCAAGAGGATGAGATGTCAAGTTATATGCCTGTTGAAATTGAGGATATGCCAACTACAACCTCTACTATTGAAATGGAGTTAGAAGATGTCAATAGTTCAACTAGTTCAGAAGAAGAAGAGAACCAGGATGAAAGTGAAGATACTCTTGAGAGTGATGATAATAGTTTTGATGATTCTGATTAGTTTCTGTAATTTAGAATTGTAGAATTTAAATGTTATGTAATTTTTATTACTGTTTAGAAATGATATTGTATTTTGCCACCTTGTCTTTTATTAACTGCTTCATTAACTGCTTTATTAACTGCTTCTCGTAATTCATTACCTGCTTCATTAACTGCTTCATTAACTGCTTTATTAACTGATTTATTAACTGTTTTATTAACTGTTTCTTAATTATTTTTGTTTTAATATTGCAGATGGCTTCAGGCGACGATCCTCCTCGTAAATCATTTGCCTCAAAGTTCCGCCGGAAGAAGATTACGACTAGCAGAGTACCCACACAGACTGAGATAGGTGAGGGGCCTTCAGTTGCACCAGATCTACCTACACCACCACCGCCACCACCTGCCAGGAGCCAGCAGCCTTCACCAGAGCAGGGTCAGGGACAGTTAGATCCACCTCTTGTTGCACCTCCATACTTCCCTGGCCACTTCCCTTCCAGCTCGACGAGTCCTCGTTTCCCCTCTCCAGATCAGACACATGCTTCTCCATTCTATCCATATTACCCCCCACCATTATCACAGGCTGCTGGTCCATCCACTGGTCCTCACCCTCCTTACCCTTACCCATATTACTACCCCTATCCGGTGCAGCATGAACAGGGTGGACCATCATGACCACCAGAGGTTGGCGCTACCGATCCTGCAACAGCAACAGATAAGCGTCAATACATCGAGCCTGACGGCGATAAGTAAGTTCAATTTAAGTTATTCAGTTGTTTTTATTTTGATATATTACATGTTATTGATAAACAAAGTCACTTGCAGCTTCAATCCTTCAAGGCCACCTATACATATGATCCGGGATATAATAAAGAATAAGTATGATGCTCCTTACTTATCCTGGAAGAAGATCCCAAAGCCTGTTAGAGATATGTGGTTTGGAGAATTTCAGGTATATTTTTTTTTGTATGATTTCAAATATATGATTTAATTTGTACTAATCTTTTTGATATTGCCTAAATTTGTACAGAAAGAATTTAGGTGGTTGCCTGAGTACAGCACGAGGATCAGATCTAATTTTGAGAGGAGAGGAGCGACCCGTCTCAGAGACATGTTCACGGACATTAGAAAGTCCGGGCAGAGGCCTAATTGGATTGGAGAGGGCGTTTGGGCAGATTTGAGTAGTGCTTGGGCTACCCCGGAGTTTATAAAAATGAGAGAGCAGAATAAACAGAACAGAGCCTCTGACTGCGGCGGTTTAGGAAGCTCTCTTCATACTGGTGGATCTGTACCTCATACAGAACATAGGCGGCGACTGGTAAGTGTTTTGAATTTGTTTATTACATATATTTATGTTAGTATAACTAAGCATCAAATTTTCAGAAAGCGCACCTGGGTCGGGAGCCAACACCATTGGAGCTGCATACAAGAACTCATCAACATCAAGCTGACCAGCAGTGGGTTGATGAGAAATCTAAGAAGGCTCATGTGAGTAAAATTTTTTGGATTTTTAAAATAAAAATTTATTTTAATAAAACTATTTGTAACTTGCAGGATGATTTCTTACGAGTTAGAGAAAGTAGGCAGTCCACTGGCGAGGGATCATCTTCTGGATCGGCCCATACTTCTGAGTATCACACATGGTCAGAAGTTGTTGGTGGAAGACAAAGGGGGAGGGTATATGGCATGGGTTCACAAGCTTTTGCTATTGAGGGCAGTTCATACACCTCTGCATTCCATGATCCAAGTGGAGCTGAAGAATCTGTAAGTGAGAGGGTTGCAGCACTTACTAGAGAGATTGAAGAGATGAAAAGGGTTCAAGCTAGAGAAATTGAAGAAATGAGGAAGGCTCAGAATGAAATGCAAGCAGAGTTGCAATCCTACAGAGCTGGAAAACAAAGGAAGAAGGACCAACAGGAGCAGCCATCTGCAGACAGTGAGGATACCGATGATGATTAGATGTTTATTATGTTTGATAAATGTATTAATTAGAACTTGTGAACTTCTGAACTGGTGATTGTAGCATTATCATGAACTATTTTGTGAACTTGTGATTGTAATGTTGTGATGAATTTTGTATTTTCTGGTTGTGATGAATATAGCGGCGTGTTGCCCAACATATATATGCTTTTTCTGCAGGTTTAGACTTTAGGGTGAACCTCCCTCAAATAGAGGGGATGCTGTCAATTTTTTTTTTCAGGTGCTACAGGTTTCCGGCGGCTAACCGGCGGTTTGGCCGCCGGAAACTACGATACCGGACGGGCAAGATAAAGCCGCCGGTGTTATTATTAAACCGCCGGTGAATACCGGCGGCTTACCGACGGTCACCGGCGGTGCTACGATGGACGCACGACGGTTTTAAACCGTCGGTAATACCGACGGCTATAACCGCCGTCAACCGCCGGTACGGTACCGGCGGTCTAACGGCGCCGTCCGGCGGTCTAATGAACCAGACAACGCCAGGTTTACCCGCCGGAACACCGCCGGTACTCTGACCGGCGGTTTTCCGGCGGTTAAATTACCGGCGGCCCAACCGCCGAAAGACCGACGGTTGAAATTCCGGTGATCACCGGCGGTATGAGCCGCCGGAACACCGCCGCAAAAATAAACCGCCGGTAAAAGGCCGTCGGAATTTGTTTCCTACGCCGTTTTTACCGGCGGTCACTTAACCGCCGTTAGACCGCCGGTAATTTGACAAACCGCCGGTAATTTGACTCTAACCGCCGGAAAAAACCACCGGTTTTCACTGTTTTTCCTGTAGTGGGGGGGCAATTGCCCCCCCCCCCCCCCCCCCCCCCCCCCCCGCCCCCTCCCCCATGAAAAAAAAAATTAGTGGAGGGACATTTTTTGTAATTTTGCCCCCCCCACAAATATTTATTTTGCCTTAATGAATCGCCGAATCGGGTCTCGCTCTCTCCATTCTCCATTCATCCCGCTTCACTGCTTTAGCGCTTCTCTTCTCTGCGAGCTGCGAGCGAGAGCCAAGAGATCGTCTTCGAGGCTTCGACGGTGAGCTGCGAGCGAGAGCAGAGAGACCCCCTTCGACGGCGAGCTGCGAGCGAGAGCCGAGACTCGAGAGATCGCCTTCGACGCCGACGATGGCCTTTCTCCCAGGTTTTTTGGTTTCTTCTTCCCGCCTCTGTCATCGCAACATTTCGCTGTTTTTTTTTTACTTGCAATGTTCTCTGGTTTTGATTTTTATGCCTAGGGTAATAGGGTTGTTCGGTTTTGCTTCCCGCTAGAAAATTTTGTTACTTGCAATGTTCCCTGTTTTTCACTGTGTTTTGATTATTATTAAAGCTTAAGAAAAAAAAAATTAAATAACATTTTAAGAACAATCCTATAGGTCATCTTGTTCTTCCATGGCTTTCTTTTGTCTTCATTGTGCAGCTTCATACATAAATTTTATGGTGTTTCTTTTCTCCTAAGTTTTATTCTGTAGGACGATTTCTCGTCCTTGTACTCTCAAGCGCATATTGGAAAAGAAATATGATGAAAAGAGGTATTGCAGTCCAAGCAATTATCCTTCTCTGAGAAATCTTAAGTCTGTACTAATATTTAATTGATAAATATAGTAGTTTTAGGATAGATTAGATTTTTTACAAGAAAAATATTGAAAGAGAAAAATTATAGGCTAATTTATAAAGAGGAGTGTGGTTGTAATTGAATTAAGTAGAAGGGTAATGCCAGATTACAAGAATGATTGAAAATTTTTAAAGCATTCTTAGAATGTGGAAAATCAATAGATAGAATGTACTAATTATTTTTGATAGAGTTTCATGTACATAACTAACTTTTAATATAAGAAAATTATTTTTGATAGGATATATCAAATGGAACGTTATTTAAAGAGGAAAGAACGTTTGGAGACTGATTTTAACAATCTCCCAGCTGATCCTGGAAATCGTCCTTCAATTTGGAGTTACGATATAAATGAGAGAGATAAAATTCGGAGAGCATATCTGTTGAAGGGACCCCATCAACCGAAAAGTCATCAATTTCCTCAAACAGCATTTGGTAATGTTGCACGCAAATTTAATCCAAAATGATTTGAGGACTATCCTGATTGGTTAGAATACAGTGTACAGAAAGATGTTGTTTTTTGTTTGTATTGTTACTTGTTCAAACCTCAAGATAAAACTATTACATGACAAGGTGGGGGAGACTCATTTATAGGAGAAGGGTTAAAAAATTGGAAGAAGAAGGAAAAACTGTTAAGTCATGTTGGCGATCATAATAGTGCACATAATAATGAAAGACACAAATGTGAAGATCTGATGAAGACTCAAGAAAAAAATATTTCTGTTCTATGGTTGAGCAAAGATGAAAGAAATAAAAAAGATTATAGGGTTTTGTTGACAGGTGTAGTTGATTGTGTTCGATTTCTGTTACGGTAGGGGTTATCATTTCGTGGGCATGATGAGTCATCCGGATCTGAGAATCGAGGAAATTATTTGGAGCTATTTTATTTCCTTGGTAATCATAATGATGAAATTAAGAATGTTTTATCCACACATTCGACCTCAAATTTGAAGTTATCTTTGCCAAAGGTTCAGAAAGAAATTTGTTCAGCTGCAGCTGCAGAAACTTTGATATCAATCATGAAAGATATTGGAGACTCCTACTATGCCATTTTGGTTGATGAATCTCATGATGTTTCAACAAAGGAACAACTAGCTGTTGCTGTGAGATATGTGGATAGTTTAGGTCAAGTTGTTGAAAGGTTTATAGGCATTAAACATGTCGCATCGACTAATGCAGTTGCCTTAAAAACAGCCTTGGAAGAAATGCTTGCCAAACACTCATTGAGCATACATAGGATTCAAGGTCAAGGATATGACGGAGCATCTAATATGCGTGGAGAGTTTCATGGTTTGAAGGCCTTAATACTTAATGATAACCCTCATGCATTCTATGTTCACTGTTTTGCTCATTAGCTTCAACTGTGCTTAGTGGCTGTAGCTAAAAATCATTAGCATGTGAAGCATCTTTTTGAGATCACCTAAAAAATTATTAATACTGTTGGAGCTTCTTGTAAGAGGAGTGATGCTCTTAAAGCAATTTAACATGAGAAAATAATGTTTCATTTGTCTAAAGGAGAGTTAAGCAGTGGTAGAGGTTTGAATCAAGAGACAAGTTTACAACGAGCTGGTGACACCCGTTGGGGTTCACATTTTCATACATTAATTAGCTTGAAGAAAATGTATGCGTTAGTAATTGAAGTTCTTGAAATTATCAAAGAAGATGGGGTACATGATCAACATGCTGTTGAAGCTGGTGTTTTGATAGATGCCATGGAATCTTTTGATTTTATCCTTGCTATGCATTTAATGATTAATATTTTAGGTGTCACCAATGAGTTATCACAGGCCTTGCAAAGAAAAGATCAGGATATAGTTAATGCAATGAAGTTAGTGCAAATCTCTAAGCAACAATTACAGATGTTGAGAAATAATGGATGGAATTCTTTATTGGAAGAAGTATCTCGTTTTTGTAATATTTTTGAAGTTGATGTTCCTGTTATGAGTTCTACATTTAAAGCTCGGCGACGATCAGCATGCAGAATTGATGACGTGACAAATTTGCATCATTATCGTGTCGAATTCTTTTACACTATTATCGATATGCAACTTCAAGAGCTGAATAATAGATTCTCTGAAGCTAGTACTGAATTGCTTCTTTGCATATCATGTCTAAATCCAAGTAACTCATTCTCTGCTTATAATAAGGAGAAATTAATTCGACTTGCAGAACTATATTCAGCCGATTTTTCTATAGTTGAACTTGTGGCTTTAGAGTACCAAACTATCGACATATATTCTTGATATGCGTACAAGCGAGGAGTTCTATTCTTTGGAGAACATTGCTGATCTTGCAAAATAATTTGTTAAGGTTAAAAAAGATATCGTGTACCCCTTAGTTCACCGACTTCTTGTTTTAGTATTAACTTTGCCCGTTGCCACCGCTACAGTAGAGAGAGCATTTTCAGCAATGAAACTTGTTAAACATAGATTACGCAGTAAAATGGGTGATGATTGGCTCAACGACTGTCTAGTGCCATATATTGAGAAAGAAGTATTTGATTTGGTTCCAAATGAAATTGTAATACAACATTACCAGAAGATGCAAAATAGAATGCAAAGCTTGTAATTTTTATTGCAATATAAGAACTTATTTAAATTTTGTTATAAATTTATTTGTTATCTTTTTATAATTTTGCCCCCCCCTGAGAATTTAGGCTGGTTCTGCCCTTGATATATATATATATATATATATATATTCACTAGCAAAATTAATTCTTTTTCAAAGGACGGCGCAGTGATGTTATGTGGTGAGGCATGGACTGATTGTAGACGACTGGAAAATGATTTATTAACTAATTGGTATTAAATTTCAATCTTAGACGGTTAGACTAAAATTAATCGAGCTATAAAAATATAAAAATAACTAAACGCTACACCTCAATGCACGCACTCCTTGTCCTTCCCCTTCATTACATGCTTTAACCCCAGTTTTTTTTTTTTTTTTCAAAAAACTCGTACATACAAAAACATAAAGCTGTTTAATTTAAAAATATATATTTAAAATAAAAAAAGGGCGGAAGACATAAGTAACTAAACATAGCGGAGGGCGAATTAAAGACCAAAGCGACCGACGGCGTCAGGCGCGTTTCCTCCGGCGTGGCGGAGACCGAGTGTGAGCGACAAGTCCCCTGTTCTTGCTGCAGCGGTGGCGGCTGCTCTGCGATACATTTCATCGTCGAGCGTTGGCGGCGGAAAAATGAGGGAATTAGAAGCGATAAGATCATGAGGCGGCGGAGCAGGTTGATCATGAGTTTGTGGAGCATCGTGGCGGAGGCGGCCATAATGCTCAAGTTGTGGTCTGGAGGGAATAGAGACGTGAGTTTCTGGAGGAGCATCGGATTCCGGACTGTGAGAAGGCTGCTTCTGCTGCTGCTGCTGCGTTGTGGGCGCTGCGGCCAATAATATTCGGTGGGGGGCGTTTGTTTCCTGATCTTCTTCATTGATCTGCGAATCTTCCTCCTGTGCTTCTTGTTGGTACATGTCTTCTACCATAGGTTTCCACAACCGGACTCTGGCATTTATGAACCAGTTGGAGACCTATATATGCCACAAGAACGCACGCACATAAAAGAAATATTAAAAAGTAAATTAGACATGAAATAGGAGGAATAGTAAGTACTGGCTAGTGATCGATGGATGGATGGATCGATCGAGGCCAGGGAGCTGGGGACAGTTGTTTTTGGAAGGATACTATTGAGTGCTACTATACATGATGGGCTTCTTGTCGTCTGTCTTTCTGGTGATTATTTTGGAAGCTGGTGGTCATAACAATCAATTTTATATGCATACATATTAATAGATCGGATTAATTTATTAATTAACTGCTGCGCGCCACGACATGCATGTGGTGGGGTTAAAATGGCAGGCCTGACTGATCGAGGAATGGACCTCTCCTAAATCTGCTGAAAGTGATATTTACGATCGATCGAGTAAAAAACCAGCTTCCATCAATCTATTGCTCAATAATAACAATAATAAAAACTGCCTTTACATATATGATATATTGATCAACTAGGCCAGACAGATTTTTACAGGCCACTTTCACTGCTAGCTAGCGCCTAGCTGTGTGTATAATTTCTCTGCCAATATCCTAATAGCAAAGATATGTAAGAAATCGATCTGCCATAGGAAAAGGATGGTTCAGGAGAGCATATAAACGAAAGAGTTGACACTATCTAGGAGCATTAATTTTGTTTCTGGCGAACTATTGATGAGTTTCGAAAAAGCTGCCTGCAGCTCTTTCATGGAGGACCACGGACACAAACATCCACGCGCAGTAAGAGAGAGAGAGAGAGAGAGAGAGAGAGAGAGAGAGAGAGATTGGACCTGGTTTCTGGATAGCCCTGTCTTCCTTGCCAACAAGTGCTTATCAGCATCGCTAGGGTACCTGTGCGTTCGCAGCAAAATAAACGATGAGCATACCATATAACGCAATAAATCATTGAATTAATTAGTAGCTTGATCGAGTTTACTGTACATGATTTCTTGTAGATTTTGAACATAGAAGACAAACGACTGCAAAGAGTATTAATTACCTTTTCTTTCAAGCACTTGCTCTTCCTCGATCTTATAATTAAGTAGATAGAGCAAATTAAGGGAACTAATAATGACGATCGAAGGGTACAAAGTTATTTCTCTCTACTGTCAGTTTCTATTGAGTAAGTTTAACAGGAAGTAGTAAAAATATCTAAGTGATAAGAAATTGAGCTACCATACTCCACTTCATGATGATTAATTAGCTTTCCATGACATGAAGTTAATATATTTGTCTACATATTATGTCGGATATAAAATAAATATGTGATAATGCTGACAATATATATCACGTTATTTTTTAATATATAATATTATAATAAGTCATTAAAATCAACTAATTCATGAAACTGAAAAAAAAGTATTTCTATGGATTCAGCAAACAAGCAATTAATAAAATTTCCGCTAAATTGCTATGATTTTTTAGTAGTTTCGCATGATTTCTAATTTAAAATTTTCCGGATAAATCTTGATCAGGATGTCAAATATATATGTTGTTGATCTTGCTTCTCACATGCATGCAATGAATCATAGCCATTGTTCCCCACTCCGAATTAGCCCCTTAACTACCAACCTGCTTTCGATCTTCACATCTCTCCCTTAATTTGATCCCAAATACATATTTGATAATAATCAAATCCTCGACGTTGGATATAACCAAATGTGATCCAACAATAATTAACTGATTTTTCAATAATCAGATGTTATCAGAGTGTACAAGATTAGAGGATTGAAAATTTAATTAAAATACAAAAAAAAAGTTTTAAAACATAATACCTGTTAGCAAGAAAATATAAAAATTAAATTAAATAAAAGTTATTGGAATCGTAGATGAATTAATTCCCCAAAACATGACTGGTAGCGTTTTTATATTGATTTGGTGCATTGACAAATCTCCATCCTATTGGCATTTTTTCAAAGATTATGACTTCAACAGATTTACGATCAAGCTCCTCAAACGAATTTACGTTAATACATATTTAATTTGAGTAATGACTTACCCATTCAAAAGTTTAACATCACACGAAAACAATAAATATTACTTATTATTTTTATGGCCAGCTGACTTATTTTCAATTTTTTTTTTAAACGGATGAAACGTTACTCATTTGACTCATTAAGAGAGGGAAATTTGTTTTCAAATGAAGAAAATGCTGGCACTATGCTCTCTCTCTCTCTCTCTCTCTCTCTCTCTCTCTCTCTCTCTGTATATATATATATATATCATGAAGTAGCAGCGTCCTTACCTTGTGTATATGGCCAAGCAGAATCTTTTCTGCTTCTCATGTAAAATATAACATAAGATGGAATTCATTAATGTAAGGGGAATGAAACTAATAAGGAGACTAAGGGTTCCTTTGAGACAATTATTTTACTATAGTTTTTTAATATAATTTTTTTTCACTGCTTTAGAAAATATAAGGAAAACTGTTCCAAAGAAAATCTAATTAAAAAAAAAAACAGTAGGGGTAAGAGAGAAAAGGAGATCGAGATAAGAGATGATGAAAATTAAAAAGAATTAAAGAACACCATAATCAGCATAAATCATACTATAAGAAGCGTAGATAATATATAATTACAAATTATTGTGATTTGCATTAATGATCAAGCTATGTGAATGAATATAATGAATTAAAGTAAAAAAAAACCAGTCGGACAATTAAATAAATAACGTGTTGAAATTAAGTAAGTAGGCATGGAAGATGTGCAATTAATTGGAAGAAATTAAGAGAAGGAGACGCAGAAGATAAGATGATTATACATACGGGTGAAGAAAGTGCTCAAAAAGCCAAGATCTGAGTATGGAGACTGATCTGTCTGGCAAACCTCGCTGTGGTCTCCAGGCCTCCTGTTCCATCATTCCCATCTGATGAAAAGCCCTCTGTTGCCTTAAATTCTGATCAATAAGCCTTAGCTTCGGTGTCTCCCCTTTTGTGAGTCCAGAACCGCTTCCCCCATCATTGTCACCGAGAAGCTCGCAGGCCTGCTTAAGCTGGACGGTGATAGCATCCTTGAGGCATCTGAAATGCCTTGACATTGCCTTCCGAGCAAGTGCTGTGTACGGCATGGCAGCGCCGAACCCCATTACCGAGTCAAATGAGTTCACCACCATTTGCATCTGCTCGCAGTAGTGGTTGTATCTCTTCTCCACCTGCGCAAGCATCCACTTTTATATTTATTTATAATTATAAATATTGTCTTCTATCATAATTTCATATGACATTTATTAACTTCATACAAAATTAATTTATTTATCATTAACTTGTTATAAATATGCATATATATAGACGTAGCTAGGTGACGTTGCCAATTAAGTAAATTAATTATGAGATGCATTCGCATTGATTGCAGTTCGATCTATAGTATGATTTTTATTAATTTGTTTGGTCTGCATGCACTCACAAATGATAATGATAATAATAATGTAATTGAGATGATCAGACTAAGACGGCTCACCAAACTGGCCTCAGGGATGACCTCACCTGCACACCACATATATTCCGCCCCTACTTCGCACAACCTAATGCATAAAGTACTGCATAATGTAGCGCGCAAAATTCTAATTAAATGATACCGAGTAGAGCTAGAGCAATTAATCAGGTGTAATTATTTGAATCAGGTGTAATTATTTGATAATTAATTAATAAAAAATATGGTGCAGGGAAATAATTAAGTACGAATCGAACATATATGAGTGCCCTTAATCCTAGCTTCTGCAATAATTGTTCAGTTGTGATGAAAAGAAGCTAGCTAGCTTCTTCTCCCCTATCAGTCCGATCCTCATCGAATATAAAATTCCAAAGCTAACTCAACAGACATATATATAAGACAAAATTTCAGTTGTAACTGATTGATCGATGAGGTGCGAGTTAATTAATTATTTGTCCATTAATATTATGTATGGCTATATAAAAAAAAGGTGCCTAATTATCACTTTGCCAGAAATTAAGAGCACTGGCGCCAATTCGCCGGCGTGATTAATTTTGAGAATTTTAGGGTGGTCCACGGAGACAAGCTAGCTACAATCCAGTACATACTGACCCTAATGACAAGAGAGCGAATTTACCATAGTGAATCAGTAAAACTGCACTGCGAGAGAGAGAGAGAGAGAGCGAGAGAGAGAGATGGTTATTTGATTAAGGCTTGCCTCGTCAAGCATGGAAAGGAGTTTTGATTTCTTTCTCTGATTCTCAAACCGATCGGCCGGAGACAAGGCTGGTATGTCCTTTGAAGACGAAGATGACGCAGCGGCGGTGGAGCTGGAGACACCTCTACCACCGTGGCTAAGAAGATTAGGATTAATGGATGAACTCCTCATGCCAGTTGTATTCCCTCTGACGTGGCCCCTACTAACGCTGCAAAACTCCTCAAGCAGCTCCTGCGCTGCCCTTGCGTACTTGGAATTCCTTAGCACGTTTGCTGTACTAATGGAGCCGTAGGTCGACGACGACGACATATGCAACTGTTGATATTGACCTTGGCTTTGATGACCAGCATGCGACTGCAAACAAGTTGACGGCGGCTGCGGTGGCTGCTGGATACTAGTCGTATGCAACTGTTGCTCTTGCTGCTGTTGGCTGTTGTAGAATAAGAGGCTGGCAGCTGCAGATCCAGATTGCGATCTAACACCCCTCAGCTCCTCCGCTTTTCTCATCTCCAACTGCTGCAAAGACGAAGATAGCGAAAGGGAAGGCCCTACTTGGCTTTCCCTCATTCCCCCTCCGAAGCTTACGCCTTCTCCAAATATCGAGGCGCCATCGCCGCCTCCTAAGAAAGCTTGGCTTTGGTCATGATGATGATGATGATGTAGCGTGGCTGGGCCCATCGGAGACTGATGAGGATCATCATGACGATTAGGAGGATTAGAAGGGCGCCCTGCTGATGGTGGTGGGTTCATGAAGAAGAGCCGCATAGCCGTCGAGGACGAAGGCGAGGAGGAATCATTAGCAGCTGAGTTCAATCCATGTTGCTTAGCCGCCGCCAACGCCGCAGCATGATCTTGATCAATTAGTACTGATGACGAAGAGATCCAATTATTAGTATTAATAATATTAGCCGTAGCACTGGTATTACTCATGACGGCCAGTCCCTGCGGTCTGTTGTTGCTTCCATAAAAATCGGGCCTGATCTGCTGGATCATACGATGGTAGCCAGCTGGAGGATTAGTACTAGTTTCATGAGCATGAGCAGCTGCAGCAGTAGCAAGAACATCGGCCGGCCCCCCATAATTGAACATCTCCGACAACATGTTGATGCCTCTTGTAGCCGAGGGAGCCCCGTAGATGCCGCCTTCCTCTTGTTCCTCCTCCTCCTCGTCCTCCACCTCCTCCTCTATAGGCACAAGAGTATGGCCGTACTGAGATGCCGCCACAGCAACCTCCAAGCCAGATTGCACCCTCAGCTTCTCTGATCTCCTGTTTTGATGCCGGTTCTGCTGCGCCCTTTCCAACTCATCATCATCATCATTATCATCGGAGGATGAGAAGCTGAAGATGTTGCCTTGGAGCATGGAAGCTTCCTTTGGACATAGGGATCACTCTCACAGATAAAATAATACCAGAGAAATTAGATGGCAACTGCTGGGGCAGTGGCGGCGGCGGCGGCTGTGTCGACGCTACACCCATCTCAGCACCAGCAGCTTATTGATCATCGTCGCCAAGCACAAGTCGATTTCCTCTTTAATTCCTGCCAAAGATAGATAAATTAAATTATATAATAATATTAATTCAGAACCAAGCTTCCAAATCATATATCTCTTCCTCCGGATCGAGAAATGGGCAATTACCTGCTTGTACTTCTGAAGTTGATGATCGAAAAAGCCCAAGCTCTTAATTTCAACAAATCCGTAGCCGGTAAAAATCCTCGTCTTTCTTTGGATTATTTGAAAGGTTCCTCTTAATTCCTTTCATGCCTCCACCGACTGCTCCATCCCCTTCCTCTATATTTTCTCTCTCTTCCCCTCCGACAATCGCCTTCGGAAAGTGAAGAAGATGAGGGTAAAAATAAATTAAAAATAATGAAAAAAAAAAAAAAAAAGTTTATAGAATAGCGGCGAGTATCGAACAGGCCAAAGATAATGGGTCGCTGTTCCTCTCTCTCCCCTCCCCAACAGTACCCATTGACTCATTTCCCCCCAACTTTTTTTAATTTTTTTATTTTTCCAACTACCTTTTCATAAAATATATTATATGTATAAATAAATAAAGCCAAATTGCTCCAAATATTATATTACGTAAACGTAAATTAAGATTAAGAAAAGAAAAAGGTCCTTTCGCGTCCCATTCACTGTGCAACTGTAGAAGCCCGAATGCGATATACTACCCGAACATTTTCGAGAGATTTTTGAAGAAAAATGAGCAAATATGTTATGCTTATTTTAAAATGAATTCCAATCAGAATATGATCCCTCAAAGAAAATAATGTAAAGATTAAGGCGAACCGGGTTTTATTTATTTTCTTTAATTGCCAACTCACTCGACCTGATAGACCCCATTGATACCAAAAAGAAAAGGGCCGGCACACCACTCCTGTATTAAAACTGCGTTATGTATGTTGTCATAATTTAATAAACAAATACAAATCGGTTGGTTTTCACGCTGTGGCTTGTATTTTTACAATTTGCCATGCACTTGGTTCTTCGTAATTATTTAATTTACAGGCATTGTTATGAATAAACAGCCTGCCAAATGTTAATTAGCCATATGCTTTTTATTTCATAGATTTGTTAAGTTTTATATTTTTATTATGTTTATATGTACATATAAATACATCTCATCGCATCTCATCTCATACTTTTTTTTTAAAAAACATTTATCCATTAAGGCTTCGTTTGTTTTTTTTGTGCTTTTGTAAAACACAGTTTTAAAAAACATTAGTTCATAAAATGGAGTTTTCTAACGGAGAAGCACATATAAAAAGCTTTCTCAAAACTGCAGAAAAATGAAAAAAAGGAGTTATTGGGAACGTGATTTGACGAACCAAACAACACGAAAAAAATCTTCCGTTTTCGAAAACGGAGAAGGCAAAAAAACGCTCAAACAAACAAAGCCTAAGCGAAATAAAATGATATTGGGAATGCAATATTAAATCAAAACACGCTCTCATCTATCATGTGGAACAAATTAATAGCATACAATGTCCTCTATAAGTTTAATTTCACGAACAGAATAACTTGATCTATTTTAAATTTATGATCAATTTAAACCTTTCAATATGTTCTCCCACAAATCAATTTTTAATTATTGATTAGCCCTATTTGATCTTTATTTGAAATGGGTAGAGCCAGATAATTTTAATCTTTGTTCACTTTGATCCTACTAAAAATAAATTTAATATATGTCATATCTTCATTTCAATTTCATGCATCTATACATATTTACAACATATAAAATTTCTTTTCCTATTTTATAACATAATAATCCACATTTTATTTTCTACAAAAAAAAAAGTATATAATAATACTTTAAAAGTTTCATCATAATTAAAAATTAAATGCCCTTTATGATTAAAATAATTTAGAATCTCTCCAAACAAATGTTGGAAAAAAAAAATGAGAGTTGAGACTTTATGATGATGTCCCCTTTACTCTTCTGTCTTCTCCTCACCTATAAATTAAGAAACATCTTTTTCGAATTTATAAACTGTTTTTTGCTATTTCTTTTTTACCAAACTGTATATTATAAGAAATTTGAGCCTCCAAAATTTAAAATAAATCTTTTGGCCTTTTCTCACTTTAAATTAAACCTACTTCTATCCACTGGTAAATTTTTTTTTGCCCATATTTATAAACGTTTGGGCAATTTTTAATCTTAGGTTTCAAAAGCATGAGGAAGCATTTAATTCAATAGATAATTGAAAAAAAAAAAAAGACTTTGGCTGTAATTTTCGATGATGTGCTTAAATTTAGCGAGGAAGGAGAAACGTAGCATTCGAGTGAAGTTTGCGTCCAAGAATGTGTACCAATAAGTTTGGGTGGAAAATTAATGAGTTAAAACGAACAAATCTAATTAATTAAACAAGTTCAAATTGCACCCAACAGTAGTGTTTTAGAAGAAGCTTAACAAACGGAATACAGGGAGAGTAAAGCTAAGGGAAGAAGACGATGAACAGTAACTCATGTCAATTCATTGATATATTCTGAAGTGTATTACATGGTGTTATATAAGAGAGATGTACAAGAGTTAATTACTAAAGTAACCATGTTCATTACTTAAAGCTATCTGACTTGGCAGAAGATCATGGAGACAGCTTCTGAGTAGTAGGCCAAGTGGCAGCAGGAGCTGGGCGGCGGCGTAGTGGGCTCAACCTACTTATTACCGTCCCTCAAGCTGACGGGAGGAACGACCAGAACCTTGTTCTGCAGCTCGAGCAGACGAGAGGAGCTTGGTGAAGATATCGGCAACCTGATCAATGGTTGATATGTGAAGTACCACAATGTGGTTTGCCTGGATGCATTCCCGGATGAAATGATGATCTATCTCAATATGCTTGGTGCGAGCATGAAAGATTGGATTGCAGGCAATTGACATTGCGGAAATGTTGTCGCAGAACAGCTTTGTCTTCGGTTGAGGTATAAGGAAGCTGTCTTCACAAAGACGTCGAGTCCAAATTATATCGGTTGCCGCTGCAACCATTGAACGGTATTCAGCTTCTGTTGAAGATCTGGTGACCGTTGTTTGCTTTTTAATTGACCAGGTAAGCAAAGCATCACCTAAAAAGAGACAGTACCTGTGGTAGACTTACGATTGAGCTGATCATCAGCCCAATCTGAGTCAGAAAATGCAGAGAGGGTTAACCGAGTTTTAGGAAGAAACATAGTATGAGTAATGGTGCCTTTCAGATACCGCAAAACACGTTTGAGTAACTGAAAGTGAAGAAGTTGAGGATTATGCATATGTTGACAGAGTTTATTCATAGCAAATGCTATGTCAGGACGGGAATAGGTAAGGAACTGCAGCGAGCCGACTAATTTGCGAAAAAACTCTAGTTGAGAAAATGGTAGCCCATTACGGCATTGTCCGTGGAGAAGCGGTTGTTTGGTCGTCAAGTCCTTAACACAAAAATCAGATTTATCAAACTTAATGGAACAATTATTATCGTTAGCTAATTTAGAGATTGAGATAAGCCTGTGAGTGAGTTTTGGAACATGGAAGAGTTGTTTGAGGTGGAGCTTACGAGTAGGTGTCGGAAGAAGACCGTTACCTACATGTTGAATGGGGAGGGAATGTCCATTGCCCACAAATACCTGATCTCTACCAGAATATGACTGTGGTTGCTGAATGGGAAGAGCATATGGTGTGAGATGGGCTGAAGCCCCACTGTCCAAGTACCATGGAGATGTTTCAGATTCTGCCATTAATGCAGCCGAGGAGTTGGAGGTCGGAGCAGTATAATTAAAATTCCCTCTGTGCCAACAGTTCACGGTGGAGTGACCGCGCTTCCCACAGATTTGGCACTCGCCTTCAAATCTAGGTGTTCGAGGAGTTGCTCTGTTGGCATTGTTGGAGTAAGACCTGCCGCGTCCATGATTGGAGAAGAATCGACCACGGGTAAAAAACAGAGCAGTCTGTCCGTCTGGTGACTGAGAAGTATTGGAGAAGGAGAGTTCACGAACGTACAGCATCTGTAGTTTGATGAACTTCCTCACTGCGAAGAAGTGAATACAGATCGTCCAAGTTTATGGGTTGAAGGGAGCTTCGAATTGTCGTTTTGAAGGACTGATATGAAGGTGGTAATCCATTTAAGATGTAATGTAGAATGTCTTCATTGTCGACAGTACCTCCAGCAGCTCTAATATTATCCACTATACTTTTAATGGAAGCCAAATAATATGTCATTGATTTGTTCTGCATAGAGAGCGAATGCAACTCATTTTTGAGCTGGATAACTTTTGACCGGTTGGTAGAGAAGAAACGATTCTCTAAGGTTTTCCAGATAGAGGAAGAAGTTTCCAAGGTCAGGATGTAAGGGAGAATGGACGGCGAAATAGTAGAGAACAATGCGACAGACATGTTTTGATTGATTAAAGACCAGGAAGAGAACTGGGGATTGAGAGTTAGCTGCCCAGTGGCGGTTAAAAGATGTTTGGGAGGACAAAGAATGTTCCCGTCCAAGTATCCAGAAAAGTGATTCGTCGCAAACAATTTGTAGATATCAGAACGCCATGTAGGGTAGTTATCTGGAAGCAATTGAATGTTAATCACGTTCTTGATGTTGGCAAAGAGAAATTTAAGAGTAGGAGGAATGACTACATCAATGGAAGCAGCTGTGGCGTCAGATGTCACAAAAGCCGCTGGTGGAGTGTTTGGAGCAGAGGCTGATGAATCTCCCATCTTCACCAGCAACAGGAGGAAGAGCCGTTAGGCATCGGGCTCTGATACCAAGAAGAAGCTTAACAAACGGAAGACGAGGAGAGTAAAGCTAAGGGAAGAAGGCGATGAACAGTACTAACTCATGTCAATTCATTGATATATTCTGAAGTGTATTACATGGTGTTATATAAGAGAGATGTACAAGAGTTAATTACTAAAGTAACCCTGTTCGTTACTTAAAGCTATCTGACTTGGCAGAAGATCATGGAGACAGCTTCTGAGTAGCAGGCGAAGTGGCCGCAGGAGTTGGGCGGCGGCGTAGTGGGCTCAGCCTACTTATCAGTTTCTTATTTAAGTTAGAAAAGAAGTTAAAACAAAATTTTATAATTAAAATTTTTATCACATTAAATTTTAATTATTATTATTTATTTAATCATAAAATATGTTCTCTCCAATTTTTTATTTAATTTTCATTTTTTTTACTTCGTGTTATTTTGAATCAAACCTAAAACGTACAATCAATGTTGCCCTATTCCATGGAGAATGCCACTTCCCAACACCATTTTAGAGGCTTCATTCTGCAAACTTGTATAACATTAAAATAGAATATTTGAATTTTTTTTATATAAATACAACATAATTTTTCTTTATTTATAAATCTTATATATAAACATTCATATTTATTTATATGATTGCTATGATCAATTTTTTCTCTTTACCATTTCATTTCATACATCATGTATGCACCAATTAGAGCTGCCTACATATGATTGTTATGATCGATTTGAACTAATGTATATAAACATCATCATGGGATGCTGAAAACTTAATTAAATTTTATGGCAATTATATATAAGAGGAGAAAGAATGAATGAAATGATATGATCTGTCACATATCACATAGCATGCATGGGCATGAAGATGTTAAGATGATGCACAACAATCCATCCTTGATGTGAGAGGAAAATGAGCAACATTACAATATATAAATTTGTCGTGACATCCCATGTGGATGACAGATATTTATTAATAGGAAAGTTTCCTAACTCTTATGAATGACATGACATGTACTCTCGTATGATGATGTAATGCTAGATGTATTAAGGACAAGTTTCAATGATATATGATGGTTATCAATATAATTTCATTCAAGAGATATGCATGCAGATAGACATAATTATTGCATTGCTAGTGCTGCATGCATGTTCGTTATTGTGGTTGCATTTAATATTTGAAAAACCATTTGGGAGCTAGTTAACGTTTCGGGTCTGCTAGCCAAACCAAATTGCTTTGATGTGCATGGGACATGCCTTTGGCCTCCCCTTTAGGATATTGGCTAAATCAGGTTGAGTTTGCTCTTAATCAAAGAAGAAGCTCGATCGACATAGAGACCGATGAGAGGAATAAGAGATTCTTCCTAGTGTATAATTAGTTGTTTTATTTTATTTTATTTAATATGTTAGTGTCAACCGAACTTAAAAAATTAAGAAAATAAATAAATAATTAAAATTCTGAATTAGTTTTAAACACTAGTAATCATTCTTAGGAATCATTTTTGACATTTGGAGAATATTTCATGAAGTTTGAAGTTGATTTGGAGCTAAATGAAAAATCCCTAATTATCTTTAATTAAATAATTCATTAAAATTGTCAAACTTAAGGATACCAAGAATTGTATGGTGAATTGACATTGAACAATTGTATGGTGAATTGTATTGATGATGGTGCAAGGGATGATGTTGTGAATTTTGGCTCTGCTGACTTGGAGTTGAATGCTACTGTTCCTTTGGGTAGATTGTCTGAGGCTGTGAATGTTGGGGATTCTAATGATGCTTTGGCTCTTAAGGGTACTGAGAATTCCACTGGTGCTTTTCGTGATGGTGTTGTGGTTGGGGAGGTTGTTAGTCCTACTGTTATTATTGGAAATGAAGTGTCTCTTGGTGCTGCGGCTATTATCCCTTCTATTGTGTCTCCTATTATGCCTGTTGATTGGCTTATGTTGTTATCCTCTGTGGGATTGGGAGTAGATGAGCCGCTTGTTGATGTCCCAGTTGTTTTACTGTCTGTTAATGCCTTTTATGCTCACTTGGGCGTCAGATCGAGGAATAATTTTAAGTCACAAATTGATTGGCTTCAAGGCTCTTCATTTACTTCTTCGAAAGTTGATGAAGAGGAAGTGTTTGAACAAGAGGATGGTTTGCGAGAAAATATCATTTGTGGGGGGGGGGGGTGAACGAAGAAAGAGGAAATCCAAAAAATAATTTTCTTGTGTTTGGCTTTGTGGCTACTACTTTGATGTCTTCTCTTGCTTATTGCATTTTTGCCTTTTCTGGTGTGGATTGTGCTACTGGGGGTGTTATTTCTGATCCGAGAAATGATGTGGTGGGTCTCTGCTATCATTCCTGACAACTTGGCTTGTTGGCAACCATTGGCTGCTAGTGTGGGCTTTAGCTGTGTGGCTCGGTGTTTATTCCTCTTTTCGATGGTCCTTACCTACGTTTTGGGTAGTGGATGTTGATCCGCCTTTAACTGAGCCTATCTCATTTATTAATGATCGCATTGATGTCGGTTGTCCATTTTTGGCTGTGTTGGCCTTCTTGTGTTGTTTTGTTTGGTCTGTGGCTGGTCTTGTTTGTATCTCCCTTCTTATTATGGAATAAAGTGTTAATTTTTTTTTTAAATTATCAAACTTTAAAAAATCATAACTAATTAAAAAATATAAACTTAAAGGCATTAAAGTCATAATTGGGTCTAATATTTATTCAAAATATGAAACTTTTATAATCTATAATAAATTAAAAGTTAAATTTCAAGTCAAACCTACTTAAGGGTATTAATTAAAAATTCAATGAACTTGATCAAACTTTTAAACTTTAGGAGTAAATCAACTTAATGAACTTAAAATTAGTAAGAAATTTATTCAAAATAATAACCATAAGTTTGAGCAAATTAAATAATAAACATGACTAATTAAATATATGATAACTCGGTCATACGAGACTATATATTAAGTTAGCTCAAAGGAGGGTAAAATAAATCTCATGGTAGTGGTGTAACAAAGGTAATTGCCACTCAATATAAATAAATAATTAATAAATTATTAGTTAATTTAACCAATTTAAAATTAATAAATCGAATCAACATATATAAATCAATGGATAATTGTTAGGTAACCTGGGCCTAGTTGGTTATTAAGTTAACCTCAATGAAGGTGAAATAAAACTCATGACCCTGATGTAAATAAAAGTGATTATCATTTAATTTAAATAATCAACAATAAATTATTAATAAACTGAAGCTTTTATACTCTTTGCTTAATTTCATTCGGAGAACAAATGTGTATTGGAATAGATGACTTAAGGACTAAAACACCTAATTAAAATTAAGAACTTTAGAGAATTAATGATTAATTAACTCAATATTTGAAACTGATTTTAAAATGAACATTAGAATATTAAGACTTAAACTTAAAATTAAACTTTCTTCAACCTAAAATAAATAAAAATGAATTGTTAGAAAGTTTCAAATAACAACAAACTCAGGACACATGCATCCATACCACATAAACCGTTACCCACATACTGTAATTTGATTACTATAACAACCAACTCTAGTTTTAGACTAATTCGTTATTCTTTTATGTGATTTCTCTGTGATGTGTTTATTATTTTTCTGTGATGTGAAATTATTTGATTTGTGAATGAATGTTATTTGCTATGTTTTCATGCCATGAGTTTTATGATGCTTATGCTTTGATACTTATGCTATGGTTGTTTTTCTCCTACAATTTGTGATGGGAGTTTAGATTTATCCTATGTTAGGAACTATTTGGATGTTAATAGAATTTTTTACATGTGGTCATAAATATGCAGGGCTAGAAAATGGGACTAATTAAAATGTTAATTAAAAAAAAAATTGCAGATGCTTTCATAGCTTAGCCCCTAAAAAAATTAGAAGTATGGTCAAATTGTTATAGTTTTTTCAAAAACAAGCAATTGATTATATATATATTGGGATTTTTGTGATTGATTTTATATGAATTGCTTAGGATTGCCTATAAGGTGTATGAAGACTTTTACTTTTCTCAAATGTAAATGTAATTTAAAAAGAGTTGTGAAACTTAATTAAAAAAGACCATTTTTTACATCTAACTTGAAATCCAAAGAGAAAGGAGATATCCCTCGAGGGAGAGTTCTTTCCATTTGTAGCTACAAATTTGGATAATTTGGAACCTAAAGATGAAAGAAACACCCCTTAAAGAGGGAAAACTTATTTTCATTTAGTTATCCAAATCTGATGGAAGAGGAGCTTGAAGAAGAAAGCCAAAGAAATGAAGGAAAAAAAAAATGCTTCACCTTAAGAGAATTTTCACCATTATATGAAAATTAGGGTTGTTGGTGAAACCTGGCCGCCTTTACATTCTATAGACCATGGTTTGTAATTAAGTGACATTTACACATGGTCTTTTATTTTTTATTATTCTGTTTGATTTTGGATTTACAAATTCTTCTTTAGTCACATTATTTATACATTAGAAATTGTTTACTTTTGTAGGTTTGTTTCTTGTACGCTTTGTTGTAACCTAGATTTTGTTAGGCTAATAATAATAATAATAATCTTCTACTTATAACTAAAAAAAAAGAAATTAGGCTCACATATAAAGATAAATGCTTCTAAGAGATAAACTAGAGCACATTTGAAGTTCTCATACATTCATATCTTTCTTCACTCCTTACTAGGAACATCTCCGCTTGCAGGTCGTGGCAGACCATCTAACATATTAGGGTATATTTTTGTCTAGGGGATATTATGGTATCTAGAAAAAAATTATTTTATATGCCTAGTTTTTAAAGTTCAACATATCATTTTTGCATAAAGAGTCAATTTACATGCATTGCATTAGAAAACATGAAAGTTAATTAAAATTTTATTGCATTGTGCATAATCATACCACTCATAACCATTTAAAAAATTCTCTAAATGCCAAACCCAAATTAATAAAAACTTAAATAACAATATACTAATCTTTCATGAGTTCGGAATCATGATTTTAAAGTGCTTAAGTGATTTAGTTTGCTTTCCAATCCAAGTTGATGTAGTCCATAGTGCATTAAATAAGTTTAGGCTACTACTCTGTAGTACCCAACTTAGATTTAGGCTCAAAGACAGACCTCAAATCTTAAGTCCTCATGATCAGGAATATAATCCAATATCTCTAATAAAATATCAACCCAAATATAAAGCTTCTTCCTCCAAAACTTTAATGCCCAATATAGGATAGATCAAGGCACTTCTAAATCATTTTAAAATCTCTAAGTGTTTCCTATCTCTCATCATTTTCCTCCAAAACAAGTGCTCAAAATTAATCTAGTACCACTGGAAAATCCAACATCTCTCCTCTCATATCACTCTTTAAAAAATTTCAATGAAATATATATCAATATTTTAATCGAGAGTGTTCATAGAAAATTTAATGTTCTTACAATGTAATTAACCATAAATCTTTATAGGAGACTCAAGACCCCAGATTAAAATAAACCTCATTTTATTTAGCTCCTAAATAAAATTATGGAAATTTTTATTTTGGGAAGATAAAAATTAAAGGAAAACTCAATATCATAATAATTTGATTAAATTCTCAATAAAAAATAATATTTTTTATCATTTGCAATAATATATCTTTTCTAATTATAATTTGATAAATAAATTGATGATGAAGTATCCTAATTATTATAGCTAAATATATGATTAAACATCATATTGACCCTCTAGGGTCATGTGTTGTTATCCCTTAAATTTGACTATGATAATTAGGGTAAAAGTTTGCATTTTTATAATTTGAATTCATTAGAGAATAATATTTTACCTCCCGATGTAACTTGTTATTCATAATGCCACATTCGATTATAAAAACACACTAAAGTCCATATTTAATTTCTCCCAAAAGTACATCTACATTAATTGCATCCTTCCCACTGCAAACAATTAATATGCTATAAGCTACTAATTGGCATTGGTACTGATACAACTAATCATCATTTGAACACTCCTATATGATTTATGTATAACAGTGTACTATTTTTTTTATATATTTTGATAAGTTTTCTAAGTACTTTAGTTTTATTGGCTTATATGATTTCCTTAATATTTGGATAGTATTGCTATGATGTATGAGTTAAAAGAGCTTGTTTATTATTTTATTGCTTTGACATCCATACTATACTATTTTTCTGGACTCCATAATGTACTAATTTATTGGTTCATAGGCGTCACTGTTATTGCATGTGTTTCACTATTTTTGCACATATTCATTATCATATTGACTGTTATAGTTATGAATTGGTTAATTTCATGCATTTTTTTTTGTGCTTTAAGTTCAATTATAGTTATGAATTGGCTTTTTAACTCATTATATATAGTTTAAATAATTTTATATCAGAAAAGAGGATCAAGAGTATGAGATTGATTAGTTATAGGATTCCTCAAGTTTACTATTATTTTATCTTTTTATCTTTATATATTCTTTTGTATTCAAGAATGGATGGATATTGTATTGTATTATATGATTTCTGGCAATTGTATATTATTTTTGGAGAATTCAATATATTTATTTTTTTATTTTTTATTATTGAAAAAAATTAGATAGCTCTGGTTGTTATTATTAAAAGATAAAAGATATAATTCTTTTCAATTTAGATTATGGGGTGTGATAATGAGCTTCCTTGATATAGTTATTATATGAACATCCATTCAATGTTATAATTAGAGTTGTGTCAAGGCTTAGTTAACTTTCCATAAATTGTGACAAATAGTTATGTTATAGAATCTTTGTAGTAAAATAGAGAAAGTTTATGATAAAAAATAAGGCTATCACATCATAAATTTTGACCTATAGCAGCGGTTATAACCGCTGCTTTTTTTCTTTGCAGTGGTTTTAGGATTGCTATAGTTATAATGCGCTGCAAGGACTTTTCGCAACGATTTATGGACCAGCAAGGTAGTTTTTTCAAAATGATAAATTTAGTAGTGGTCATAACTGCTACAAACTTTCAGAATTACAGCAGTTATAAACGCTATATATAAGCAAAAAAAGAAGTGATCCACAATTATGTATGTTGTGGCAGTTATAACCACCACAACGGTCCAAAACTTTTTTTTTAAAAGCAGAACCGAAATGATCGAGCGCTGCTTATTTCATTTGGATGCTCAACAGACACATCATCGCTATTTCCAGGCACATTTTTACTAGTCAAACCGTAAATCTCACATATTATGAAATAATCACATAGAAAGTTAGTTTTGACTTAGAATGAATAAAGTGACATATTCAATTAGCAATCAAAATACTAACAAAAGGCCTCTCAAACTACAGCTCAATAATAACATGGTTTCCTTGCTCATCTTCACAAATCAAATTAAATAAAATAAGCATAAATAAAATAATAATTTTTAAATAATAGACAATCATACCTATGAGCCATTCCCCCTCTTCGGGAGCAGGAGCTTCGCCACAAAATGAATGTCGTGGAGTTTGTTGGGTGCCACTGCACTAAATCTCTTCTTGTGAATATGGGTGGACTAGAGTAGAAGGGGTTTCAGTCTCCGTACTACTTTCCCCATTACTTGATCCTCCTCTACTTGATCCACTCTGCATATCACCTTGTTTGCTCGGCTAAAAAGACTGCCTCCTTTCATTTCCTACCCAAAAAAAAAAAAAATTCAAAATTGTTTAGCATGAATAGAGAACATTATATAAAAAATAATATATATAGAGCAATATATAAAGAACAAAATATAAAGTGTAATATATTAAAACTTACTTTTACAAGCAATAAAAAAATATTACAATCAAATGCTTCTCATTGTTTTACTCTTATAACAAAATTCCAATTCATATTCTTAGCAACTTGAATGTAGAATAAACGCTCCACTTGTGAAGAGAAAATAAAAGGATCATCTTGAAGTTTTTTACATGTATGAATAAGCCTTGAGAAGTTCACTAGAGTATAACCAAATTCATCTTGTTTTATGCCCATTGAACTTGTATTTGCCCAATTACATTTAAATACTATCACCTTGAATATGTTAGAGTAATTAATTTCAATAATATCATTCATTATTTTATAATAACTAAAGTTTACAATCTCTATTGTGTTAATAACACCAAAATTAGATTTAACTTCAAAAGCTTCATCATATCATACTCAGTACTCACATATTTTTTTTGGATTTCACACATAATTTTTATGTTTATATGAACCATATAAATAACATCTAAGATGAGATGTGAAATACATAACAAATATAAATTTTTTATTCTAGCCAAAATTAGATGTAATATGTTTGCATGTCTTGAAGATCTATGCATGCGAGGCATAGAACTAATGTTCGCATGTAATATGCATGTGAGGCATAGATCTATGTTTGCTTCTCTAAAGTTCTATGGTTAAGGTTCTCTTCTCTTAAAAAAGGCTATGTTTATTTTCTTTATCATGCTTTAAATCATGCATCAATGTGCCATATTCATTTTCTAAGCAAGTAAAATTCAATTTTAGTGAAGAATGCTTATTTTTAAGTAACATAATACTGTAAGCAATTCTTTAGTTAGTCAAAGCAATTCATCATATAAAAGATCATATACATGTTTTGATCCTAACTCTCTTAATCTATCTTCAGCTATTAAGCATAGGTTATTGGCTTTCTCCTAAGATTCACTAATATTCAATTTAGTGTAAATTTTAATTCATAAGGCTTTTTGGGTCTTCTTTTTGATTTGTTTGAAATTGTCTTTTCCTTTAATCTTTCATTTTGAGCTAAGCTTTTTAGATTTGGACAATCGTAGTTGATATATCCTAGTATCTTGCACTCAAAACAAATTGTTCAATATTAACCATTAAGCTTGTTTTATCTCTCTCCTTATACTTTTTCTATTGGTAAGTCATTTCTTTTTATTTTTGGAAAAGGAATTAAATTTTCTCACCAATATTGTCATTAATATTTATGGAACTTTTTGCCTTACCATAGTTAGACTTATCACCTTTAAATATTATATATTTTTCCTTCTATCTTTCAATTCATGTTTACTATCCTTTGGCTATGTTTTATTCATGAGCTAAATTTTCAAAAATAACCTCACCCATGAATCCTTAATTGTGCAAAGACTTCTTAACTCAAGCCAATTTGGGCTATGCATGAATGCAAAACACATTACACTTTATAAAGCCTACACATTCCTATCATAGTTGTTTCCCACTTCAATTCATTTCCTTAGTAATCATCACAAAAGCGCATGATATTTCTTATACCTAATGTGCAAGCATTCAAAAAAAAAAAAAAAAACTTGTTAAGGGACAAACCAATCGTGAGTAGGGAGATCTGAAGGTGCTGGACATGAGCGGACGCTGGAGTTCGGTCTTTGACGCGAACAACCGATCGAAAGAATGCGGATGGTGGAGAAGGGGGCGGGCACACAGAGGAGAAGGGGCTAGGATCGAAAGAAAAATAGAAGATGCAGGATCGCGAGAGTCCAGCCAGGTTAAGAAGTTAGGTTTCAGCAACAACATCAGTTAAAACCGTCATTTTTTGCATCAGTTAAAACCATTGGTTTTTGCAGCTGTTTTAAACAGCCGATAACTAGTGCTATGAAAGTCCACGTTTTTAGTAATGTAATACACACACACACACACACACACACACACACACACACTCACTAATAAGTTTAGATCAACATATAAGACTGATCATGATTTAGGGAAAAAATTTATACTGCTTAGTCCAATTGAAAGGACTCCATTAGAGTTATTAGAATATTATAATGGAAATAAATCCTCATATATGGAGAAAATAAAATACAATATTATATATAAGAGTCATAAAATATATGCCTTAAGATAACATTACGATGAGTCTTAAGGTACTATGGTTGTCATCTTAATTTCGATGATTAACAATAGTGAACAATTAACTTAGTCATTCTTTTGATTGGAGGGAAGACATTGACCAATCAATTGGGAAGACAAATATTAAATGTGAGTGATAGACATCGTTGTCAAATGACACCCAACATTAAAGTGGTAGGGATATCGAGCATTGATGTGTATCAATGATTGATGTTAAGCAACAACAAATAATGCTATGAATTTTCTTATGAATCTCAAATATCATTATGCTAAAAATAAGTTACTAAATGTATAAACATGTGACATCTGAAATTTTAATAGATGATTTATGGTCTATGATCATTTCTGTCAAAAATATGAATGTTCTATAAGACAATATGTATATCTCCCTTTTAGTCAAGCTAGGATTTTCTCTTGACATCTTAGTGCTTTAATAATTTTAGAATTAAGCAAAACTAAACTTCTTGAATGTTTCTCATATATATTATACAAACATAAAATGCCAATAGTTTCTACAATAAAAATACAAAATTCGACTTGAATTCATATGTTATTTGGAATTGTTGGGCTCATATTACTTAACAATATTATCTTAACTAGGGGTGTAATGGAGTAGAGCCAAGCTTAAGTAATGAATAGATTTTGAACTCAAGCTCTAGTTTAATTCTACAAGTTCGAGTGAACTCACTAGTCAACACATATATTATGAAAAAAGAAAAAGTTATCTAGATTTTAAGTATTTGTTAGAAGAAAATCACAAAAAAAGAGTAATTAAGCAATGAATATGAAGAAGTAAATTGATATAAGAAAGAGATATATATATAATTTTAAAATAATTTTACTTATTTTATGCATAAATTCTAAGATATTTTAAGTGTATTTATATTATTATTTTCTTAAACTATATCGAGCTGAACCCAAGTCGGCTTACAGGTTTGTTTGTCTCAATAATTTGGCTAATTTGAGATAGAAAAATAGTTCATATTTTATTCTTTATTCGCCGAAGTTTGTGTAGATATATATGAGATCTATTCAGCTAAATTACTTCATTTCAAAATTTAGGCAAAATAATTTAAGAAGAGTTTAGTTATGATTGATTTTATAATAATTAGATTTACTTAAATGACTCTAATATAAAATATCAAAAGTAATTTAATGATTATAAAATTCATCCTATTTAAATTTTTATATGAATCTAAATTTTTTTTCAAAAATTTAAGTTAATTTATACATAAAAGGATGGTTGTATGAAAGTGATGGCGAAAGAGTAAAGTTAGCAAAGCTTTTAATAATAATGGAAAGAAATTAAAGTTTAATAAAAAGGGAAAACAAAGAAGCATGCATAAGCTTCTTGTATTTGAAAGGAGTTTAAAAGTTTTATTTTTGTTGAATCCTTAAGGTAGATTTCTGAAGAGGGGGATCGGAGGGAGATAAAACTTGAAAGGAAGTGGTTATCGCAATCATTAAATGCACTAAAAGTAGAGGAGTCATTTGCTGGTTACTGTGTATGTGAACTGTGAAGAAGGTATCTGAATCCTCAACTCCAAAACAGATTGACAAGTGACAGCCCAACCATCTCCACCCACCTTATTTTCGTTTTTTATACTTTTCTTTTCTTTTTTTCGCTGATGTCACGAGGAACTCACCTCTCAACCTCCGATTGCATTCTGCATCCTTTCAATTTTTTTAGTATTATTTTATAATTTTTTATTTTAAAAAATCTAATAGTAATTTTCTTCAAACTATGACATTCTGACTAATCTTATTTAAATAAATTATTTCACACCTTAAAAATTTTGATTAAAAAAAAATTCAACAATTTGATAATGATTTGAAAAATAAAATAAGGAGGAAGGCGTCTAAAATGAACTCTAAGATGTACGATATTTTACTGAATTGACAAATATATTTGAAATATAAATATCAAATATAATTAAAAAAATTGAGATAATATTTTGAACATTTTATATAATAAAAAATAAAAATTTAACTAATTATTGTTAAATCAGTTATCTTATTGTATAGATTAGCAACATTTGCATTATTTTTTTTTCCTATGACTTTGAAATTAGAACTGGCAAATGTCATAATTTTCACTACTGATTCCTATTCCTAGCAATCTTTTCTAAGGATGTCATTGGAACAACTATTTCTAATTTGAATTTCCCCAAATCTATTTTTGGATGATATGAAATTTTAAACAAAGGATGCTGACGGCGTATGTGTGGAATTAAGTGGTTGTGAAGGTTTTGGTAGAGCATCACAGTCGAGCTCAATTTTTTGGGAGTTAGGAGGTTAGCAAATAATTTTGCGTTCACGCTAGCAAATTTCCAAATGTTTGAGAATGAAAAGCAAATTCATTTTTGTTTTGATAGTATTGTGTTGCGAAACAATAATATTAATGAATCAAATATTGATTTTGATATTATCATCTTAATTTCTTAAGTCTGGCTATGTAATATGTAAATGTGTATACTAAATTGACGATCAAGCACACACACATGGGAGAAAGAAAAGTGAGATGAGATTTTTTTGAACAAATCGTAGCGTACGATTATGATTGTACTGCATGATCACTTATACGAAAAAAAGAGCTAACAATTAATTATGTAATTAATGCTAATGAACTAATCATAATATACGGTATATATCGCATTATATGCTTTGTTTCCATTAGGAAACACTAGTCGCTAGATAATTTAAGTATTTTAAAAATCAAATTTTGAACTAATCATACTGTACAATCCTAATTGTACTGGAAAAAATTTGAAATCTTACTTAAATTATTCCCCGTGATTAATCCATAAAATCAAGGCTTAGTACCGTATCGTACAAAAAAATTTAATAATCTCGAATATCGTAATGGATGAAAACCTTAATTTTTAAAATAATCTTATAGTATGATGTTGCTTATACTGTATGAACCCTTGATATTTGAATGAAACATATTGTACGATGTTAATCATGTCATACCATTGATAGAGATGATTTTCAATAGTCCCAATAATCGTCATGTACGAACAGAAGGAAATTAAACTAATTGTATTGTATGAACCTATGTTCGTACTATAAGATAAGTACGTAGAATTTGAACAGTTCTTCTGAACGATTGTTCCATCGTATAGGATGAACCCCTATTTCGAATTAATCATAATGTACAAACCCAAATCGTAATGTATGAACAATGATGAGCTAATTAAAAATTTAGGATTTTTTTAAGCCTTGTACTTAAGCAACTCAATGAAACTCAATGAAGTGTCTAGTAAGATTTTTGGCTGTTAAAGGAATTCTTAGGGAGAATTCTTGAGAGAGAGTTTTGGGCTTAGAGAGGGAGAAAGTTAGGTTTTGCGCGAGGGAGGAGTGTGACTGGTGTTCACATTGTTTCTACAGTCAAGCTTACACCTTGCTTCCTCAAAAGGCCTTGTGAGTCCCTGGAGTTGCTCTTAGAAGAGCAGCTTCATAATCAGGGCCTTGGGTTCTCTTCCTTTATTAGGAGGGTGAAAAAGGGTTGAATGTTCTCTCATATCACCAAGAGGGTGAGAAAGATTTCGTGGGTTCTCTGCTATCACAGGAGGGTGAGAAAGATTTCGTGGGTTTTCTGCCATCACCAAGAGAGAGAGAAATATTTTTGTGGGTTCTCTGGCTTTACCAAGAGGGAGAAAAAGGATTAAAGGGTTTTTCTGTCACTAGGAGGGTGACATAGCTTTTGGTTCTCCGTTGCACTGGATTTGGTGGAAGTGATTTATAAGGTCTTATCCACCTTGTTATTGGGGCAAAAGAAGAGTTATTATAGTGTTAGTGCATACCCATAGAGGACTCCGGGGAGTGAAAGTAAGTCAAGGTTGACTAAATCACTATAAAATTTTTGGTTTGCTCTTTTTTATTTTTCTTTTCTGCTCTTTTATTTTATGCACTTTAAATTTCATGCACGAGTTTAATTTTTCATTACAAGCTATAGTTATATTTAATTTATGTTAGCAAAAAATTAATATTCATCTTAATTTATTTGTGCTTTAAAACTTTGAAAAAGACAATCAAGTTTTAAATTGCTTCTGTTTATATTAGTTACTCATTTAGAATTTATTTTTAAAAGTTGTTATGTTGCATAAAATTAAAAAAAAAATTATTTTAGTATTTTTTTTAAAGTACCAATTCACACTCCCTCCCCCCTCTTAGTGCGCATATGGATAGTTCAACGAGGTCTTACAACATCCCCAAACTTTAGTTTATTTATTATTTTTGTAGTTAGCAGCTTGAGACAGATTATTGATTGTAAGGATCTCTTAGCTATTGTAAATATGATTTTAAGGAATGAATATAGTTTTATATTTTGATGTATATGATATATACATTTTCTTATATTGATGATCGACCACCACCATCACCGCCAATTGCCACCTCCTGCTTTTGGCACCCTCTGTTAGCTGCTGCCAATTACCAACACCATTGTCATCCTCCGCTACACGTCGTCAGCCACCACCATCACCACCCACTACTGGCCACCAATGCTGCCACCAGCTGTGACAACCGCTGCTGGCTATAGTCGCCGCCACCTGCCAGTCGTCACCTTCTTTAGACTTTACATTACGTTAATTTTGCTTCAAACCAAACAAAAAAAACATTCACTTGAATTTACTTTATGCTTATCCAAATAACTCCAAAGTATTTCTTTTACACCATATTGTTTTTACAATGTAATTCTTTTTTTAGCCAACCAAACAACCCCTTTGTGTAAGAATTATCTAATATCTTAACATTATAAAACCTAACTTGTTAGTCTTTTATTAATATGAGCACTAAAAAATCATTTTAGTGGACATTAATAACCTTATCAAAAGTAATACTTTGAGCTTTAATGCATTTAATAAACTACTTAAATCTAATCTCTCTTTAGAGTTCTTTAAACATCATTCTCTGCTTTTATTATTCATACATATCTCCTTAATTAGAAGTAACGGTTAAATAAACATCTTCATTAGTTGAACTCTATATATACATGTCCTTCATTAAATTAGTCCAGTAAAATCCTCAACCACAACTACAAAGATCTTATGGGTGATTCTTGTCATAATTGAAGATTGTGATAAAGTATTGATGTTATTGATAATTCATAAGAATTCTAAAATATTTTGGATGGACTTTTAAACACAAAAAGCTATCCCCAAATGAATTAAACGAGAGGAAATTAATAGTTTTCATGAAGGTTCTTTTAGACCTTTTTTGAAACATTCATTTTAGTTATTGACAACATATAGGACATAGTGCACCGACCAAAATTGACAAGTTATTGATACCCTTTGGTTGACCTAACTGGTTGTGATGCTACGATGGAAGTCAACTTCGATGATATTTTTGAAAGATAATATACATACAACATATCATATATCTCAATACTAAGAGTGCATCAATGGTGACAAATCATAGTTTTTAACCATCAATCTTGTAATAATAATTCTGAGAAAGTTTACATCTCAAATTTGGAGTTATAAAAAATGGTGATAAAATCCATCTTTGTTGCACAAATATATTCCTTCTTTTAGTAGGAGCTTTTTGCTGCAAATGATTTAACAAACAACAACTTTCAAATTTTGTAGCAGCTTAGAGTAATCCAAATATTTCCAAACAAATTGCTACAACAAGAGTGCAAGCTAGATCAATTAGCTAGAGACCACTAACATATAGTTTACAATAAGGACATCTTGAGGGAAGCCTAGCAACCCTGGATTTATTTGATGGTAATAGTTAGGCTACTATTGCTTAAGTAGTGGAAGAGCTACTTTGGTTGTGTACCAATTAGTTGGACTAGTTTAGAGCCCTTCAATTGTTAAATTCAGATTATTTAGCATTGATGAATTTAACTTAATGAATTGCGTTACATAGTCTCTACATCATTTTTTTTTTTTTGAAAGGAAAAAAAGAAAAAAAATAAATAACTAAGTGTTAATAGGTCCAACTCCATTTGAGGAGAAATTATTTGGTGTGGAGTCAAGACATACACGTGTAGGAGACAAGTGAATGACCAATTAAATATTGTTTATTATTTTCGTCTTGTCAGCACGTCCATCCGACCTGCTCCGGCCTCCGATCAAAAAATTTTAAAGTTGGAGTTCAAAAGACTCGAAGCTATGTCGTTTTACTATTCAACAAATTTTTTAACTTTTCACTCTCTCTCCTCTCGTTCAGTTTTCCAGACGTTGTTCTTCCAATCCTTCGACATTTTCATTCTCTAGGACCAGTCGGGTATCAGTAGCTCTTTACATTAGGATGCCTTTAAAAACAGGTACAAGAACTTGCTACGCTTTTGCTGAGCTTTTACTATATATTCCTATTTTTTGTAATTTAAAAACAAGATTACATAAGTTTTAAATTTCTGTGTTGTCCACCTCCACCCTAAAAACAGGATTACATATGTTTGTAATGGATGAGGTCTAGTGATGTGCTTTCGAAAGCGTATCGAAGGTATAGCAAATGTGCATCGAAGGCAAGACGAAAGTGCAACGAAAGTGTTGTGAAAGCTCATTTATATTGCCTTAAAAACGACAATGAAAGTGCAATAAAAAGCATCGTGAAAGGTCACTGAAAGCACAGCAAGAGTACAATTGCAAATGCGCAGAAAAAAACATAGTAGCATATGTGCATAGCTCTTTTATTTTTTCTACGCACTTTTACTACGCATTGACATGCTTTTTCTACACAGTTTTGTTTAAAACATTGGAAAATTATAAAACTTTGCAAACCCTTACAACAACATTGGATGAGATAGAAGTTTACCGATAAATTAAAAACTCAAGCAATTCCACATAAATTAACTTAAGATTTTTGAATGTTTTCATATATCCTTTCGGCTTTCGTGTCTTGTGAGCATTCCCTCTACGTAAATACTGCAACGTTGGTCCTCTTTTTTTTCTTTTTGCTGTGGAAGTCCTAAATATTTGGACTTATGAGCTTTCGCTGATTTTTTTTTTCAAATAGAGGACAACCCTAAACCTCGTCATTGAAAAAGTAAAAAATTGTGGGCCGGGTCGAGTCGGTCGGGCTGATATGACATTAAAAAAAATTATTGACAAATTCACATATATTCTCCACATGTCAAATTTTAATTAAAGTTTAGTCGTAGAACTACACCCAAACTTCGCACCAAATAATTTCTCCACTTTGAGGGCGGTTTTTTTTTTTTTTTGGGACATTTAGGCCATTTAAGGCAAACTCACACACACAACGCATACACATAGACTCGAACCTTGGACCTCTTAGTTGGAAGCCTAAACTCTCAACCAATAGGCCGAGAAGAGCTGTGTGAGGGCGGCTTTTAACTGGCCAAATAGCCAAATATAACGATGTGGTGTTCTAAATCGCAACGGCGGGTAGATGCGTTAGGAATTGAGCCCAAAAAATGAAAGGTATCAGCGGCAAAAGAGACAACACTACAACACTACGTGGGGCCCATCAATTTGTGGACCGATGCCATTTGCCACTTCCTCACGGTAACAATGGGCCACCTTATCGACTATTCAACTTCCTTTAGCAGGGGACCATATCTCCCTCCGGACCCTCCCCCATCATTACCCTATATATATATATATATATATATTATATTTGTATGCTATTAGTTACACGTAGGCCATTAAAAAAAATTGTATTGAAGCTTTTTTTTTGCTTTTTATTTTATTTCTGTTCTAGTGCAAATATATAAAAAATTTGTTTTATTTGAATTATAAGATTACCTAACTTTTATGGCCAGTCTCTGATAAAGGTTACCTAACTTTGATCACATATCAATGAGTTGATTATGCTTCATAAATATTTATCTTATTTTGAAATGTTCAAACTGGTTGATCTCTATCTTAGCTTTCTAAAGATATTTTTGTAGTGTCTCATTGCAGTCTAAAGTGTGCATGATATTTGAAATTTGAACAAGTCCACTAATTTTATAATACAATCCCTCTAAGTGATCCGTCCTGCGGAGTTCATACTTGAGAGGATGGTTGACGAAAACTTGGATTGTGTAAGCTTGGAAGTATGGTCAAGGTCACCAAGCTGAGATTTAATGCATGTATCAATTTTTCCATGATAGGGTATTTCAGCTCGACCCCCATCAGTGTCTTGCTCATGTATTAGATGAGTCGTTACTTTCTTTATTTTTCTCATACAAGCACAAAGCTAATGGTGTCCTCACTCACTCCAAGATCTTCTCGTAGCCTTGTGAATTATAATAAATATGGCAAGAAGATAGGATTTGAGCCATTTGGAAGGTTCATCATACTCCTTTCTCCATGTGAAATGCTTAACACTCCTTAAGACTTTGAAGTAGGGTGAACACCTTTCGCCTAACTTGGACATGAAGCGATTGAGATCGACAACTTGCCAAGTTAGTCATTGTATGTTCTAGATGATATGGGATGAAAATATCTTTATGATTCCCTTTACCTTATTCGAGCTGTCCTTAATCCTTTCGAGGTGAGGAGAAACACCAAGAATTTCAAACATGCACCAACAACCCACTTTTCTAGGTTAAATCACATATAGTACCTTTTTAACATTATGGTCGTCTTTAGATCTTGTGTTGCTCTAGTGATTTTTTTTTCCCTAGAAGGTTATCCAAATACACCAAAATATTTATTTTTAAAGACTTACTCCATCATGTGCTGACAGTTCACCTTTGTATTCATTAGGCCAAAAGGTATCACCTTCTACAAGTACAAGCCTTTTCCTGTGATGAAGGGCATCTTCCCCTAGTAATTAGAGTGCAACCACATTTGGTGGTACTTAAAGAAAGCTAATGATTGAAAATTTGATTGCCAAGTTAATCAATGAGTTGATCCTTATAAGTTAACACTTATACTTTATGCATGCCAAGTTTATATTTGTAAATTAAATGCATATCCTTCACATCCTACTCATCTTCTACAACATTATCTATATTAGAGATCCAGTTAGGAATTTTTGCACCTCCCAGGTGAATTTAACTTCTAAGAGTTTGCATACTTCAAGCTTGATGGGCTCAATTAGGATTGTTATGGTCTTCCTTATCTTATTCTTGATGGGTCGAGCTTCCTTCTTGACATAAAATATATGGCATGTGACTTCAATGTCTATTTTCGACATCTATACCACTATCCACGGAAAGGCATTTAGGTCATTTCTAAGTTATAGGATGAGTTTTTTTTTTTTTTTGCTTGCTAGATTTAAAGATGAACTAATTCATAAGTCCTACCCAAGTCACTTTTTATCACTAGACCTCATCCATTATTTTGATGGTTCCAAATCTAGATATCTCACTACTTTGTGTCATAATACCTCCTATAATGAGGTCGTCATCCTCCATATAACTTTCAAGTAACAAGCCTGAAACTACATGAAGTTGCATCTCACTATAATTTTTTGGCCTCTAGTTGGAAACTTGACTATCGTATAATATTCTAAGATGATTGCCCTAAGAATAGTCTTAATTAGTGGTCACCCGAAGATCATGTTGTAAGTGGCAGGAGCATCCATGACTATCAAGTAAACCATCGTCATATATTGGCACTCATTCTCATCCCATGTGACTAGTAGGGTGATGAGGCCCTTCATCTCTCTCCTTTTGCCCAATAAATTATAGAGTGAACTTATGATAGGGGTGAGTTATAAAGCAATCAAATTTATTTTATCAAAATTTTAAAATTATATTAGCATAACTCTTATCCATGAAGATGATGTTGATCAATTAGTTGGCAACTAGTGAAATGACTACCATGACATCATAAAAAGAGTTACCACTCATTGACTTGTTCAATTTACAAATGGTCATCTGGGTAGCTTGGACCATTAGCACTCATGATGTGGTGGTTATGTTGACCTCTCATGTGTAGGGACTCTTGAGATTAACTTAAAGGTGCATCTCTACTCTATATACTCCTAGAATGACAAGCACCACCTTGTTGATGTGGATGATGCAAAGTAAAACAGGTTCATTCTTAGAATGAATTCCTTTGATTTTTTTTTATTTTTATTTTTGCCTTTATGAGGTCTTCCACAAGGCCACAAAAATGTCTACATATTCCTCCATACCATGCCCGTGATTTTATGGAATACATAGTATTTAGAGGTGTCCCTAGTATGGACGCTTGTCTTTATTGGTGTTGTGTTGTTAATGAACTCCTTGATCGGAATGAATTCCACTAGCTCAACCATGAACACATGCAAGGTAGTAGCAATCGGGTATTGATGAGTGGGATGTATATTTTCCTCCTTATATGGTGAGCAGTTTGTGATGCTTCTTCTACTCATAAGGCGACTAGCCCTATGATTCTATGTAATCTCATCAATGCTCTTAGCTTAATAGGATGGCACTAGTCTTGTAGCAAATGCAACCATCTATCCGCTTTGTAAGTCCTTTGGCAACTCCTATCATGCTTGCATTTTTATTGACAATCATGCTTTTGACTAGCTCTTTGGGATCAGTGGCCAAGAAAGGCTAAACCATATTATTGCAATCCTCCATGTTGATATAGTTGTCGATGAATTCCAATAACTTGACCTACGTTCGTAGTTGTTGAAGGCTAATGACATATCTAAATGAACCCACTTGCAACACTTAAGTCATCATGGATTGTCCTACGTACTAATTAATAGTTCTTGATCTTTGATCTCTAATAATTGTGCTATCTGATACATGGTAGCTATGGAAGGCTCTTGATGGACAGCTTTATATTAATTAGTTTTAAAATTATTTATAGCCATGCACGACAACAAATCATCATATCCAAATTAAGTGGTTTAATTTGGTTGTGTGCGAGCTAGGAAGATAATCCGCTTCTCGTCGGTAGCTCTTTCCTAATGGCTTGTTGTTCTATGTCATTGAGATGACTACATACCAACATAACCTCATATTTTACAGGAAATTCACTCTCCTCTTTCCACCAAATCTGTTGATAAGGATAGCCGACCGACAACGACCTCTCGTTGCAGCTGAATACTTTATGTGCAGTGATCCATATCAAATTAATATATGTTGTTCGAGTTAATAAATATACGTTTGATAAGATGAGCCGAGCTTGCTTTTTTCAGAATTCATACCGTCATATTTTAAACAAATTAAGACCAAGAACAGTATTCATCCATTTTATTGATCAGACAAAATTATAAAAGAGAGGGCTCCACATATATGAGCCACCCTTTGTGATGCTCCGCCACATATATATGATCGATCGAGGATTAAAGTTTTTTTTTTTTTTCTTTCTCTTCTCTTTTGTGATGATTAGCTGCAATTTAGTTGAAAATGACCACCACTGTATGCTTTTCTTTTACTTCACCTTTTGTTTTGTTTTTGACAACATAAGAATTACTTTTGCTTAACTTTCCCCCTTCTTTGAATCTTGCCTGAGTTGTCATTCTGTCAATGTTAGTGAAATTAATTAATTACGAGCATTTCGTCACTGATCTAGTCATGTTCGCCGCAGTTAATTTTGGCAACAAAAGACTTATTCATTTTCTTATCTAACATACAGTATCTTTTTAATTAATTATATTTGCAGTTTTTTTTTATATATATCTTATTTATCCAGATGAACACATTATATATATATTCACAATTGAATTAATTAAAAAAAAGCATTAACTGTTGATCGATTATTCTTTCTGAATATATAATTCCGAAAGAAAATTCACTGCATATGGATGTTTCTGTCATATATTAAGTCAAGTACCTATTACTTATTATCTAACTTGTTCCTGATTTTTTTCATAAAATTTATACTTAATTATGCTCTTTGAACCAATTAATTAACATATACAATAATACAAATTTGGTGGTGGAATCCTAATAGTAAAATAGTTGGTGGTGGAATCCTAATGTGCAAGAAAAAATTAAAAATAAGAAACTTTGTTATAAAAATTGGTTTAATTTTAAAAATTGTGATAATTGGGAAATATATAAAGTGGCTCGTAAGGATGCTAAGAAAGCAATATGCGATGCAAAGGCATTAGCTTTTAGTGATTTATATAATAGATTAGATACTAAAGAGGGAGAAAGATATATGTATAAGTTAGCCACACAAAGAGATATGAGTAGTAAGGATTTAGTTCAAGTGAAGTGTATTAAAGATGAAGATCAAAAAATACTTTTCTTAGAAGATGATATTCAACAAAGATGGATGAGATATTTTGCTAAACTTTTTAATGAAGATTGTGATAATAAAATTGACTATAGTGACCTTAGCACCCTAGATGAAAATAAAGATTTATGTTTTTATCGGCGTATTAGTAAAATTGAAGTTAGAGAGGCTTTAAAGAAAATGAAGGGTGGAAAAGCTGTTGGACCTGATGATATTCCAATAGAGGTGTGGAAATGCTTAGGAGATGAAGGAATTTCATGGCTTACTAAATTTTTTAATACTATTTTGAAGACTAAGAAGATGCCAGATGAGTGGAGAATGAGTGTGTTAATTCCTATTTTTAAGAATAAAGGTGATGCACAATATTGTGCGAATTATAGAGGTATTAAGTTAATGTGTCATACTTTAAAACTATGGGAGCGAGTTATGGAGCATAGGTTGCGGCGTGATACTAATGTTTCTCAAAATTAATTTGGATTCATGCCGGGAAGGTCGACTATGGAAGCCATACATTTATTAAGAGGTTTGATGGAGAAATATAGAGAAAATAAGGAGGATCTACATATGATATTTATTGATTTAGAAAAAGCATATGATAAAGTTCCAAGAGAAGTGCTATGGAGAGTTCTTGAAAAGAAAGGAGTCAATAATGCTTATATTCAAATCATTAAAGATATGTATGCAGGAGCTATTACTTGAGTTCAAACACAAGGTGGATTGACCAATTTTTTCCCTATTTCGGTTGGGTTACATCAAGGATTAGCCTTAAGCCCATATCTTTTTGCTTTAGGCATGGATGTTCTCACTAGACATTTGCAAGAGGATGTACCTTGATGTATGCTTTTTGCTGATGATATTCTTCTTGTTGATAAGACTAGAGAGGGAGTTGAAGGTAAACTTGAATTATGGAGGTCAACCTTAGAGTCTAAAGGTTTTCGCTTGAGTATATCTAAAACGGAATATACGGAGTGTAATTTTAGTAGTAATAGACCTAGTGAGGGGATTGTGACTTTGGGCGATCAAGTCATTAATAAGAGTACACGTTTTAGATATCTTGGATCTATTGTTCAGAGTGATGGTGAAATAGATGGGGATATTATTAGCAGAATTCAAGTTGGATGGTTGAAGTGGAGGAATGCATCGGGCTTGTTATGTGATAGAAATGTACATCTCAAACTTAAGGAAAAATTCTATAAGATGGTAGTGAGGTCTGCAATGCTTTATGGTGCCGAATGTTGGCCTTTAAAAGAGAAGCATAATACTAAGTTAAGTGTGGCAGAGATGAGGATGCTCAGGTGGATGAGTGACTTTACCCTTAGAGATAGGATACGAAATGAGCATATACGTGAAAAGGTTGGAGTAGCTCCAGTAGAAGATAAGATTAGAGAAAGTCGCCTTAGATGGTTTGGTCACATAAAACGACGGCCTTGCGATGACCCGGTTAGGAGAGTAGAGGTATTAGATTTGACTTATGTTAAGAAAGGTATGGGTAGACCTAAAAAGACTTGGTTAGAAAATATTAGGAATGACCTTTCTTTATTAGATTTAAACGAGAATTTGACTTTTAATATGACACAATGGAGAAAAAGGATTAATGTAGCCGACCCCACGTAGTAGGATAAAAGCTTGATGTTGTTGTTGTTGTTGTTATACAATAATACAAATTTGGCGTTTCAGGCACCTTTTTATGTATGTGGGTCAAAATTCTGCTATTAAAATGTGTAAGTTGGCGTTACTTTCCACACTTTTAGGGTTATAGTAAATGGTAGCGTATTTTTCTTCAATTCATGGCCTATCTTCGGGATGTACAGATGTGTTATATATATATATACGGGAAGCGTTCCATGCACCAAACATTAAAGTCGAATGCATGAAAATATGATATGTTGGTGGATAGTAATTGGCCTTCACTTTCCAGCTGTGTATGCACCACAAATATAGTTATGAATAAAAGATGGATGAATTGAAGAAAAGTGGTCACTCCTTCCATCAAAAGTGATAGCTCCCCACTCACAATCTCTCATGAATATTTGGTCTTAATTTGGATGAAGCTAAGTGGGCACCGTAATTATTGCTTCAGAACAATCGTGTGCCACTACTAAGTAACACCACATTTTTTTTATAAAAAAAGGCCCCTGAAAAGTTTATATGTGTGCGTATCTATTGTTAATTTGAACTCGCATACGTCGATTCACTGTAATCAAACAAATTAACTGATTAAAACATGCAGCTCATTTTGATTTGTTGATTGAGAGTTTTGGCTATCAATCAAGAGATTTTGGGTTCAAAGCTTACGTATGTAATGTGAGCATAAATTTAACTTGATTGACTCAGAAGTCTAAAAAAATTAATTGAAGCTGTCATATATGCACGGAGAAAATTAAACAATAGTTTTGGGTGATCTCTTTATTTTTGTTGATCATAATTCGCATTTGAAATCCTTGTGAGAAAAAAAAAAAAAAAAAAAACAGCTCAGAATCTTTCGAATAACTATGATCAGATGTTTATAATTAAATAAAAACAAGACATTCCTTTTTTTTTTTTTCACTCAAAATATAAAGAGACTTGTGATAATTCATTCATGTATTGTCGATCTTCTATACTCTTGAACATGTTGATGAAGATATGTAGAGAGGAAGTCCCTATGAGCGTGTAATTAATATATGTGCTCTACCGATCTACTCCATAATTTAGACTTTATTTAGGATGACTTTCTTAATGCTTCTTAAAACAATTTTTCATAATAAAATTTTTTAATTTTATAAGTGAATTTTTGAATGATATAAGAATTGTATGTTCAATGAGCCCTAAATAATGCTTAAATTTTTTATACATATAAATAAAAAAATCTCACTTAATATACACAAGTATATGTGCCAAGTCAATTAATAAAGTAATAGAGTATGGTTTCCAACCTACGAGGAATTGTTATGCTTACTTACAACAAAATACTATAATTTATATTAATTGCATGAATTATCCTCCTAAAATAAAAATGATATTTTTTAAAGTTTTATCAATTACTGGATAAAAATAGTAGAATAATTGATATAACATTAAATAAAAATATTTTCGATTGATGAATGCAAATTTCATATATTTTTTCTAATTAGACTCTTCATTGTACTGTGATTCAAAGCACATGCATCCCTAGATCTATGTCATGCTTGTATGGGTCAAAATGATATCTACTTATCTCCTATAGCTATAATATCTTCTTATGAACCTGTAATATTTAACATCCTATGTCTAGGCATGCCAACATTCTATTTCAATATTCTTGATTGTTCTTGCATTTCTCCATCGTGTCTATACATCACACTATATTTTAATTACACATGTGGGTCATTATGTGCATTAAATTAAAAAAAGGTTACACAAGACATTTAAAGAATAAGATTCTTCAACAGTACTTAACATACTCTTTGCATCATTAAAAAAAAAAAAGAGATTTAGCTAAACATAGAATAAATGACAAGTAAATACATTTTTATTAAACTCATACAACAACATCATCATCATCATCATCAAGCCTTTATCCCACTACATGGGGTCGGCTACATGAATCCTTTTTCTCCATTGTGTCCTATTAAAAGTCAAATTCTCGTTTAAATCTAATAAAGAAAGGTTATTCTGAAATTACAAGATAGTGATATTACCAAGAATGATCAATGTATATCCTCTACACTTCTTCCTTTTTTACTTACAAAGTTGCTTCAACAAACATAGGCTAAACACTCCAATGGATTGTATCTTGTACTTCCCTACCTCTCTTAAATATTACTCTAAGAGGGAACTAGAGAAGTATACAGAAAAAGTACTGAATTTTGCACCATTGATTGAATTTCTCTACAAAAAAATATAGCATATAGTTATAGGAATACATAAAAAAAGGTAACTGGGCTACGATGCTTAAAATTTTTGTGTTGTGACACCCTTAAAATGAACTAGCACCCTGACGCTTGATGATGTGGAACAGTTGCTTAGTGAATAATTGTGTCCTTTCACTAGAATAACGTGGGTCTATGAAGTTACAATTGCAACGCTGCAACACTGTTGACATTCGAGCACTACGTCGCCTGATTGAAAAAATTGGCGCTAAGGGGTGACAAATTGTGGTACCATGGTATTTAAATTCCATAGAACTAAGCATTGTCAAGTTGACTTTCTAATGCTTCAATGATGGAAACTTTGCGACGCTGGATGTGTCGCTACCACTATGCTAAAAATAGATAGCATAGCATTGTTATAAACATAATGTGGCACCTCAGTGGTGTTGTTACAATGTTTCTTCCTACACCGTGGTGCTATGGGCTCCTTACTATTTTCAACCATTTTTGAAAAATTTCTATACAAATTTAACTAAAATAGCACATTTTCCCTGAAAAAAAATTATATTAAACATTATATAATTTAGACTTATCAAATTCTTCCCAACTTAAACTCTTATTTCTCCTCAAGAAAATAAAAACAATGCACTTTTTATTAATTAAATTACCAAAGTAAAATTGATAATTTAAAATTACTAAAATATATAATGATAAATCACGTCTTGAAATAGTTAAAATTAACAAATTTATAATTCTAATTTAGAAAAATTCTAATAATTATCTTTACCAATCACCCTTGCTATTGCTTATTTTAAATTTATTTGTAATGAATATAATCATTTACTTTTAAATTATTAATTGAATAATATAACTTGAAGAATACTTATGTTGTAGTTAAAAATTGAAATTTCATTAATTCACTATCATCTGTACTAGTTATCATATCTTATCACTTGTAAATTTAAATATAAAATTAGTCAAACTCTAAGCTTTTAATTGATATCAATTTTTTACTGTACTCGTCTTCTTTTACTTTCTTTTTATAACTCTTTTTCATTTTTTTTTTCTTTTCTTTGCGTTTTTATGGTGTACCTAATTAATGATTTTAAATATCAATTTTGCTTAAAATCTTTTATAATTTTAATGAATTTGATGTTAAGAATTTGATAAGATCACTAATTTCAAATTTAGGTTACTATGAGTTTTAATTTTAATCTGCACATATCTATTTTCTAACCTTAATTATTCATCTTTTAATTCAAAGATCAATGTATAAATGTATAACTTATAAATTCATGTTAACAACTTAAATAAACTAAGTTAGTTAATTATTAGTTTTTGTAATCTATGAATTATAAAATAGTGTTCATTTAAACTATAATTTAGGATATTATTATTATTATTATTATACTATATAATTTTAATTATTATTATTATTCTAGTTGAATAAATAATCAAAATATTTAGATATTAATGGAAGACAATATAAGAGTTCAAGCTTAGGAGAATTCAAATCAAATGTAAATATAAACATAATTGAAATATTAGTAATAACACATGCTTTTATATGAATGATAGAAATATGTAAAATATGTGATACATATAAAACTAAACACATGATACAAGATAACTACTGCTTCAAGCACCAATATAACATTAGAATGTATTGGCTCTCATAACCACAAACATAACAATCCAACATATCACTAGGATCTCCCCTTAAGCAAAGAAAAAAAAAAGAAAAAGAAAAGAAAAACAGGCTACCAAATAGAGGTAGCATTCACACACACTCTCTCCTCCCAAGCCAAATAAGAAAATTCCTAATTATCATAATCTGGGACTTCCTCCTCATCATTATCATTATCATTCTGGCCCCTCTCACTATGCTGCCAAACAAAGAGATCATAAATAGGTACAGGTAGAAACTAAAGCTGGTCAGGTCGCTCTACAAATAGGATACTTCTAAACAACCCAACAAGAGTATTATTGAAATCAATAGTGTGTCTATAATGCTTTTCTCGTTGGTCCATGTTGTGGGACATCCTCGCCTTCATCTTAAACTGCCGGTCCTTATTTTCCTAGTAGAAATGAGTTAACTTTTCCATCTTCCCTCTCAACTCAACAACCTGATCACCTAAAGTCTTAAGAGTTTGAGCACTTCTATTACTGCTACTACTACCTGGCCTACCCAATAATCTAGGCTCACTAGGGTCTCTTTCTTCCTCCTCTTTCTCTTCTTGTTTAAAACCCATTATCCTTTTTTTTGGTAAGGGCTGCAATGAGGAACAATTGTTCTTCAATTTGATCCGCCCTTACACTAGCTACAACATATAAAGCATAAACCAGAAAAGGGTGCCCCAATCTAATGAAAGTGGTACCCCTAATGATATACATCAAAGAGAAGAAAATAAGTTTGTCTGCATCAATGAAATATCTCATTTAAATAAAATAATTCAAAAGGGCATGGGCATGAGTGACCTCACTAATATTTCTACTTGGTAGCAAACGTGCTGAAATGAAGTAATGTCATGCTTTCGAGGTTTGGGTGTGATAGGTAACAGAAAAATTGATAATTTTGTTCTCTTTCTTCTTCCAACTTACTCCACCATTAGATCCACACAGAATTTTCAGAATACATCAGGATTTATAGGCGTCCCAATGAAAGCAGTAAACTCATCAAAGTCAAAGCCTCTAAGTTTATAGATTTCATTATGTCTACAAAATTAAAAGGGACTCACATGCCCTTCACATAGCATATATTATCAACTGCATTCTTTCCATTAGCAAAAAAAATTCTTACTACATTCACTATGGTAGTGAAGGGTTCCTCACTAAAAGTGTTTCAAACCCCTACTTATAATAATTTGAATGAAGGGGCATAATATTTTTCAGTACAATTATCTATTAAATTATATTTAATTGCTTTTAAATATTTAACAAAATATTTAATAAAAAAATTAGAAATTTAGATCAGTTTGTGTGGTCACCTAAGATTACAACCTACTGTGATTTTGCTTCTAATTTTTAAGATATGAGAAGAAGAAGGAGACCGTTAATTAGTAGTTTAGGATTAGATCTGAGTTTTAGGTATTTCTTTATTTTATTTTTTTGTACAGTTATGACTAGTTTATTATTTAGTTCTATAGCTTCTACATATATCAATATACTATAGTGTAGATACATTTTGATAAAATGAAAGAAATAAATATTGTGGCTGGATAAGTTTGATTTTAGTATGTGGATATTTAGTAGCTACGTAGTATGCAGTTTACTTAAAATGAATACTAGAAGAGAATTTGGAATATTCTAAAACTTAATCTTAGGATCTGCTTGTCACGACATGATATGACCTATCCCGTTAGGTTGGGTTTTCATAGACGGACGGTGGTTCGGCGACGGTTAGTGGCTAGGAAGTGGTCTGACGACGGTCGGTGGTCTGCGGATGGGTGGTGGTTTGGTGACGGTCAACTACTCTATTTGACTATAATTATACCATATTTAGAGATCACTTGGTCATCCAATTAATGCCTTAAACCTTCCAAATATGCTCAAGCCCTTGATTTGGGCCCATTTGTGGTCAGATCAGATCGATTCTAATGTCGTTGGGTTTGTCTGCTTAGGATGTTCAATTTAACTATAAGTTTGATGAAATTGGAGTTTGTATGGTTCCGAATTTAATTTAGGAAGTTTTAAACTTAGATATGCCATGAGATTTTTGGCCGATCAATATACTTTTTGGTGATGCTGTGAATAAATTTAAAGATGATGATGACAATGGATTTGATATTTAGTGTTAATTAATCAAATTCACATAATTAGAATTAATTACCTCAAAAGATAAATTAATACTCATATTATCGACTTGAGAAAATAAACAATTTACTTACATATTCGAATTCAGCATAGAGGACATGAAATTCATCTTGAAGGATAATATTTACATAAACTTATTGTTTCAAATACAAAACTAACTTAGGATTAGCTTTAGTCTACTTTCAGAAGATTTTTCTCCTATCTTAGTAAACTAAGATGGGGTTTATTTTATATTGGGATCTTGGTTTCCTATAGAGGCAAGCCACTATAGTCCATTACATCTCCCAAGAGAAAATTTTTGATTAAAGTGGAGATTAAACTCATTCTTAATTTAAAATACCTAAGAGTTGCCTTATGTATTTTGAAAATACCAATCATTCCCTCAAAAACATCATTAAATTTTGTAAAGAAATATATTTGAATTCTTTATGTTTTTTTTTTTAAGGAATGTGACGTGTGCAAATACTTTTAGGCTTATGCTTGCTTAAAATATGTTGCCAGCTAACAATCTAACACATAAGCAATCATCATAGATATAGTGTATGATACGATCAACTCAATCCTAAGAGGTCAAAGGATGAATCAAACTCTGAATCAGTGACTCAAGATGAATAATTTTAATTTTACGTTCAAATAACACTAATGAGACGACTCGCTAAGAGCTCTACATTTTATCTTATTTAATTATCCTGATTAAAATTTTTAACTAGAAAATTTTCTTAGAAAATTTTGACTGCATAATTGCCCTATACCAAAGAAAAAGCGATAATATCATCGGAGCGCATGAGGACCCCGCTACCTTGCCCACATTTAGAATAAAAGTGTTGGCTTAACGTACATTACAGAAATAAAAAAGCTTGTATGTATGCATTGAATAGGTAAAGGGGATGGTGCCTACAATACCAGTATCATATTGTCCTATAACTAGTATATATGTTTCTATAAAATCCAGAACATGTAAACTGAGAAAAACCTGGGGAGATTCTACCCATTAATGAAAGCTACCACCCATATGATGCAATACATGATGCAACATAAATAAAAGAGTCTGCATATATAAAAATCCATTTATTAATTTATTTGAAAATCTACAATAGACTCAGACTTTGCAGAAAAGAAAGGTGGTCAGGCTCCACTACAACAAACTTGGGTTTCTAAGTCTATCATATGTATAGAATCAAATACATCTACTTAAGATCTTCAAGCTCCAAATCTTCTATGTAATTCAAAAAGAAAGTATGCTCAAAGGGAGAGGATATCATCTTTTAGAGTAAAGTTTGAATGTTTAAGCAAATATCTTTGAATCTTTTATAACTCAGGACACTATACAACTTGATTTATATACAATCTATAATTTATAAGGACACATAAATATACATCATTCCTATGTACATTTAATTTGACTTTTGGAAGAAATGTAAAAAAAAAAACCATTTGACAATTAATATAAGATGTGTAAGAGCAATTGTGTAATAATATAGTGCTTCTAATGTAGTTCTTATAAAGAGACTAAGTGAACCAACAATATATATAAATATGACATTCAGAGTGCTGAAAATAAATAAACAAATATAAGGTGCTCTCCAAGTAAAGCACTCGACAAGCAATTCAAATCACTGACCTAGCCTATGCTAAAGTATAAGGGCCTTTATTTGTTTAAAATACATTAGAGGCCTTGAAATCAAATGCTAAAATGCCCTCTGAATTGAGTCAAGCATGAAGCATAAGGGCATTTATTTATTTAATCAAAATTAATTATCAAATTTATTTGATTAAAATAAATTTTAACCAAACAAATTATAAATTAATATGGTTTAAATGATTTAAAATTTAATTATATATATATTTTTATTTTTATGAGATTATTTAGAATTTTTAATTAATTATTAAATATAAATTAATTTAAATTAATTATTAATAAATTATATTAAAAATATTTAATTTTAATTTAATAAACTATATTTTTATTTAAATTTATTATGTATATTTGAATTATATTTATCATATTTAATTAATTATATGCAAAATTGGATTTTATTGAATTATTAAATAGCCTTTATTCACATAGAACTTGGGCTATTTAGTTTTGTAATCAAACCAACTCAAATAGTCAAGAAATCAAGGCCAACGATTAGGGATAACCTTTAAAATAATCTATGAAAATTTGGAATTAATTTGATAAACATTTGATTTTTAATGAGTTTATTTAATTAATATTTTATTAAGGGTTACTTAATACAACAACAACAACAACAACATCAAGCCTTTATCCCACTACGTGGGGTCGGCTACATGAATCCTTTTTCTCCATTGTGTCCTATTAAAAGTCAAATTCTCGTTTAAATCTAATAAAGAAAGGTCATTCTTAATATTTTCTAACCAAGTCTTTTTAGGTCTACCCCTACCTTTCTTAACATAAGTCAAATCTAATACCTCTGCTCTCCTAACCGGGTCATCGGAAGGCCGCCGTTTTATGTGACCAAACCATCTAAGGCGACTCTCTCTAATCTTATCTTCTACTGGAGCTACTCCAACCTTTTCACGTATATGCTCATTTCGTATCCTATCTCTAAGGGTAAAGCCACTCATCCACCTGAGCATCCTCATCTCTGCCACACTTAACTTAGTATTATGCTTCTCTTTTAATGGCCAACATTCGGCACCATAAAGCATTGCAGGCCTCACTACCATCTTATAGAACTTTCCCTTAAGTTTGAGGGGTACATTTCTATCACATAACAAGCCTGATGCATTCCTCCACTTCAACCATCCAACTTGAATTCTGCTGATAATATCCCCATCTATTTCACCATCACTCTGAATAATAGATCCAAGATATCTAAAACGTGTACTCTTATTAATGACTTGATCGCCCAAAGTCACAATCCCCTCACTAGGTCTATTACTACCAAAATTACACTCCATATATTCCGTTTTAGATCTACTCAAGCGAAAACCTTTAGACTCTAAGGTTGACCTCCATAATTCAAGTTTACCTTCAACTCCCTTTCTAGTCTTATCAACAATAAGAATATCATCAGCAAAAAGCATACACCAAGGTACATCCTCTTGCAAATGTCTAGTGAGAACATCCATGACTAAAGCAAAAAGATATGGGCTTAAGGCTGATCCTTGATGTAACCCAACCGAAATAGGGAAATACTTGGTCAAACCACCTTGTGTTTGAACACAAGTAATAGCTCCTGCATACATATCTTTAATGATTTGAATATAAGCATTATTGACTCCTTTCTTTTCAAGAACTCTCCATAGCACTTCTCTTGGAACTTTATCATATGCTTTTTCTAAATTAATAAATATCATATGTAGATCGTCCTTATTTTCTCTATATTTCTCCATCAAACCTCTTAATAAATGAATGGCTTCCATAGTCGACCTACCCGGCATGAATCCAAATTGATTATGAGAAACATTAGTATCACGCCGCAACCTATGCTCCATAACTCGCTCCCAAAGTTTTAAAGTATGACACATTAACTTAATACCTCTATAATTCGCACAATCTTGTGCATCACCTTTATTCTTAAAAATAGGAATTAACACACTCATTCTCCACTCATCTGGCATCTTTTTAGTCTTCAAAATAGTATTAAAAAGTTTAGTAAGCCATGAAATTCCTTCATCTCCTAAGCATTTCCACATTTCTATTGGAATATCATCAGGTCCAACAGCTTTTCCACCCTTCATTTTCTTTAAAGCCTCTCTAACTTCAGTTTTACTAATACGCCGATAAAAACAGAAATCTTTATTTTCATTTAGGGTGCTAAGGTCATTATAGTCAATCTTATATTCACAATCTTCATTAAAAAGTTTAGCAAAATATCTCATCCATCTTTGTTGAATATCATCTTCTAAGAAAAGTATTTTTTGATCTTCATCTTTAATACACTTCACTTGAACTAAATCCTTACTATTCCTATCTCTTTGTTTGGCTAACTTATACATATATCTTTCTCCCTCTTTAGTATCTAATCTATCATATAAATCACTAAAAGCTAATGTCTTTGCATCGCATATTGCTTTCTTAGCATCCTTACGAGCCACTTTATAAATTCCCCAATTATCAGAATTTTTAAAATTAAACCAATTTTTATAACAAAGCTTCTTATTTTTAATCTTTTCTTGCACATTTGGATTCCACCACCAACTACTTTTACTATTAGGAGCTTTTCCCTTTGATACTCCAAGGGTTACTTAATGATTAATTAAAATTTAAGAAATTTGGATCTGAATTTATTTTTCCTTTATTGTGTATGTTAATAGAGTTGATTAAATTTTATTTTATATTTTTATGAATTTTCCATGAATTGTTGCGTTTTATTGGATTTAATCCTTAATTAAGGACTAACTTTAGTTAATTTATTTTGAAGGGTTAATTAATCTTAAATCAAAGTATAATTAAATCCTAAAGTATATATTATCATTAAGTTTATGAGGTTTAAGTTTCACCCCTATTAAATGTGTTTAGAATTTTTTAGAATTTTTCTAACTTTACTAAACATAATCCTTAATTATTTTTCCTAGGTATCAATTCATATAGGTTTGAAATTTGGTGTGCCTAACCATTACAACAAATCACACAAGACACAAAAAATTCAAACCTAATTCTTGGTATTTTAAGATAAATGAATTTTCAAAGTTTTATTGTGGAGAAGGTTGATAGTTTTATTGTGGATTCGGATGCTTATGTGCATGATTTGGAGACCTTTCATGTTGTGTCTCCTCTAGCTGAGATGATTGTGAATGAGGAGAATGATCAGTGACTTGTCAATAAGGTTTTGTGGATGTTTCACTTAATGAAACTAATGTTACCTCTCTTTTGCTTACTTCTGATCCTACTCGGGCTTCTCTTGCTTTGCAACCGAATGGAGAACCCTTTATTGAAGTTTCGGTCTCGCTTATCTCCAATGAAAAATTGAAAGTGCATTTGAAGGATAATACGAAGGGTAGTGTTTTGGATCAAAATGATTGGTTGGAGGATTCTAACTCCACATATGGTGAAGATAGAGGTGATCATGAGGTTGATTTAAATGAGATTTATGTTTTGAAGGTTGGTAACTCTGTTGCTAATGATTCCTCACATGGGAGGGGTAAACGTGGCAGGAGGAAGTCCAAATGGTAGTTTTTTGGATTACTTTTTTGATTAGTTGTCGATAGTGTTTTGTTGGGTGCTGTGGGTTAGACTAAGGTTTTGGGTGTTATTGTTGGTGTCTCTTGCTTTTCTAGTGGTGATTCTGTTTTGGATGTTGCTTGCTTGGTCTGGTGCTTGGACAATGATGATGTTGCATTTGGCTTCCTTATGTTGGTTGTGGCTAGCTGGCAACCTTGGTGCCCTGATGGATTGGTTGGCACGTTGGCTTGTCTCACCAATAGATGACCCTTGCTTAGTTGATTGGGGAATGTTGTTTGTAGCATTTCCTGAGTCCATCTGTAGGCTTGCCTTTTCTCTGATTTTGTTTCTTTATATGTTTATGTTGGTCTGTTGTTGTACTTTCACTTCCTTTTGAATAAAAGTTTTTGGTTTAAAAAATGAATTTTGGGTCAAAATCTAACTAAGAACTTTGGTAATTCAATTTGCTAAATTGCAGCCCTCATCAAGCGCCAAGACAATTATGGCATGTGAGGAACATCCCCAAGTACATACTGTCCAAATTTGAGCTCAATTAGATGATTGGATTGAGAGTAATTGAGGAAATTCATTTTTATATAAACCTTAAATTTCTCACAAATCCAGTTGTCCAAATTTATTAAAATTAATTTTAAAATGAACTTGAGCTTGAGACAATTCCAATGAGCCTCAAAACATTAAATTTTGATAAGAAATGGATTTTTGGGAGTTTTTTAAAGTTTCAGCTATTTTCTTAAGTTAAGGATCGTATTGTACGAAATTCTGATCATACTTCACGATCAATATCATACAATATGATAAAAAAATTATACAGTACGATATGTTCTCGTGTTATTTGAGGGAAATGATATGCATTTTGAGTTGGAATTGTACCCGTGAACATACTGTATGAATAATATATCGTATAATATGAATTGAATTGTACTGTATGATTTTTAATCGTATAATATGAGTGCGATTTGAAACAAAATCCCAGCCATTTGATAAAAAAAGAAGGTATGAAAGGCTGTGATTTTATCTTCTCCACTTGAATTCCCAAAAGCCCTAATTAGAAGAAGTTATAGAAATTAAAAAATAAATAAATAAAAAACATAAAAAAAAATCCAAGTGAAATGGCTTGAAAATTTGGGAAGATGAAAAATATGATTAAAGGAGGGATGAGGATAAGTTTTTTCATTTAAAAATACGCCAGATATCAAACACATTAAATCCTAAATCTTTAAGTTAAGGTTTAGGTTTTACCTCTATAGAAATGATGTTTGAGGATGGGGAATGGCTATTTCTCCTCCTTAGAGCTCTAGGAGTGACTTCTCTTCAAGAATGAGAGCTCGATGCGGACTCAAAGTTTTCGTTTCCTCCTATTCTAAGTCCCTCCATCCTAAGAAAGGTTGGGATTGATTGGCTCATGTCATAGATGATTGCCAAGTGGAAAGGAGCTCAGCTTTGGGCAGGGTGAGTTGTTGGAAAGGGGTGGATGCTATTGGCCATTTTTCCATGGAGGGGACCATGGAGGGCTTTATTTGGCTAAATCAAAGCTTTGGACCACGTTTTGGGATATTCACATGTTTTGGAAAGCTTATGAAGCTCCCAAAATAAGATTAGGAGGGTTTGTATGAAGGGAAATGCAAAGTTGATTTAGGTTGGATCATTTTGAAATTTGGTAGTTTAAAATCATTTAGGTTTTGGGGTGGTGGACTTTATTGACCATTTTGACCAGTCAACAAGTCAAACTGATTGGGAGGAATCTTTATGGATATTTGAATGGTGTTTGAGCTGAGTTAGAGGGGTTTGGAGCAATGGTTTTAATATATTGCATGAAGAGTTGAGTGCATGTGTTTGGTTTGACCAAATTCAATGGGTTGACCAATTCAAACCCATTACATTTGACTCACAAATGGTTTGAGTGTGTTTACAACATGCAATGAGTTAATCTTGAGAGATTTGGAGGTTTGGTTTGAGTACATGCAATGGGTTCGGTTTGATTAAACTTGAGTTTATTTGACCAAGTCAACCGATGACTGGGTCGAGCTGATTGATCATGTCCAATGCGCTAGGATTGATGTTCAAAATAGTTTGGTGGAAATCAAAGATGATTTGAAGTTCAATTGGTGGTGATTGAGCTTTATGAGCTCAATTGAGTCAGATGGGTCAATTGATGACCAAAGAGTCCATTGATAGACGATTTGATATATGAAGTTCCTAGTGAAGTGATTTGGATCACAACTGAAGTCAATGAGTTAGTGCACTATGCAAGGCAGTGCACTGAGCCAACTGATTGCAGTGTAGGGCTGTTGATTGTCTGGATCATTGAGAGTGGTGATTTTTGATTGTAGAAGGTGATTAATTGATTGTAGATTGAATGATTGCAGTGTAATTGTATGTAGGTTGATGGCTAATTGATGATTGATGTAGAGTATAGGCAATGATTAATGATTGATTGAGGTATGAATGAAGGTTGATTGTAGAGATGATTGAAGTGATTGAAAAATTGTTTGGAGTTGATTGAAGTGTTGAATGAAGACAGGATGATTGACAACCATAAATTTGAGTAATTTTTGATGACCTCATAAAAAATGAGCTCAACAGTCTTATCAACAACTATAGCTCCGAGTTCTTAATTTGTAAATAATGATGGGTGTTGATATAGTTAATAAAGCTTTATGATCAATGAGCGTTGATAGTTAATGATGGTGGTGTAATACTTCTTTATTTTAATAATAATTTTGAGCACCTATATTTATTGTAAAATAAATTAAATGAATCAACTCCCCCACAACATAATGAGATAAATTAAGTTAGAATGTAAAACTCGAATTAATTTGGAATTCCTGTTATGAAATAATTATTAAATACTAAAATTTAATTGAGTTTGAGTAATGCTTAAAAACTGAAATAAGATGAAAAGAATGATGATTCATATTATATGTTCGAACAATCCAATATAATAATAAGAGTATTTTTGTTAGAAGTAAATTTATAGTTATATTTCCAAAAAAAGAAAAATAGAGGCATATTTACCCAAATAGCATATAAAATCAAATTTCACAACCTGTAGCAGTCTTAAGATTATTTATTTATTTTTTTTGTTTCACATTTTAAACTGAAGATTAATTTTTACAGTTCCATTCGCCGCCATTCCTGAACGAAAAAAAAAAAAGACTGCAGCCGCCCAAATTTGCTCTTGTGATTACAATCGTGCTTCTGTATCGACGGAAACGGCGTGAGCGCCTAGAGCCGGATCGAGTGAGAGCGGAGGATGAGCAGACGAGAGATCTAAGAGAGGAAGAGAAGAACGGGAGGAGCAGAGTAGGTAGGCGAGCGAGAGAGGCGTCGGCAGCGGCAAGCTCGAGGACTCCAAGTAAGGACGGAATCGATGCCCTAAAATTCCTTGTTCATTTATCTTCCATGTTCAGTCATGTGAAGATGTTTACAGCCTTAGGCTGTCTGCTCATAGAGCTTCGGTCTCTCACCGGAGCTAGTGTTTTCCTCTTTTGGATAATATGTCCCTTGGAATTATGGCAAGGAAGATCCTTAGCTGATTAATTGTGAATTTCACTGTTCCGATATAAATCTATTTCGATTGACATTTCTTACTCCTGCAATACATGATTAGGTTGTTTATCAAAGTTAAATTTTAATTTAGGTGGATTTCTGTGTGGTCGAGGCAAAGGTTAAGGAACTTAAGATTTATGCTATACTGATTTATAATGATTTGATAAGTTATAGTTTAGCCTCGAACAAAGGGTTTTCCTTCAATAGTTCAAAATTGAGATTTACGTTAATATTGTGTATTAATCTTGCATGAATGTAAATCGACAGAGTGTTTCCTTCTTGAGTTAGGGGACAGTTTTCTCTTCTCTTGCCTTTTCTACGCTTATCGGAAGCGGCAATTTTTCATTGTTTGCATGCTTTTCGTCCTTTAAGAAGTGGGTGCCGCTGCATGTTAGAGGAATGGGATAGAGTTTTTTTTTCCCACCTTGGGATATTTGTTCGGTGGTGTTCAGTAAGGCTTTAAAAAAATGCTTGTCTGCCATCTATTTGCTAGAACAAGTGGAGGATCACGCACCATCTAGTGTAATTTTGATGTATTTATAATTCGTTAGATTTGGGTGATTTCCAAATACATCATAAATTCTTAGTCATTGTTGTCGGCCACCTTGCTAGAGGTTGTACCCTTTTTGCTTTAATATTGGTTATTCTTATTAGACATTTGCAAGAGGTTGTAACGTGGTGTATGCTTTTTGCTGATGATATTCTTCTTGTTGATAAGACCAGAGAGGGAGTTTGAGGAAAACTTGAATTATGGAGGTCAACATTAGAGTCAAAAGGTTTTTATTTGAGTAGATCTACAACCAAATATATGTTTTAGATATCTTGAGTTTATTTTTCAAAGTGATGGTGAAGTAGATGGGGATGTTATTCATAGAATTCCAGTTGGATGGTTGAAGTTGAGGAATGCATCGGTCCTATTGTGTGATAGAAAGTACCCCTCAAACTTAAGGGAAAATTCTATAATGTGTTGGTGAGACTTGCAATGCTTTATGGTGCAGAATATTGGCCTTTAAAAGCGAAGTATAAAATTAAGTTAAGTGTTGTAGAGATTAGGATGCTTAGCTGGATGAGTGGTTGTACACTTAGAGATAGAGTGCAAAACGAGTAGTTATGTGAAAATGTTGGAGTAGTTCTAATGGAAAATAAGATTAGAGAGAGTCGTCTTATATGGTTTAGTTACATAAATTGTTGGTATTCCGATGACTAAGTTAGGAGAGTAGATGCATTATGACTGATGTTAAGAAAGGTAGAGGTAGGCCTATAAAGACTTGGTTATAAAGTATTATAAATGATATTTTTTAGTTAGATTTAAATGAGAATTTGACTCTTAATATAACACAATAGGGAAAAAAGATTCATGTAGCTGATCCCGCATAGTTGGATAAAGGCTTTGATGTTGTTGTTATTGTTGTTTAATTGCTATTAGCCACAACCCTTGGCTGTGGTCAACCTCCACCACCACTGTCGTTGACACTACTGCCCTCTCTCAACCATCATCGGCCACCCCAACATATGCCATGATCGCCACCCACCACATTCGCCGGCCACCGTCACCGCCCACTACAGTTTCCCCCTGCCACCCGCTGACCACCGTTTGCCACCATATTTCAGTTTTTACACTACATTCATCTTACTTCAAGTAAAAAAAAAAGTATTTGCATTTCCCTTACACTAATCCAAATATCTCCAAACATTCAAATATATTATTGCATCACTTTTATATTACATTCCATTTTACTCAGCATTCTTTTTTTAGCCAACCAAACAATCCTTTAGTTATTGAATTTGATCTTCTATTGAGGGTAAATTGACAAAAAGCTTCCTTCTATGGTTTATGGAATGGCAATGCCTTTATTTTTGTGTTTGATTTCTTTATTGCCCTATTTACTCATTGGAAGAGTCACTTTTGTGTTGCTTGAATGTTTTGTGCTTGAAGAAGTGGATGCCACGGCATGTTGTTGAATCCATAGGGCGGCACAATTCTTGTTAACTTGCAATAAGAGTTTTGTTGTGTTCGTGGAAGCTTGAAAATTGTTTGACTTCCTTTTGATTCAAATTGAAACCTTCCTAAACGAATTAAGCTTAATTTAGGAAGCCTTCTTAAAAAATTATACATAATTTAGGAAACCTTCCTAAACAATTAAACATAATCTAGGAAACCTTCATAAACAAATTAAACATAATTTAAGAAACATTCCTAAACAATTAAACATGTATTAAGAAACCTTCATAAACAAATTAAACATGACTTATGAAACATTCCTAAATAATTGAACAACTTCTCTTTGATTCCTCCTCTTCACATAATGAATAATAGTTTCCCCGGGTCCCACAAAGTTCCCCCCCCCCAGACATATCAGTTATCTGATAGGATCGTTTTGTTGCCTAGTAGCACCATAAAAATATGATAACATAAAGGGGCTCTTTGATCAAGTAATTGCTGTCAAATAACACTATTAAATTACACTGATGATCAAAGCCCATATGCGCCTTAATGGCTCAACCCCCATTGAGTTTTGAATCGTATGATAGATTTGATAGGGTACAAAGTCCTTTATTATTTATGGTCAATTTAAAATTATCTTTTTAGACAAATATTCAGTTTAGGTCTATAAGGTTCCTGATAGGAAGTACTTGAGTTCGCAAGTAATCCTAAGGGCAATACTTGAGTTCGTAAGCAAACCTAACAAGAATTGACAAAAACAGCAAGAAATAGGGATGATTTCAAAGAGAAATTAACAAAAACCATGCAAGAAATATAGTAGATTGGAGAAGAAATACAAGAGAAATACTCTGATTTAATCCACGAACAAGAAACCTAAATCAAGATACAAATTTCTTCAATTCGAGAGGAAGAAATACTATCCAAATCTTTAGCAAAGCCTAGAGCCCACACAAAACAAATCGTAGATCTCAAAATTTCAGCAAATCTTAAGATATCCAAACCCTAACCTCCAAAAGACTAATTAAATCCAAAGGAAGCTTACAAAATCCCTAAACAACCTCTTTCAAAATTTCCCTCCTAAACACTATTTAATTAAGCAAGTGGGCCCCACTAGGGCTTCTGCCCCCCCTTGGGTCCGCCCAAAGCCTTGGGGCGCCGGCTATAAACATGAACCGGTCCCTGTTGGAACGGTTCAGCCGGCCTCTCCTGGGCCGGCAGCGTAACATTACTTCCCTCCCAAGGACTCACCTTGTCCTCAAGGTGAAAAGAAGGAAATGGGAGTCTCACTCTGTCATATGATTCCCAAGTGGCCTCGTAGTTGGGAATGTTTTTCCATCTGATAAGCACTTCCTTGTTCCCCCTTTTATCCACTCTGACCCCGCCTAACTCTAGTGGTTCTAAGATCACTTCCAGCTCCTTTGTCAGTGTATCTGGCAACTTCGCACTAACTGTGTGCTCCCCTAGAGCTCTCCTCAGCTACGACATATGGAAAATTGGGTGTATGGTGGCCGTTGGGAGTAACTTTAATCGATATGCCACTGCTCCGATCTTGTCCACCACCTCGTAGAGACCAAAGTACCTCGGAGCCAATTTCTCGTTTATCTTGTTAGCAACTGATTTCTGCTTCTAGGGCCTTAGTTTCAAGAACACTTTCTCCCCCACTTCATACTGTATGTCTCTCTTATGTGTATCATCTCGCTTCTTCATGATTTGTTGTTCCCTCCATAGATGTTTCTTTAACTCCTCGAACACCTGGTCCATCTCCTTTAAGTACTATTCAACTGAAGAGACTGATGTGTTTCCTCTCCCAAAATGCACTAAGTGTGGGGGTCTCTTCCATAGAGCACCTTAAAATGAGTCATTTGGGACATAAAATAGTACAAAGTATTGCACCAATATTCGGCCCATGCTAACCATTTTGCCAACATCCGTGGTGTTTCAAAAGCAAAACACCTCAAATATATTTCCAAACTCTAGTTCACCACCTCTGTTTGCCCGTCTGTCTGTGGATGGTAGGCGGTGCTTCTCTTGAGAACAGTGCCCTGCAACCTGAAAAGCTCCCTCCAAAACTGGCTGAGGAACACTTTGTCTCGATCAGACACAATCGATTCAGGAATCCCATATAATCTAACCACTTCCCGGATAAATGCTGCTGCCCCTGATACTGGGGTGTAGGGATGTCGTAGGATAAAATGTGCATACTTACTAAGTTGGTCCACCATGACTGTGAATCCCTCTAAGCGTGGTAGGCTGTCGATGAAGTCCATGGACACTTCCTCCCATACTTTATTTGGAAGTACCAAGGGTTGTAGTAATCCTCTTGGAGTCATGGCCATATATTTGCTTCTATGGCACACTTCACACTTTGCCACCATCTCCTCAAAATCTTTATACATCCCCTTCCAGTAAAGCTCCGATGTCAACCTCCTATATGTTCTATGTACTCCTGAATAACCCCCCACTGCACTGACGTGCAACTCCTGTAATAAGTGAGGAATGTGTACGGAAATTCATGACATCATAAACCTCCATTGATGCAACCTCTCCGCCTCAAGATAGTACCCTGAATGACTACTATTATCTTTCACCAAATCCTCTCTGATCTTCCTTAACTCTTTGTTATGCATGCTTTCTTCCTTGATGGTCCCTAGTCAACCATCAGTGGTATTAAAACTGCCAACTCCTGAAGTTACCCAACACATCTGGATAAGGCGTCGGTCGCCTTATTTTCCACCTCTGGCTGTACTGAATCTCAAAATCATAGCCTAAACGTTTTGACAACCATCTCTGATGTTTCTCGGTCACCACCCTTTACTCTAACATGTACTTCAAGCTCCTTTGATCCGTACGGACAATGAAATGCCTTCCCAAAAGGTAAGGAAGCCATTTCTGAATGGCCAAGACATTGGCCATCAACTCTCTCTTATACACCGACTTTAATCAAGCCTTGGTTGACATCACCTAACTGAAGTATGCTATAGGTCTGTGATTCTGCAGCAACACTGCTCCCAATGCATATCCTGATGCATCAGTCTCCACAACAGATTTGATTGAAATTCGGAAGAGCTAATATTGAGACTGTTGTCATGGCTTTCTTTAACCTCTCAAAAGACTGGGTTGCTTCCCCTCCCCACAAAAAATTACCCTTATTCGGTTGCTTAGTCAACGACCAAGCGATGGTATTGTACCCGCTCACAAACCTCCTGTAGTAGCCAGTCAATCCTAGAAAACCCTTCAACTCCCTTATGTTCCTAGGCATTGGCCATTTCTGCATTGCCTCAATTTTTATCTGATCGGTCGCCACTCCCTCCTGAGACACTACATGTCTCAGATACTCCACCCTAGACTGGGCGAAGCTGCACTTCTTTAGGTTGGCCCTCAGCTGATGTGCCTGTAAAATTTTAAGAACCTCCTTCAAGTGCTCCAGATGCTCCTCCGTTTTCCTGTACACCAAAATGTCATAAAAAAATACAAGAACAAATTTCATGAGGTGCTGCTGGAACACCCTATTCATCAAAGACTGAAAGTAGCAGGGGCCTTAGTGAGCCCAAATGACATCACCAAGAACTCGTAGTGCCCTTCTTGCATCATGAGAGCCGTCTTTTGAATATCCTTCTCCTTCATCCTGATTTTGGTAGCCCGACTTCAAGTTCATCTTAGAAAACACTACTACTCCATGCAGCTAATCTAATAACTCATCGATCATCGGAATGGGGAATTTATCCGGAACCGTCTCCCTGTTCAACACCCTATAATCCACACAAAGGAATCACATTGTAAGAGAGAAGCTTGAGTTAAGATGGAGGTGGCATAGTGCTGTTGTGATGTAGGCAAACTAGAAAGAAAGAGTCAAAAGAGGAGAACACCATGACTAGTAGAACAAAACTCAATTCAAACTAGAATGCTGACATCCAAACAAACACCAAAACAAACGAAACAAAATTAAAATTAAAAAACACTACCCTCAGAACAACTGTCAAGCGGTTTCCTCACATGCAACGAAAAAGTAGATAAAGTAAAATAAGTTTTTAAGGGCTTGCAAACTAAGGGTCCACCACAGCTACAAGGTTCAACGTCCAACAAAACTCCTCCGGCAAATGTCACCAAATCAGCCAACAAACACCTCCAATAGCTCAAGAAGAAGGATACAAGTTGAGTGGAACTTGCGGAGAGAAGAAGAGGTTAGAAGCCCAAGACGAAATAGAGAAGAGGAAGAGAGAAATGGAACAAGCTCTCAAGCTTTTCCAAGGAAGAAAAAACCCTCAGGTTTTGTAGAGACTTTGCTTAAATATTCAACAACCTTTTATGCTTTAAAACATCTCCAATTTATAAGAGAAAATGGGGCAGCCAAACAGCCAAATCACCTCCAACCGAACTAATCAGGTAAGGGGAAATGGAAGGCCAGCAGACATTTCAGAACAACACCCGAAAATCCTCACAAAAAATCGAGAAAAGCAGCCATGGGACTGGCAGCCAGGGGTGGACAAAAAAAAAACCAAGTAGCTAGCACCCCCAAGGTTTGCCATGCCCAAGCACTACGTACTCATGATCATTGGATGTTTTCCATCATAGGGTAGCATAAAGAAACAAATAACTATAACATTCAAATTACAATAAAAAAACTAAAATAAACTGATATTTGCATGCATCAATTCCCCTTGGTGGGAGAATCTTATCTCCTGATGAGAAAACTTTAACAATTTTTTTATAGAGATCCGGATGACGATTTTTAAGCTCAATAGCATCCATCCATGTACAGTTTGTCAATGGACGTTTGCTCCATTTTACCAGAAATCTTTTGTGCTCGCCATGTCTAGTCTTAATAATCCTGACATCAATAACATATTCAATATGATCATTACTGTTTAGAATTGATGTGGAAAGTAGCAAAGTTTCAACTTTCACAGAATCATCAGAATTTCCTTCATATAAAAAAAGGTCAGAAACATTAAACACAGGAGAAGTGCCAATAGTAATAGGAAGATCCAGGAGAAAGACATTTGTGCCCAACTTTCGCAGAATATGAAAGGCCCAAATTTCTTTCTGCTTAATTTGCCAAAAGTACCAATAGGAAATCGTTGACGACGAAAGTAAGCCATAACCATGTCACCCTCTTTAAAATAAACTTCCCTCCGGTATTTGTCAGCAGCAGATTTGTATTTAACATTAGCCATACGGAGTTTTTCAAGGACTTGCTGTTGGACAGATTTAATATGATCAAAAATTTCGGTGGCTTCAGCACTAACTTTGTTAGGTAAAGGCAAGCAATTTTTATCCAAAATGTGAGGTATAGGCTGACAATAAATAATTTCAAAGGAAGTTTTTCCAGTGGATCCATTAACAGAATTATTGTATGCAAACTCAGCTTGGGGCAATATCAAATTCCATTGGGATGATTTCTCACCAGCAAGCCATCTCAGTAAATTCCCTAAGCTTCGATTGATAATTTCAGTTTGTCCATCAGTTTATGTATGATAATCACTACTAAATTGAAGAGTAGTTCCTAATTTAGCCCATAGTGTTCTCCAAAAGTGAGTCAAAAATCTAGTATCCCTATTAGAAGTAAATGTTCGAGGAATGCCACGGAGATGAACAATTTAAAAAAAATCAGCAATATATGAGACATTAGAAGTTTTCTTGCATGGAATAAAGCATGCTATTTTGTTAAATCGATCCACAACAACAAAGATAGAGTCATATTTTTGTGCAGTAACAGGTAGCCCTAAAACAAAATCCATAAAGATATCCTTCTAAAGTTTATTTGGAATTGGAAGGGGAGTATACAAACCAATGTTTTGAGAAGTTCCCTTGAAAGCTTGACATATTTTATATTGTTTCACCAGCTTAGCAAATTGCTTTCTCATATGAGGACAAAAATATTTTTCTTTCACTTAGACAATACTTTTTCTTTGACCAAAATGCCCACTCAAACCTCCACTATGAAGTTCTTGCATAAGTTGTTCTCTTAAAGAATTTTTTGTAATGTAAAGTCTAGAACCCTTAAACAAAAAATCTTGTTGAATGACAAATTGAGCAGATTGATCAGTTCCAGAAGTGAGACAAGATTCCCAAATTCTCTTAAAATCTGGATCATTCGCATAAGTGCCTTTTAAGAAATCGAAACAAGTTATGGTTGGGTAAACAAGTATCAAGAAATGAGACCTCCTTAAAGCATCAACCACTTTGTTTAGCACCCCAATTTTATGCTTAATATGAAAAGAGTATTCTTGCAAAAAAGAGTTCCATTTGGCATGTCTTTTGTTCAGATTTTTTTGAGAGCCCAAAAATCACAAAGCTTCGTGTTCAGTGTTTAAAACAAATTCTCTTTGAATTAAATAATATCTCCAGAATTTCAAAGCTTGAACAATCGCATAAAATTCCAAGTCATAAGTAGAATATCGAGATCGAGAATCATTTAGCTTTTCACTACAGTATGCAATGGGTTTTCCTTCCTGACTAAGCACAGCACTTATACCAATATGCGAGGCATCACAATCAACTTCAAAAATCTTTTCAAAATTTGGCAGGCTAAGGATTGGAGCTTGACTCATTTTTGTTTGATTTTTTGAAAAGTTTGTTCAGCTTCAGGTATCTACTTAAAGACTCCTTTTTCTAAACAATCAGTGATAGGGGCAATCAGATAACTGAAGTTTTTAACGAACCTTCGATAGAAAGAAGCTAAGCTATGAAACCCTCTCACCTCGCTGATATTTTCTGGAGTAGACCAGTTTTGAATTGCTTCAATTTTAACATGATCGACCTTAATTCCCTTCGAAGATACAATGTATCTCAAAAATGTTAAACTTGAAGTCACGAAAGAACATTTTTTCAGATTAATGTATAATTTTTGCTCTCTTAGAATTTGCAAAATTTGTTTCACATGATTAAGGTGCTCAGAAGAGTGAATACTATAAATCAGAATATCATCGAAGTACACTACAACAAACTTTCAATAAAAGGTCTTAAAACATGATTCATTGTTCTCATAAATGTATTAGGAGCATTAGACAACCCAAAAGGCATAACAAGCCATTTGTACAATCATTCCTTGGTTTTAAAAGCAGTTTTCCATTCATCTTCCGGTCTTTTCCTAATCTGGTGATACCCACTTCTCAAGTCAATTTTGGAAAATATTTTGGCACCACTTACATATCCAACATGTCATCCAGTCTATGAATTGGAAATCTATACTTGATGGTGATTTTATTTATAGCCTGACTATCCACACACATCCTCCAGGTTCCATCTTTCTTAGGTGTAAGCAAAGCAGACACAACACAGGGATTTTGGCTTTCTTTAATTAGACCCTTCTCTAACAGTTCAAACACTTGTTTAAAAAGTTCTTCATGTTCAGTTGGACTCATTCTGTAATGGGGAAGATTAGGCAATGTGGCTCCAGGTATTAAATCAATGTGATGTTGAATATCTCTCATAGAGGGCAAACCTTTTGGAAACTCTTCAGGTGTTATATCAAAAAACTCATCAATTAAATGTTATATTTCTTTAAGAATTTGAGAGTTTGAATCATTTTCTTTTTCTAACATCAGATATGCTACCTCAGATTGTTTTAACTCATTTGTGTTAAGAAGCAGTTCGGGAGTGGTTGTTTTTGCAGTTTTGTTATTTTTGGCAGGTGGGTCAGGAATATGTTTTTAAGGATAAAGAGTGAATTCTTTATTATTTTGAATCAAAGTGTAGGTATTCTTTTCCCGTTATGAATGATTTTGTAATCAAATTGCCAAGGGCGACCTAATAAGATGTGACAGACTTCATGAGGCACAACATCACAAACAATTTGATCTTGTAAGAACTCCCAATATTTAGATTAACAGTGCATTGGTTTATTATAGGAATCTCACCCCCTTCCTTGAACAAAGAGATTTTGTATGATTTGACAAGTGGTTTAGATTTCAATTTGAGCTTATCAACCATTAGTTGTGAAACAAAATTACCTGAACTCCCACTATCGATCAGTAGAGTGCAAACTTTTCCTTCAACTGTGCAGGTGGTTCAAAAAATGTTCCTTCTAAGCCACTTACCCCATTTTCCATTTTAGTAGTTAGGACTTGTCGAATTACTAAAAGTTGTTCACCTTTATCACCCTCTACATCAATTTTTTCTAATTTGATTTCATTTTCATGTTTAGATTCATTTTATCCATCTTCTTCTATTTCTTCGTCATTTTTAATGTTGTTATTTCTTGGAGGATTGTTTTTTCTACAAGCCGCAGAGAGATGCCCATATAACCCGTATTTGTAACATGGTCCAATCAGTTTAGGTTGTTCAGTAGGTTTAGGCCCCATTATTCCTTTACCCTTATCCAATGTTTGAGTTTCAAATGATTTAGTTCGCACACTCGATGTTCCTATAGAAGTTTGTGAAGATTGAGTTTTAACCCCGCCAGTCTATCGCCGTTTGTAAGTTTCAATTATTTTGTTGTGACCCCTTTGTTGTTGCTTTTCAATTTTTAGTGTCATTCGATAAGCCTCGTCGAGTTTAATTACACGGTGCAAATTCAGTTGATCTTGGATTATCCATTTTAGACCGTTGATATACCTAGTGACAGTTCTTTCCTTGGATTCATCTAAGTCATTTCGAGATTGGAGTTTATAAAAAATTTTCGTGTATTCTTCGACCGATTGATTACCTTGACGAAGGTTGTTAAACTCTTGAAATATAGTTCGTGCGTGGTCTGAAGGCATAAATTTCCCTTTCATTTTTTCTTTCATTCTTTCCCAGTTTTGTATTTTTTTTCCCTCGCCTTAATCTATTGTTTTGAAGATTCTTCCACTATGTGAGTGCATGATCAATGAGTTTTAAGCTTGCAAATTTAACCTTCCTATTATCCAGTATTTCCTTCCATTCAAAAGACTGATCCATTTTTTCTACCCATTCAATGAATTGGTCGGGTTGTAATTTTTCTTCAAAGTTATGAATATCAGTTTTAATCCCATAATCCCAATTTTTTGTCACCTATTTTGATTCCTAGGGACTTCCACACTTTCAGAAATTTGAACATTAGGATTGTTGACATCTATGTTTGCAAGAGTATTAGCCATGTTGTTTATTTGTTTTAACTGTTGCATCATTTATTGCCAATCCCCTTGATTATTAACCATTTTTGTTTTCTTAAGAAAGAGACTCACACCAACCTAAGATTTGCTAACTTGCTTTGATACCAAACTTGATGCAGGAAAACTAGAAAGAAAGAATCAAAAGAGGAGAACACCAGGACTTGTAGAACAAAACTCAATTCAAACTAGAATGCTGACATCCAAACAAACACCATAACAAATTAAAGCCAAACAAACGAAACAAAATTAAAATAAAAAAACACTACCCTCAGAACAACCGGCAAGCAGTTTCCTCACATGCAACGAAAAAGTAGGCAAAGTAAAATAAGTGCTTAAGGGTTTGCAAATCAAGGGTCCACCACAGTTACAAGGTCCAACATCCAACAAAACTCCTCCGACAAACGCCACCAAATCAACAAACAAACACCTCCAATAGCTCAAGAAGAAGGATACAAGTGGAGTGGAACTTGCGGAGAGAAGAGGTTAGAAGCCCAAGACGAAATAGAGAAGAGGAAGAGAGAAATGGAACAAGCTCTCAAGCTTTTCCAAGGAAGAAGGAACCCTCAGTTTTTGTAGAGACTTTGCTCAAATATTCAACAACCCTTTATGCTTCAAAACATCACCAATTTATAAGAGAAAAGGGGCAGCCAAATAGCCAAACCACCTCCAACCTAACTAATCAGGTAAGGGAAAATGGAAGGCCAACAGACATTCCAGAACAACACCTGAAAATCCTCACAAACAATCGAGAAAAGCAACCACGGGACAGGCAACTAGGGGAGGAACCGAAGGGGCAGCACAGGGAATCGGAACTAGCATCCAGGGAGACCGGAACAGGCGACGGGAAGGAGAACCAGGAGGGGAAAAATCGAAGAGACACAGAGAAAGGAAAAGGCAAGGATTCCACTCCACATAGTGAGCTAACAAGTGGAATAACTTTTCATAATAATGAGCTAAAACATCAGCTCAAGCATTAATGAGCTAGAACCAAGCAACTCCCATAAAAACACAGCTCAAAACCAAGCAGCCAAGCCCAGCCCGAGAGGCAACCAACAGCCCAACGACAAAAAAAAACCAAGTAGCTAGCACACCCAAGGTTTGCCATGCCCAAGCACTACCTATGCATGATCTTTGGATGTTTTCCATCACAGGGTAGCATAAAAAAACCAAAAACTATAGCATTAAAATTACAATTTTAAAACTAAAATAAACTAATATTTGCATACATCATGTTGGGAGAGAAAGTAGGAGTCCGACTGTTGCTTGATGTGAATGTCGAGGAAGTGGTGAGCTTAGCCCAGATGTTTCATGGTGAATTTACTATTTAGTTATTGAATAAGGTGGGCGATTATGGGTTATTTTTTGTTATAAGGAGATCATCGACATATATGAACTAGCATATGCGAGTTTGATTTTGGATAAAGATGAGGAGGGAGTGATCAGATTTGCTGTGAGAGAAGCCAAGAGGTTGTAAGTAGGTGGTGAAGGTTGTAAATCATTGTCTCGGTGCTTGTTTAAGGCCGTAGAGAGCTTTATGGTGATGGAAAACATGAGTGGGGTGTAGGGAATCTTTAAAGCCTTTTAGTTGAGTTATATAGACTGTTTCAGTGAAGTGTCCATGAAGAAATGTATTGGCAACATCTAGTTGTTGAATATACCGATTTTTGTTAAGAGCAATTGTGAATAGAACTTTGATAGTAGTGATTTTGGCTACGGGGCTAAATGTTTCATTGTAGTTAAGACCGTATTCTTGATGATGTCCTTGAGCTACGAATCTAGCCTTGTGACTAGCAATGGGGTCGTCAGAGTGAAATTTGGAATGGTATGTCCACTTGTAGCATAGGATAGAGGCTTTGGGAGGTGGTGGAATTAGTTCCCATGTACCTTGTTGTTGAATTGCAAGAAATTCAACTGCCATTGCAGTTCTCCAGTGGATGGATTTGATGGCTTTAAAATAACAGGTTGGATCGGTTGAGATGGTTGGAGAGGAGTGTATGTGGAGCAGGATGAGGAGGTTGCAAGGCTTTAATGAGCCAGTTTTTAGTCTTGTAAGCATTGGGTGTGTAGGTAAAGAGACAAGTTGAATTGGTGAAGAAGTGGGAGGAGAGGGTTGGTTAGGTGACGTATGATTTTGAGAGGAGCTGGTTGGAGAGTTGAATTGCTGTACGTGGTAAGTGGATGTGGTGGGACCTGATGAGATGGAATGAGTAGGAGGTGGTACTCGTAATTCTGAGGTTGGAATAGTGAATATAGGTGTGAGGAGAAAGGGGTTGGTGGATAGAGATGTTGTGGTAGTAGGAGTTGAGAGATGATGAAATGGGAAGGTATCTTCGTTGAAGGTAACGTGTCTGGAGACATGTATGTGTTTCGTTGTAGAGGGGAGATGTTTTGGGTAGTGGGAGATGACAACCAATATATGAGATATGTGGCTGTAAGTGCAACATCTGGCCAAAAAGTGTATGGAATGGATGCTGTGAGAAGTAAAGTGTGAGTGATGTCCAGTGTATGGCGGTGTTTGCGTTCAGCGAGCTCATTCTGTTCGAGAGTATATGGACATGATATTTGATGATGAATGCCATGGTGGTGAGGAATGAGGTGAGAGTTTTGTTTAGATATTCGGTACTGCCATCAATTCTGAGGCATTTGATTTTGGTAGTTAATTGGTTTTCTATGAGTGTTTTGAATGTAATAAAAATTTGGGAAACTTTTGATTTTTGTGTCATGGGAAAGATCCTCCATGTAAAGTGAGAGAAATCATCAATGAAGATAACATAATATTTGTAGCCTTGATTGAAGATGATCAGGGAAGGACCCCATACATCAGAGTGAATAAGAGCTAAAGGATTAAGACTATGGTTTTAAGACTTTGCAAAAATTAATTTATGGTCTTTTGAGGCATTACAGATAGAACAAACAGTAGTAAATCTAGGTATAGATAGATATTTGTTTGCTGAAAATTTGTATTGAGAACTCGACAATGAGGGTGACCGAGACAATGATGCCATAGAGATGAGGTTGATCTTGTATCAGAGAGGGTGGAGTTGCAGGATGCGGATTGGGAAGTGTTGATTGGATAAAGGCAATCACGGCATGGACCCCTGAGGATGATTTGATTTGTCTGCAGGTCCTTTATTACAAAACGATAGGAGTTAAATGAGATAGAGATGTTATTACCTTTTGTAAGATGAGATATGGATAGAAGATAGTGAGAGATATCTGGAATGTGAAGGAGCTGAGATAGAATAAGCTTACGTGATGGTGTCATACGTGATGGTGTCAGAAGTAATCCGACGCCTGAGTTAGCTATGGGGAGAGATTGGCCATCGCCGATGGGTGATGTTGTCGGTGGCATGAAATGGTGAGGCATTCATCATGTTGTCCATTGAGTAGGTGAGATGAGAGGAGGCACCGGAGTGTAGATACCAGTCCGCGGATGGGGCGGCGGAGGTGACGAGGGCTTTGGTGGTAGTTGGGGATGATTGTGGTTTGTAGTGAATGTTCAGGTAGTGCCAGGAGTTTGAGGTGGTGTGACCCTTCTTGTTGCAGATCTGACATGTAGGTGGAGGAGGTGTGAGGATCCGGATGTGGGATGGCATAGGAAGCTTCTGCGGCCAGGTTAATTTCTTCACTCATGAGTAGAGAGTAGAGATTATCCAGACTGATTGGGTGGAGCATAGTTCTGATGGAGGTTTTAAATGCTTGATAGGTCGGTGGAAGACCGTTGAGGGTGTATAGAATGACATCTTCTGGATTTATGGTTTGATCCGATGGCGGCTATGTTATCCACCAGAGATTTGATTTCAGTGAGATAATGTGCCTTGGTGAGGTTCCGCATAGTAATGTTATGGAGTTCGTTCTAGAGTTGAATAACTCGAGAACGATTTGAGGCTTGGAGGCGAAGTTTGATGGTGGTCCAAATAGTAGAGCATGATTCTAGGTGAAGAACGTAGGGTAGAACGGAGGGGGTAATGGTGGAGCAGAGAGCAGCCGCATGGTTCTGGTTGACAAGCAACCATTGATTGTATTGAGGATTGGGTTGTGTAGTGCCGTCCGCTTGCTGGATGAGGCGGGAAGGTGATGTTGTTGTGGGGTCGATGAAGCTAGCGAAGCCATTGGTTCGGAAAAGCTTCAGAACTTGAAATCTCCACTGGATAGTTGTCATTAGAGAGTTGGGTGGGTACAATGTTTTTGATGTTTGAGATGACAAATTTGAGGGAAGAGGGTATCTTGGGGTTTTCGGTGGAGGTGTGATGCGGGCAAAAAATATTGGGGAGCCTATACCTCTTGAACCCACAAAAGAAGAGTAGACGAAGCACCAAGATAGAAGGGAATTACTTAGAGATATTAGAACAAACTCTTACATTTCAAATCTAACATAGATTTAGAAATTAAAAAAAACTTACAGAGACGACTCGAACACTTAAACAAATTACAATGACTCGAAATTAAAGACACCCTAAAATTGCTTCACAATTAGAAGAGGGATACAGATGGAGTGGCACTTGTGGAGAGACGAAAGAGGTTAGAAGCCGAGAAGAAAGGTTGGAAAGAGCTCGCAAGATTTCCGGAGGGGATGAGAAAGAAGACGGACAAAGCTTGCAAGCTTTTCCAAGCAAACCCGCAGGTTATAGTTTTTCCAAAAATAACATATCATTCACTTTCTTAAAACATAACAAACCCCTCATATTTATAAGTATGAAAGGGGAATACCAAAAGACACAAATATTGAATTCTCATTGGAATTCCAAACATCACAAACCATTAAAACCCTATTGCTTTTCATGGAAAAACATCCCAAGCCCAAGAACTGAAGGAGCAACCACGGGAGCCAAGGAGGCCGCACGAAACCAAGGCGCCAAAGCCACAGGAAAACTCCCAGGCTCGGAAAACCAGCAGCCGGCCGGAAATCCAAGGGGCAAAGGCACGAAAAACAGCAGCCCATGGTGGAAGCCAAGGAGCCATGGCATGGGAAACAACACATCTTGGAATTCCAAAAGCCGGTTTGGAATTCCAAGAGACAAACATAATTAAAACACAAAAAAATAATAAAAATTACATTAATAAAAAGATAACTATGAACTAAAATGTTAGCTAATAATGAGCTAACCCTTAGTTCAATAAGTGAACTAAAGACCAGCTCATAAATGAGCTAAAATTTTAGCTCAATTTTGATTGAGCTTGTAAACTCGAGGGAGGCCAAAATTGCTTTATTTTTGACATGAGTTGACCCCCCCCCCATCTACATCAGACTCCCCTTCTTGAGGACTCAGCTCCCGATGAGTCAGTTCTGGTTGTCTTCCAAAGAGGAGAAGACGGAGCATCCAGTTCATTAATTAGGTCTTCATATTTCTGCATGATCTCATCTCGTTCTTTCAGAAATTTATCTTGTACTTTTTTTGAAGTACCTTTCTGTACATATGTGCATCCATGATTGAAGTTTGTATAGTTCATATTCCAGGGGATTTGTTGACTTTGATGGAATCCACCTATCCATAGGATCTTCAATTTCTTCAGGTTTGCTTTCTTCTGTTTTTTTGTCTTTTTTTTTTCATTTTTTTGATGACTCAAACAAGACTAAAAAAAAAAAAAAAGACTCAAAAGACTCAACCTAAACTTAGACTCACAATTCTTTTACGACTCAAGACTCATAAAACTCTCGACAAGACTTGACTTGACAAACTTGACAAGCCAAAACAAGATTTGACAACTAAAACCTAGGACTTCCTAACTTGCTCTGATACCAAAATGATGCGGGCAAAAAACATAGGGGAGCCTATATCTCTTGAATCCACAAAAGAAGAGGAGACGAAGCAGCACCAAGATAGAATGGAATTACTTAGAGATATTAGAACAAACTCTTACATTTCAAATCTAATATAGATTTAGAAATAAAAAAAAACTTACAGAAACGACTCGAACACTTAAACAAATTACAATGACTCGAAATTAAAGACACCCTAAAATTGCTTCACAATTAGAAGAGGGATACAGATGGAGTGGCACTTGCGGAGAGACGAAAGAGGTTAGAAGCCGAGAAGAAAGGTTGGAAAGAGCTCGTAAGATTTCTGGAGGGGATGAGAAAAAAGACGGACAAAGCTCGCAAGATTTTCCAAGCAAACCCGCAGGTTATAGCTTTTCCAAAAATAACATATCATTCACTTTCTTAAAACATAACAAACCCCTCATATTTATAGGTATGAAAGGGGAATACCAAAAGACACAAACATTGAATTCTCATTGGAATTCAATACATCACAAACCATTAAACCCCTATTACTTTTCACAGAAAAACATCCCAAGCCCAAGAACCGAAGGAGCAGCCACGGGAGCCAAGGAGGCCGCACGGAACCAAGGCGCCAAAGCCACGGGAAAACTCCCAGGCTCGAAAAACCAGCAGCCGGCCAGAAATCCAAGGGGCAAAGGCACGGAAAACAGCAGCCCATGATGGAAGCCACGGAGTCACAGCATGGGAAACTACACATCTTGGAATTCCAAAAGCCGGTTTGGAATTCCAAGAGACAAACATAATTAAAACACAAAAAAAAAACAATAAAAATTACATTAATAAAAAGATAACTATGAACTAAAATGTTAGCTAATAATGAGCTAACCCTTAGTTCAATAAGTGAACTAAAGACCAACTCATAAATGAGCTAAAATTTCAGCTCAATTTTGATTGAGCTTGTAAACTCGAGGAAGGCCAAAATTGATTTATTTTGGATATGAGTTGACCCCCCCTTTGTCTACATCAAGGTGTCTGTGGATGGTTCGCTGAACTGAGAGGTGGCAGAAGGAGCCATGGGATAAAGGAGGATCACGCCTGCTCTGATACCATGAAAAAGCTTGGTTTCCTATGCAGGTAAAGTTGCCTAATAGAATAAAGGCAGAAGTAAAAAGTATGCACAGTAATTCTATGTAAATGTGTTTTTCACTGATCTGTTATAAACAGTACATTGTGTATATATAGGCAAAAGCTTAAGATAGCTTTACACGTGATGGTTATGTTGTATGGGTTTGTTATGGGATGATGGATGAGATTTGTCTGGCTGTTGCTTTGTCAGTGGTGGTGGTGTTATGTTCTTTCACTATCAATTACATTGACGGTTCAAATGCTGGAATTAGCACTTAAAGCGGATCAATTGAAATCACATTCTCAGAGACCATCACAAAATAAAAATCTCGGTGTTGCATCCATTTTGATTGCTATGAAGTTTGAACTTAGTTATAGCGGTTTCTAGATGTTGATGCTTAAAGAAAAAAATATATATTTAAGCACAACTGGAAGTTAGATGGCTGTGAAGTTTGGGATCACAACTTTTCACCTGAACAAACACCAATCCAAGCATAAATCACACATATAAAATGATTCAGAAAGATCTAACTGAAGTTCATTTTTACTTAATTTGGCCAATTTGGAGTTGAAACTAGTAAAAATGGTGCATCTCCCTGGATAAGATTCGACTCATCATACTTTGTTCTTGAATGCATGAATAACTTGAATTATAGTTCAACTGACCCTAGTTTAAGAGAGAGAGAGGTTGGACTGAACACCCATCTAATCCTTTCTTTATTGAGTGATTAAGTCTTTGGTGGAAAAGGGGGTTGGGTGGTTTTGCTTTTCCTTGTTGCAAGCAGTAAGATGACAATCTCTGATCGTACTGGCATGTGCTCATTACCATGTAAACCATTCCAAAAAAAAATTCGACTTCTCAAAGTCGTTGTGCCTCAAATTATCCTATCAATCCAACCCTTTCTTTATTGAGTGACAGTTTTTTGGTGGCGGTAGGGGGGGGGGGTGTTGGATTGTTTTGCCTCACCTTACTGCAAGCAATAAGACGACAACCTCATATGGTACTGGCACGCGCTTGTTACCAAGCAAACTATTTCAAAAAAATTTCAACTATTTGAAGTCATTGTTGTTCAAATTCTACGTCATTTACCTCAATATGGGTGTGCATTTAGTTGGTTCAGATGAATTGGTTGATGGATTTGTTAAATTAATTGAATCGAATCAAAGGTAGACATGAATTGACCTAATCATTGGTAGATCCGAACTCAAGACAACTCAGCTTATTTAGTTCAGTTAATAAATAAAGACATTTTAAAGTATTATTTAAACAAAATACAAGCAAATAAAATTATCTAAATATGGAGTGTTCAATAAAAATGAGTTTTTATTTAGGCAAAATTTTGGTTTTCGGTTAAATCGATTTTACCATAACCCAAATAATCCTTTCAAATAAAAAACCGAATCAAATCAAGCAAATATGTTTTTTTGGTTTAAATAGATTAATGTCACCCCTACACCTCAAAATACTCCTTCGTAAAGGGAAGTTGATCAATATAAACATGATAGGGTATTGTAGTTAAATTTTGCAAGGTTTGTTCAAGACACAATTGGAATCAGCTATATTCAAAATATTCCCCCTAAACTACGCTTCACATACTTCCCAACAAATATAAGTTAGCTATATTTACTAGTTTATTCAGTTCCACTTTGAATTTTTTCTTGTAAGTATTCATATGAATTACATTTACTGTTAATTTTCTTTTACTCTTTTGAGCTTTAAGTGTAATTAAAAATTTTATATGAATTTATTTCAGAGCTTTTGTATTGAAGAAAAGATAAAAGTACTCCATAGTTTTAATGGCATTCATGCGTATCTGATAATAGCTGTTTGAGATGCAGTTTTCATTTGAGGAATTAATAACTTATAAGTAAAACTTATAAATAACACCTCAAATTTTAATATGTCAAAAAGAAATTGGCTTGTCAAATTTCCAAATAACTTATCAAAAACTAATATAGAAATGTTTTTCTAGAATATTTATGACTTTTTAATAATAAAAGTTTTTTTTTTCTCAAAATTGAGAGCATTCCTTATTATCAATTTAAATGATAATGAAATTGATATCTCACTTTCCATTTATGAAAAATAAGGGTTCTTTACCTCTTCTACCGCCACACCATCATTGCTGCGTCTAGTTGGAGGCCCCAGATGACTAGCTTTTCTTTTACTCCTTGTTTTCTCCTCTTTCAATTTGAACTCCAAAATTGGCTATATTAATCCTTTCTCCTTTGCTTAAAAGCAAGATGAAGGTGCATCCATCTTTTTACCTTTTCCTTTTTTCCATCTCGATCACAATTTCTTTTCTCAAGCTGATGATTTTTCCCAGTGCCATTTCATTTGCTTACTTTATGACATCAACAAGATATAAGAAAACAAACCCTTATGCAATTGATGATCATGATGATGATCATCTTAATTAGTTTTAGCCCAACTATTTGGGTTAGGTTTATGAATATTTATTTTTCTCCATGGAGTATTGTCTGAGAGTTTAACCTATTCTTCCAAAATCATTTTGACCAACTTCCATCCTTTGAACTTTAGGCCTACTTCTCCTTCATATATTCCCTTGAATATAATTTTATCTATTTTTCTAATGGGTATATTTTTTACTCTTTGTTCTATATATCTAAACCACCTAAGTCTATATTCAATTATATTATCCTTTATAGATATCACTCCAACAATTTGGCTAATATAATCATTTCTTAATATATGCTTTTTAATTTTGCCACACATTTATCATATCATTCTTATTTCTAGAACACTCAACTTATATATCTTTGATTTTTTTAAACGTCTTAGCATTGGATCTGTATGACATTGTTGTCTTAATGGTATTCACATAAAATTTATGTTGAATTTTTAACATTGTCAGCCTAATTGTACAATAACAACAACATCAAGCCTTTATCCCATTATGTGGGGTCGGCTACATGAATCCTTTTTTGGTGTTCGTTTTCTCAAGCTATCAGATACTATGTTAGAAGTGCTTTTTACATTCCATGGTGTCTTTCTTTGGAGTGAGATAGGGTTTGGCGTAAATTTTATGGTTGCTTGCGGACAGAAAATTCTACATGAAGATTTGATGTTAAGTTTGTTTTATTATTGACCGAATAAGTTTGTCTTCTTGCATCCAAGGTTCTCTCTTGCTGTATTTTAGGTTGTGACAGCTGTTTTTTATTTCGTTGCATGTCTCACTACATCCCTCCCCATTTTCTCTCTTCACATAAACTTTATAAATGGGAAAGTGTAAACCATAATCTGCATGATGATTTATCGCACTGAATCAGTAGGAATGCCTTCTCCATGAGAATTCAAATAATAGGAGCTTGATTAATCACTCTTGTTTCTAAGCTTTTGTTTGATAATATAAATTTATAATGCAATGGATTGTGGGAGCAACTTGTTCATGATGAAGAGGGAGCATATTTTAAGGTGATCATTTGAAAAGCTGAAATGATATTTTTCCTGGTTATCCTTCAAGAATGCCTTTCAATCTACACCTATTATTAAAATAAATCCTATATTTATTTTATTCAACCCACTATTTATGGGCCAGCTACAAAATCAATAGTCTCGTTGCTTTGCTCAACTCTAGCATGACAATTTAGTTTCCTTCTTATTAAACTCTAATTTTACGATCTATTGCTTTTTGTTTGAGATTGTAAAAGTTGGAAACCAACTATTTATGATCTTATCATATAATCAGAGAGTTTAATCTTTCAGTGTTCTGGTACATGCTCATTGTAGGAACTGCTATAGATTTAACTTGTTTAGATGTTCTGGTTGTACTAGAATTGTATAAGGTCTATTTTAAAAAAAATCATTTTCTTGTTTCTTTAAATAATTCTTTTGTTTTGTTACTTTTCCTGATTTTAAATGATTATGATGTTTTCTTTGGTTTAAATGTTTTCATACGTTTCATTCTTTAAGCCAATGAGTTCTAACCCTCGGGATATCCCGTTAGCCTTTCAAAGGGCTGAAAAGGCTTCAAATCCTTTTTATATCTAATCACATCATGCGCTTCTTTCAGAATTATTTGTTTCTTTGCCTATTGCCATACTTATATTGTATAGTTCTGTGATATGTCAGGATTATGGGTTTCTCTATTGCCATGCTCCGATAACCTCTTGCTCTATGGATTGGCTGAACAAAATCTTTAAGGGGTCGAACTATAAAATTTCTGAAGGAAAATACAGTGAAAACTGTGGGCATGATACGGACTGGAAAGAGAACACAGATTCCTTGGTAATTTTACCTGCTTTGTTTCCTTTGTACTTTTACATTGTTTTAGATGGTGTAATATTCCGTATATTCTTCTTGTTGATACATTTGCGTTTGCATAATGCACACATTTTTTAAGACATTTTCACAATGGATTTGCATTGTCATTAATATTTTTATATGATGCATTTGCATAGTGCACTTATATGTTGTATTTGCATAGTGCACTTGTATGCTTTTCAAAGCACATATTTGAGCTTGGAAACTTTTTGTGGTGTGTGTGCATGAATTTTTTATTGTTCAAATTTAATCTCTCGCATAAATATTTTGTTGCTAAAATGCACAAAAAAATTTCATTTGAGCTTTAATACGTGCACTCTGTACGCTCCCAAGTCAATATTGTGGATCCAGTTCTGAATATTATGAATTAGAATCTTATCACGTGTTGAGACACATCACATTCTTTTCTTTTAATTGGTTGAACTTCAGGGGCAGGAAATTAGTTTGGATCCAATTGCGACTGGTGGATATGTAATAGGTTGAATGACGAGTTGGGTTCTAAATGGGTTTGAGAGGACAACGTGAAGAGGAGTTTGGAAGAGATGGTCAAAAGAGGGTCCAAGCCTCGTTCTGTGCATGGATTGTTGCATGAGGAGGGCGAGTGGGGCAAGTTTGGGAAAGAGGAGATCGTGTGATCTCCTTCTTGACTGTTTGCTTTTTTGTATCGTCGAGGGTTTTGATAGTTTTGGTGGTAACGACATGTGTAAGACACGAGCATGCGGGCATGAGATTCAGATGATTAAGAATCCAACAATAACACAACAACATCAAGTCTTTATCCCACCACGTGGGATCGGCTACAAGAAACCCTTTTCTCCCATTTTGTTTTGTTAAGAGTCAAATTTTCATTTAAATCGAATAAAAAATTGTCATTTCTAATATTTTCTAATAAAGCCTTTTTTAAGTTTACCTCTACATTTCTTAATATATGCTAATTCTAAATTTCTAATACATCTACTCTCCTAACCGTGTCATCGGAAGGGCGACGTTTATGCATGCCTCAATAATTAAAAAAAATCATTAAACTTAAAATATATGCATCTATCAAATAAATAATTGATAAAAATCATTAAACTTAAAACATATGCATCTATTAAATAAATAATTGATAAAAAAATCATTAAACTTAAAACATATGCATGTATCAATTCTTGTTTGCGAACTATCGTAGTTCACGTGCTCTGATTTTTGCTCGTCACCTTTTATGTAGATGAAATTTTGATATGTTTGTCTTGTACGATGGATTGGATAATGTGTTATTTTTTAATATTTTTAATGTTCTTGTCTTGCCATGGCGGTTCATTTTGAAAATGAGTGATACTTTAGTGATTTTGACTTCAATCAAGATGTTTCAAACCATATTTGTGTGATTTTATTTCCGTTCTTCATCGTCATTATTGCGTATGATTGGATCAACTTTAGGAGTAGATGTGGTGGCCAACTAAAAGTAAGCTAAAAAAAACATTGTATAAATTAAAGAAATTACTAAAAACGTGGTTTGGAAGATTTGCCAATATAATGTTCAACATGCATGAAAACAAAGTTAAAGAGATTGCACATGATATGTGAAACACAAGGCTTCATGGTTGTCTATGCACTAATAATTTATGTTAATTATATTATCATAATCAAGGCTTTGAAAATCGTATCAGACAATGAACAAGGAGAGGTTAGCGGTTCAATGGTTCGACTGGGGCCGAACCGGATGACGTAATAAATATTTATTATATTTAAATATTATAATAATGACACAACTATTTGTAAATATATAACAAAAACTTAACATAATCATAATATGAATCATAAAAAAACATAACATTATATAAAATAAATTACATTATGCAAGGAGAAGAAGTGAAGAACTCACAGTGGGTTGGAGATGAGTACTTGAGCACGAGATGGAAGCCTTTAGTTCAGCGTTGGCTTCGCGAAAGAGCAGGCGACAACGACGGGATATGGAGTCGGGAGGCCGAACAGAGAAGATGCCCGAACGAATGAATAGTAGGGTTTTTTTGGTTTCGTATAAGCTTTAGGTTCTTTTATCTAAGCCATCCGATCAAATCTAAACTGCTCAACAATTTTTGGCTGAACTGCCCGATTATTAGAAACCAATACTGATTTTTTGGTTCGGCGGTTGAACCGTAGGTTCGAACTGTCTAAAGGCGGTTAGTCGTGAAACCGATTTTTAAGCAAACCGTAATTGGTCGGTCGGTCAGTTCACAGTTCAATCGGTTGAACTGGTCGGTCTGGTCTGGTTTTAAAAGCCTTGATCATAACAAATAGGACTTGTGTTGGCCCGTAATGGCAAACAAAAAAAAAAGAAAAAAAAAGTGTCGTACCTGTCCTGCGTCGAACTTCCCACATCGTCGCCATTCCTCCCACGTTCGTAGTCGTATCGAGCCATACCATTCGTAGTCGTGTCGAGCCATACAGCCACAATCTCAACTTCGCATCATTAAAAGGGTGCGGGAAGGAGGCATTCGGGCTCTCTCCCGATCTCTCTCCCTCACACACACTTCTTCGACTCCTTCGTCCTGTTCGACTCCACTCCCTCGACGACGTTCCCTCCAGGTCGGATCGGAGGTTATGACATTTTAATCGGAACCAATGATAGGAGTCGCTCGCATTGAAGGCAACTTTCTTCCTTTTGCGTTGCTTCTCCGGCACCTTCACGGCCGTCTGACCCCGCTCCATCGATTGACTTTCCCTTCCTTCGAATCAGAAGTCACAACGTTTTGATCGGCAGCAAAATGGGAGCTCGCTCACTGCAAGGGTTGCTTTCTACCTATCGCCGCTTCTTCGGCTCCTTTGTGGTTGAACGACTTCAGCCCTCGACAACTTAACCTTCCTGTTTGATCGGAAGTAGCTACAAGAGCTCGCTCGCGTGAAGGTTAACTTTCTCCCTGCCGTGCGCCTCTTTAGCCAAATCTTGTTACCGAGCAGCTTTGAGCATTTTTTTAAGTTACTATTATTATTAATAATTAGTTTTAATTATAAATTAATGATAATTAATTAAACTTAATTACAATTAATTATAATTAGTATTTAATTAATCATGATTAATTAAGATTAATCCTATTTAATCAATATTAATTAATTAATTGTATATTAGTTTAATTAATTAAATTTAATTATAATTGATAGTTTTCTAATTGTAATTAATTATTATTAATGATAATCTAATCATAATTAATTTACTTTAATTATGATTAATTATCTTTAGTTAGAATTAATTATTAATTAAATATGTATTAATTATAATTAGTTAATTAAGTTTAATTATAATTAACTCTAATTAGTTATTAATAATAATAAATAATTATAATTAACTTAAAAGGAAAAAAATAAATCCCTCTCTTTCCTCGATGCTCGTGACAGGCCGATTAACCACTTATACACGCTTTTCTTAGCGTGGTAGGAGGGAACCCGGTACGACACCTGCGACGAGGCAGGTAAGCAACCCTCGGTCCCAAAATCCTGTCCTTGGTGTGTGTGACGAGCCGGTCAACCACCTATACACGCTTTTCTTAGCGTAGTAGGAGGGAACCCGGTGTGACACACGCGACGAGGCAGGTAGCCCCGGTGCATACTTTTTTTAGCGTGGCCGGGACAACTTTAAGTACCGGTATGCGACTCTGTACATGCAGGGAAACAACTGCTTTTCTCTAACAACAAGTATCTGTAGAAGACCCATACACACATTTCTTAGCATGGCGGGGGAAGAAGAAAATACGGCCGCAGTGTCCTCATCCGTGGACACCTACCATACACACTTTTCTTAGCGTGGTGGGAAGGCCCAGTTTCCCGTAGTTTTCCCCTAAACGGGGGAGACGCCTGGAGGTTGCCGAAATTTCGGGTAAATGTAAAACTTCATTTGGACCTTGTTTGAACTCAAAAGAACAAGAACTTGGACTCAAATGAACAATGACTTGTGGACTTGAACTTGAACAAGATCTAAATGATGAATAAAAGGTCAACCCCAAATAAAATAAGATCAAACTGGAGTCAAATTCAAATCAATTTGAGCATGCAATTGAACTTTCAAAGACTTCAGAAGACTTTGAACAAGAAGCTTTCACTGTGGACATGCACTTGAACTCGAACTATACAACATCAAGTGGGACTTATGAACTTGATGAACTCAAATCTAGATGAATCTGAACTTGAACAATCACTTACACTTGAACTAAACAAACAACAAACAACAAACAGACATACAGAAGTCCTAGACTTGAATCAAATAACAAAGATCTGGACTAGAACTTGAGTTGCATAAGGAACTTAAATGCATTGCAAGAAACAATAATCGAATTCAAACCTGAACAAATGACAAAGAACTGAACTTTGAATGCTTAAGTAAGCATGAAAATGCAAATGTCAATTTAAGCTATGAATCATTTAGTTGAATATCAACTTTCGCCTCATGATTAGCATTGATGCATAGTCATCTATATGGAGTCTTGCTATCAAAGCCGGTCAACTTGCAAGTACAGTGGTCCACAAAAAAAAAGGGCAACATTGATGAGTTATAAATATGATGGATTCTCTACAAACATAAGTAAGAAATATGCAATGGGTGTGCTAACCCCTACATAGTCAATCTCAAAATGCAACACAATTACTCCAAATACGAATGCCTACGAGAGGCACTAGAAGATCCACATTCAGCATGTCAATCGTAGCCAAAGGGATTAAAAATGTAGAGTAACCATGTGATGTATCTAGATGCATTCAAGTAGATGTCGACACACACTACATCATGCCCACTGGAGCGAATGACTACTATTTAACAAATGTGTTGTCAAAGGAATGGGTACCTCCCACGACTATCTTAGATGGTTCGAAATATCTTCAATTGCCATGATTGTTAGTTCAAGATAGTGGCCATTAACTTCGAAGTACAAGGTATCGGGCATTGCCTACTAATTCCCATACGAGTTATGGGAAGAGAAAGCCAGATCAAATCATTATGAATGAACGATTCTCAATACAACCAGGTTCTGGTAGGGCTGCAAGCGAACCAAGCGTTCGACGAGCTACTCGTTGTTCAGTTCGATTAAAGCTCGTTTGTGATCGTTTAATTAACTAAACAAATAAACTTGAACAATATTTTAAATACTCGATTCTTAAATAAACAAACTTGAACACTAATGTGTTCGGCTCATTTATGTTTGTGAACAACATCGTTTAAAGCTCGTGAACAAGCTCGACATTAAGCTCGATAAGAAGCTCGTTAAAAGCCCGATTCGTGTTCGATTTTGAACTCATGAATAAGCTTGATAAAAGTAATTAATATTTGATTATAGAATATGCAACATGTAAGCTTCATTTAAAAATTTATTTATATTGATTAATATTATTTTCATTTTACATAGTCAATAGCTTTTATTATAAATTTGTTTGTTCATAGATATGTTCATGAACGTGTTGTTTGATTGTTTAAAAAAATTTGTTAAATATGTTCGCGAACATGCTTGATGTAATCGTTTGTTAGGAAGCTCGATAAAGCTCGTTTGTTAAGTTAATGAACATCTAAAAGTAGAGCTCGTTTATAGCTCGTTCATGCTTTTTTGTTTAAAGCTCAACAAGCACTAAACGTACCGAACATGAACTGAACATGAACCGAACATGAACACTCATTAATTTAAATGAACCAAACATGAACACAAACAATAAAGCTCAAAAAAACATGAACCAAACTTGAACAAGCTGATATTAAATGAACACTCACATACTCGGCTCGGCTTGGTTCGTTTGCAGCCCTAGGTTTTGGGCATTGAGTTGGATAAGATTATTGAGACTTGCAAGCTTCTTGATGAAAGATAGTCGTGCACCTAACACACCTTCTACAAGTATCTATTAATGAACATCAGGAGATTCGTTAGTGCACTACGATCTATCTGCAGAAAGCAATAAGTAGTGCATGACAGTCTACCTGTACAAAGCAGCAAATAACTCAATCCAGAAGCTGCTATAACATGCCACCGAATTCGTAACTTGTATACAAGCGGACAGAAGACGTGTATAAACTTTCAAGTAAAGCATTGCATTCAAATGATGGTTGCCCGCTCAATTGATCAAAGCTAAATATCCAAAAATATCCTCTCACATGCACCGTAATTTGTATACATATAGGCACACACAAGGGATAATTACAATCATCCACCCGCATGGGCCCCGACGAGTATGTTGTAAGGATACATCTGACGTCTAGGGATGTTGCGCAGGTCAATAAGTAAATTCAAGTTCGAACATGATTCTTCTATGCAGATCAATAAGAGTTGACAGGGTTCGAACCATCAAACAAATATACGGTTGTGGCGACCTATATATTTGTCCTAATACATTCATATTAGGCCTTCAAGGCCTATAACAATGAGAATTCACTAATAAAGTGGGCCCGTTCTGGTCCCCCCGGGTCCGGGCTAGAAGAATCTGCAAGCCCCATGGTAGGAATCAAGTAATGCCCTCCAAGGGTACAGGAGTTAATGACTTAGATCAGTTCTAGGCTGGATCCCCGATCCAATGGATAAAGAATTCCTAGGGCCCCTTCTAGTGGGTGCCTGCCCGTGGGAGATAAATTCCTGATGTAGGAATACTAAGAAGCTACCTGGGCCAAATAAGCAAGAAAATATAGCTGCTTGGTCCAATCCGGAGGTGATGACCGCCGGAAGGAAGGAGCTAGAAGCGAAAAAAAAAGTATACACTGGAGGTTTGTTTGGAACCCAGAGAAAAATCCGAAAGAACATCTGAATCTTGAAAAGCTCCGGATATTCAGTTGTTCAATCTGCGGGTGCTTTGAAAAGCTTTCTTCCCGTGTAGACATGATTTGACGAAAGGTAAAGAAGGAATCCGATTATATAAGACTCAAAGTCTAAAGCGAAGTCTGAGTGACGGTGAAAGGGTCCGAATGAAGAAGGCTTCACTTCAAAGCCAGCAAACGTAGGCTGAAAATCAAAGCCGTAGCTAGCGCCTTGAGTTTTGAAGCTTCCAAATGAAGTACTAGCGCCCAAAAACAAAAATGCACTGTCGAAGCGACTTCATAAGATTCATCGAAATAGTTTTCTTAGTTATATGCTATATGGTATATGTAGTATTTATCCTTATGAGATACCGTAGAAAATGTACAAAACGAATTTCATTCTAAATTCAAGTTGAAGTTCTTAACGGCTTACTGGTCACGGCCTACCGAGGGGGACAAGTTTAGCTACTCAGATGTTTCAGTTCGTGATAATGTGCCATGTGCTTTCAGTTCTTCGTACGCTGAGAAACGAGAATGACTTCTTTTGGTCGAATAGCTTGAACTGGTTCAGGACGTCTGTCACCGTTAGGTAACTAACAGGTTGGAGCAAGTGGATCATAAGTACAATTAGTAATGGTTGTAATTTCCAGATTGGCCGATGTGCCCCGATGGATTTTGTAATTCAATACTTAGAGCTTGTAATTAGGATTTCTGCATTGGCTCAATATATCTATAAGTTTTGTGGTGACCGGTATATTTGTTTTAATACATTCATATTAGGCTTTTAAGGCCTCCAATAAAGAAATTCGTAAACAAAGGCATAAAGCCTATGAAAAACTCGATCCTCTGTCGATGGCATGACAGATTTGAGAAGGTTCAGTCCATAAATGAAAATGCCCTCAAATCTCCACAAAATTTAAATATTTTTCAAGTGACCTCAAGGTCACCCCGATGATGGCCGTGTTGAATGTAAATCTCAACCGGAGGGGTTAGTTTCAAATATTTCATAAACAAAGGCATAAAGTCTATGAAAAACTCGATCCTCTGTCGACGACATGACAGAGTTGACAATGTTCAGTCCATAAATGAAAATGCCCTCAAACCTCCACAAAATTAAATGTTTTTCAAGTGACCTCAAGGTCACCCTGATGATGGCCATGTTGAATGTAAATCTCAACCGGAGGGGTTAGTTTCAAATATTTCAAGTGCCACACAAATGCCAGAAAATCGAAACTTCCAAAAATCATCAAAATCCAGATATTTAAAACTTAAATTCAACCATTCAAACACTTAAAACAAAATTCATCCACCCTCCGCAACAGTTTGTCGGGGTGGACAAATCAAAATTTACTTCAGCTCACATAGAGCTAATATCTAGTCGAAAATATCACTAGGATCAATTCTCAAACAATCTCCTGCCAATAAGGACGTGGTGTGTGTCTTCTGACCAGTGGTTTTGCCGTAAAATGACACCGCAGGATAAATGGTTATGATCCGGGGCCCTCTGAACCGAGTGATTTTGCTGCCAAATGGCACCACAAAATACCGGTTATGGCCAGAGCCAATACGATTCTTAGTGGCATGAAATCCTTGAGATATGAATCAATAGAATATGATCGATATGTCACAAAGCTATCTGTTAGCTAAGGTGGATTCAAATTTGTCCCCTTAGGCAAATATACATCCCAGGTTTATAAGATACCATTGGATGAAGCAACCCATGGCTGCCGACAAGGATCCTTCTGTCAGGTTGGGTCGATTACCTCTTCTGACTAAGTAGACTAGGGACCACAATGGCTCGGGACGACGGAACCATGGGATCTTGATCGGGTCCATTATCCATTCCCCCACCATCCGCTTTTAGTGCAAGATGGTGAAATTTCAATTTTAAGTATCAAACTTCTCAAATATTTCAATCCCAATTCCCAAATCCAAACCTATGCTGCTACTCTATGCTAGATAACACGTATTATCTACGTATCTGATTGACGACTAGCCTTAATCGAAAGTTCTCTCTCGTTACCGGGAGGGGTAATGAACTATAGGGGCTTATGCCTATAGGAAAACAGAACTTAGATCATAAAGTCCTCGCAAAATGAGGGTGAAATCTTTGGGTAGTGTCTTATCTACAAACCCATCTGCCTTCCCCAAATTTACCCCAGAATTTAATCCGTTAAAACTCCCCCGAAAAAAAAAAGTAAAAGCAAAGCGAGCGGAGGCCGGGGCCGAATTTTCGGAGCCCACAAATTGAGAGAAATGGAGAATTTAAATAAAATATTTCTCCAAAAATTTAAGTCAAAGAATTCAGAAAGCTGAAGTACTTCACTGAATTGATATTGCACCCTTGAAATGGAATTTTCATACAACAACAATAACATCAAGCCTTTGTCCCTGATGTGAAACGTACATGCGATGGAGGAGTCACTTTAAGAAATTAAAAAGATCCATTGTAACTTAATAACCCAAAATAAAATTATCATTTATAGCAAAGATTGATCTTTGGAATTCGTGGTCTTTAACTTGGTTAGGCAAAGTCGAGCAAGATCAATCAACCAACAATTTAAGAAACACAAAGATAATTGTAAAAACTACGATGGTAACAAGAATCCACGAATTAATAAAGAGAACTTTCACCTTTGGAGTCCATACGCTCAACTAGTCTAGACTTTAGCGGAAGAAGCGTCTCCACCTTAGAACCGAGGTCACTCCGAGGAAGAAGGAGCCATAGATCGTCATTCTTGGATAGGTGGCCGGAGTGGTGGAGGATGGTGGTTGTCCAAGGATGATCAAGTCCACGAAGGAAGTCGAGCGAGCGAATTGTGAGCCCAAGAGAGGGTGCAGGAATTCCGAGAGAAAGGTCCGGTTTTGGGCAAATAGGAGAGGAATTAATTTGAAAATTCACATCAAGACTAAGGGGAACGAGGGGCAGCCAAGGGGGAGAGATTTGGGGCTGAATTGGTGGAGATGGGGAATTAATTTGGGAGAGAGAAGGCAGCCATGGAGAGGCCGGCCAAACTAGAGGAGAGAGAAGGTTTCATTATATAATCAAATGGGGCCCACACAATTAAGCCACAGACTTTAAATAAAACCTGTAATAAAATCAGATTTCAATAAAAAAAAAAGGTTTCCTTTTTGAGGGTGTACGTAATAAACATGCTCTGACATTCAAATTGAAAATCCCATGTCAGTTATCATTTGCTTAATATGGCTGTTTAAAGCAGCCATTAATCAAGCATTAATTGCATGATTCCACGGGTTGTACCTCTCAGAGAGGATCGGCGGCAATTGGCTGCAAGGAGGTTTCGGAGATCTGGGGGAAGCCATGCTCACGGCTTGAACTGCTGGCTGTGGATTTGAAAATCGGTAAGGAGGAGGGGCGTTGGCTGCACTGGAGTTCCTGGATCGATGGCCAACGCTAGGAGAAAAGCTTGGCCGGCGGGGTGGCAGCCAAAATGGCTGGAGGTTTGAGCAGGCTAAGGCTAACGAAAACAAATGCAGGGAAAAGGAGAGAAAACAAGATCTAGGGATTTGGACCACCACAAAATTGCTAACCTTGATTATATTCGCGTTGGACTTCCACAAGATGAGATAACTAGAAAACTAGAACTCACTAAGAGATCTAGTCCTCTCCGGCGAACTCACTAAGAGATCGAGGAGGGTGAAGAACTCACCAAGAGATCTTCTTGAACTCACAAAGAGAACACATAAGGGTAAATTTTCATTTCATCCAAAACTATCTATTACAAGAGAAGGACCATATAAATAGGCCTCACAATGACAAATAAAAAGCAAAAGACTAAAATGCCCCTTAGGCTACAATAGCGACCAAATACCCATAAGGGCAAAAACGGAAAAACATAAAATAAAAATAAACTACTACATAAAATAATGAAAATACAACTCATGCTCGTAACCATCGATCTCCGGCGTCGAAAATGCTGACGATGTCCTCATCAGTCCCACTACGTGGGATCGGCTACATGAATCATTTTTCTCCATTTTGTCCTATTGCAAGTCAAATTCTCGTTTAAATCTAATAAAGAAAGACCATTGGAATTTTCATACCTCAATAAAAATTTATAACAAACCTGTTGGAAGAAATGATTAAGTTAGGATTCAAACCTGTTAAGAGCTCTATGGAATTTAATTATAAACTTGGAGATGATCAATATATATATATATATATATATATATATATATATATATATATATATATATATATATATATATATATATATATATATCTTTGTAGAAAAATCTCCTATCAGTGATTGGTGGGAGGACTTATTTGCTAATCATTATACTAGACCTTACATTGCCTATATGTTGAAGTGTGGTGAGTTAGTTCATACACAATCTTAAAAGTGTCACATCTTAGGTTAGCATATAAAATTTTACAATATTTTAAGGAACCTTGGGCAAAGGAATTTTGTTAAAAATGGAGAGGATTTGGTTCTTGAAGCATACATGAATACATATTATGCAGGATTTATAGTTGACAGGAAGTTAACTTTAGGATACTACATATTCTTATGAGGCAACCTCATGACTTGGTGAAGTAAAAAATAAGAGAGATTCGTTAGAGAATTTGAATTTTGATATATGGAACAAGGAATTTGTGAATTGTATGGCTAAAAGTTATTATGAAAGCTTTAAAGGTTGAATGACAATATCCTATGATGCTATTATGATAACATGTCAGTCATCATTATTATCTATAATACAATGCAATATAAATGCAGGAAGTAATATTGAAGTTGATAGATACTTTATAAAGGATATTCTTGACTGTCATCAAATATGTACTTTGTACCTACATGTGAATAGTTTGTTGTCATTCTCAAGAAAATATTAGGGACAATTCTTTTAAAAAACATCTAACAATCTTGGAATGTATGACACTCATTCATTAGCTTGATGGGGAGTGTGTAGGACCCATAGTTTCTAAGATATTGGCCAATCCACCCTCTTTTCATCCTCTTCTATTGTCATCTCATTAATTTGTGTGATCCCTATTACCTACTCACCAATCAATGAACTATTATAATTTTTTAGTGATTATTATTTTGCATACTTCAATCCATGGACTATTATAATTATTCTATAATTATTATTATTTGATTTTGTATTTTTTTATTAAAAGAATTTTTAGGATTGTATAATACTACACAAATATTGGAATGTAATAGATAGTTAATTATCTCCTATTTCTTTTAAGTGTGTTAACTCTAACTAATTTTGTGACATCAATATGCTTATATAATCATTTTTTTATTTGATTGTTTTGTCGAGGACATACCTTGGTGTATGTTTTTTGTTGATAAAACTAGAGAGGGAGTTGAAGGTAAACTTGAATTATGGAGATCAACCTTAGAGTCTAAAGGTTTTCGCTTGAGTAGGTCTAAAACGGAATATATGGAGTGTAATTTTAGTAGTAATAGATCTAGTGTGGGGATTGTGACTTTGGACGATCAAGTCATTAATAAGAGTACACGTTTTAGATATCTTGGATCTATTGTTCAAAGTGATGGTGAAATAGATGTAGATATTATCAGTAGAATTTGAGTTGGATGGTTGAAGTGGAGGAATGCATCGGGCTTGTTGTGTGATAGAAAAGCCCCCCCCCCCTCAAACTTAAGGGAAAATTTTATAAGATGGTGGTGAAACCTGCAATGCTTTATGGTGCTGAATGTTGGACATTAAAAGAGAAGCATAATACTATGTTAAGTGTTGCAGAGATGATGATGCTCAGGTGGATGAGTGGCTTTGCCTTTAGAGATAGGATACAAAATGAGCATATACGTGAAAAATGTTAGAGTAGCTCGAGTGGAAGATAAGATTAGAGAGAGTCGCCTTAGATGGTTTGGTCACATAAAATGGCGGCTTTCCGATGACCTAGTTAGGAAAGTAGAGATATTAGATTTGACTTATGTTAAGAAAGGCAGGTGTAGACTTAAAAGACTTGGTTAGAAAATATTAGAAATGATCTTTCTTTATTATATTTAAATGAGAATTTGATTTTTAACAAAGCACAATGGAGAAAAATGATTCATGTAGCCGACCCCACGTCTGGGACAAAGGCTTGATGTTGTTGTTGTTGTATTGTTTTGTTGAGGATATGAATATTACGTTTTCTTAAGATTTTTGAAATTTTGTAAGTAATACTGATATTAACAAAAATTATGCCAAGTGACACTAATTAATAAATGCTAATTTTGGAGTTTTGTTAACAAGTGACAATTGTCACATGTTATAAAACATGTTTTTATTAAGAATAGTGTTTTTTTTTTTTTTTTTGGTTATTGTTAAGCTCTTTTATGAAGTACATATATGTGATATTATACTTCATCGAATGATGCCTTTTGTAGAGAATACTAGATATTATATATTTTATATCAGTAAATTGCCATGGAGTTTTTTTTTTTGTAGTTATGCCGTGTTGCTTTGTCTATGTTGTGCCCTTTTATTTGTGCTTCATAGCTTCTGCATTGATAATTTTTGGAATGCTCCAGTCTCAACTTAAAATGGATGATCTATAATTCATGCTACAATTTAAATACGTGGTTTAATCCACATTTCAAAGTTAGTAAACCATCCTTAGGGCTCTAGTTTGTCCATTGGCCATTAAAGCACTCTTTCAGATAATTCTCAGGGCAGTTATTATATTATTTTCCTGTTTAAATTTTAAAATATTGTTCATCATCTCATATCCACCTCTTTTACTTTCCCCCCTTTTTATTTTGTTTGCATTATCTTTTGTCTTGGTTTCAGGATGCTCTTTCAGATTTTGATGATGAAGATATAGATCGTGCTATTGCACTCTCACTTTCAGTAGAAGAACAAAATAAGGCAAAGGAGATTGGTAAGTAATATGACTGTAATCTAACAATAACCTAGGATTAATTATTCTTTCTTTTATTTCTCTTGTGAAATAGAAGTCATGCCAATACACTGGGTTTATTTTATTGTCTGAGCTTCTGAGAAAAAAATCAGATATTTTCTCTTAATTGAACTCAAGTTTGGCGATGTTGATTTTTTAACTTTGTTTTTTTGTTCTTTTACTCTGCAAAACCATTTTTTGTCAAAATACCATTGCCAGTAAAGTTCCACTGTGATACCTTCTTTCTTTTTTTACCCTGCTGTAAGTTCCTAAAATTAATTGCATGCAAAGATTTTATATGATTGATCACTTTGTAGCCCTTTCCATCAATTTTAGATACTGGGTCTCACTTGGATGAAGATGAGCAACTTGCCAGAGCTTTACAAGAGAGCATGAATATTGCTTCACCTCCTCGTGAAAATGGCTATCCTTCTTCTCTTGGGAATGATCATCCTGCTGTCTTTGATAATGGCCACTCCCATGCTCGTGAAAATGGGCACAGGAATATTTATCAACCGATAACATTCCAGTACTCTTCAGGATTCAGGTTTTCCTTTACGTTTGAAATGCATTTTATTCATATAGTAATCAGCGGGGTTACTTATGAAGTTTTTATTGACCTTAGGCCATTTCTTTTCTTTTGCTTGATTTTTTTTGTACATGTGTTTTGGTTGGGATTTAGAGTTGCATGTTGAAAACTATTTAAAATTGATAGAGTTCTTTATAATATGTTCTCACGCATAGCCGAAGGAAAATGTTAGTGTACAAATTGTATCTCAAGCTAGCAAGTGCGTTTTAAGGAAAGTATGCAAATAGCTCAACAAAAATTTCTCGAAGTAATGGAAGAATTTTTAAAATGATTTTCTTACTCTCCATTTAGCAATATTTATAGTTCTTTGGAGTCTTTGGACAGTGGGTAATTTGTTTTAGTGTGCACACGGGCACTTCTAGAATTTCGTTGAATTTGTCCTAACTCAAATTCACACAGTAAACGTGAATATTATATATGAATAAATTAATCAAACAATGAATCACACCCACAAATATGTAATATGAGTGCATACTATATAGTGAACAACAAACTCAACTAAAAAGTAGAAAATACACATGTGCACGATGGTGTTGAATTTAGGCTAAGCTAATTGTGATGAGTGTTGTAACTAGCATGCTCAATGGGGATTATTTATGAAGCATTTACTGTCCTTAGGCTATTTCTTTTCTTTGCTTGAATTTTCAGGGCGTGTGTTTTGGTTGGGATTTAGAGTTGCATGTTGGAAACAATTTGAAATTGATTGAGTTCTTTAGAATATGTTCACAATAATCACTCTTTATGCTCACGCATAGCCAAATGAAAATGTTAGTGCCCCTAAGGATATTTCAAATTATGTAGTGGGCTTCAGGGAAAGCATGCAAATGACTCAATAAAACTTTCTCGAAGTAATGGAAGGGTTTTAGAATGATTTTTTACTCTTTATTTTGTGATATATAGATAGTTGTCTGGGCGGTGGGTAATTTATTTGTTTGACAAGTGAATGCCAGATAAAGAGGGGGAGACGGGGGAGTGGGGTGTTAAATTAAGTGTGCATGGGCACTTTTAGAATTTCTTTGAAATTCTTCCGAACTCAGATTCACACACTAAGCATGAGTATTATATCTGAATAAAGTAATCAAATGATTAATCACACGCAAGAACATGAAATGTGAGTGCATAAGATAGAGTGAACAATGAAGTCAACTAAAGTTAGAAAGCACAGAAGTGCACAATGGTGTTGAATACCAGGCTAAGCTAATTGTGTGAGTGTTGTGACAAGCGTGCTCAATATAAATGTATTAACACTTCTACACAAGCCTATGATCTCTTGATTCAACAAACACCAAACATGACACAAGTTCCTAGAACAAGATGATGATGGTGTATAAAGATTCATGGTAGATGTGAGAGCATACAACTTCGTGCATAGCAGATATGTTTAACTCTTTACAAAGAGCACATGAGCATTAAGGAAATGAATCACCAACTAAACATTTAATAAATCAATAATAATAAATGAACAATTAAAGTAACCTAAGCTAAAGAGCAATTTGGGCAAGTATTTTACGTGATTCAACACAAAATCGGTCTGCAACTTTGTCTAATTTTCACTCATATTTGTTAATGGTGCGCGTCATGACACATGGAGCGGCGCGGCGCACCTACGGTGCCAACTCCATGGTGCAACGCACATATTCAAGTTGGTGCGTGTCATTTGCGTCATGTGGGCGCATGGCGAACGCCGCACGCCATTTGAATTTTAGGATTTTTTAAATATAATTATAAATATTTTTTTAATATTTTTATATTTTAATTTCTAAAATAATGTAATAATTAATTTTTAAATTATTTGATATGATGAAAATAGTTTAGTTAGGTTTTATTAGACTTTATTATAATAGAAATTTTGGACGAATTTGAAGCTCACTTTAATGGTTTGGACTTTGGACCACAAACATATTCAACCAGACCTTACCCAACTTGATTGATACTCTAAAATAGGATCCATATAATGATTTCTATACTTTTTTATTTATTTTGCACCATCTTCAAATTGGTGCGTGCCGCGCCGTGCGCTATTCGCCATGGCTCCACGGGGAACTTTTCGTCATGGTGCGCCATTCACCATTGATAAGTATGTCTTCATTTGTCACGACCCGACCCGATAAGCTCGCATAGGCGAGGCGGGAATGAAAGTCGGACATTAGAATTTAAAACATTCACATTTTATAATCAAAACATCTCTAAACATATAGAAAGAGCCACTAAAATGTTCTAAGTAAATATTTTTCTTTCTTTTCATCTATCATTCAATATATCAACTCAAATATAGAGGTTCAAAACAAAAAAGGATATCCATAAATATTCCCTTAGAAGTCATCCTGAATCCTTCTAACTCAAAATGTCAAAAACCAAAAAGAAGGAACCTGTCGCGTAAAGGGTGGTTTATCCGTCATAATCGCTTATCAGGTTCTCCTGAAAAAATGTTCCATAAGTTGGGTGAGTCACAACTCAGTGGATAAAATGACATTCAATTAAATTTAGAAGTAAGAAAAGGGGTACAACATGCATATACTTCTAAGTAAGAAACATTCAACATGCCATAATACATTATTTAAAGTGAAAATGCCTCTAAGTCAATCTTTATGTTCTCTTCCTTTGCATATGTTTGCAATCCTTTCTCATTAAGCATTCATGATTCATTTGATGCCTCATATACATATAACATAATGGCATGATATCATAATAACATAATATTAATCATCCGTCGTGGAAGTATCATTTGTTTTGTACTAATCAACTACACTTAATTGGCTATTCCTTTACCATTTGGTTCTAAAGAACCCCTTTATCATTTGGCTCAAAGGAGCCCCTTTACCATTGGCTCAAAAGAGCCCCTTTACCATTGATACTCCGTATCAAATATGCACATGCAAATATTCCTTATTTATTCATAAAAGAGACTTTAGTATGTCATTCATGTGTATGGTCTAATGTTCTCATATGATGTTACATGTTTGCATAATTATATGAAAAGAGAGAGATGATCATATATACTACATGTAAAAGAGACATATGCATTACATGTAAAAGAAACATAAGTTTTACACTTTCTATCATCATTACTTGAGAGATCTGCATTTGTATCATGTGTTCAAAAGCATTCATGTAAGAACATGCTAAGCCACATATGAGAGTACAAGTTGCATTTAAAAAGAAATTACTTTATACATGATTGCATTCAAAGAATTTTTCAAATTTAAAAGAATTTCATTTTACCTACCTCATTACGGTGTAATTTGGCAAACGTCCTAACGAACTCTTTCCTTTACACAATCAATATCTAAAAGAAACATAACATAATGTGTAAATATCACATGTTTCCACATAAACCTCTCAAAATCCTAAACTATGAGTATAAAGAACTCATCTATACACTATTCTTATACTTTCTAATTGAACCCTTTTCCCAATTCATAATTAATCTCATTCCTATTTTCTCTAAAATTGGGATTTAATCATAATCTTAACCTTTTGGAAACCTCCTTCATGTCCATTGCATAACACATGCATAAAGAACCTCTCTTACACTTAAATATTAATTAAAATATAATAATTTTTTGGTTAATCCTAATTTAAAAATTAGAAAAATAGCCTTTTGTGCAAAAACCCTAATTCTTGTCTCAAAAAACCTTCCTAAGTCTATTTGGAACTATGATACTTAAAAATTTTCATGATTTTACAAAGCCATAATTCTTGAAACTTGAAATTTCATCATAAAATTAAATTAACTTCATATAGAAGCTTTCTAATGCCATTAAGAAGCTTTCTTACAAAGTCATTTTGGAAGGATACAAAAATCGGAGAAAACCCTAATTTTTTTAAATATAAAATTTTTAGGGAAACATCTCATTTTTATACTTAAAGTCATCCTTTAAACCTTTTCTATCATTTTCTTAAAGAAATTTGGAGTTTCCCTCAAACCCTAGATTTCCCCCTTAGAGAAAACTTCACAAAAGAATGAGAAAACACTTAAATACAACTTACCTTAACCTTCTCTTAGTCTTCCCTATAATTTCCTCCACGATGGGCCGCCAGAATCCGCCCCTAGGGTCGCCGTTCGCCTCTCTCGTCGCCTCCCTCTTCCGCTCGGTTCGACCGCACGAACGAAATGGGGACCGAATGTATTTCGGTCCCCTAATAAGAGTGGGAGCATAGGGTTCAAAGCATAAGGTCTTAAATGCCCCTTTTCATGCATTATTTCGTATTAATACTATTAAGGGTATTTTTATCATAATAAAACTTCTATGAATTTTAACCTCCAAATTAGGCGAAATCCAATTTGGTTTTTTATACCAATTTGCTCAGAATTTTGCGTACTTTTTTATAAAATTTATTACGTTGAATTCTGATGACTTTGAAATTTTGCCTACATTCGTCGCTGCGCATCAAAATGCATGCAACGCTGATGATCGATATTTTTCGGGTTTTACATCACTCATATTAAAGTCCATTAACACTAGCCACCGTTAGCAAGAACTCATTTTCTTCTTGAGCCTATAAAAAAAAATCATCATGACCACATGCTCCTTAATAAGCAAATGCTATCCAACACCAATTCTTAATGGGTGAGGCAACACAAATCCTCCTACAAAAGAATACCTTCTAGTGTTTCAACATTTTGGTGGTGAGAAAAGCCAACGACCAATAAATGAAAATACTCAAATCTCTTTAAATGATTGCATAAAATACAAATTAAAACAACTTAACAAACTTTACTTTTAGAATTTGAGAAAAGGATCACCATCAGGGAGTTCAAGAAAAACTTGCTTGATTGATAAACATTTGAATCTTCATGTAAAAACTCAATCAAATTTGTTTAACAATAAAACTTATAACCTTACCCTTCTTCTTAGTGTATTGTTTCTCATTTTCTCCTAAATATATGTAGGCAATGAAATGACAAAGAAGACAAGCCAAAATAACTCAAAAAAGTCGAAATAACAGCTCCAAAAACTACTTTAAATTAGTTGTCAGTGCTACATTTGCAAGTAAAACTTCTTAATTTTTAACATAAATAATTAATTTTTAAATACAAAAAATATTTAAATAATTTAATGAATCTAATGGAATATAAATTAAGATTAAATATTTATATCATAAAAATTGTAATTATAATTAATTAAATAAAAAATAGATAATATTAACTTATAAACATGTATTAAGTTTATTTAATGGGAGCTTAAGGATTAAATAAATTTATTAAATTAATAAAATATATATGAAATATTTATTGATAGATAAATTTAATATAAATTTTTACTCAACTGAGCAATTATTTAATTAGAATTATAACTAGCACAAAATATGCATAATTAAAAATTTATTGGAATAATTGAAAAAAAATTAAGATCATAGAAAATTGCAAGTTTGTGAAAACTAGACCGCACAACATACCAGAAGAAGGAGAGGTTCGTAGCAGGTCGAACAGAATGTCGTAATAAATAATAATATTATTAAACTTTAATAAAATTAATATAATAATAATGTAATCATTCCAAATATGGGATAAAAGAATTAAACGAAATAAAAAAATTATGAAACATAAAACTTACATAATTAATTAAAAGAATTATTTTAAAATCTCATGTAAGAGCAAAAAACTCCCAAATCTTATAATTATAAGAATTTACACCCATAATATGATAATTTTAAATTTAAATATTTTAAAATTTATTTTAATCTAAATTTAATTTACATTTAACCATATAATTTAATATAAATTATTACTAATTTATATTACAGATTTAATATAAATTTAATTCTAACATAAATTTATAAATTTAATCTAAATTATTATTAATTTATGTTATATGATTAAATATATTTTACATATATATGTTATATACCAAATTTATTTTATAAATTTATATTTAAAAATTATTTATGTAAAAATAATTTATCATTAATAAATAGATAAAATTATTTTATTTATAGTGTATAAATAAATAAATTATTATTATTATTAACTAGTTAACAAATATTATTAACATTATAAAAAATTAATTAAAAAATCTGTTTAAAAATGAATTTTATGAACATTATATAGATTATAAGCTCATAAACACCTCAACTTTTTTTATAGTCCCGCATCACCTAAAAACTCTTTCTTGCTATTGTTTATATAGCTTTTTGAGTTTTCTTGTGTTAAGAGTTCACAACTTCACATGGAGTGGTGGGATCATTTCATGGTGGTTTGGGGCTAATATTTATAATAAAAATTTCATGTTAATTTAAATTAAATGTTTTAAATATAAATTAATTTGTTTATTTAATAAAAATATTTAATATAATAGATTTATTTATTTAAATATTTAAAAATTGTGGTAATTGAATCGGCCAGTTCATAAGAATCGGGGCCCGTTCACCGGTTCGCCGGTTGAACTAGCAGTTTTGACCGGTTTAGTATGGTTTGATGCAAAAGCGGTTTTCAGAGTGGATCGGACCAGTCTTGTATCCGATTTACTATTGAACCGGTCAAACCGGTCTGTCCGATCCTATTTTTAGAACCTTGAAAAATTGTTAAACAAATGTATGATTAAAATAAATGATGAATAAACTATGAACATAATTATTGATAGTAAAATAATAAAATAATTAAGTAATTTTTTTCTAATTAATTAATAGGTAATATATTAAATAATTAAAAATCAAGTCAAATAATTCCTAGAAATAACCAAAAATACATTATGATTTTTAATAATTAAAATTTATTTTGAATACTTATAATTGAAATCTCCATTTATTTTACTTTAATGTTTATTATTCTTGAAACAATAGTAAAGCTTACCTAATCAATTTATAATACAAATAATTTAAAAATACAAATGTTCAAAGCTCCAATGTAGTTTAGCAGACATCATTATCAACACCATGATTGCTACGAATAAATTAACTTGTAAGAAAATAGTTAGCAATCCACTAGATGCATTAGGTTTATTATCATTAAATCATTAATGAGTTACACATGAATCGCCTAGGCTCATGAATAAAAAAATTCTCTTTTTTATAACAAATTAATGTTTGTTTAAAAATGAGTAACAAAGTTGCCATCTAAAATTAAGCTCCCTATCACTTATGCTTAAGGTAAAGTTAATTACCCCATAAATACTTGCATCAAGCAAAATCACTTATTATATACACCAACATAATAAATTTTTTTTTCTTTCGACTACCTCATGATAGTTCACAAAATATTATATGATTATTTATATAAAAAATCTTACTCCACCTAAATGTAATATTGCTAATAAGTAACATGTGTAGATGCGAGCAATTTAAAAATAAAATGTTAAAGACAAGATCTAAATTATATCTATAATACAAAAATTAGAACTACAATTTATAAAACACTAATGTTTAAAAACTAAAAGGCCAAGTAGGGAAATTGAAAACTCAGTCATGATACCAATTGAGAAATAATCAATAGATTCATTTGTCATGAGAGGGGATCATAAAATTAGATTTTATGAGATAAGAAATAGGTTACACTACTCATGCGGGGAATACATATTGATGAGGACATCCGACAGTGGAGGGTTTATCAGAGACGGGGCCAGAAATCAACGACCACGATTGCATTCCTTTATTTCTGAGTTATTATTTATTTTTTTATTATTGTATTGTTTCCGATTTTACCCGCACTTGAGGGAGTAGGTTCTTGTGACCCCTGAGGGGCACTTTTATCTTTTGATGTTTATTATTGTACTTGGCTATTTATACCCCTTTTATCTTCTTCAGAGGGGATGATGATGATTATTATGAAATTATTTTCTCCACTTGTGTCTTGGTGAGTCTTGAGAGCTCTTGAGAGAGTTGAAGTCCCTAGGTAAGGGCAACGTATCACCCGTCAGCCGCAAGAAGTGTTCGGGCTCACGGTCCATCTCCTCCTTCCTCCCCAAATCGCAGGCCACCTCTCTTTTCCCTCCAAGCTGCCGGCCATCTTCCTCCCTCCCCTCCAAACCGCTGGCTATGATCCCCAACACGGTCGGCCATAGCCCCACCATATCCCATAGCTAGCGACATTCCCCTCCAAACCCTACCCACCGGCCATCTCTTTCCCTGCTAGATTTACTACTTTCATAAAATATTTCGTTATTAACTTGGAAGGTTTTTGAATTCAAATTCAAATAAATTTGAAATTCAATTTTTTTCGTAAATGATTTAGATTATATTAGGAAAGCCCCCAAATTATTGCAAATCTGAAATTAGTACTCCTTCCCTTTTCCCTCCTTTTGACCGGTCTGCTCTCTCCCTCTCTTTAATTGCTTCCTTCCCAATTGGGAGCTCCAATTAAGGAGCTAATTGGCCGCCCCTTCCTTTTATTGTCTCTTTCGCTCTTTCATTTTAGGGAAATTAAAATCAATTTCCCTAATTATCTCCAACATCAAATCTGAATTTAATTTCAGAAATTTGAATTTTCCCTCCCTAGTTTACCCCAAAATCTGAAATAAACTAAACCCTCCTAGCATTAGCCCACCACCCTAGTCCCTTTATCGTCCCCTATGCCTCTTCTCCTAGGCTTGGTACTTCATCTAAGGAAGGGGAAACAACACCTCTCTCAGCCTCCTTACTCATGAATGGCCGGTCCTGAACAAGATCACGACTTCGTATTCAACGACCAAGGGTCCATCGACATCCTCTAGTCATCGTTCTTCGACATCGACTTTTAAATGACCAATCGATCCGTTGAAGACTACGTAGAGAGGATCATCTTCTCCCTTCTCACCGCCATCGACCAACAACACCCTACCGTTCATTGGCGACTAACTTCCGAATCTTGACAACGGTGAACTCTCCTCCAAGTCTTTTCTCTTCTAAGTTTTCCCTTCAATTGCGGCATCATAAGGATTGTGTAAACTTTCTCCGCAAGCCAATTTATTAAGAGTGTGAGTGAGTGGACCAAACTTAGTGACTAGTCTAAATGATAATTTAGGGATTTCCTTTGAAAATCCCCTATATTATGCTAAGCTTGATTTAATCGGTTAATGTTATGATCGTAAACGATTATCGTGTAATTTGGTCTAAGCTACATCATATCTCTTATTATATTTAATCTCTGTTTAATTTGCTAAAAGTTAGAATAATTATTGTTGCTCTAATCTGAGGCGTTTAATTTCAACATTGGATATTTACATACGCATTTAGTTCTACATCACATATTGCCGTATTATTTTGATACCAGTTGAAATATTTATGCTAATCAACATATCTAAATTTTTTGAGCCAATCATATTAAGATCATTAACATGCATCAACGGTGATATTCACAAGATAGAGTAGAGAGTTTGTGGGGCCAAACCAAGTTGTATAAGCTTTATAACCCCAATATATGTATTGCTTGGTCTCCAAAGCAACTAATAATCCATGCTGTTTTAACCATTTAAATTATCCATTTCTAAACATGTAAGAACTTAGACTACATACAAAATTAGTGAACATATAAGAATCATGAAATAAAAGAAAATATATATATAACTATATAGAACCAAATTTTGTAAATTAATTGAACTTTTATTTTGAGGAATTTGATAATGATAAAGATTAGCATGTCATCTAAAACATGGGTAGAAGAATTTTTTCAAAATTTATTCTAGTCATGCTTCAACAAAATATTAAACATTAAATTATTTTAAGCATTGGGCAAATTAGTTATCGTTATGAGGTTATACTAATCTAACAAACAAAATAAAGTAGGGATAATGCTTTAGTTATACTAAAAATTTTATGTCATAACATTGTGTATATTGTGTTAATGTTAGGGCGTTCCTTTAAAGCGATGCATTGTATGACCTGGATACAGTGACAAGTGTGCAAAGACCGCTGCACCGGCGCCCGGGTGCAGTTTTAAGTGGCAAGAGTTCCCACATCATGGACAGATGTGGGCAAAGAAGCTAGTCTATGAAATTAAATTTAGGATATGAATTTAGAATATAGGTACCCTTACATGCAAATTAATGGAATTAATTGATATTATAATTCATAGGAAAATAAATATTCTATGCATTCAGTAAACTAAATAGGTTAGAGAGAATGTTAAAAAGATTGATAATTTAGGATTTAAATTATAATATTCTAGTAATAGTTGTACTAGAAATGGTATAGGCGTGATTATATATAAGAATTTAAAGGTTAATGTCGTAAAAATTGATAAAATTAGAGATAGAATTATATCTTTAATGATTGTTGTTGATGCTAAACTTTTTAATATTATAAGTGCTTATGCACTTCAAGTAGGTTTGAATATGGCTCAAAATTAAAATTTTGGAATGACTTAGAAAAATTAATACAAAAGATACCTCTTGAAGAAAAAAAATTATTAGAGAAAATTTAAATGGACTTATTGCTAGAGAGGTAGATGATTTTAAAAGCATTCATGGTGGCTATGAGGTTAGAGCGACTATGAAGGAGGTAAGATCACATTAGATTTTCTTTAGCTTATGATTTTATAATTGCTAGTATCTTATTTAAGAAAAGAGATAAGTATCTCATCACTTATGAGAATGTATATAGTAAAATTCAGTTTGATTATTTTCTTATAAAAAAATAGATCATTTAAATTATAAATATTGTAAAGTGCCATATAAATAAACATAACATTTTCAGTCTTAGTATATAATACTTTTCATTATTTGAATATTTGTATAAAATATCCATTAACATTTACTACATAAACGAAAGCATCTAATTACTTCAATTACATCTACAAATATTTACAGAGCCGCTATTAAATTCCAAAATAGTGCACCATTGAACTTTCTACATACCTCAATTGTAGACCCACAAGCAAAGCAAAATACTATAATATAAAATGAAATAACTTGAAACTTATTATGCTTCGACTTTTTTTCTTTCCTTTTCCTTTAACAACAACTAGTATGAAAAGAACTGGTTAACTATGAGGCTCAATAAGTTATGCAATTTATATAAAAATTAAATGTCAAATTAATGATTAAATTAACTTAGAAATTGATGCAGGACTAATGATTTAAATGTATGCAATAAGAACTTGCACGATTTATTGATAAAAAAACAATTATGATTTAAATTATTAGCAATCACAATGACAAAATAAAACGTAAGAGGTGTGGCTACGCTTAGGCCAAATCACAGGCCAAGCACTTGGATTATCAAAACAACTTAGAATTTCAATAGCATGCAAATTAAGTAGCTTTCAACAAAATTCTTACGTTAACAATGAGATTAGAAGCATTGAAAGCTAAACTCAATTCCTACGATTAGTAAGCTTGGCAGAGGTAGGGGAACAAGACCTTCATGAATCAAATCAAATCACAAGAGAGAGTTAAACTACGAAAATACAAGAGTAGGAAGATTGAAAGATCTTTGTCACCGTTTGGACGTAATCCACCATTGAACGGCACCAAGTTGATCCTCTATGGCTTCGGTGAGAGTATCTAGAATGCACTCCCCGTACTCCTCGACAGTGTGGTCGATATTTGGATTGACGTCGAAGAAAGTGGAGTGAATGATGTGAACGAAACCTTACTCGACTTAGGCAATGCCGTAATCAAGATCGGGATCGGCCATGCATCGATCTAGTTGCATTGAAGTGTTGTAGGAGGTGGTTCTTTGTTGTCCTTACCGTTTTCCCTTGAAAGAGAGAAGTTTCTCTCAAGAATCCAAGTAGGAGAAGGTAAGAGAAGGTGGCAGGCCAAGGAGGGAGGGCTAGGGGAATTTTGGTTCAAATTTTGGGAGATTTAAGTGGAGGGAATTTTAATTTAAACACTTCCAAATTATTCCCTTTGATTGAGAATAATTAGAGAAAGGGAAAGAGAGAAGGGGGGCGGCGGGCATGAGAGGGGAAGGTATTAATTTAATTCCAATAGGAGAGGTTCACCATTGGAAAGAAATTAAATAAATGGGGTTTGTGGAAATTTCAGCCAAATGAGATGGAGGAGAATTAGGATTGTTTCCAAGAGAAGAGGTGGGCTTTTAGGAAACAATTCTTAATTCAAACCATAAGGGGGCCGACAGCTATAGAAGGATGGAGGAGTTTAATGAGGCATTCAATGCTTACTTAAATTATTAAATTAAGTTTGGAAAAAATATCTCATCCCCTCTTAATTTAAAATTTAAATAGAAATTGATTTAGTAAGTTTCCTAAAATAGGATTTATAAATTAGGTAACTATTTCAAATTCAAATTAATTTGAGTTTGATCATTAATAGAGTTACCAAAATTATGAAATCTAATTTAGGAAAGAGTTGGTGGCAAGTGTAGATGGAGGAGGAGCCAAGAGGTGGGCCTGCGGTGGAGGTGGCCGTGGGTGAGGGTGGGGTTGGGGTCTAGGCGGCGGGTGGTGGTGGGGAGTTAAGTGGCCGGCGGCTTAGGGACCCTAGAAGGCTTTGGGCCAGCGGCTAGGGGATGAAAGAAGGAGGACAAAGAGATAAAGAAGAAGAACCACGAACCCGATCGTCTCCAAGGTTAGTGGGTGATTCAATTTCCCTCTCCTAGGGATTTCTCTCTCAAGCACAGTCTCAAGATCTCACAAAGAAATCAAGCAAGGAAAAAAAGTTTATCATTCATTCATATATTAACATGAAAATAGAACAAGAGGGCTATATACTCGTACAAATGACTCTAGAAAATAAAAGACAACGATGCCCTCTGGGCTTACATACGACATCCCTTAAGTAAGGTGTAAAAGCGGAAACACTAATAAAATAAATACAACATCAAATAATAATAAAGAAAAATACATAATACGACTCAGAAGTACATCGACTCAATCGTGGCCATAGATCGACCACCACGTCTCTGATAGACTTTCGAAGCTCTGATGTCCCCATCAGAAATATTTGCAAAATAACATAAATCAGCTTTTACAGATCATTCTTTTATTTATTTGAAGTCAATACAGAATATCAATATTAGTCTATAATGATTTGATTGAACTTTAAAAAAAAATTCAATGGAGCTCAGTTAAACTTGGCATTATCGCCATTGAACAACATAGTGGTCTTTTTTGCCTCTTTAGGGGTCCCTTTTACCCCACCTGCTAAGCAGATATCATATCTCTAGAGTCCCTTTTGTCTCACTTATAATGCAGTGTCATATATGAAAACCCTTCTTCCCCACCTGCAATAGTAAGTTGTACATCATTTTATAACCAATATTTTCTATTTTTTTTATATTCAATATATTTCATAACATAGTAATTCATACTTGACTTGTCATGTATAAAGTTCCATATAAATCTGTCTCTTACCATGCTTATATACCAGGATGTGTTGACAACATTAAATTTAATGAGCTCTTTTCAAATTATTATCAACTAGAAAAATATTAAAATAATCATCTTAAATCTTATTTAAACTTCAATGATATATATATATATATATATATATATATATATAAAATATATATATATATATATTTATATATATATTGTGTGTGTGTGTGTGTGTGTGTGTGTGTGTGTGTGTGCAAGTGGTGGTTCATACATGAAAACTTAGAAGCATACTCAATTTCATCATATTAAACAAACATGATTTATTTTATTTCCACTTGCAAGTCTTTATATGGATATGTAGTTGCTTATTAATGCATATGAAGATGTAGGTTTATGTTCCATAATTGAAATTATCTTAACACAATTATCCTTTTAAGTGAATCAACTGATATTTTATGCATCAAGAATATATAATATTTATTTTTTGTAATTTGTAATTGTATTACTTACTTCTTTGACCAACTGCCTCTTCCAATTCTACACTCTAAATCTCCTTTCTGCATATATCTGATAAATCCTAAAGTTACAATTGGTATAAACTTCTTTAAAAACTTTATTGAATTTAGAGAATATAAAAGGTAACTAAAAACATTATAATTTCTTACCTCCTTTCTTTTCCTAATACTTTCCTTCTTATTCTTCCTTCACTGTTTTCCTCAAAGCAATTGCTCACTCTCATCAATTGAATTCACCCACATTCACTCTTCTCTCAATTCCTTCCCTATGCCGCCCCTTATCCAGCAATTCACTGTGCTGATTTCTGCATAGTAGCTGAATACTGCTACAGGGATTCCTGCACTGTGTCGCCCTCTACCACTGTGTCGAACTAATCTACAATCCCGCAGGCACTGTGTCGAACTTCTATGCAGGAACTTCACTCTTCCTTGCGGAGTTTCTGTGTCTTCTGTGAATTCCGAACAAGAGAAGGCCCATACACGTATAACTACGTTGCATTCTTATCTTCAAAACTCTTTAAAAGCACCTATTCATAAAATAACTAATTATCTATTTAATTTAAATTACTTAATCATTTTATCTGTTAATATTAGTTTAACAGTAATTTATTATTAAACTTAAAATAAGTTTTACAATAAATTTAATTAATTTAAATATACAAGTTTAAATGTGTTGTGCAATAATAGATATTTAAGTTGTACCGAGTACAATTATCAGCATTGAAAATACTAACACCGGTGTTTTAGTTTGTACTGGAAACTATAAAGAACTGTCAAGGCCACCTTCCAGTCTCTAATGAATAGGGTATTCCAACCCTACCTGCCAAGGTTTGTGCTGGTATTTTTTGACGATATACTAGGGGTGTCAAAAATTAACACGGCCCGAAAACCCAACTCGAACCCAACCCAAATTTTTTGGGTTAGGGTCAACTCGAATTCGAAACGGGTCAAGTTCGGGTCTTGATTTTTAACCCATTTCGAATTCTTGGTCAGGTTCGGGTTGACCCGGAAACCCAAGAATGAACCAATTTTGATCCGGAATCCTGTAGTTCGGCGTATTTACGGGATTTGGCCTCCAAGCACACGAAACGGAGAAAGTTACCTTCACAGTGAGTGAGGTAGCACAATTTTCATGAGGGAGGTAGCAAGACTACATGAGATCCTAGAATCGATTGTATCAGTTTGAGACAAGATGTTTTTTAGCCAGTTCTAGAAGGAATTGTTCAAAATGTAGGGGACCATTCTGAAAAGAGCATTGCTTATCATCCTCATATGGATGAACATACAGAGGTGGTCTATCATAGTGTGGAGACTTATCTGGGGTGCTTTATATCGAATGCACCTAAGTTATGGGCAAAATGGTTGGCTTAGACAGAGTATTAGTATAACACTTCCTATCATTCAACAACTCAGACTACACCGTTCAAAGTGTAATACAGAAGAGATCTCCCTCACTTGATATATTATGGACAAGGTAGCACACCGATGGCTTCAGTAGAGCAGTATTTGGAGGACAAAGACAGGATCTTGGGGGAGCTGAAGAGGCATTTGTTGAGAACTCAACAAATTATGAAGAGGAAGGTCGATGCTCAAAGGAGAGACATTTAGTTTGAGGGGGGGGACAGGGTTTACTTGAAGCGCCATCCCTACAAACAGAAAACCTTGGCAAAGAGACGGAATGATAAGTTAGTGCTCCTGCATTTTAGTCCATACAAGATAGTGGAGCGATTTGGGCCGTGGCATATCGCCTACAGTTATCACCGTCTTCAGCCATCATTTTGGTGTTTCATGTGTCGAAGTTGTGATGGGTGATAGTAGAGCACATTCTATCTTCTTCACTTCCTTCGACCTTGACGGATGGCATTGAGGTGTTATTTGAACAATTGGAGGACAAAGGAATGTGACAGGGAGTAACAGGAAGCAAGGAAGTGTTGATCAGGTGGAAGGACATATCGGAGTATGAGGCCACGTGGGAGTCCTACTAGATTATTCAACAACAATTCCCTTCATTCCACCTTGAGGACAAGGTGGTACTTTTGGGGGGGGGGGGAGTATTGATACATCGGCAACCCTTGGGGGATAGACCAAGGAAGAGCTGGATAGGCCGGTCGAGCAAACCCCAAACCAAAGGGGGCCGTAACAAAAGGGGGCTAAACCTAGATAGATTTCGGCCCTTTTTGTGAGACCCAGAAAACGTTAATTCATTATGTGAGAAGAAGAATTAAGAATGTGATTAATTATGAAGGATTTCCTAATTGAAATTCAAATTGGAGAGGAAAATATATTAGGAAAGGGGGGTTGATTAGGAAGGGATTAATTGCTATGTTGGGAGAGCCGATATACCTCTTGTTTAAGGTTAAGTTTAGGGTTTATTTTGTTTTTATGCATAATTTGATTGGAAAGTTGCTATAGTTTTCTTTTCGTGAATGCTTTCTAACAGCGTCTAGGTGGTTTGGGAGAGCTGATATACCTCTTGAATTGTAGATCATGTGTATCTTGCTTTCTTATTGAAGTTATAATAAAAAATCAGCCACCTATATTCATATTTATGCAGTTTTTATTTTGTGTGTTTGCTGTTTTTGTTTCCAAGGCGTATCGGAATGTTGATGTTCATGATTGCACGGACATAATTAATCTAGAACCTATAGTTGTTTTGTTTTCTAAAATATAATGGTTTTTATCCTTTTTCTAGTTAAGTTTAATGAAATTTATCTTCTCAATAATACTTTTTAGTGCTTTGTGTTGCTGCAGAATATGTGCTGGTTGTAATACTGAAATTGGTCATGGACGCTTTCTCAGTTGTATGGGCGCTGTTTGGCATCCTGAGTGTTTTTGCTGTCATGCTTGCAATCAGCCTATATCTGATTATGAGGTAAGGAAATGCCTTTATAAGATTTGTACTGTTCATAGCAGCCAAGCCATGTCAAAAACTCACAGGCTATTTGGTGCAGTTCTCAATGTCTGGGAACTACCCATATCACAAATTTTGTTACAAGGAACACTATCACCCAAAATGTGACGTTTGCAAGCAATTTGTAAGTACACTCCTTACTGGACCTTAATTGTGCTTTGATTTTTCATTGATATGTTGTCCCAAAAATCTCTGAGTGTCTCACCTCATGCAAGTTATACTCTTGATATGGCATTGTAGTATTATGATGTCACCATTAGTCCTGTTACAAAAAAGCTTACCGATGAACAACTTCTGCTTTGGGAATTGGCAAACTAAATTTTCTTATTGAATAATTTATGAAGACACGATAAGCATTCCTTTGCCACATCTAGAGCTCAATTATTCTTTTGTCTTTATTTAAATGCATTTTTATCTACAATCCATCGAGCCAGAAAAACTTGATTACAGTTCTGAAGGTTTGCATGTTCTACTAACCAGGTTTACAGCAAGTCATCATCATGTTTATCATTAACCCTATTCCAACTGTCTGTGGTTGATTTCCAAAACCTCGCAAAGTATTATTTATGTTATAATCGTCAAGATGGGGTTGATTTGTGATAAAATGATGGATCAGAGATGACAGTGTAACTTTGATGCAACTGCAATATTTTCATAGCATTAAACGCAATGCGATGCATAAGTGTTCTTTTTTGCTTCAATGTTTAAAGCGGAGAGGGGCTGTTGCGAAATATAGCGTTATATATATATATATTATTTGTATAAACTAATCATTTAATCAATCAAACTTAAGCCATAATAATTAATAATTTTTAGCAAATGTAATAATATGTTTAAGTAATAGTAATTTTTCAGTTATTTGAAAGCTTAAAAAAAATCAAAGATATAAATAATAAAGTGATGAAAGAATACTTAAAATTAAGAATACTTGTGAGATTGAACTAGCTAGATACAAAGAGTTAGAGGCTATGTGAAGCAAGAGAGTGTGAATATGAGACATTGAGAAGCATTCTTGGGAAGAAACTTATGAGCAATAAGTTGCTAATGCTAGTAACAAGAACCAGCTAGAAGTATATAGGAAAACTAAAGATTGAGCAAGTGTGAAGAGAAGAACCAACCAGAAGTAATAGCTCCAGAAGGATAGAATGAAGACCTAATAATCAACGACTCAATAATTATTAGAAATAGTGAAAAGTGAACTTTTGTGCCTAATTATTGTGGCAGATGCTAAACCGTACCATGAAATTTGAACCTGGATTTAGATATGATATGGAGCCAAGTGCACCATGCTATAATGTGACATGGTGAAGCCGCGCAATGTGCACACTGTATTGCGAGTTTATACTTCATAGACAAGAAATGCACATTGCCAGTTTATCGCTTCACTTTAGTACTAGAGGGGGCTTTGAAGCACGTTGGAAATAAAATGTTATATGCATTCCATTATGTTAGTAGACCGGAGAATCTGGTAATATTTCAGTTTCCTGTGGCACCAGCATCATCTTCATTAATCTTATCCCTAGTTACTTGAGGTTAGATTTATGAATCCAAATTGTTTTGATCAGTTCTCAGTTTTGAAGAGAAAAGTTGAGAGTTAATGCTAGGTTGTTAGTCATGTAAACACGTGCAAAATCAATCTGTAACTTAGAAACATAATCTAAAGTTTTGTGATCTCTCCGTTTGTTTGCATGACATCGGACAGTACTAAGCCTCTAAAACCATTTTTCTGCACAATCGTGTTAGTGATAAGTTCTATTTGCATTTTGCCTGTCATATTTTAGAGAACAAACAGGGAAAATCTTATCTGCATATCTTTCTGTTTCATTTCTTGTGTGGATGACTTTATTCAAGTATTAGGAAATATGTGTAATTTTGTTTTATATTAGTTTCAGAAGTTTTGAGTATTAAAATGTCTTTAGTAAAACTAGGGCAACTAATGCAACTTATAATTTAAACTTAACTAATCAATTTCAGTTTTACTTCATTTAAAGCAAATATATATATATATATATAAGGGCATGCCTAGTTGGTAGAACAAAAATGCTAGCGCAGGTTTAAGTATTAAAGCTGCAATGAAGTTAGTCCATCAATCATCATGTAAAGTACGTCATCATTCTTAGGATTTATTGAATTGTTTCACTAGAAGAGAAGGGATGCTAAATGGTGGAGTAGATTGTTGGCCGCAATACAAAATTTTAGCTGTATTATTATTATTATTTCAGAGGGGAATTTGAACTATTTGTCTCATACTTATTTTCTTCTTATTATCTCTTTTGCAGATCCCAACAAACATAAATGGCCTCATCGAATATAGGGCACACCCTTTCTGGCTACAAAAGTATTGTCCCTCACATGAGATTGATGGTTCGCCTAGATGCTGCAGCTGCGAACTAGTTGAGGTTGGTTGCATTACACATGAAGGGATGCCTTTACACTTATCCATTAGTAAACGCGGAGTCTGCACAATTTTGATGCTGACAATTTGAACAATTGTGAATGCTACATTGAATCCCACATAAGACTGAAATTTACGTTATTTCATAAATTTAATTGTACTATCTCAAGAAAATCTATTTATTTATGTTTTCTATCTTCCATGAAAATCTTAGTTTACATGAGGACTCGATGTCATTTGTGATGACCTTTTGTTATTTCCTGTTATTGGATATCAGCCAAGAGACGCAAGATTTGTGACACTTGATGATGGGCGGAAGCTATGTCTTGAATGTTTGGATTCAGCTATAATGGACACTAGTGAATGCCAACCGCTTTACCTAGATATACAAGAATTTTACGAAGGCTTGAACATGAAAGTAGAACAGCAGGTTCCTTTGCTTTTGGTAGAGAGACAAGCTTTAAATGAGGCCATGGAGGGGGAAAAGGGTGTAAGACTTCTTTTCAATTTATTAAAGTTCTCAGCTAAACTTATGCTATAACCTGTTTAATTTATTAAAAGAACTTATTAGTTTTTTTTTTTAACTGGATAACAGGGACATCATCACCTTCCTGAAACTAGAGGTCTCTGTCTCTCCGAAGAGCAGACTGTTAGCAGTGTAAGATCACTTGGGTGCTTTCAAATGAAATACTGCCATGTATTTTGAAATGAGAATGCTTTATTCTGCGTCATTTTTCAACATTTATTAACTTTCGTGCTTTCAATTGACAATATTTACGTTGATCAGATACTTAGAAGACCTCGAATTGGGAGTGGTAACAGAGTAGTGGATATGAGGACAGAGCCATATAGATTGACACGACGATGTGAAGTCACAGCCATTCTAATCTTGTATGGGCTTCCAAGGTCTTGATAATTATGTTTAGCCTTATCCCCTTTGGTTTCGCTATGCTTTCATGTACGCTTACCAATGCACTTATACCTCATTTATTTTCTTAGAGTTGGTTTACTATTTTTTCATTACAATTTGCCATGTAAACCAATATGATCTTTTCTTTCCTGATTTCCTCACATATGCATATCCATTTGCCTATAAGAACATATGCGCATTGAGGAGCAACTTTTAAGTGTTTAGGTTTCAAGAGAAGGAAAAAGGAAAATTTAGGTCCATGCTGTTAAGACTTAGAGTAATTCCATGATCATTGTCATCTTTAACTTTATCTTCAGTACAATGAATTTTGTTTTTTAATTTATGCTTAATTTCCAGGTTACTTACTGGGTCAATTCTAGCACATGAGATGATGCATGCTTGGCTACGACTTAAAGGTACATTATAAGTTTTCATATCATTGTTTCTTCATTTAATTATTGCTTGATTCTTATTCTGTTGAAAGTCAGGAACTATTATAGTGCAGAGCATCTTACAGTAGACTACCCTATCATCACTAGCCTTATCCCAGTCATATTGGGTTCAACTTTATGAATCCTTAGCTCCATTAATTTTTATTGAGTGTTGTATGAAGTGTTAAACTGAATGTGCAAATTACTTTACACAACTTTTATCTATTCAAAAAATCAAACTCCATTGTATTTGGTCTATTTACTTGTTCATCTTTAGGACTTTGCTCTCATGCAAAGGGATTAAATTTAGATTAATCTCTTAATCAACCTTCTATCCAATCCCCTATATGGAGCCAAATTTTAAGTCATTATGATACTAATGAGTTGGATCGACAATTCGTAGTTACTTAATCATATATCACGAGCTTTATATCATGTATCAATAGAAAAAATGGTAAATAGTAATAAAATTTCAGAATAAAAAATTAATTATAATAAACATGCATAATAATAATCTTGTTGTGTACGCCTCCCAATGAAATAGTTGTTTTATTTTGGTTTCTTTGTTTTGACCTTGTTGATAAAAGCTTATAGGGTTCACTCTTTATTCACATGTGGAGTAGAGATCGATAAGTATCAACAATAAATATTTTTCTTGGTGTGGTGGGGTAGGTTCTCTTTGCATTATTTTGTTGTTATTTTAGAAATATGTTGGGTTATTAATAACTATAATTCATTTTTGTTATGATATAGGTTCCTCAATGACTCGAGTCTTTATAAACATAGTGATGGTTTCGCCCTTTTATGTTTGCTTCATTTTTATATTGTATACCTTTTAAAGGAATTTGAAGGCTCATACACACTTTTCTTGACATAGTGGGGGGTTATATTTTAGCTTATATGCTCACACCAATATATAATTTCTTGGTATGGTGGGAAACTTATTTTAAAGATTGCCTAGTGCGCCATACCATACATGCATTTGTTAACATGATGGAATGCCCCAATAGTTCATTTTCCTACTCCTACGTGCTATTGAAATTTCATACAAAATTTTACATATAGAAAAGGTTGCCAACTCATATCATGATGGCATTGGGTGAAAACTCACCCACAACTAGCAAGAAAAACAACTTAAGGCCCTTTCATTCTGGCCATAAGCATGCCCAAGGAGTATAAACCTTTAAAATTTTATCTTCATAGTCAAACATAAGCATGAAGTTGAAAATAAAATTGATGATGCCTTATCTAAGTTAGTAGTAATTCTTAGAATTTTGAATCCCTGGTTTTGATAGAGTAAAAGGTTGATTATCCTTCTTGCCCCAAGTTTCACATCTTATATGATGAATTAAAGGGCAAGTCATTTTGATAAGGAGGTGTGGATTGAGTCACTGTTGTCTATATATTGGCAGAGGATGAAATTTGAAGACATCATTTTTTTTGGGACATTTAGGCCAATTAAAACAAACTCACACATACAACGCATATATAAGACTCGAATCCAAAACCTCTTAGTTGGTAGCCTAAGCTCCCAACCAATAGATCAAAGTGAGTTTTGTTAATTTTAAATTTGAAGACATACCATCATACTGCTTTTGCCATACATTAGGTCATAAATTATCAAACTATTTCAAGGCTCACCAATGAAAGTATTTTTAAATATTAGGTGCATGACATTCCCCCAGAAGTTCAACCTCCTACCTAGTTGGTGGAAGATCCTTCCTTAGAAATTTTGGTTTGTTCTCAAAACATGGAATCAAGTTCAGACTCTCATCTAGAGATAGTGATTGATGTTCTTTCCTTTACTAGCTCCTTATTGTTGGTTGCTTCATCATTTGTTGATTTTTCAGTTAAAACAATCCTTAGCTCTTTCATCAGATTAGACCATTCGTTGTGTCAATTCTCAGTTGGATAAGAGATTTAATATTCTTTATACCAGAAGACGTAAGAATCAGAAGAAAATCTATTAATAGTCACATATATTCTCCATGCTTCAAGCTAGATGATTCAAATTGATAATTTTGTGATTTTCATGATCCATAGGATGCTTCATCCTTGATCTTATTGTTATTTATTTTTTATGGTGTTTTGTTTTTCCTTTTTTTCTCTAGCAATTTTTTGTAATTGTCCTTGTTTTATTCATATCATTATCTAGTTATTTTGCTTTAAAAAAGAGAAATTCATTTAATTTGTTTATACGGGGATTCTCATCAAAGATTTGCCGCTTCCTATCCTATCACTCGATCTCGTCTCTGGGATTTGTGGATGCATTTGATATTTGTGATTCAAAAATGAAACATGTACTTGAAATTGATCTTATCATTTGCTCACATATTGTGATAGATATTGCTAATTTTTCAAGCCATACGATTCAGAGAAGGAAAATATTTTGTTTCCCATCTTATTACCCAAAAGAAGTCTTTGGGATGGATGGCATGTGACACGTGCCAAGGCATTTCGCATGTTCATTCCAGATGCCATCCATCTAATGACCTTGAAAACCTTTTATTAGCTAGTTTTTGGGTGTCATAGCAGTACTCGATTGGTTATATGGCGTCCTTTGGGGTTTGTGTAATTGTTGCAGCTGGCAGCACACAAAATATAGTAAAATCTTATAAAATGATTCCATCAATGGTAACTTCTCTGATCACCCTGTGGAATAGAAATTAGCTGATTAATTGCAGCCTAATCATGCAGGGTACCGTGGACTGAGTCCAGAAGTGGAAGAAGGAATCTGCCAGGTGCTGGCGCATATGTGGTTAGATTCAGAGATCATGTCAGGTTCTGGCAGTTTTGGTGCGTCCACCTCATCAGCCTCTTCGTCTTCAGCAACAACAAAGAAGGGTAGGAGATCACAATCTGAAAGGAAGCTTGGGGACTTCTTCAAGCACCAGATAGAATCAGATACCTCATTGGCATATGGAGATGGTTTCAGGGCTGGCAATCGGGCAGTTCTTCAGTACGGCTTGAGATGTACTCTTGAACACGTCAAATTTACTGGGAGTTTTCCTATCTAAATGATTGCTTTCTTCATTTTCATTATTTATTTCCTTCTTGCTCTTGCATTGTCTTTAAAGAGAATACCAATATGATTTGTAATTATCATTGAAGACAAAGAAAATTGAGAGAAAATCAAAGTATATAGGCCTAGAGTTCTCATGCGGGGAAGGCATTTGAACAGTTCTTTGGAATTTTTGTTATAAAGTAATTGTGAACAATTTAGACTCTGATCATTTCTTATGCTCTCAAAAGAATTATTCCGACTCTTTCATGAAAATTAAGAGGTCAAATATCATACAGGTTGAGGCAAAGTTTGTTGTCCAGATCTTCTTTTTTGATTTCTTATGCCGGCAGTGTACTCGAATACCTCCCGAATGCCGCACTTGTATAATCAATGCATTTAATCACATCGTCTTTATTCTCTTCTCTTAGGCTATTGATTACGAAGTCTTATCTTAGTAGATTATGAAGGAATTTGAACATGATCGATAATATAATGATGCTGATCACCAAAAGCAAACGTACGTTAGCGATTGGTTCGCTGAGATCAGCATTCAACTCCAGTTCCAGTTTCCTAACCCTAACATATGAGTTCGGCTTCGCCACTCCTCAACCTCTCGTCTTACAAAGCCTGGTACTTTGCCTGACCAAGAAGGGACAAATATTTCTAGTACAAAATGCAACAAACGCTCGGTGATTAAACCATACTTGGTCCAATGCTTATCATTGGACTTCCTCCAGGAACACGTTTCTTTTGAGTTCAAAGCCCTCAACTTGAGATGTACAGGAAAACGTTTCTATAATGCATTTAATGTTTAATCATATATAAAATTAATATTTTTTATTCTAAAATTCAATTGATTGAAAATAAAGTCAAATATAAAATATACATTTTGTCCAATTATTTATTTTTCATGCTTTGACTAGAAGTTTTTACTTGGTATATGTTAGTAGTTACTGAACGATTGAGTGCTAGCTTGGAAGCTTATAAATAGTCCCTCACTTCATTCCTATAAGGTTAATAGTTCCTCGTTCTTCTTGATATGTCACAAAAAGTCAGCTTGATTGACCACAAATCTTGATGCAAATCTAATTTGGAAGTGTCTAAATTCAAACTCTGATTTTAATAAACTAATAGTCAAATTGAACATCTCAAGGAGATTTACCCAATGGCACTCAATTCAATTCAATTTGAGCCCAAATGATTTCAAATCAAAGTATAAAAATATTCTTGAAAGCTTCATGATGTCAATTGGAAGGCCAAATGATATCCAAATATGGCATGAATATAGTCTAATTGAGCGGCTCGACGAGACGAATCCAAAGATCCCATGATCACTTAATTATGATATCATTAAGATACTTAAATGCTTGATAATTGATTCATGACCAAGTGAATCAATATGGGTTGCCAATAGAACACTCCAAAATTGTTCTGTATTTTCTCCATATTTACTAAGAATGTCACTCCTAAAAATTATAAATAGATCATCATTCTTCACATGAAAAAAGGGAGGAGAAAGAAAAGAAAAGCTATGGGCTTGAAGAATCCTGGATCTCCACCCCGACGCCACCACCGACGAATTCGTGCCACTAAGTCGCCGTTCTTGAACCTCTGGTTGACCATCATCATCGGACCATCATATGGAAGCCACTAACAAGCTTTCTTCCCACCGTTGTCGCTCATTGACTACGGTTCTTCCAAATATTGTCGATAGTCGACTACGGATTCTCCGATCTCCATCGCCTACCAACCACAATCTTTTCAATTTCTTTTGCCCAAATACAGTCCTACCGATTAAACGAATAGGAACATTCTCTAGAGAATAGCTGTCATGTTATTCTTCAACTGTGTAATGTGTTCTATATAATATGTATTTTCTACATTGAGCTAACACCCTTCTCTGAGGTAGGGGATTATTTATATTCAACTATCAACACTAGAGGAATCATTTCAACTAGGCATGGCTCCATGATTTTCCCCCTTTTTTGGGATTTTTCACATAAATTTTTTTGTGTCTCTTATGCATGATGCACCCTCAAACTAGATCTTCATACAAAGCTAGGACATTAAACTTTATAATTCTTTACTGCCATGAATATTCTAAGAAGCAACAGTTTGACGTCATCTATAAGAATCAATTCTTGGCTGGAAGACAACCTATGCTATAATCTCAAAAGATCATTCACATCAACATCCTAGGCTTAGGTGAAGCAAGGTAGTCTATTTATCATGCCTTATTATCAGGTCAAAAAGAAGTCCTTCAATATTGAGGCCAACTTCATCACAACAACAAGCATACATTGTTTTATCACCTCGCAACCATTATTCAATGCTGCATCAATTTTATAGGAAACAAATTTGGACTAGGGGGCAACCTTGGTTATAACCTCAAATATGGTTGTCCCTCTAATATTTTACTTGTCCAAAATAATATTGATATTAATCATCTATCATTAAGTTTCCCACGAATGTAAAAAAAGGCTTCAACTGAATTCTAACTCTCTAAAGTCCCCAGTTGGACATCTACTCCTCGGGCAATGTTATATTCTCGACCTCAAAAAGGCAATAACTATCTAAAGACAGATTAATCTTCACATTTGATTCAAGATACATGCGACGTTCACTCCTCCCAATCAAGGTATAATTGATACCTAGGAGATTTAATTTGGCCTCTTCAATATAGGTTAGCATCATTGAGTATTGCTCTGATAAATAACCTTGGATAGGTCAAATATCCTTGAAGGATTCTCTCGGGCTCTTTCACACATGTTAATATCATCGAGCAATCTTCTAACAAATAATCTTGAATGGGTCAAACATCCCTTATGAAATTTTCAAACAATTTCAAAGCAAGCTAACATCATCGAAGGGGAGCTAGTAGTGGATAAGGTCATCACTAGAAAGGCCCCATGAGGGCAAATGGTAGATTAGATCTCCACTCATAACCCAAGGAAGGTATGCCTATGATGTAGCCTCGAAGGAAAATTAGTAGTGGACAAGATCCTCTCTAGAAAGACTCGATGAGAGCAGGTAGATGATAGGGTCGCCACTCATTCAATGGTCTTAGAAGGATGAATGTTTTAAAAAGAACATGCACATCAATGAACTTAGAAGGACAAAAGCCTCCAAAGGTATATGTACATAAAAATTCTCAGAAGGCTAAACATCTTAGATATATATATATATATATATATATATATATATATATATATATATATATATATATATATATATATATATATATATATATATATATTTCTTGGATTCTCTAAAAAATTCATAAGGCTAAAAGCTGTATAAGGAAGAAATTCTTATAATCTAGATGCTCTAACTAGGGGGAAATAAATCAAAGCATATCTAAAAAATGCATAAGGTCTTTAGTTCCTTCTGGGAGGCAAGTTCATATACCAAAGTTACTCTTATATAAAAATATGTATTCATTACTTCAAATAAATATCAATCTTTTACAATCCATAAGAAAGAGCGATGATAAAAATATTTCATAAGAAAATTTATTACAGAATCTCAACATCTCCATTATCACTTGAAAATATTTTTCTCAACTAGATCTCAATTCCATCATTGCCTGAATCTGAAGGAGAATCCTCATGCTTGACTAAGAGTCAGCCCTTCAACTATAACCTCAGTGTTACGTTGTACCAGTCGGTCTCCTTTTAAGAAGCCACAAGCAAAGTTTTCACCAAGAATTTGGAGCATCAAATAGTTTATCACGAGCCACTTAGATGTGATAATGGATTTCTTGATGATAAGAAGAAAACTTCTTGAAATATTCTATAGCCTTCAATGATATGATCACTATCCTAAAAGGCACTCTTTTCTCTTGTAAGTATCTTCAAAGTTTTGTGTGATTTATGTCTGTACGAGCCTTAATTAGCTAATGGAAAAAGAGATCAGACTTCTATCATAGTGAAGGAGCATGCACATCCCCTATCGAACATTTTTGGAGTAATAATAAGATTATCAAAGAACTTATTGCAATCCACTGCCAGATTATAGACCTCCATTAAATTTGTACCACTAGTGTGTCGCTGGCTTATTATAGTTAGTACAGTGTTCGATCCCCTTCATCAAGTTGTCCATTATCTACCCCGTCGCATGCTTACCTACTATCTCCAATAACATGTAGCTCAAAGATTGCCATCAACTCACTACCTAATTTCCAATATCAGAATGTCACCTAACAACCTCTATTATACTTTCATCATTTGACTACCACCATAGGCATATTGCCTAACTCCTTACATCAATAGATCAACATATGATTGCCAGAGCTCTCCCGATTATAAACCATAGTCGGACTCCCCCCTGTCCGCGAACTACAATCAGATCTCTTTAGATTATCATTTTGTATAGGAGATGGTTGATCTTCTTTGTCATGAGTAGTCTGAGGGGTGAATGATCACTCATCAGGACTTCCTCTACACAAAGGATGATATATCTTCTCCTATAGTTTCAATCCATTATATATGCCCTATTTCAAACTTTAAAGCTTCTTCTACTTAGGGTTTTTAGTTGTTCTCATGGAGAAGATGAAATCATAGTTGTTCATCTCTTTGGTTTTGGTTAATGTATGTGATTTCGTTCTAAATCACGTAAACTTGCACTATGCAATAAAATTTTTTTACATTGCGATTAAGATCATACTGTACGATCTTCTATTCGTATAGTACAATCACCAGTACGATCTGGATCTTCCAGTATAATCTGAGTTGGTACAATATGATCCTAATAAACTTAAAAAAAATGCCTAAAAATCCATTTATTATCTAAATTTGATGTTCTTGGACTCGTTTGAACCATCTCAAGCCCAAGTTAATTTTAAAATTAATTTCATTAGATTTGGACCATTAGATTGTGAGAAATGCAATTTGTATTAAAAAATGAACTTTCTCAATTACTCTCAATCCAGGGATCCGATTGTGACATCATCACGAACAAATTTGATGGAATGTAAATCTTAAATCACATGCTTAATAAATTATTAATAAAACAATCACAAATTTAGATAATTTAATCTAGCAAACTAAATCTAACCTAAATCCAAAGATAATTGTTAGGTGACCCGGGCCTACGATGCTATCAAGTTAGGCCCAATGAGAGAGAAATAAATGTCACAGTCTTGAAATAAATAAAGACTATCATTACTCAATCTAAATAATTAATAATAAATCATTAACAAATATGAGCCTTTATACCTTATGTAAATTCTAATTGGAGAGCATAAGCGTATTAGATTTTAAGGCTTAAGGATCCTAAAACACCTAATTAAAATTTAGGACTTTAGAGATTAATGATTATTTAACTTTAGCATTTAAAACTCATTTTAAAATGAAAATTAAAATACCAAACTCAAACTCAAACTAAAACTTCCTTCAACCTAAAATAAACTAAAAAAAATGTTAGAAAACTCCAAATAATAACTAACTTAGGATATATCCAAACCACACAGTCTGATCCACACATTGTAGATGGTTTGTTACGATAATCAATCCTAGTTTTAGGCTAGGCACTATTCTTTTATACATGCTTTTATTTTGTGATGTGGATTTTACACGATTTTTTATGTATGTTGTTGTTATGTATTGATTCGACTTGTGATATTTATGATGTGATATTTTCTTCTACCATAATGCTTATGATATGATATGTGATGGGTGTTATATCCTCTTAAGTTGGAATGATCTGGATGCTAACAGAGTTTTTTGCAAGAAGTTATGCTTATGCTATACTATAAAAGGGGGCTAATTAAAAATGTGATTAACAAAGTTTTTTTGCAACTGCTAAAATTGTTAAGCCCCCTAAAAATTAAAAACATGACCAAGTGAATGTATTGGCTCAAATATGAGTAATAAGTTATATATAAATGCTTGGGAATGTTTAGTAATATTTCATATAGACTTCTTAGGATAATGTGCATGTGGTATAAAGTCTTTTAGTTTTTCTTAAATATAAATTTAAAAGAGTTGTGGAAGTTGATTAAAGTGGGATATTTGGTATCAAATATGGGATACAAAAAGGAAGGAAACATCCCTTAGGGGATTGATCTAAGGAACTCCAAGTAAAAGAATAAAAGAAATACCCCTTTGAGGAAGAGTTATTTTAATTTTGATACCTAAAGGAGATTGATCTAAGGAACTCCAAGTAAGAAGCTGAATAAATGAAGGTAAAAATAATATCCCAATTTAAAACTTGTGTCATTCTCTATGATTAGAATCAGAGTTGTTGTTAGTAGAGCCCAACCATTTTTAATTTTTGCAGACTCTAGGTTGTAATTAAGTGGCACTTGTCACATGACTTCTTATATTCATTTGATATTGTTTGATGATTTCATTTACATGTTTTAGAAACTTTCTTGTTTTTTTTAAGTTTATTATTTGCACGCAAAATTTGCTTTAGCCTGAATTTCATTAGGCTCTTAGGGACTAAAAAATTTTTTTTACTTGAAATAAATAAAAAATATTTTAGACTCACATAAAAAGATAAACTCTATTAAGAAGTAAGCCCAAGTCACCAGGAAGTTTTCATGCATACATATTATATTCTCTCATTACTATGCGCCTTCCCACCTGCGGGTCATAGAAGACCATCAAACCTATTATGGTGTAGCTCTATCTAGGGAATGTTGTGGAAAGAAAAAAAAAACTATATTTTTATTTATTTTTTAAGTTCATCATATATATATATTTTTTAAAAAGAGTCAATTAGTATGCATTGCATTAAAAACTAATTAAAATTAAGTAAGATTTAATCGCATGGAGCATAATCCCATCATATAGAAGTAAAGGGACCTCTTAGAAAATTATGTAGATATCAAACTCAATTTCTAAAAAAAAACTTAAACAACAAATCTTACCCATCTTTTATAAGATCGAATTCATGATTTTAAAGTGCATAGATGATTTAGCTGGCTTTCCAATCCTAACTGATGTAAGCCTAGAATTGTATTTCATTAGCTAAGTTAAGGTTATTATTGTATAGTTCCCAACTGAGATTTAGATTATGGGGCAAACCCAAAATCTTAATTTCTCAACATCAAAAATTTAATCCAAATTTTCTAACAAAACATCAACTCAAACAAAAAAAAAATTCATAAAAAATTTAAGGCCCGACATAAGATAGATTGAGGTATTTCTGAATTATTTCATAATATCAAAATAACTCCTACTTCTCATCTTTTGGCCTCCAAAATAACTGCTAAAAATTTTGATTCAAATCTGTTTTAAATTCCAACATCCCTCCCTCCATATCACTCCTTGAAAATTTAAATAGAATTTCTATCATTATTCTAATCGAGAGAATTTGTAAGAAGCTTAAACTTCCTATGATGTAATTGACTACAAAGGCCTAACTTTATAGGAAATTTAAGACCCTAAATAAATTAAATTCCATCCAATTTATCTTCTAAATAGGATGAGGGAAAAATTATTATTTGGAAAAATTAAAATCAAAATGATCATAATTGTCATACTCAAATGGTTAGTAATAAATGGTATTTTCTTTTCTTAGGAAGATATAATTATTATAATTTTGATAATGAAATTAATGATAATACATCTAGATTATTGTACTACATGATCGAATAGCATTTTGACCCTTTGGGGCCATATGTAAGTCCTTCTTAAATTTGACTACAATAGTCGAGATGAAATTTATAACTTTGTAATTTGAACATTAGAGAATATTATTTTTACATCTTGAGGTGATATATCATTTATAATGACGTGTTTGATCTCAAAATTAAAATATTAAAGTATACATCACAATTTTTCCAAAAAATACAATCTAATTGATTTGCACTTTCTAACAAAGTTAGCAAACAACAAGGGGCAGTGGAGCTTGATAGAGGACATCGCCTATCCAAGATAATGGAGTGCCTCTAATATAAGAAGAAGTGTGTGAGAAAGAGAAGAAATGTAAGAGCTATTCATTTTACATAAAAAGAGACACTGAAGCTTAATATGAGATACCGCTATTCCAAGATAAAATCTCTCAAAATGGGTTGCCCGCGTCCACAAAATTTTCAAAAAATATATTTCTCAAAAAAATTTCAAAAGGAAAAAAAAATCAAAGGGAACACTACTATACTCGCCCCATCCACCGCGGGCGGCCTACTAGCCAACTAGTTAGTTCGGCAGTCAAGCCTTGTTCAGGCCAGATTTTGACCAAGACGATCCAATTTGAATAATTTTTGGTCCCTAGAACTATTTTCTGACATTACAAAATCAATTTTGGCACTTTTGAAACCAAATGAAGTATCTCCAACCTAACAATTTTAAGAGTTTTGGAACTCAATTTTTTTATATTTATTACTCCGATCAGCACACCGACTTCAATAAATACTAAAATTATGATCCAAGTCATTTTAATTGGTTCACAACTGTGAGAGAAAGTCAAAGTTGACGGTTAGGGAGCGACCACGCCTCATAATTTGCTTGAAATTATAATATTACATCAATAAATTTTCAAAGGCTCTGGCACGTATTTTTGGGCTGTAAGCTTCAATGTCCAAAAATAAGGTGCAACTGATATGTCGCCAAAAATCATATTGGTTGGGCACAAATCTCAATAAAAATTTGATTTTGGAGCATCCAAATTAAATTCAAGACCATCCTAACTCCAACTTCATTAAGCTAATAATCAAATTGAACATCTCAAGAAGATGAACCGATTGACACCTAATTTAGTTCAATCCGAGCAAAAATGAGCTCAAACCAAAGAAGCAAAATATTCTTTGAAGCTTCAAAGCATCAATGGGAAGGCCAAATGTTATCTAAATATAACATGCTTATAGTCAAATAAAGCTTCTCAACGAGATGAATCCAATGAGTCTAAAATTACTAAATTCTAACATCATTAAGGCACTTAAATGCTTGACAAGTACTCTATAGCCAAGGGAATTAATATGGGTCATTCGATAGAACACTCTAAAATTGCACTAAATATTCTCCATATTTACTAAGCATGTCACTCCCAAAAAATCTATAAATAGACCTTCATTCTCTACATGAAGAACAAAAGGGATGAGGAAGAAGAGAAAAGTTATGGGGCTTAAAGAATCATAGATCTCCACCCCGGCACCATCGCGAACAAATCTGTTCCACCAGGACGTCCCTGCTGAACCTCTAATTGACTATCGTTGTCGGACCATCATATGTAAACCACTAACGAGCTTTCTTCTGACCATCATCACCCATTGACTACGATTCTTCCAACCATTGTCGCCTGTCGACTATGGTTTCTCCAACCTCCATCGCCTACCAACCACGATCTTTCCAACTTATGATACCTAAATATAGTCCCACCGACCAAACGAATAGGACAACACTCACTAGAGAATAATTGTCATGTCATTCTCCAACTGTATAATGTGCTCTAAACAATTTATATTTCTACTTTGAATTAACACCCTTCTCCGAGGAAGGGCATTATGTAACAACCCAAACTCTTAACTATCAAGATATTATTAATTTTGTCCTAAGGGCCTCCCAATTTTATTCTATTGGTGTAACTTCTCAGGAGGTCATCCATATCAGAATTTCTTCGGGATGAGCACACTTAACCGTGGAGTTTCTTAATGAAATTCCGTCCATTACACTAAAAGGCGTCTCGATCTTTAAAAGTTTAGTTTCTTTTACTTAAGGGGTTTCACAGTCTCCCTCTCTCCGGGTTGAGCACGCTTAATTGTAGAATCTTTTAATGAAATTCTTACCATTATATTAAAAGGTGCATTAATGTTTAAGAGTTTAGCTTCTTGTACTTAAGAAGTTTCACACATTATTTAAAATCAACCACCAACACTAGCATAACTATTTCGACTGGGTATGACTCCATAGCTCCCCCCCCCCCCCCCCCCCTTTTGGGGATTTTCACATAAAAATTATAGTCTCTTATGCATGATACATCCTACTCTTTTATGTGTTTGTATGTTGCATCTTTGTGCAAAGCTAAGAGCCTAAGACGTTAAACTTTATATTTCTCTACTGCCACAAATATTCCATGACACAACACTTTTTCTTGTTTCATGTAAATTTTTTGTGGGTGAATTTTTTTGAGAATTTTTTTTTTATATAAAAATATAAGTATTAATATTTATTAATTGCTTAGTTATTCATTATGGTGGTTTAATTTCTATTATCTCTATGGACTTATTGTAAGTGAATTTAATTATTTTATTTTTATTCTTTCTATTTAGATATCATAATTTTAAGTGTTAGGTGATTTTCATAGACTTTGTCATCTCTGAAGTATCGGAAAAAAAAATAAATGGAATAAAAATAAAGATAATGAGAAGTAAATTTAAAATAACATTAATATTTATTCACTTATTGTTTACAGAAAAAATGGGTGTTTTTTTTCCCCTTTCTTTTTTTATGGATGAAAATTTAAGTTCTTCTTATTATTCTCTTATGAAGTTCTATCTGAGCAATAAAATGGCTTGTTAAAAATTTTGTTCTCATTTCTTTAGCTATAATTGATTAGGAAAGTGTAAATAAAAAATATATCCCTATTTTTAAATGAATTCAGATAAATATTACATATTGAAGATGCCAAAGAAATAATGGTAATTCTAACAATTTGTAATTTTTTTTAATTGAAGCCTTACATAGATTAAGGTGAGTGGCCAATTTATGGTTAACAAGGACCACGTGGGAAGCACACCATTTGGCGTTACTATAGAATTTTATATAGCCACGTGAATTTTGCCAGAATAATTGATTAATTGATTGGGCCGTAAACACTAATCACTATAAGTCGAACATACGAATCGCAATTTCCAATTTCTTTGGGAGCCCGTTCTCTTCTCCGTCACCATGGCGCTTTCACTTGCCGGTTTCCCCAACTTTTTGTTCCCCAACGGCGCCGCCCAAGGGATCCGTAGCCGGCGTCCGGGTAGCGTGCCTGCCTTCCGCTGCGCCGGCGGTGACGGTTGGGAGAAAGTAACGACCACCATGGATCCCGACTTCGACAAGAAGGCCTTCCGTCACAACCTCACAAGGAGCGATAATTACAATCGCAAGGGGTTTGGCCACAAGAAGGAGACGCTGGAGCTCATGGATCGTGAATACACGAGTACTTACTCCCGCCCCCTTCCCTTCTGCGCTGAGTTTTAGGGATTTTGCCTCCTCTTTTTTTTTTATTTACTTAATTGGAAGAAATTTGGGATTGTTGTTTGCTAATTGGAGATGGGGCTTTTGGGATTTGAGCAGGTGATGTGATAAAGAAGCTTAAAGAGAATAATTATGAGTATACGTGGGGCAACGTGACGGTGAAGCTGGCGGAAGCGTTTGGATTTTGCTGGGGAGTGGAACGCGCAGTTCAGATTGCGTACGAGGCCAGGAAACAGTTTCCGCAGGAGACGATTTGGATCACCAACGAGATTATACATAACCCTACGGTCAACAAGGTTGGCTCTATGTGGATCCAGCTTTTTCTGTGTCAACGTGGGACGTTTGAAGCAAGATTTTTCCTAAAAGCTCTACTTTGAACACTGTGCTTTGATTTATTTTATTGAAGTTAACGATGCTTTCAATTCATATAGCATCATTTTCTTAGAATATGTTGTGCAATAGAACATGCTGAACCCCTATTTCTTTTGGGCCATACGCACATCAGCTCCAATGTTTCCGACTCTAAATGCCCCAATTAAAGAATTTTCATCTATTTTACCTTGACTTATGAATTTCCTACATGGATAAACTAGACTTTATTCTTTATAAGCTCTGCTGAGCGCATTCTGTGTGGTTTGAGTTAGCAAAATTTAAGCAATGTAATTGTTTTACATAATTTCATGACAGTGAATGCTTCTTCATCCAATTTCTCCCCAGATGGTTCGATTTGTCGATATGATTATTCTTATGACTTTTTTTTTAACACAGAGATTGGAAGAGATGGAGGTGAAGAACATTCCCATTGAAAATGGAAAGAAACAATTAGATGCTGTTGATAAACATGATGTTGTGATTTTGCCTGCATTTGGAGCGACAGTTGATGAGATGTATACCTTAAGTCAGAAGAAAGTACAGATAGTTGATACGACATGCCCATGGGTATCAAAGGTATTTTGATTGAATAATGCTATTTCTGCCTATTTGTCTTTTAGCCAACGGCAACCCAAATTGTTGTCATGGGTGGTGATACGTCTCCAAAAATAGCCTTTGATCAAGCATAAATTTTGAAGTATATCTAAGTTGACAACTTACAAAATTAAATCCAGGATCATTTGAACTCAAATTTCAAGAAATTTATAGTCAAATTAAACATTTTAGTGAGAAGAACCCAACGACATCAAAATCGAACCAATCTGAGTCCAAATGGGCTCAAATCATGGAAGCTCCAAAACATTAATTAAATGATCAAATAATATCCAAATATGTTATGCTTATAGTTGAATCGAGCTACTCGACGAGACGAATCCAACGAGCCCAAGATCACTTAATTCTAACATCATTAAGGCACTTAAATACTGAAAAAATGCTCAATTATCGAGGAGATCATTATGGGTCGTCCGATGGAGCACTCCGAATTTACCCTAGAACTTCTTACTCATATTTATTGTGCATGTCACTCTCAAAATCTATAAATATATCCTCTCTTTCCATATGAAGGAGTGACTTAGACCTTTGAAGGCTTAGATTCTAGGCTAGAGACTCAAGAGAACTCTAAGGCTTGAAGAATCCTAGAGCTCTACCCCGGCACCACCACCGGCAAACTCGCACAACCAAGCCACCGTTCATGGACCTTTACCATACTATCGTCGTCAGACCTCCGTCCAAAAGCTATTGTCAGGCCTTTATCCGACCTCCATTGTCCGTCAACTATAGTCCATGCGATAATCGTCCCCCACTGAATACAATCTCTCAGACCACCGTTGCCCGCCGACCATGGTTCCTGAGATTTCTTTCTCCCGTCAACTACAGTACTTTCGACCTTTACAACTTGTGTCGCTCGCCTACTACGGTCCTCCCAACATTCGTTGCCCACCGAATACGGTCCCTCCAACATCTTCACCTAACTATTGTTCCTTCGACCTCTGTTGCCATCGACTATGATCCCTCCGATAACTGTCGCAGGCCAAATACGCTCCCTTCGACCACCATCGCTCTCTGATTGGTCTCCCTCCAACCACCCTCGCCCACCAACTACAGTCCCTCCGACCTCCCTCGTTCATCGACTACCTCCGACCTCCCTCGTTCATCAACTATGGTCCTTCCGACCTCCATCTCCCATCGACTATGACCCCTTTGACCGCCATCACCCAACTACAGTCTTTCCAACCGTCGTCCACCAACTACGGTTCATTCGACCTCCATCTCTTATTGACTATGGTCCCTCCGACCATCGTCGCTTGTCGACTACAATCCCTTCGATTACCTTTGCCCGACTACGATTCTTCGCCACCGTATTCTGCTGACTATGATCCCTCTGACCACCTGTCGTCAGCTGACTATGGCCCGTTCGACCACCGTTGCTCAACTACGGTCTTTCCAACCTCTGTAACTTGCTGACTACGATCCTTCCGTCTTTCATCTCCCAAATATAGATCTATCAACCAAATAAACATGCCAACACTTTCTTGAAAACAACTGTCATTTCATTGGATTCTTCCAGTCACAACCATGTAAAGTGCTCTATATTATGTATATTTGTTACATTGAGTGAAGGCCTTCCCACGCGGAAGGGCATCAATTGTAATTACCAATAAATACTAATGGATTCATTTAAACTGGGTAAGACCCCTTGGTTTTTTCTCATTTAAGGATTTCTACATAAAAATTATAGTATTTCTTATGACTCTTGCACCTCTCTCTCTCTTATATATTTGTGTGTTGGATTTTCGTACAAAGTTATAACGTTAAACACTTCGTCTCTCTACTGCCACGAATGTTCTGGCATGCAACAGTTGTACTTGTTTGTAAGTTTCAAGGTTGATCAAAAAATAATAAGGTATTTATTTTGACAGTAAAAAAAAAAAGGTTGATCAGAAAATACTCAAGGGATTATCTTAGTCGGTTTAGGTGTTATTGTCTTGGTTGACTAAGGTGCTACCTTGGTATTTCCTTGATTGACCTGAAAATATTTGGTCTACCTATTTGCTGATCACAAGAGATTCCCGAACAAATTGGTGATAAATGTGGACCAACATTTCTATGCAAGTTTCCACATGCTGAAGGCCAATGTGTATGACCAGCATTACAAAACTTTGATTTCCATGCTTGCAAACCTGGTTTATCTCATGATTTGGCATCTGTAAAGATAACCCACTCTTTTGAACTTTTGAAGGTCTGGAACATGGTTGAGAAGCACAAGCAGGGAGATTACACTTCGATAATTCATGGTAAGTACTCTCATGAAGAGACTATTGCCACCTTCTCTTTCGCAGCAAAGTACATTGTTGTGAAAAACATTGAAGAGGTATGTCTTTATTTTATTTTTTTGCCTTTTTGACGTATATAATTTTCTTTCCTTTTAGTTAAATTCTGCAGGTTAACTGTACCGTATAAAGCTAATGTATTTTCAACGTTTCTTTTGTGTAACTAGGCACTGTATGTTTGTGATTACATTCTTGAAGGGCAACTTAATGGATCTAGTTCAACTAAAGAGGATTTTCTCGAGGTACCGTCTACTTTGATATGTCATCTTGTAAACGAATGGTATTACACTGTTTAATATGAAGAAATAGTTGCTTTCTTTGTTTGCAGAAATTCAAGTTTGCTGTCTCTCCTGGTTTTGATCCGGATGTAGATCTAGTAAAAGTTGGTATTGCAAACCAAACAACAATGCTCAAGACTGAGACAGAAGAAATTGGTAGCTTTTATATTTTTTTGCAGTTCAGTTTTTAACATTGATGCTGCTTGCAGATTTTACATCTTACATGATTTTCTTTCAGGTAAATTGGTAGAGAAGACTATGATGAGAAAACATGGAGTAGAGAACATCAATGAACACTTCAAAAGCTTTAACACAATATGCGATGCTACTCAGGTAAATTTCGATGGATGGAAAAAGTTGTTCTTTAAGGTCCATTGCTTATATCACTACATGAATATTGCATCCTCTTCAGGATGCTATAAGTTTCTATTCTTGTTTTTTTTTTACATTGGTTAAAAGAGAAGCATAATACTAAGTTAAGTGTGGCAGAGATGAGGATGCTCAGGTGGATGAGTGGCTTTACCCTTAGAGATAGGATAAGAAATGAGCATATACGTGAAAAGGTTGGAGTAGCTCCAGTAGAAGATAAGATTAGAGAGAGTCGCCTTAGATGGTTTGGTCACATAAAACGGCGGTCTTCCAATAACCCTGTTAGGAGAGTAGAGGTATTAGATTTGACTTATGTTAAGAAAGGTAGAGGCAGACCTAAAAAGACTTGGATAGAAAATATTAGGAATGACTTTTCTTTATTAGATTTAAACGAGAATTTGACCTTTAATAGGACACAATGGAGAAAAAAGATTCATGTAGCCGACCCCACGTAGTGGGATAAAGACTTGATGTTGTTGTTGTTGTTGTTGTTGGGTTTCTTACTGTTGATGTAGGACAATCACGGTCAAGATTTCTTATGCAACTAATATGGCTTGTAGTATGAATTTATGCCAAGAAACTTGAGAATTCACAGATCATAAGTCAATAGATAGTTCGATAGCTTGTCTTTTTAAATACAAACAACCAATACTACAACATCCAAAAAAAAAAATCAAGCTTTTATTTCGCTATATGGGGTAAGCTACATTAATCATTTTTATTTAGGGCTGCCGCTATCTTTCTTTAAATATAAACAACCAATACTAGAATTAAAACCTAACTGATAAAGAAATGGCTGAAATAATTGAGAAATTAATTGAGGATTTAAAGCCATATAAAATCAATGAGCATTTCTAATTTCATTTACACAAATTGATTTTTCAATGTACCAAATTTGAACCAAATCGTGAGCACTAATCAAGCCAATATCAAATTATGTATATATGAAATACGAACAAGACACGAGCATTCCAAAATAAGCAATATAAGGTGTCAAGTTGGTACAAAGAGACAATTTTCATTGGACTTAGAAAGGCAAATCTGTATTGTATTTAAAAGATTCGCATATCCAACTTGCATTAATGAAATTAAATTTGAAAAGAGAAATTTTATTTAGCCAAAGTTAATTTTAATATGCCTCAATGCATCTATTTATAGATTCTTTATCCCCTATATTGATAGATATGATTGACATAAGATCAGCTTAATTCAAATTTAAATTAAATCAAAAAAGAAATTCATCTGCAATTTGAAATCTCTCAAAAATTTTATCCATGGCTGCATAAACTTAAGCCAGGAAACCTTAGTGCGTTAGCCAAAAACCAAAATTCATAACTTGTTCATAGCCATGTACACACTCTCAGCCAACAACCCAACCGTAGAAGCCCGTATTTTATTAATCTATAAAGGATCACGTTGGATGACTAGTTTAAAATTTGCTTATACTATTCAAACTTGACTATTTTCAGGAGCGGCAAGATGCAATGAACAAGCTGGTTGAGAATAAACTTGATCTGATTCTCGTTGTTGGTGGGTGGAATTCAAGTAATACCTCGCACTTGCAAGAGATTGCCGAAATCAATGGAATACCATCTTATTGGATAGACAACGAAAAAAGAATCGGACCAGGAAACAAGATAAGCTATAAGTTGCTTGTAAGATGCTAATTTTATGTTTTTATTCAAATTGATGCCTCTTATTATTTATTGCTGATTTTCTGTCTCCAGCATGGGGAACTTGTTGAGAAGGTAAACTTCCTACCTTCTGGACCCATCACAATTGGACTAACATCAGGGGCTTCAACTCCTGACAAGGTAATTAATAAAATTCAGAAAATATAATAATGTTTAAAATTATTACGATATATATATTAAATCAAGATTCCCTTGAGTCTCTTTTTTCTTGAGCTTCAAATTATGAAACCTTTTTTTTGTTTTTTAAGCTATGTGAAAGTGGTATCCTATGGTTATAACGTATTCCTTAAATATCTATTATTGTTTTATCTTGCCAGTTTGAGTTTTTCAGTTAACCTTAGCATGTTCATGCCTTCAATAAGTGATGCTCGTTTCTATGCTTTGATGTAGTATTTGATATGCATGCTTATGATGGAAATACCAAATAACGATTAACTAGCCTATTGACAGCCTCAATGCGGTTTGCTTATGAAAAAGATAAGATACACTTTTCTAAACTTTGGGCGAGGTTGGAGTCTCTTTCATGCTTATTTATTAGCTAGGCTGAAGTTGTTCTTATTTACCAAAGAGAGGTGAGAAGAAGAAACTGCTGCCAAATGGTCCAAGGATTCTGTGCTTTCCTACAGTCCTACTATGTCATTACAAGAAAAAGAGTGTTGACTTCTTATAGCAATATGTTCGGAAATCCTCACTAATTGTGATATCCCTTTATTTGTTGGAATCCTAGTAATAAATCTTGTAAAGTGAAGTATTCTTCTCAAATTTTCATTTTCTGGAGTCAATTTCAATTAAAGAAGTTAATGGATTTGGTTTGAATTAAAAGTGTCTAGTGGAGGAATGCATCAGGCCTGTTGTGTGTTAGAAAAGTAATCCTAAACTTTAAGAAAAAATTCTATAAGATGGTGGTGAGACCTGCAATGCTTTATGGCGTAGAATGTCAAACATTAAAAGAGAAGCATAAAATTAAGTTAAGTGTTGCAAAAATGAGGATGCTCAAGTGGATGTGTGGCTTTACTCTTAGTGACAAAATCTGAAAAGCTTATACGTGAAAAGTTGAATAGCTCCAATGATAGATAAGATTAGATAGAATCATGTTAGATGGTTTAGTCACATAAAACGTTGATCTTCCAATAACCTGGTTTGGATTGTAGATGTATTAAATCTGGCCTATGTTAAGAAAGGAATAGGTAGATCTAAAAAAGCTTGGTTATAAAGTATTAGAAATGATAGTTTTTTATTAGATTTAAATGAGAATTTGACTCTTAATAGGACAGTGGAGAAAAATGATCATATAGCCGACCCCACGTAGTCGGATGAAGGCTTGATTTTGGTGTTGTTATTGTTGTAACAAGTGGTTTCCTGTCATAGCTTATGATCTATGAATTTACTATTAGGGTTACTTGACTCTCAAGATTTAAAAAGTCAAAATCGGGTATCAAGGCATTTTACCTTAACGAGGTGAGACCTAAGCCTTTAGGCAGATGTTTGCAAACTTTGGGAATAAGCAAATCAATTGTAATTTTGTTTTTAGAAAAATTTAATGTAGACTTTTGGATTTTTTAATGAGATTAAAAATGGTCGGACCCCATTGACAACATCTCGGATTCAAATCTTATGTAATGACGCAAGTTTTAAAGTGAAATATTCTTTTTTGTCTTCTTTTCTTCAGCTCCTTTCCTTCAAGCTCCTTGGATCCATCAGGTCTGAATATCCAAATAAAAAGAACTCCTTTTTTGAAGGGGTGTTCTTTTTTTCTTTGGATCTCAAGTTATCCAAATTTGAATCTCCAAATGAAAGAAATTCTCCCTTAAGGGATGTTTCTTTCCTCTTTGGATTCTAAATTGTTTAAATATTATACTTTAATTAACTTTATCAACTCTTTTATATTTAATTACACATAAATTTAAAATGATTTTATACTCTCTGCATGTTATCCTAAGCAATTCATATAAAGTCATCAAAAAATCTCAAGCATTTATATATGATCAATAGCTCACTTTTGAGCCAAAACATTCACTTGGTCATTCTTTTAATTTTTAAGGGGGCTTAGCAGTTTTAGCAATTATGAAAAATTTGTTAATCATGTTTTAACTTGCCCCCTTTTTTTATTGTCCTGCTTAAACATGACCACCTGCAAAATTTTGTTAGCATCTAGATCGCTTCTAACCTAGGAAAATTTAGCGCCCATCACATCATGAACATCGTAGTAAAAACATTACTTCATAAACATCATAAGTCACATCAAAACCATAGCAACCAACATGCTTAGAAATCCACATAACCACTTCACAGAAAAGAGCATTCATAAAAGAATAAGGTCTAGCCGAGAAAAAGGATTGGTTATTCTAACAAGCCATCCACAGTGAATACATCAGACTGTGTGTTTGAATATATCTTAAGTTGGTTAATATTTGAAGTTTTCTATTGCTTTACTTGATATGTTTTTAGGCTAAGGGATGTTTTTGTTTGAGTTTAAATTTTAGTGTTTTAATGTTTATTTTAATGTGAATTTTAAGTGTTGAGGTTGATTAATTATTAGTTTTTTAAATCTTTAATTTTAATTTGGTATTTTAGTCCTTAAGTCTTAAAATCTAATACATTAATGTTTTCTTAATGGAATCTAAATAAGATATAAAAGCTCTCTTTTACTAGTAATTTATTATTAATTATTTAAGTTGAATAACAACTGCATTTGTTTATAACAAGTTCATGAGGTTTATTTTAACATCTTTGTGTCTAACTTAATAGCCTCGCAGGCTCAGGTTACTCAGCAATTATCTTTGTGTTTAAGTTTGATTTAGTTTACTAAAGTAAGTTATCTAAATCTAAATTTGTGATTATCTCATTACTGATTTTAGGTATTAATTATTAGTTTCTTATTGATTTTCATTTTTCATCAATTGTTTTGTAGCGTTGTCACAACGGGGCTGAGGACATTGTCTCTTTAAAAGACTTAGTCCTGCAGCTCGAGTTAGTCTAACCTATAAAGCCCATTAATGTAGTTGTGTTAAAAATTATAGATTAATTTAAGTTCATTAAGTTGGTTGATTTTTCTTAAAAAATGGATTTAGTTGGATTTATTCAAATTTTAATTAATTGAAACCCTTAAGTAGGTTTGACTTTAGGTTGAATTTTTAATTTATTACAAATTTTGGAAGTTTTATATTTTTAATAAATACTAGGTTTTATTTATGATTTGATGCAATTTAGTTTGTATGAATTGCATTTTTCTTGAATTAGTTATGATTTTTTAAAGTTTAGATATTTTAATAAGCTAGATTCCAAATTGTTGACTTTTTATTTTTAATGAGTTATGGAGATTTGATATTTTTCATAAATACTAGACCCAGTGATAATACTAATGCCTTTGTTTGCTCAATTTTATAAATTTAATTAAATTATTTAAGTACATAATTAGAGAGGTTTTGTGATTTTTATACTAAATTAATTCCGAACCTCTTGAAATCTCACCCAATATCTTAGGGGTGATTTCAAGTGTTTGAAACTATTTTAGGTTTTTTAATAATTTTTAATTATTTAATTTAATTAATTGATGATTTTCTCTAATTATTAAATTATATTTTATTTTGAATCCATCTCATGGGGCTTTTATTTTTCTTATGTTTAGCACTTATATATGAGTGATTTGAACTTTAGTTTGTATTTTTAGGAGTTTATTTGAATTAGTTATGATTTAATTAGGATCCTAAGCCAATTAGGTTGACAAAATTTGGGATTCCTAAATAGTGGATTAAATTATATCCAAATGTAGTGAGATTTGAACCATACGTTCACCAGATCCTATAGCTCAAGTCCACTGAAATTGGCTTTCTAGTGGACCCTCTAAGGTGGTTAACTTAATCACCTAAGGCAAATGCATCTATGCACTTAGGGATTTATATTTGGCTAACTAGACCTAGGATTTAGGTGAGATTAGAGGCATACTAACCCTCATAACATGCATAACAAACACACAAAATCTCAGATACTAAATTCCATTGGAGTGGTGATTAGGCTAATCCAAACTTAAGGGTTGATTATTGACCCACAAGCTTAAATTGGCCAAAAGAAGCCCTCAATCAAAACAAACATAGGTGATTAATTTGGACATGTCAATAACATGCCCAAAATCAATCTCCTAAAGTCTCAAGCTCTTGTGAATTAATTGCAAGCCATAATTGCAAAATACCCCTAAGAATAAACCTAAATAACTTTAATTTCATATTAAATCAGAGCTTGAAATCATAGGATTTTTGTAGATCTAGTCAAGACCTTTCCAATGATCCTAAGAACAACCTTATTTGGATAAGTGTGTGAGGAGATCTGATTTTTTGAAGTTTTTTTATTTTTCTATAAAATTAATTAGGGGTTTACATAGTCAACCGTGCTTTTCCACACTGTGTCGTTTGATTAGGCGGCCAATCATTGGCACTAACAGTATTAATGCAGTATTAAATGTAGCCATCCGATCTAAGATCAAACAGCTATGATATAACGCGCTCCTGGACCGCGGGATTTAATCAGATCCGTTTATTAAGTTCAACGTCTCTGATTTCATCTTCCACCTCCCGCGCGCGTTCTAAGCCGTAAGGCTTTTCTGGCGTGATCCGAGAGATCCCGTCATCAAAATGATACCAGATTTAATAGAGAGTATCAAGGGATTATGAACCTTCAATCCAGCGGTCAGAATCCGTTAAGTTGAAAGTTCACACTTGACCGGACTACCTGGCTAGAGAGCTCGGGGTTGAACCATTACCTCATGGAATGCTCCAAATGCCAGTGGCTGTGTTCAAGCTGCTTCGTCCAACATCTGGGAAGATTTCTTCTAAAGGGACCGCAGTTGGAGGAGCACCGAAGGTGGGATTTCGAGCTCGGACAAAAGGATTTCACCAAAACTCGCTCAAAGTCATCGAAGGAGGGCACAAGAGGGCTTGGGGAGCTTCGTGCAGCTCTGAGGAATGTTTTCGAAGTGAGAGAATGCAATGTAATGGGAGAGTATGAGTGAGGGTGCCCTATTCATTCCTCTCCGATGGCTTTGGACAGTCGAGATTGCTCAGGCAGAGGGTTTTGATGCTTGCCAACTAAAGGGAATAGCTCAAGGAACATTACCTGAGCTCAAAAAGCGGTTCTATGCCTAAAAAGGCCCTGAGTTTAGCTCATGTGAGGAGGGAAAACTAAGGGTCGGTTCCACCTGTTCCAGCTGCCGTCTGCCACCACCAACCACCACATGGGACAAGCACCCTCCCTAAGCCTAATGCATGAGCCAAATTGGTCTGGTGAAGATCAATTGGGCAATATAGCTCGGGAAGAATGTTTTGGGACCCTTTGGGCTAGCGTTATTCTTGGCCTAAGTCAACCCAGGAGCTGGGCTGATCATGATAGGTGCATGGGACCTAGGGCTATCCAATACAAGTGTCAATTTGGCTTGGTGAAGCCTAGGGTTGAAATGGGCTCATCCCAAGGTGGTTTTGGCCACTTTTGGTTGGACTAATTCCTAGCCCATGTGAGCCCATGGGCTAGGCCACCTAGGGTAGGTGCAAAGGGTCAGGGGAGACCTAGTGCAAGCATTAGTTTGATTGGATTTAGCTTAGGTTGATATTTGGCTCAAGTGAAGCCTCTTTCAACCACTTGTGTTAAGCCAGGTGGCTACGTAAGTGGACCCAAGGATTAGGTTTCCTATGAGAGGTTCTTAGGGTCTCTATGGATCACCCTAAGGATTCAATTTGGTTTGATAATGCTTGGAGCATTGGATTTGGATCGGGTTGAATGTAGGGTTGATTTGGTCAACTATGATTGACTTAGTGAACTAGTTTTGACCAAGGGTTGTCCAACAAATTCAAGATGATATTTTGGACTCAATGGAAGTGGTTTCATGCAATGGGGAGGTCTTCTTGTATGAAATGCATGTTTGAACCCTTAAAGGGCTATTTGGTCAACTATGGTTGACTTGTTCAACTAAGGTTGGTTTGAATGAGCTATGTTGAGGTTTATGAGGTTTGATTTTAAGGATTTTGGGTTCAAGTGGTCCCAAGGTCCACCAAAAGTTCAGTTTTGAGTTTAACTTGTCATAACATTGATCATGAATATGTTCAAGGGTTTTGGGAGCTTCCCAAGGTTAAATTCCACAATATGCATAGTCCAGTGGCATGGACTATAAATATTTGAATGTTTTACAACCTTTGAAATTCAATTCAGTTTTAGAGGTTAAAGAGCTTGGATTGCTCTCAAATTTGGAGGGTTGACTCTAGGGACATGTTTGATCAATATGTAATTGACAATTCATGATTACAATGTCATTTGGTTTGATTTTGAGGTGATTAAAAAATCACTCAAATAGGTTATGGGTTTAGGGACTTTGGCTTTTGATTTTTGGCTTGAAATTTGGATTGACTTTGATTTTGAATTTAGTTGTCTAAATTTGATTTACTCATATCATTGACAATCATTTAGGTGATTGTTAATGATATAGTAGGAGGGGTCAAATGGTAGCCACTAGGTGACTACCAATTTAAGGGATTTGAATTTGATTTTGATTTTGATCATAATTTGGATTGAGTTGATTTTGGATTTGATTTAGTTAAGCCTCATAAAAAATGAGGTCAACAACAGATCGAGGCATTAGCCTCGAAATAGAAAAATAAAAAACTCATGAACTTACAAATAATTTATAAAAATGACAAAAAAATATCAATATTTTTATTTGATTCATCAGCATAAAGATACAAACTATAAATCTTAATATTAAATGTTATTATAAAATAGAAGTTTGAAACGAGATTTAAAGTAAACACTCGTTTAAAAGTTAAATAAACCGTAAGGATCAGGATATATGACGGCCTCATCTTTACTTTTACATTCTTTATAATATAGCCTTCATATGTAATAACTATATCATCCTTAAATTTTATCTAATTATCATTATCAAACCCTTCTTCAATTTCAACATTTTTTTTTAATTTCATTCATAAGTTAATATTGGATTCAATGTAATATATTATAAAACAATAAATTAATAACATAACAAAGTAATCCATTATATTTAAATCATCATTTATTTTTTTTAAGCTCGAACCACACTTTGCTACTTTCTTTAAAATGATTGTGAAATAGAAGTTATTATCAATTTAGTAATCGTTTTAATATTAGCATTGATATCTTCATTCAACTCATCATCAAAGGCGTTCCTTCATCTTCAACTTTAAATCTTTCATTATTTTTTATTATTATTCATTCATCATAGATAATATATCATTAACAACCAAATGATTTATTTCATTATCAATAGTTATTCATCACTATAATTTGAGATGTTTATCTTTCAAATTTTTATTAAACATAACACAACTATTCAATCTTGTTCATTTGTCTTGTAGCTATTTGATTTCTTTTCTTTGTATAATAGAATAAAAATATATTTATATAAGAAAAAATATTATAAAATTTAATCAAAATGAGGCGTCGTCTCAAAATTCCTCGAGGCATATGACTCATTTTAGAAAGGCGTCTATCATACAATATTTCTTAATGGAGAAATTATTAGGTCAGTTTAGTTGATGATTTTCTTGTGAGCTGTTCTATGTATTACTATTTATTCTTCTTTATGTATTGAATCCGTGTTGCAAAATCTTCACAATGAATACAAATTCTATCTTCATAAGATAATTGTTCGTCGCGCTCACCTAATAGTTGGGCAGGTTGTGGAAGATGTTCTGATAAAGGTCTTCGATATCAAGCATGAGGAAGTCCTGCAAACGGCATAGACCGCAACATATCAATGTGGAATTTACAGCTGCTTGCTCAATTTGAGAGCATAATAAGCCCTAACAGCAACTCATACCGTATTTTTGGCCGCAGTTTGCAACCACCCGTCTCTGCTTAAAGCCCTTACTGAGCCGCAAAAACAAAATTAACGTAGTGGCGTTCTATAAACTACAAAGGTTGCTGCGTTGGTTGCCCCAAATCAATTATTATAGCATATCTACAGATAAATATTACTGCTGATGCAAATGTTCAGCTTTGTCTGTCGCCAATTTCTGTATTATTATTACATGCTTTTATATGAAGAGAATTGAAGTCATAAATAATTGTACTGTTCTTCATAAACATAATATGTAAACCCTAAACACGTGTACAAAATTAATATTTATGCGTTTGATTGAGATTTTTTTGTTAATGTTAAGAAAGCGTATGATTAAGATAAATTTTTTATTATTTTTAAAACTGTTTTTAAATATTAAAGTTTTCAAAATTAAATTTTTTGTACAAAAAATTTATTTTGAAAGTTATAAGAAAGTTGTCTTAAAAGAAACTTAAATAGAGAATTGATTTGATTTACTTTAAACATAAATGGGTGTGTCTATATTGATGTTAATAAAGATATGTATGATAGAATGTTGATTGTTAATTGTGGAGTGATCCAAAGATTTTTAATTATTAAAAATTTACATTTGATGATCTATTGAGCTGATTTTTTTTATTATAAAGAATATTTATAAAGTGAAGCGATTTATCCTTAGCATGTAACTTTAGGGTTTATTTCGTGAGTGATTATTTAATCTAAAGTTGATTGCAGGTGATTTGGTGGTGAGATTAAGCATAACAAGATTGTGATTATCATATTTGTGATTTAATTTTGCTGTTGTTTGAATAGTTGGGAACCTGCAATGGTTGCTACGAGCAATCTTATAAGAAATCAAAACTACAGTTTAATTATATTCATGATACTTTTCTTGTGGAGAAGATTTGAAGGAATGATTATAGGGAGAATAATTGTGGGCAACACAACACTAGGTTGAAAATTCTTAACAAAATAATTTTGAAGGTGAGAAATTGAGCAAAGAATTGAGAAGATGCTATTCATTTAGCAAATATCCTAATTTATGATGCTATGGAAAGGCACATTCAAGTTCCTTATCACTACATTAGATCAACTTTGAAAGATGGAATTTAAAAGCTAGAGAAGACTCTTTAGAGCTTGAAATTAGCTAATATGATAACAAAGATTGTTCCAATTAATAAATCTAAGTTATGTGCAAATTATGTTGATCATCTTTATTAGGGGTGAGAAGTTGGCGACATGAAAATTGATTAGTCTCATAATGAGAAATTGTTAAGGTATGGAGTTTAATTATTGCTCTATAAAGAAAAGCAATTTAGACACACTTAGTCACATGCCATTTCATTAAAGACATTTCGGGGATTATATTGTATTCTTAGTTCAATCTTAAATATGTTGTTAAACCTAAAATTATGTCCCAAGGCTAACCAAGAGGGAGGTGAATTGGTAATTTTAAAAATTCTCTTGAATTTTAAAATTAGAAACCAGTTGACGATTCGTAGTAAGTTAATTGAAGTTATTTGAAAACAAATTTCAACCACGAAATAAAACTTGTAGTAAGTAGAGGAAACTTAAACGATACAAAGATTTATAGTGGTTCGGTCAAACACAACCTACATCCACTCACTGAAAATTTCCTCTTCAGGTATTGCACTATTACCAAAAGTGACTCTCCTTTTGCCCCCACAGCAAGGCGGAGAAGCTTTTACAAAACTCTCATCCACCAATCCCCGGTGCAGCAGAGAACCGTCATCTTTTCACACCATCCAAGTGTAGGCAGAGTACCTTCATCCTTTCACATCCTCCAAGTGTAGGCAGAGTACATTCGTCCTTTCAAATCCTCCAAGTGTCGGCATAGAACCGTCAGCTATTCACACTCTCCAAGTGTCAGCAGAGAACCGGATCTTCTTCAAAGATCTTCTCACGAGCAATCTAGAAAGACAAGAGGAAGAGTGAAAACACAAATCACACATAGAGATCCTTACCTTTGAGTAACCTTGTGAACCCTTCACACTCCACTAGAAAGAAATCTCTCTCAAACACTCTCTCACACTCTCTCCTTCTATTGCCATTGAAAAATCACAAAGATAAGATTATTCATGTCAATTTTTAATGATCCTTTTATACAAAAGACACGAAAAATCGTCCAGAAAATTGAATTTTTCAATTTAGAGCATGCACGATCGTACAGTATGATCGTATATTCGTACGTATGAACAGTTCAAATATTATTGCATACGAACATGTTGTGAATCGGTATGAAATCATTTCGTATGCGATCATCGTCCGGTATGAACCAAGTTCGTTAGGGACGAACAGTATGAAAATTTTCAAATTTCATATGTACGAAACTTCAAGACAAAATGAGCGAGAACAGACCCGAGACGTTCGTCCTTGTATGAAACTGGGATCGTCTCGTACGAACCATACTTAGAAAAAAAATTTCGTGCGAGAACAGACCCGAGACGTTCGTCCTTGTACGAAACTAGGATCGTCCCGTACGATCCATACGAAAATTTTCATTTCAGTTCGTTCGACTGCTCGTTAGGGAAAATAACTAATCAAATCGTCTTGTACGAAGTGATATCGTACAATACGTTCATATTAAAAAATATGAATTTTAAACTCTCCCCCGATGTGTGTGTGTGTTCAGTTACTCAATTACAATCACACTCTCTCATACTCAATAAAATGAAAAATACATACTTCAATTACAATAAATTTTAAACTGGTCTTGATTTGAACTCTTCAACAATTCGAAGTATGATTTCCCTAAAATGTTAGTACACAAGAGCAAACCAATTCTTCCAAAATATGTTAGGAGAAATAATAATCAAATCAATAATAATTGGAATAATAAAAAACATACAAGTTGCAACAATATCAAACATGAAAAACTAAGTAGCAACTATCTCAACATTCTCAACCACAATAATTTGTAGAACAAAATGTGTGTTTTCTTTATATTGTGTTAGAAAGATTAGGATTGTGTTAGAAATTAGGATTATAAATTTTCACAATCAACTAATAGTGAAATCTTAAATAACAATAACATGGAGTATCTATTAATTGGGTAAAATTGTATATATATATATATATATATATATATATATATATATATATATATATATATATATATATATATATATATATATATATTATATTTTTTTTTTGGCATATTTGTATGTGTTGATCTTCATTTTTTTATTTAGTACGTGTCGTTCGCTCTATTTGACTACCGACTCTCCCGAACACGCAATTGGATCGTCGCCATCAAGTCTCTGTCACTCATCTTCCACGGCATCTCCGATGTCAGTACCGACTTCCGCTGCGAAGCCCTCGCTGCCACAGGTGAAGATAGACGGCACCACCTCATCAACCTTTTCGACTTCCAAGACGAATCCAAGAAGTCCTTCCCGTGGGGCTCCATAGCCTTTGTGCACACCTTGGAGCTCTTCCGATCAAGTCGGCACTTGGCAGCTCCCATTTTTTGTTGGATCGGAAGTAAAGACGCCAATGGGTTAGCATGTCGTGTGGGGTTGATCAGGTTCGGGACCGAGAAAATGACCCATTTTAAAAAAATGGGTTGGGTTCAAAGCATACGACGGCATAGAGATTTCAGGAATGATGAAAACAAAAAATTTAGGCAAGAATAACATTAAGGTGCAAAATTCAAAAGGGGATTTCAAAAATTTTACCTTGCCAACTACAAATTGCAACAAGAGGAGAAAATCTTAGCAGGATAGCAACGGGTATGAGTTGCTGCGAGAAACTCGACAATTTGACATCTAGTAAACAACAATATTTGAAATTGCTCTGCAAGTGGAGGTAGAAAATTTCAGTGAGATAGCAACGGAAGAGAGGAAGGGTATTAACGTTTTTTTTTTCTTGTTTGAATAGTGAAACACAGCATTTCCCGAGAGGTGTTTTGGTCACCAAAAACATGCTGAGAACAGGAAAATTTTTACGCCTCCGTTGCAACGCTGTTGACCTGTTATGCCGTGCAAACAAAAAAAACATCAAAATCAAAATCAAATCTTACCTGCTCTGCCGAAGCACGTCGCACAACCTCCTCCCACGTCACACTTCGCGTCGTTAAAAGGGACAAAGGGACGAGGCCATTGGCCTCTCCCTCGAGCTTGATTTCTCGCACGATCTTCCTCTCGCTCGTCTCCTCCAGCAAGCCAAGCTCCCGTCGCTGCCTCCAGCTCACGATCCCGCTCCCAATATCTCCTCCTCTGGTCGAGACAGAGAAATAGAGAGAGAGAGAGAGAGAGAGAAAGAGAGAGAGAGGAAGAAAACTTCCTACCTTGCCTAGCAAAAATCGACCTCGCTCCTTCGGCCGACTTCCCCTGCTGTAGGATCGGACGTTTCAACATTTGATTAGAAGCAACAACGTGAGCTCATAGTGGAAGGTAACTTTCTCCCTTTTCACGTGCTCACTCGGCCAAAACCCATAAATCCACCGAATTAAGGGATTTAGTAAATACGGGGTTTAAGCCGTAGATCCTTAAATCTGGGATTTACCCATTGCCGGGATCTAATGCGTGCACATAAACCGTTCGGCTGGATTTAGCATAAATCCGACTTAACTCCCGTTCTAAATCTGTGCACGTTTTCTCGGCCAAATCACATGAGTCAGTCAAACCGAAACAGAAAAATATTTATATTAATTTTAATTAATTGTAATTAATCTTAATTAATTTTGTTAATTATAATTTAATTATTTTTAATTATAATCAATTAAAAATGACTTCTAATTAATTATGATTAATTAAACTTAATCATAATTAATTATGTTATTTTAATTAATTATTTTTAATTATAATTAATTAAATTTAATTATTATTAATTAAAATTAATTAAGATTAATAAAAAAGGGGTTTTGTAAATGCCTTCTCCTGCCTCGGTCCACCATCAAAGCCCGCGAAGGTACGAACTCTCTAAACTCAGATTGTCATTTCGTTGTATGCGGCGGACCGGAAAACCGCCTATACATGCCTATGTGGGGATCGATGTATTTGTTTTAATAGATTCATATTAGGCCTTCAAGGCCTACAATCAAAAGAATTCACTAAACAAAAGGCATGAAGCCTACGAAACCCGATCCTCCTAAGCAGGTGAATAGGAGTAGACAGGGTTCAAACTCTCAGATAAATATACGGCCATGAATGTGATCGGAATATTTATTTTATTGCATTCATATTCGGCCTTCAAGACCTAAAATCAAGAAAATTCATGAACAAAGGCATAAAGCCTACGAGAAACCCGATCCTCGAGCAACAGCCCGGTGGAGTTGACAGGGTTCAATCAACTAAAGTAGAAATGACCCTTAACACCCCGATGATGGCCGCGTTGATTGAAGATCTCAACCGGAGGGGTTCATAAATATTTTTAAATGCCATCCAAACTCCATAAATCCCAAATTTCAAAATATTTAAAATTGAAATAAATCCATCAAAATACTTAAAGCAAAATCCATCCACCCTCCGCAACAGTTTGTCGAGGTGGACAAATTTAATTATAACTTCAGCTCACAAAAAGCGAAGTGCCTAGTCGAAAATATCACTAGGATCCATTCTCAAACAATCTTCTATCAGTAAGGACGTGGTACGTGTCCTCTAACCGACGATTTTGCCACCAAATGGCACCGCAGGATAAACAATTATGACGACCCGGGGCCCTCTGAACCGAGTGGTTTTGCCGCCAAATGGCACCACGAAATACCGATTATGGCCAGAGCGAATACGTTCCTTATTGGCATCAAATCCTTGAGATATGAATCAATATGATATGATTGATAGGGCACAAAGCACTCTGTTAGTTAAGGTGGATTCAAAATTTGTCCCCTTAGGCAAACATCCATCCCCGGTCTACAAGGTCCCCTTGGACGAAGCAACCCATGGCTGCCGACAAGGATCCTTCTGTCAGGTTGGGTCGACTACCTCCTCTGACTAAGTAGACCAGGGACCACGATGGCCCGGGATGACGGAACCATGGGATCTTGATTGGGCCCATCATCCATTCCCTCACCATCCGCTTTAAGTGAGTGATAGTGAAATTTCTATTTTAAATATTAAATCTTTCCAAATATCCAAACTTCCCAAATTCACAAATCCAAATCCAGTTCTCAAATTCCAAACCCTTGCTGCTACTATATGCCAGATAGCACGTATATTCTACGTATCTGATTGATGACTAGCCTTGATCGAAAGTTCTCTCTCGTGATCGGGAGGGGTAACTAACTATAGGGGCTTGCGCCTATAAGAAACCAGAACTCAGATCATAAAGTCCTCATAAAATGAGGGCGAAATCTCTGGGTAGTGTCTTATCTACAAACCCATCTGCCTTTCAAAATTTATCTCGGAACTTATTCAGTTAAAACTCCCTTGCCGAATAAAAAGAAAAGTATGCGGGGAGGCCGGGGCCAAATTTTTGGAGCCCACAGATTTCTGGCGACTCCGCTGAGGATTGATTTCTCTTTCTATCTCTGGCTAGTCACTTATATGCTATAGGAGAAGCTAATCTATACTAAGTTCTGTACGGTGAACATCATGATGTAACATTTGCTCCTTATGTCCAAAGATCCATCACTGAAAGGTCCCGATAGAGCTAAAAGTTTTCATCTTTTATGATGATAAAATAAACAAAGAATTAAGATATGTACGGTTAGCATCGGGGTGTGACACTTGGATGCATATCCAAAAATCCACTGCCGAAAGGTCCTGGCGTAAAGGAAAAATAAATATATAGACTCACATCTCTTGAAAAAATATATATTCAAATAATGGTGTGACATCTAATGTGTACCCCTAGAGATTCACCATTAAAGAAATTCATCAAAAGTGGGTTCCAAAGATGGCCCCTGCAGACAATGTTTTCGATGGTCGACACCTTGAAGAATCCTTTAAGAAATCCCATCTCTTTTCAACTATATCTTCTCGGATTGAAGAAGATCATTGCCTGATCTTCATCAGTGTCATTCTACCAGAAGATCAAGTAGAAGAAGTAAAGGGACTCCTCTGTGAATTCAGGGACTGTTTTGCCTGGACATATGCTGAGGTGCCTAGCTTATCCCGTGACGTAGCAGTTCACAGATTAGCTATCAAACCAAATATAGTGCCTGTCAAGCAAGCTCCAAGGAGAATGAGATTGGAGATCGAAGAACAAGTGATTGCTAAAACAAAGAAGCTTATAGAGGCGGGCTTCATCCGAGAAAAAAAAAATGTTGACTGGATTGCCAATATCATTCCTGTAAAGAAGAAGAATGGCCAAATTCATATCTGCATCGACTTCAGGGACCTCAATAAGGCGTGCCCAAAAGATAACTTTCCACTCCATGTATCCGAACTCTTGGTGGACAACACTTTCAACTATGATATGTTCTCCTTCATGGACGGATCGTTGGGCTATAATCATATTAAAATGACGCATGAAGATGAAAGACATACATCGTTCAGAATGCCTATAGGCATATTCTGTTACACAGTTATGCCATTTGGCCTGAAGAACGCTGGTGTCACTTATCAACGGGCGATGACTCGTATATTTGATGATTTAATTCATCAGGGTCGAATGCTATGTAGATGACTTCGTCATTAAAAGCATGGACCGAAAAGATCACCTTCATGACTTGAGGATCGTGTTTGAGAGGATCAAAAAATATGATCTGAAGATGAACCCTCTCAAGTGTGCATTCGGGGTCTCCTCCGGCAAATTCTTGGGATATGTTGTTCGACATCGAGGCATCGAAGTCGACCCCAACCAGATCAAGGCGATCATGGAGATGCCACCTCCAAAGAACCTTCGGCAACTCCGCTCCTTACAAGGGCAGTTGGCTTTCATTCGATGATTTATATCGAATATGTTGGATAAGTGCCAGCCGTTTTCAAAGCTAATGAAGAAAGATGTCCGTTTTAAATGAGACGAAGAGTGCCAAGAAGCATTTGACAGTATTAAAAGATATCTGTTGAATCCTCATATTCTCGCGGCTCCAATCCCGGGGAAGCCTCTTATACTATACACGGCAGCCCTAGAAGAGTCCCTCGGAGCATTATTAGTCCAGCATAATGAAGAAGGAAAAGAGAATGCGCTCTACTACATCAGCCGAAGGTTGATAGGAGCAGAAATTCGCTACTCTCCAATCGAGAAGCATTGCTTGGCCCTGATCTTCGCAGTTCAGAAGCTCCGTCATTATATGTTGTCTCACAAAATCACTTTTATATCAAAGATCGATCTGCTGAAGTTCTTGATGATAAGACCAGCATTGACAGGTTGTTTGGCAAGGTGGGCAGTAATACTCCTGCAGTTTGATATCACATATGTCCCTCAAAAGGCAGTAAAAGGGCAGGTGTTGGCAGATTTTCTCGCTGCACACCCTATCCCTGCAGATTCATCGCTACGATGATCTACCTAACGAGCAAATCATGAATGTTGAAGAAGAGGAGATGCTACGAGTATGGGAAATATACTTTGATGGAGCATAGTCAATTAAACGTGCTCGGCCTCCAAATCTAGAGAAAGCTCAAGCCGGAATCGGACTCATTTTTGTGGCGCCTGAGGGAGGCATAATGAGATTCTCTTTCAGCTTGACTGAACCTCGGACCAACAATGAAGCTGAATATGAAGCTTTAATAGCAGGATTGGAGATCGCAATCGATGTTCGAATCCGAAACCTCCAAATTTTTGGTGATTCTCAACTTGTTGTAAATCAAGTATTGTGAGTTTATAAAATCACCAAGTTCAAGTTGGCCTGTTATCATTGACGAGTTCTCGAGCTTATGAAGCAAATTCTAGTTGTCAAACTAACTCAAGTTCCCCGAGGTCAAAATGCCAAAGTCGATTCTCTTGCTAAACTGGCTAAAGAAATGGCGAATATGGACGACAAATGGCCTATAATAATTATGGTGCACAATCGGCGGATCCTAGAGCAAGCATTACTATAATTCCCATAGGCAGAGGGAATACTAAATTCAAGCCAGCAGGATGCAACTCCGGTTGATCCTCAATCTCCCCAATCAGTTGATCTTGAAAACCAATTTGAAGAATATCAAGCTCCTAAGAAAAGACGCAAGGTCAGTCAAGTTTCAGAATCATGGTGAAATTGTCTAGATGTCGAAGAAGAAGATGATTGGAGGCAACCTTTCATAGATTATTTCAAAGAAAGTAAGCTACCAATATACAAATCATTAGTTGCTCAAATCAGAAAGAGAGCACTACGATATGCATTTGTCAACAACACATTGTATCGACGTGCTTTCGATCAAATGTGGCTAAGATGCCTAGGGACTCGAGAAGCTGATAAGGTGGTAGCAGAAGTTCACGAAGGACTTTATGGAGCGCACCAATTAGGTCCTAAGATGGCAGTCAAAATTAAAAGAATGGGCTATTATTGGCCGACCATGGTCAGAGATTGTATCAATCATGCTAAGAGGTGCCATGAGTGCTAGATCCACAGTGATGTTATACATCAACCGCCAAATCCGCTGCACCCTACAATAGCATCCTGACCATTTGAATGATGGGGTACTGATGTTATCGGGCCGATAGATCCGCCATCATCAGCAGGACACCGCTTTATCTTGGCAGCAACCAACTACTTCTCAAAGTGGGCAGAAGCAGCTCCATTCAAAGAAGTTACGTCTGAGCACATGATCAACTTCTTCACCCACAATATTATTTATAGATTCGGTGTGCCACGCCGCATAATCTCAGACAACAGAACTGCTTTCAAAAGTACAAAAATTTATAAGTTTGTTGATCGGCACAAAATAGATTGGCGATATTCATCCATATACTATCCAAGAGCAAATGGTCTGGCAGAAGCCTTCAACAAGACGCTGGTAAAATTACTAAAGAAGATTCTCTCTAAGAACAAAAGAGAGTGGCATACAAAAATGGCAGAGGCGTTGTGGGCATATCGTACAACCTATAAAACGCCAACCAAGGCCACTCCTTACTCTCTGGTGTTCGGAGTCGAAGCTGTACTACCACTAGAAGTTGAATTTCCATCCCTTCGAGTTGCTATCCAGAATGAGATGACTCAAGAACAAAATGCTCGGTTAAGAATGGAAGAGCTCGATGCACTCGATGAAATCAGGTTTCAAGCTCAACAAAACCTGGAGATCTATCGAGCAAGAATGACAAAATCATTTGATCGAATGGTGCGTCCTCGATCATTTCAAGAAGGGGAATTGGTTCTGGTGCAAAGAAGACCGATCATCCCACACAGAAAAATTGGTGGCAAATTTGTTTCCAACTGGGAAGGACCTTTCGTCATCGAGAAGGTGTACCAGGGAGGAGCTTACCAACTCATCGATCTGAATGGTCAGAGGCTCATGCCGCCGATCAATGGCCGATACCTGAAGAAATACTATGCATGAAATACTGTGCTTAATGTGTTATATTTTCATACATTATTGTTAGCATATACATTTCATATTTTGAAATTCTCTTATGTCATGAGAACACATTTAAAAATTCCCTATCAGATTGGGGGCATTTTAAATATTTGTTTGGGTCAACATCGCGCTGCGCGCCAAAATCCCGAAACAAATATTTAAAATCTCAAGATTTCAATTCTATTCTGCTCCAAAATATCCCTGCAAGATAGGGGCATTTTAAATATTTATTCGGGTCGACATCGCATTGCATGCCGAGATCCCCGAATAAATATTTAAAATGATCAATTCAAATGTTACTTTGTGCTAAAGAACACGGATGTTTCTTTTTCAAAGCCTATGCAGGTGATCTCTCAAAGATCGAGACAACACCTTCTCCAACAAACCAAAACTCAAAGGTCAAGAAAGAGGCTTTTGTAACTACACGCTCTTACAAATTGAGCCGGAAAAGCTTGAAGTCTTTCGACAGCCTGAAGCTTAAGGTTCGAATGGGTGAAAAAGGTCGGATCCAACAAGCCCAAATATGACTGGATCGCTGGCAGCTCCATCTACTCAACAAGCCATAAGAAAGGCCGTAGTAGCGGAACCCCCACTTCGTCAACCCGTCAGTAGGTATTGTAGGAAGAATGAAGGCCAATTTGACTCGACCAATTCAAGTGATCGTAGTCTACAAAATTTTCCCGAAATGATTAGAGAATCAAAGTTCCAGTGGAAAGATGAGTCTCGAGCAACTACTGAATGTTTGTAGGCTTCAAAATTTACAACCACAAAGGATGACTCAAAATCTGTCAACTTCAAAAAAATCAACATTGGGAAGCGCAATTCCCATAACTCAAGTCTAAAGTCTGAATGGGTGTAAGAGGTCGGATCCAACAAGCCCAAATATGGCCGGATCGCTAGCAGCTTCATCTACTCAACAAGTCATAAGAAAGGCCGTAGTAGAGGAACCCCCATCTCAGCAACCAGATGACGAAGAGCTGTCAAATCCTAGCTCTCCCGATTTGATGAACTCAAGTGAATCAGATTAAAGTCTTCCCAAGTGGTTAAGGATCAAGATACTACCTACATTCGGTGCTATCAACTGAATCCAAAACCTACAAATCCTTCAACGAATCCATAAAGCATAAAGCGAGGATCGAAGGAATTTTTCTTCAACAAGTCCGTCAAAGCACAAAGCAAAGGACCGAAGAAAATTATCCCAAAGTTCACAGAAAGCCTAAGGCTGAAGTAAGAGGATTCTGTCATCAACAAGTCCTCTATGCACAAAGCTTTGGACCGATGACTTCTTGCCACCGACCTAGTACAAACCTAAAGGATTTAGGTCACCGGCATCTACTCCTTCATCGAGCCCGCCAAAGCTAGAAGCAAAGGGCAGAAGACATACAAATCTTCTGACAAGTCAGTAAAAACAAATCGGATAACCCTTCACCAAAGCCCGCAGCACAAAGCATAGGGCAGAAGGAACCAAAATCACATGGCTCAAGCTAAAGCTGTAGAAGGAGTTCCCTGAATGACATCTACAAATGTCCCTAAAGACTGGGGGCATTTTAAATATTTATTTGAGTCGACATCGCACTATATGCCAAGATCCACAAATAAATATTTAAAATTTTAACAAGATATCAATCATCTATGGATACATCTAGAAGCGCAGTGGACAAAGAAGATTAGTGTGACATCTAAATAAAATTTTGGAGATCGACTAATAGAAAGTAGTGTGACATCCAAACAAACTTTGGAGATACACTAAATGAAAGCCCTAGTGTGACATATAAAATAAATATCCAGAGATCCACAGAGTCAATCAGCATATAACAAACATGGCCTACTCCAAACGCATACCACATTTGTTGGGGGGCATTTGTTGACCTGTTATGTCGTGCAAACAAAAAAAAATTAAAATCAAAATCAAATCTTACCTACTTTGCCGAAGCACATCGCACGACCTCCTCCCACGTCACACATCGCTCGAGCTCCACGCCCCACGTTCTCAGCACGACTTGGCGTCGTTAAAAGGGACGAACGCGCTCGATTTCTCGCAAGATTTCCTCTCGCTCGTCTCCTCCAGCAAGCCGAGCTCCCGTCGCTGCCTCCAGCTCACGATCCCGCTCCCGATATCTCCTCCTCCAGTCGAGACAGAGAAACAGAGAGAGAGAGAGAGAGAGAGAAAGAGAGAGAGAGGAAGAAAACTTACTACCTTGCCTTGTAGGAATCGACCTCACTCCTTCGGCCGACCTCCCCTGCTGTAGGATCGGAAGTTTCAACATTTGATTAGAAGCAACAACGTGAGCTCACAGTGGAAGGTAACTTTCTCCCTTTTCACGTGCTCACTCGGCCAAATCCCATAAATCCACCGAATTAAGGGATTTAGTAAATGCGGGGTTTAAGCCGTAGATCCTTAAATCTGATATTTACCCATTGCCAGGATCTAATGCGTGCACATAAACCGTTTAGCTGGATTCAGCATAAATCCGACTTAACTCCCGCTCTAAATCTGCGCACGTTTTCTCGGCCAAATTTCATGAGTTCGTCAAACCGAAACAAAAAAAAATATTTATATTAATTTTAATTAATTGTAATTAATCTTAATTAATTATGTTAATTATAATTTAAATATTTTTAATTATAATCAATTAAAAATGACTTCTAATTAATTATGATTAATTAAACTTAATCATTATTAATTATGTTATTATTAATTATAATTAGTTATAATTAATTAAAATTAATTAAGATTAATAAAAAAGGGGTTTTGCAAATGCCTTCTTCTGCCTCGGTCCACGAGCCTTAACCACCGTCAAAGCCCGCGAAGGTACAAACTGTAATATCTCGTTCCCTTACTGTTCCTCTCTGATTTGGATTTTCCTCCCAGAATCGGCCAGGACGAAGTTTGGATCGTCCAGGCCGATCAATGCATTGAACAGCTGATTTCTGGTGTGTTTTCTGGAAGAATTTCTGCACAGATCGTCCAGGCCGATCGTGAGATCGTCCAGGACGATCGTACTGTAGAAATGATCGGCCAGACAATAGCCCTGGGTGAGGTCCAGGACGATCAGGATTTGGTCTGATCGTCCCGGGACGATGTGAACATCGGCCTGGCCGATCAGTTCACAAATATAAGAAAATCAGCTCGTTTTGAGGAGAGAGAAAATCATTTTATAAAAACGAAAATATCTGAGGAGAGAGAAAGAGAAAGGAAAAAAGAGAAAAGCTTGGTTTTGGAGGCCGCGGATCGCTTTTCGTCCGACGCTGCTGTTGGGAAAAGTGAAGATCTCGTGGTAAGGACTCCGAACCCTGTTTCTGTTTTCAGAGATGTTGTGTTTTGACCTAGTTGTGATCTGTTTTGTGTTTTCGTAGTCGACTTTTCGACATGGTTTTGATTTGACACAACTTTCACCGCACAACTTTTAGTATGTTATAGATATGATTATTGTACACGATTTGACTGTATTCTACGAAGATTTTACCGGTCGGAATTGATTCTACGCGCTTTTAATCGAATAGAAAATAATCGGGACCTGATTTGATTTGGATTCTATAGATCGATAGTATTGTATTGATGTTATAGATATTCTATTGTAATTTGGAAAGATTTGGATATTGTGTCTTTTTGCAGGATTTTTGTGTAAATTTGACCGACTGCCGTTACGCTGCCCGATTTTCGTATGATTTCTGATTTTCCCGGAATTGATAGATTGAATTGATCTGCCTATGACTATTGATATGATCGTTCTTGATTTCTTTAATATTGCTTATTGCATCGATTATTGTATTGATATTGATTGATTGCTGAAAGACAAGTGGAAACCTAGTTGAACGTTGGTTATAGAAACCAACGTGTATTGAACGAACTACAACAGCACTATTGATATTGAACGAACTACAACAGCACTATTGATATTGAACGAACTACAACAGCACTATTGATATTGAACGAACTACAACAGCACTATTGATATTGAACGAACTACAACAGCACTATTGATATAGATTGACCACTACAACAGCATTATTGATATTGAACGATTGATAACTACAACAGCATCATGACTAGTGTTTGGGCTTGTCGAGTAAGACCAGTGTATGAAATTGCATGTATATGATATAGCATCGTATAGATTTCCTGATTTGTATAGATTTATTGATTTTGGATCGGTTTATTGATATTGATTGGATTTATCGAATTGATTTATCAATTGACTACTGGGCATTGATTCTACTGAGCATTGATATAGACATTGATAGATATAGATACTGCATTGATAGCATGAACATGGATATCGTACTACTGCTTATTTGCTTATAGATTCTATTGCCTATAGATTTTATAGATTCACTGTTGCTACTGTTCTACACCGTATGGATTGTTTTATAGATCGCTCTTCTCGATTGACTTCATTGATTAGATCGTACTGATTTGACCGTATCGATTTGATTGACGACATTGATTGATTGAATTGATTTATCGATTTGCCTGCCGCTGCATTGACTGGTTTTATTGACTATTGATTTTCGTACCGCATTGACTATTGATTCATTGATTTCCGCTGCATAGACTCATTGACCATTGACTGATTCGGATTGATAGATTGACATGCATATTGATAGCATCGTCTTGCTTTGATTTCAGTTGTAGGCTTTGGTGACCTGCTGGGCTATTGTAGCTCATTATATGTGGTTTAAAAATTTCAGGTCCGAGCAAGGCAACTGGAATGGAGTTCGATCAGAACGATCAGACGAATCCTTTCGCTACACGGATCTTGGGGTCGTTACAATTGGTATCAGAGCAAGTGTAGTGAAAGGATTTGATTGATAGTTTGATAGAATGAATCCATTCTATTCATTTTGCATACATAGTGATTGACATTTGATTGATTGCATTGTGTGTTCTGTATGGATTTCGACGAGTTTTGATTTAGATTTGGTTTTCGATCGATTTGTTTTGCATTGTCGTTTTTGCTTCGTACCTGTAGGGAAATGTCGGGACGACATTTTTCTAAGGTGGGGAGATTGTAATATCTCGTTCCCTTACTGTTCCTCTCTGATTTGGATTTTCCTCCCAGAATCGGCCAGGACGAAGTTTGGATCGTCCAGGCCGATCAATGCATTGAACAGCTGATTTCTGGTGTGTTTTCTGGAAGAATTTCTGCACAGATCGTCCAGGCCGATCGTGAGATCGTCCAGGACGATCGTACTGTAGAAATGATCGGCCAGACAATAGCCCTGGGTGAGGTCCAGGACGATCAGGATTTGGTCTGATCGTCCCGGGACGATGTGAACATCGGCCTGGCCGATCAGTTCACAAATATAAGAAAATCAGCTCGTTTTGAGGAGAGAGAAAATCATTTTATAAAAACGAAAATATCTGAGGAGAGAGAAAGAGAAAGGAAAAAAGAGAAAAGCTTGGTTTTGGAGGCCGCGGATCGCTTTTCGTCCGACGCTGCTGTTGGGAAAAGTGAAGATCTCGTGGTAAGGACTCCGAACCCTGTTTCTGTTTTCAGAGATGTTGTGTTTTGACCTAGTTGTGATCTGTTTTGTGTTTTCGTAGTCGACTTTTCGACATGGTTTTGATTTGACACAACTTTCACCGCACAACTTTTAGTATGTTATAGATATGATTATTGTACACGATTTGACTGTATTCTACGAAGATTTTACCGGTCGGAATTGATTCTACGCGCTTTTAATCGAATAGAAAATAATCGGGACCTGATTTGATTTGGATTCTATAGATCGATAGTATTGTATTGATGTTATAGATATTCTATTGTAATTTGGAAAGATTTGGATATTGTGTCTTTTTGCAGGATTTTTGTGTAAATTTGACCGACTGCCGTTACGCTGCCCGATTTTCGTATGATTTCTGATTTTCCCGGAATTGATAGATTGAATTGATCTGCCTATGACTATTGATATGATCGTTCTTGATTTCTTTAATATTGCTTATTGCATCGATTATTGTATTGATATTGATTGATTGCTGAAAGACAAGTGGAAACCTAGTTGAACGTTGGTTATAGAAACCAACGTGTATTGAACGAACTACAACAGCACTATTGATATTGAACGAACTACAACAGCACTATTGATATTGAACGAACTACAACAGCACTATTGATATTGAACGAACTACAACAGCACTATTGATATTGAACGAACTACAACAGCACTATTGATATAGATTGACCACTACAACAGCATTATTGATATTGAACGATTGATAACTACAACAGCATCATGACTAGTGTTTGGGCTTGTCGAGTAAGACCAGTGTATGAAATTGCATGTATATGATATAGCATCGTATAGATTTCCTGATTTGTATAGATTTATTGATTTTGGATCGGTTTATTGATATTGATTGGATTTATCGAATTGATTTATCAATTGACTACTGGGCATTGATTCTACTGAGCATTGATATAGACATTGATAGATATAGATACTGCATTGATAGCATGAACATGGATATCGTACTACTGCTTATTTGCTTATAGATTCTATTGCCTATAGATTTTATAGATTCACTGTTGCTACTGTTCTACACCGTATGGATTGTTTTATAGATCGCTCTTCTCGATTGACTTCATTGATTAGATCGTACTGATTTGACCGTATCGATTTGATTGACGACATTGATTGATTGAATTGATTTATCGATTTGCCTGCCGCTGCATTGACTGGTTTTATTGACTATTGATTTTCGTACCGCATTGACTATTGATTCATTGATTTCCGCTGCATAGACTCATTGACCATTGACTGATTCGGATTGATAGATTGACATGCATATTGATAGCATCGTCTTGCTTTGATTTCAGTTGTAGGCTTTGGTGACCTGCTGGGCTATTGTAGCTCATTATATGTGGTTTAAAAATTTCAGGTCCGAGCAAGGCAACTGGAATGGAGTTCGATCAGAACGATCAGACGAATCCTTTCGCTACACGGATCTTGGGGTCGTTACACAAACTCTCTAAACTTAGATTGTCGTTTCGTTGTATGCGGCGGACCGGAAAACCGCCTATACACGTCTTTATTGCGCGTGGTGGGATGGGACCCCAGTCCGACGCCTACGACGAGGCAGGCAATCACCTAAACTCTGCCTCGGAGTTCGTGGCGCACCAGAAAATTGCCTATACACACCTTTATTGCGCGTGGTTGGAAGGGACCCCAGTGCGACACCTACGACAAGGCGGGGTCACTCATAAGTACCCTCGAGCGAGGGGAAAGCAAACTGTGCATTTTTAAACAGGTACCGAAGACCCCATACACGCCTTTATTGTGCGTAGTGGGAGGAAAGAGCACGGCCGCGATGTCTTCGTCCGAGGACACCTACTATACGCGCCTTTATTGCGCGTGATGGGAAGGCCCAGTTTCTCGTAGTTTCTTCTAAACGGGGGAGACACCGGGAGGCTACCGAAATTTCGGGTGAAATATTACTCTACGCTCGGACCTGTTTGAACTCAAAAGAACAAAGATGTGGACCCAAATGAAATGTGGACTTTTGGACCTAAATCTCATAAAAGATCAAATCCAAATGAAATAAAATCATATTTGAACCAAACTCAAGTCAACTTGAACATGAAAATGAACATATAAAGACTCAATAGGACTTTGAAAAAAAAGAAAGTGAACATTCAAATGAACCTGCAAAGATTCTAGAAGACTTCGAACAGTCATTTGAACATACACTCGAACTCAAATTCAAAGAAACTAAGTGTGGAGGACACTAAAATTGAACAAGACTTGGACTGCAGGGGACCCGTACTTGAACTCGCATTATGGACCCAAATTGAACATTAATGGCTCGAGCAATTTAAACTCAAGCAAGTAGTTGAGTCAGATCACAGGGGACTTGAACAAAAGCCTGAACTTTCAAGAACAACACACAAGACTCAAGTATGGGCTGGACCTTGAACTCGGGCCTGATGAAATACATAGGACCAAGGCTTTGGATGAATGAACAAATCAGAGTCTAAATGCGCAGTTCTCTAAGTTAACAACAAGCTACAAATAGGAGATGAAATCCCGATGGATATAAAAGATGTACGAATTCCTACGACAATTCCTATAAATGCCTGTTGATTGAGAAGGCAATACGGGAGACCAATAATGGAAGATCTGCCCCCTACAAGCAAGTGCAATCATCAAACCACCTGAGATTGGTGAAAGGTGGGTATAATGTTGGCAACAATGGATCTTCTACAAATACTTCCAGGAAGTCGTAGTTGATACAATGGATCCCTGCAAATGGATACTCGTGGATAACAATAATGGGTATATCGTAAGCACAATGAATCACTGTGGACACAAGTACGGATATCACCTACGATAGTGGTAATTAAGATCTTCAAGTATGTCGGATACAAGGGCAACTCGATGTACGGAGAAGGACACCTCCTGATAGAATGGGAGGGAAGTTCAAACAAATTAGAACCAAACTTCCTGGTGTTCCCAAGTCTCTTCTTAGTCCTATACTTAAGAAGAAAACAGTTTTGGTGCCCACAAACACCGGAAATAACAAGTCCACTACACTGACGACCTCAAAGGGAGTTCTCTTCAAAACAACAGACTTCAAAGTCCAGAATAATGTCCCCGATGATTGAGAAAGGGGAGACAATATCAAGATGAGGAGATGCCTCATAACATCAAAATCACCTCGCCACCGAATCCGCAACACTCATATTAGCGGATAGAAGGCATGTATAAGCTCTCAAATGAAAGTTGTGTGCATCCAAACGATAGTTATCTACAAAACTACAAATACTTCAAAATACCCATGCACCTACACTATAGTTTGTATACATATAGGTACACAATAGAGTACGTCCAAATCAATATAAAAATCACCCGCATGGGCCCCGATGAGCGTGTTATTGGTACGCACGTGACGTCTAGGGATGCGCGGGTCAACAAGTGAATTCTAGTTCGAGCCTGATCCTTCTATATGGATCAATAGAAGTCGATAGGGTTCGAACCCTCAAACAAATACATGGTTGTGGGGATCGATGTATTTGTTTCAATAGATTCATATTAGGCCTTCAAGGCCTACAATCAAAAGAATTCACTAAACAAAAGGCATGAAGCCTATGAAACCCGATCCTCCTAAGCAGGTGAATAGGAGTAGACATGGTTCAAACTCTCAGATAAATATACGATCATGAATGTGATGGGAATATTTATTTTATTGCATTCATATTCGGCCTTCAAGGCCTAAAATCAAGAAAATTCATGAACAAAGGCATAAAGCCTACGATAAACCCGATCCTCGAGCAACAGCCCGGTCGAGTTGACAGGGTTCAATCAACTAAAGTAGAAATGACCCTTAACACCCCGATGATGGCCGCGTTGATTGAAGATCTCAACCGGAAGGGTTCATAAATATTTTTAAATGCCATCCAAACTCCATAAATCCCAAATTTCAAAATATTTAAAATTGAATAATCCATCAAAATACTTAAAGTAAAATCCATCCACCCTCCGCAACAGTTTGTCGAGGTGAACAAATTTAATTATAACTTCAGCTCACAAAGAGTGAAATGTCTAGTCGAAAATATCACTAGGATCCATTCTCAAATAATCTCCTGCCAGTAAGGACGTGGTACGTGTCCTCTAACCGACGATTTTATCACCAAATGGCACCGTAGGATAAACGGTTATGACGACCCGGGGCCCTCTGAATCGAGTGGTTTTGCCGCCAAATGGCACCACGAAATACCGGTTATGGCCAGAGCCAATACGTTCCTTATTGGCATCAAATTCCTGAAATATGAATAAATAGGATATGATCGATATGGCACAAAGTACTCTGTTAGCTAAGATGGATTCAAAATTTGTCTCCTTAGACAAACATCCATCCCCGATCTACAAGATCCCCTTGGACGAAGCAACCCATGGCTTCCGACAAGGATCCTTCTGTCAGGTTGGGTCGACTATCTCCTCTGACTAAGTAGACCAGGGACCACGATGGCCCGGGACGACGGAACCATGGGATCTTGATCGGGCCCATCATCCATTCCCCCACCATCCGCTTTAAGTGAGAGATGGTGAAATTTCTATTTTAAATATTAAATCTTTCTAAATATCCAAACTTCCCAAATTCACAAATCCAAATCTAGTTCTCAAATTCCAAACCCTTGCTACTACTATATGCCAGATAGCACGTATATTCTACGTATCTGATTGATGACTAGCCTTAATCGAAAGTTCTCTCTCGTGATCGGGAGGGGTAATTAACTATAGGGGCTTGCGCCTATAGGAAACCAGAACTCAAATCATAAAGTCCTCACAAAATGAGGGCGAAATCTCTAGGTAGTGTCTTATCTTCAAACCCATCTGCCTTCCAAAATTTACCTCGGAACTTATTAGTTAAAACTCCCTTGCCGAATAAAAAGAAAAGCAGGCGGGGAGGCCGGGGCGCACCACTCCAAACAGCCTCAAGTCGCATCTTAAAACATGCCGCAGTCGAACCGTCGTCCCAAACACAACCTAAATCAAATAAAGTTGGATATGCTATGCTACTTGAGCTTTTATACTTGTAATAAACATGAAATCATTTGTATATATATATCCACACATCGATCGATCTATTAAGCATCAACAATGGAAGAAGAAGGTGCAAGAAACGAAGCAGTTGATCAACTCCACTAGATTAGTTCTCATACATAGCTAACACGAAAATCACCACAACATAGAGAGAAGAAGCTCACCATCTAGAGCTCTCTACTTGTGCTCCAAGTCAACCCTAAAGCATGTGCAAGCAAGAAAGCAGCAATACTATGCTTAGGATACATTTAGAATGATTTCCCAGATCAGCTTGGTGATCAGTTTCAGAAATTCAATCGAGATGGAGAGTGGTGGCATTCGATTTTTTTTTTCTTTCTTTCAAAGCACAAATCACACACACATATGCCAATCTTTGAGCCTCATTCCTCTCGGTAAGGCCAATGCACTCAATAAATGACATACATTTATTTAGAGAGTATAACATTACTCATTATTTAATATAAGAGAAAGTATAATTAAGAGGGAACAATTGAATTGGCCGATTAATTATTTTGTTTTTCATATTGTAATAATAATTTTTATTTGTTACTAGTTTTTCATTACTTTTAAAAAATTTTGTTCATAAAATGTGTTTTTTATTAACTTTTTAAATGATTATTTTATCTATAGCAACTTATCAATTTAACAAAGCAGTTAGAAAATTGTCCGAAATAAAATTTAAGATTTAATTTGAAATAACTTTTAATTATTATTTTTTCACTAATTTTTAAAGAAAAATTTATATCAAATATTTATTTTAAAAAACAGTAAAAAAAAGGATCAAAATTAGACCGTCCGAGTCCGGTTCACAATTAAGGTTTAGACCCGACCGATTCACAGCCCTACAAAATACAGAGCCTACGCTGCTGCAAACCCTCGACTAAACCCTCTCCCTTTTGTTCCGATTTCCCTATCCCTCCTTTATTTTCTTCCTCTGGCGGCTCCGAGCCATCATCAATTTTCAGTAGCAGCAATGGCGAGCGAGATCTTGCCGCCTCCTACTGATAGTCTCCATACGATCTTCGTCGACAGTAATGTCGACACGCATCTTGCTTTGGTTGTCTCTCTCTACGACACCATCAGCGAAGTCAAAGGTTTATATTGTTCTATCCTCTTAATTTCCCATTATAATTTCCATTTTCAATCTCTGCTGTTTCGGATGTTTTTTTTTTCTTTTTTATTTTACAAACATCTTTACTTTTTTTTTTCTTCGTGCAGCAAAAATAGCAGCCGAACACGCTCTTTGCTTCCAGGGTATCGGAGAAATCGGCATTCAGGCAATAAAGGCATGACATTCTTTTCTTAGTTCAATATTTTCTCTCTCCATTGAAAATAAGGGCATTGCATATATGATAAGTTAGTTTCTGGGTATTGCTTATATGCTCTCTAAAATATGTATGTGGACAATGATGTGGTACCAGTTAGCAGGATTGTGATGGAGAACGCCGAACCCATGCAACGGTTCTGTCCACCGTGACCACTTTCACTGTTCCTCTAACGGATTCTGCCAGAGCACTAGTCTTATAATTATTATCTCTTAGTTATTACAGTATTACCCTTTTTCTTCTCAGTTGCTTGTTATTAGTCTCCTGTAGTGAAAGGAGGAAGGTAGCTAAAAATTATCAATACCAGTTTTACTGTTCCATTGCATTTGGATTGTTGTTTTTGTGGTTTTCAGTGCAAGATTTCCGGTTGTAGCTTCCGGTTCCACACCAACTGGTATCAGAGCTAATTTTCGCTCAGCATTGTGATGTCCGAAACTAGCCGACGAGCTGCTCTTGACGAAGATCGGAGCCAAGAGGATCTGCAGGCAGCAGTTAACACCATCTCGAAAGAGTTGACGGAGCTTGCTGCCGAGTTCCGGCGATTCGCCTGGAGACAAATAGAGATATACAGGAGTTGAAGCAAAGCAGTGGCGTACCCACTGGAGGCCGAATATTGGGTCGCGAGGTGCGGCGAGGACGAGCGAATGCCGATCGGACGCCGCGAGGACTTCCCACTGTTTACCCTGGGTACTCCGATTCGGAGGAAGATGATGAACAGCCGACGGGAGCGGACCTCTTTGAGCACGAAGAAAGAGGATATGGCGAATGACTGGGAGCCAGACGGATTCGGGATCGGCCGCCTGCTCATCACGGTGAGTTCCGCGTCAAAATTGATATTCCTTTTTTTGAAGGACGTCTCCACATTGAAGATTATCTGGATTGGGAGAGAGCCGTAGAAACGCTTTTCGACTATATGGAGATCCCACCCAAAAAACAAGTCAAGTACGTCGCGTGCCGTTTGAAGGAAGGTGCTAGTGCTTGGTGGATGCAGCTACAGCAAAATAGACAGCGAGAGGGGCGGGGACCTGTTCGGAACTGGTACCGAATGAAGCAACTCATGAGGGGCCATTTTCTTCCAACCGACTATGAACAGATGCTCTTCCATCAGTATCAACATTGCAATCAGAGGCAATGCACTGTCAGTGACTATACCGAAGAGTTCTACAGGTTGAGCGCACGTAATAACCTGAGGGAATCAGAAAACCAACTCGTTGCCAGATACACGGGGGAATTGCGAGATTCGGTGCAAGACAAGTTGCAGTTAAATTCCTTGTGGACGCTCTCACAGGCAGTGAACTTTGCACTCAAGGCCGAATTGCAACTATCAAAACATTCTAAGAACTACTCCTCTCGGCGGATTCTCCCTGATCAATCCAGTGATTCCCGCAGTTTTGGTCCTAATAGATCCACCCCTCCGGTATTGCCTACCGGTACCAGCACTACTTCCGCCTCCGACAATAAAGCACCATTCAAGCCTCGGCAACCACCGCGAGATAACCCTTATATGAAGTCAACAACCTTGAAGTGTTTCCGTTGTTTTCAGCCGGGGCACAAGTCTAATGAGTGCCCCACGCGACCGCAGCTACAACTCGTCAAAGGAGACAATGACGAGACCGAAGAAAGAATTGCGGCCGATTATGATGAAAATGTTGAGGAACTCGTACCGGATGAAGGGGACGTTGTTGTATGCATTTTAGAGCGATTATTATTAGCACCTCGCCAACCTATCAATTCCCAACGGAACGTGATTTTCCGCACGCGCTGCACAATCGGCGGACGAGTTTGCGAACTCTTGATTGATAACGGGTGTATTGAAAATGTAGTTTCCCGGTCCTTGGTACAAGCTTTACAACTCAAAACTACAAAGAATCCCCAACCGTATAAAATCAGTTGGGTTAAGAAGGGTGTAGAAATCTCCATTTCGGATATGTGCAGAGTTAGCTTTTCCATTGGCAAGAGTTATACCTGTGAAGTCCTTTGTGACGTTATCGACATGGATGTTTGCCATATGATTCTGGGCCGTCCGTGGCAATATGACAATGGCGCTGTATATGATTGTCGCCAAAACACTTACTCTTTTGAATGGAAGGGTCGAAAACTCCGGCTCCTGCCACACGCGCCTGTGTCGGTTGACAATTCCAATAAGAACAAAGCTGTTCTTAATATTGTATCTGGAGCCATTTTTTTATCCGAGCAACCTTCATATATCTATGCATTGGTGGTCATAGAAGATTCTTCAAGTCTTCTGCAAGTTGCCCAAGCCCCAGAAATCTCTGCATTAATTCAAGAATTTGGTGATGTTATGCCGTCTGACTTACCGTCCAAACTACCACCTATGCGAATGATACAACATCAAATTGATCTGGTTCCTAGAACTAATCTGCCCAACCTACCGCATTACCGAATGAGTCCTAAAGAACATGAAATATTGCAGGAAATGATCGAAAATCTGCTAAGGCAAAAACTGATTCAACCGAGCCTTAGCCCATGTGTAGTGCCAGACTTGCTTGTCCCCAAGAAAGACAATAAATGGCGAATGTGCATTGATAGTAGAGCTATCAATAAGATTACTACTAAATTCCGATTTCCTGTTCCCCGCATTGAGGAGATGCTCGACAAGCTCGCCGGATCCAAATTGTTCTCCAAGCTCGATCTCTGTAGTGGATACCATCAAATACGCATTCGTCTCGGCGACGAATGGAAGACCGCCTTCAAGACTAAACAAGGCCTATTCGAGTGGCGCGTCATGCCTTTTGGGTTATGTAATGCACCGGCCACTTTCATGCGATTAATGAACGAGGTACTCAAGGATCATCTTACCATTTTTGTGTTGTTTATTTCGATGATATCTTGATTTACAGCCCCTCGTTCGAAGATCATATTCAGCACCTTGCCAAGGTGTTACAGACCTTGCGGACTCATCAACTTTACCTAAATGCATCTAAGTGCGAATTTGCCATGACCCAAGTCTCCTTCTTGGGCTTCGTTGTCTCTGCGGACGGAGTGTCTACCGATCCCAACAAAATCGCAGCAATACGCGATTGGCCAATTTCACGCAGTTTGTTCGACGTCCGAAGTTTCCACGGCCTCGCCAATTTCTATAGAAGATTCATTCGTGGATTCAGCATCATCATGGCTCCTATCACGGACTGCTTAAAATCCAAACAATTTTCGTGGACTGAAGAATGCCAAAGAAGTTGAGATACAATGAAACAGTCTTTATGTGCCTCCCCCATCCTGACATTGCCAAACTTCGATTTGCCCTTCCAAGTCGACACGGACGCGTCTACTGGTTGCATTGGCGCGGTCTTGTCTCAGTCCGATCGGCCGATGGAATTTTTTAGCGAGAAGCTTAGTACCGCAAGGCAGAAATGGACTGTGTATGAGCAAGAGCTCTACACGGTTGTTCGTGCTCTCAAGCATTGGGAACACTACCTGCTGCATCAAGATTTCGTCTTGAGTAGTGATCACAAGGCCTTGCAATTTCTTAATAGCCAGAAGACGATTAATCGCATGCACGCTCGGTGGATACTCTTCCTTCAAAAATTCACGTTCGTCTTGAAGCATAAATCGGGTAATCAAAACAGGGTGGTTGATGCCCTGAGTAGACGGACCGCACTAGTCACGCAGTTGCAAACGGAACTCACAAGCCTCGAATGCCTTCAAGAACTTTATGCGGAAGATCCAGATTTTGCTATCATCTGGAAACAGTGCCTTGCAATGCAACGGGTTACGGAGTATTCGCTCCGACATGGTTATCTCTTCAAGGGCAACGCGTTGTGTATCCCAGATTCCTCTTATCGACAACAATTGGTCAAAGAAGCGCACGCCGGTGGGTTGGCAGCACATCTCGGCAGAGAAAAAACAGTCCAGCAGCTGAAGGCTCGGTTCTTCTGGCCCAAACTTCACCGCGACGTCTCCCGATTCATTGAACGATGTGCTATATACCAAGAGTTCAAAGGTACCAAACAAAACACAGGCCTATATACACCTCTTCCCGTCCCGGATTCAATTTGGGAGAACATTAGTATCGATTTTGTTTTGGGTTTACCGCGGACACAGCGAGGAGCCGACTCCATTATGGTCGTTGTTGACCGGTTCTCCAAAATGGCACACTTTGTTGCCTGTAAAAAGACTCTTGATGCTGTCAACATAGCCTGGTTGTTCTTTAATGAAATAGTTCGGCTACATGGTTTACCACGGAGCATAACATCCGATCGCGACGTCAAATTTGTGAGTCATTTCTGGCGAGAACTGTGGAAGCGCCTCCACACCTCACTCAATCTAAGCTCCGCCTACCATCCACAGTCTGATGGCCAGACTGAAGTCATTAACCGCACTCTGGGAAACATGCTTAGATGCTTGGTACAAAACCAACCGAAACAATGGGAAAATGCACTTAGTCAGGCGGAATTTGCATTCAATTCCATGCCTAACCGATCTACCGGACAAAGTCCCTTCGCCGTTGTCTATACGAAGGCACCTAATCACCTCTTTGATATTGCAATATTACCGAAATGTGCTAACAAGGCTGCTGCTGTCTTGACCGATCAATGCCAGGCTGTTCTCGATGAAGTACGCACAAAGCTCATTTCGTCTAACTCCTCATATAAGAAGGCAGCTGACATCCACCGGAGGCACGTTACATTCCAACCAGGCGAACTTGTACTTATTCGGCTTAGCAAAGATCGTTTCCCTATTGGAGCTCATTCCAAATTAAGCTCTCGCAAGTTCGGTCCGGTACCTATACTCCGCCGCATAAACGACAATGCGTATGTCGTTGGGTTACCAGATACTATGAAAACCTCCAAAACATTCAATGTAGCTGACATTTTTCCATATCATCCTCCCGACGATAATGGAACGCCACACATTCAGGTAGAACCTGAATTTTCGACAGCCGGAGGCACCTGATGTGGTACCAGTTAGTAGGATTGTGATGGAGAACACCGAACCCATGCAACGGTTCTGTCCACCGTGGCCACTTTCACTGTTCCTCTAACGGATTCTGCCAGAGCACTAGTCTTATAATTATTATCTCTTAGTTATTACAGTATTACCCTTTTTCTTCTCAGTTGCTTGTTATTAGTCTCCTGTAGTGAAAGGAGGAAGGTAGCTAAAAATTATCAATACCAGTTTTACTGTTCCATTGCATTTGGATTGTTGTTTTTGTGGTTTTCAGTGCAGGATTTCCGGTTGTAGCTTCCGGTTCCACACCAGACAACTTTTATTTCTTTCCTTTATTTTCTACACATAAATTTATCTTTCTAAGCATCAATTGGATGCATGGAGTTATTTTAATTGCTGATAACAATGCCATTCTGAATCTCTTGTTAACTTTTATATGTGTTTGTTTGAAGTCTTTTTTTATCAAAATGATTTTTTTTCCTTTATGTTTTAAATTCATTAAATTAGGATTTATCTTTTGGAACAGTAATTGAGAAATATTTTGCAGAACTCTCCATTATTGCTCTACCTCATGACTTGCCTCCACATAGGAAATTTTATTTAGCAAACTATGTTTCCAAGTTTTGTTTTACATCATTTAATTTATGATTGAGTTTTTAAGAAGCACATAGCAAAAGAAATCACACTGTATTGATGGCTTGTGATACTGACATTTACTAGTCCTAACAGGTGAGGCGCCGAGGTTTCTTCTATAACTTAACAGATTCAATGTATGTCTTGAATGCTTTTGATGGAGTCCAGGGGAGCTGGTTTGTCTGCATTGATATTGTCCCTATCTGCACTGTCAAGAATCAAAAGATACTTCCCAACGAAGTCACAAATGAACAAATGAAGCACCATGATAATGCAGTTCCTGTTTGTAGTGTGGACAGGCATCAAGAGATTGTTTTTTGTGGATTATCACCTACAAATATTTACCCTGATGGACAAAAAAGTCTTAATCCAAGCATAGACCATGGTCATAGGCCAACTATGTTGATTGATCAAGAGAAGGGTGATAGAAGAAAAGATGATTGCAAGAATCTTGACACTGAAGCTAGTGATGCCATGCCTTCTGCTACTTGCACACATAAAACAATATCCTCAAAAACGAGAAAGACATCACAGCAGGATAAACTACTTGAAAGCCAATCACAGCATTATATTGTAGAGAAGAAAAGTGGTAAGAAGCTAAAGGATGGCTTACATGAAGAACACCTTGAAGTCTGTAGAAGACGGAACAAATTCAATAGAAGTGAAGACATTGATGAGTCTAATAAAACAACGAATGCTTCTCCAAAAATTAATTGTGATGGAAAAAAGGAATTTCTTGCTGATTATTCAGAAGGATTACCAAGTAAATTACCTCATGAGAATGCCATATCTCTTCAAAATACCCCACTTGAGAAGCATACTAAGAAAAGGAAAAGCAAGTCGTCCAAATCTCATGAAGTGGCTTGCCTTGCTATGCCATCTGAAACGGCTGTTGTTGTAGAGAAGAAAAGTGGTAAGAAGCTAAAGGATGGCTTACATGAAGAACACCTTGAAGTCTGTAGAAGACAGAACAAATTTAATAGAAGTGAAAACATTGATGAGTCTAATAAAACAACGAATGCTTCACCAAAAATTAATTGTGATGGAAAAAAGGAAGTTCTTGCTGATTATTCAGAAGGATTACCAAGTAAATTACCTCATGAGAATGCCATATCTCTTCAAAATACCCCACTTGAGAAGCATACTAAGAAAAGGAAAAGTAAGTCGTCCAAATCTCATGAAGTGGCTTGCCTTGCTATGCCATCTGAAACTGCTGTTGTTGTAGAGAAGAAAAGTGGTAAAAAGCTAAAGGATGGCTTACATGAAGAACACCTTGAAGTCTGTAGAAGACAGAACAAATTCAATAGAAGTGAAGACATTGATGAGTCTAATAAAACAACGAATGCTTCACCAAAAATTAATTGTGATGGAAAAAAGGAAGTTCTTGCTGATTATTCAGAAGGATTACCAAGTAAATTACCTCATGAGAATGCCATCTCTCTTCAAAATACCCCACTTGAGAAGCATACTAAGAAAAGGAAAAGCAAGTCGTCCAAATCTCATGAAGTGGCTTGCCTTGCTATGCCATCTGAAACTGCTGTTGTTAGATCACCTCAAGTAATAACAGATCCACAAAATTCGGGAAAAGAAGGCAATGCTTTTATCTTCTCAGAAAAATGTCCCATTGAACCAAACATCGAGAAATTATTGCCAAATGATGAAGGAGATACGAGCACAACACATGATACTGCAAGTTTTCTGGAAGTTGCCAATCAGAAAGAAAACGGGCATTCTATGGAAGTAAATAAAGAACCTATCGAAGAACAGATTCGTCAAATCAATCCTGAAAATCGAAGCCAAAAGCATATGAATTCAAGTCAATATACCAATGTTGTCAGTTCTAAAGAACCTGCAGAGGCCAAAGTTTCTTCTCAAGCGGTTTCCGAATTTCCAATTAAATCACCCCATGAGAATACCATATCTCTTCAAAATCCCCAACTTGAGAAGCACACTAAGAAAAGAAAAAGAAAGTCGTCCAAATCTCATGAAGAGGCTCCTATTGTTATGCCATATGGAAGTGTAGTTGTTAGATCACCTCAACAAAGATCAGATTCACACAATTCACGGAAAGAAACCAGTGCTCATATCTTCTCAGGAAAATACCCTGCTGAGCCAAGTATAGAGGAGTCATTGGCAAATGATGAAAGAGATATGAGCACATCACATGATACTGCAAGTTTTTTGGAAGTTTCCAATCAGAAAGAGAGCAGGCATTATTTGAAAATAAATGAAGAACCTATTGAAGAACATATTCTTCAAGTCAATCCTGAAGATCAAAGCAAAAAGCATTTGAATTCAGATCAAGGTACTAATGTTGATGTAAATCTTGAAGAAACTGCAGAGGCTAGAGTTTCTTCACCTTTAGCATCTGAATCTACAACTAAGTTGTATTGCAGCACAGAGAAGTTCCAGAGTCAATCAAGCAAAATTTTAGAACCTAAAGAAGCAAATGATCAGGAAAGCAGGGAGTTCTATGCTACAAAGCATATAACAGATATGAATTTGGGAGAAGCTGGATATGTAATTGCAAATGCAGGAATTTCTGCATCTTCTGAAAAGTTCCCTTCCGATGAGCAAGCCACTAATGCAGTTTCCAGTCTGAAAGGAGCCAATAAGGAATGTGTTTTTGCAAAAGTTGATTATAAAGGTCTAAGCAAGTCACAACGCACCACCAAAAAATCAAAAGCTGAATTATCTAGGGTTTGTGAGTCTGCAGAGTTAAATGGACGTAAAGATCAATTCAATTCTGATAATGCTCAGGTTTCCTTAAATGATGCTCAGAATGAATCCAATGCTGCAAATTTTATCAAACAAGCTGATCAGAAAGCTGATGGAGATCATAGTATAGATGCTATAATTAAAATATTGTCATCCTTCAAGAAAATTTCTAACCAAGAGGAAGTCTCTGACATGAATTCAGGTAATCCTCCAATTAGCATTCCTAATAATTTAAGCGAAGCATGCGATGCATTTGTTAAACAAGCTGCAGAGATCAGTGTTCCTTCACAGACATCTTCTGAAGTTCAAGCTAAGCCAAGCCAAAGCAGGAAAAAGTCCAAGTGTGAGCCATCTAAACTCAGCTCTCAAGAAAATAGTGATGTTTTGTTACTGAAATTTAATGGCTTGGTACCTGAATCCAATGACGAAAGAGGATCTGATCCATCTGAACTTTCGAACAAGTCCAATCAAAAAATAAATCTGCATTGCATGGATGCGAGGGTGAATGCCCCTCTGTCTGTTGAAAATTCATCAAAGCTGGTTGAACTACCTCAAGTAAATCCCTTCGAATCTCCAAGTTGCAAGCTCCAAGATTTCACTGAGCAATCCAATGCCGAAATCATAGTTAAAGGCCATGTTACCCAACATGAACCCTTGGCAGCTCCAACTAAATCTAAGTGTGACAGGAAGAAGTCCAAAAAGGAATCATTAAAATCTCAAGTTTCTTCAGAAATGAGTGAGCCTGCACGGTTTTGCAGACCAGACGATTCTACCATAAAACCTGATGATTACCTTGGTCCCAGGGAAGGCAAGCATGATCCAGCTGTTCACGCAGTAGATCCTCCATCTGGAAAATCTGAATCTAGAAAGAAAAACAGTACTAACGAGAAAACTGATATAAAACAGCCCTATCAGGATTCTCCCACCAACTTAGTTCAGCCTTCTTCGAATAAACAGCATTTAGCTACTGGTGAGCCTCTAGAAAATGATATTAATCATGAGACGGTCGATGTTGTACATGGTACTGGAACCAAGGATTCTAAGACTGGAATTGTACGGAAAGCTAAAAACACAAAGCAATCAGGTAAACAGAACTCGTCTTTTGGTAAAATTGAATCTGACTCGTCTCTCCATGAAACTAATGACAAGCCCAAGCTTGATAAGAAGCTTCATAATTTTGAGCCTGAATCGAATATTCCGCTATCAAAATCAGGGGCTATTGGGGATAAACAAAGGAAGAAGATCGTAGCAGATGGGAAGGGGAAGACTCGATCACTTGTACCCGATCATGACATTGACAATATGGTTTCCAAAGATGATGTTCGGTACAAGTTCCTCAATTCTTCAACCAAAAGTAACCCTTTAGGTGATGCTGTTGGCTCTAATAATGCTGATGTTTCTCAGAGTGATGTGATGGCCACTGAGGTAGCATCAAGTGAGAGCACAGAGGACACGCCTTATCAGAAAGGGCGATATAGAGTTGTTAGAAAAAATCCAAGTAGCATACATAGCGATGCTTCGGTTACAAGCTCTAAGAGTGAAAATGACACTTGCAAAAAGAAGGCTTCCATAAAGACTGCTTTAGATGATTTATCCCTATCTGTAGACCCGGAGAGTCACCTTGAGGAAGTGCAGACAAAGGCCAGTGCATTGAAACTTCCGATGATCATAAACTTCTTTGGTATGATGTATTTTTTTTATCTTTTTTAATTTTGCTGAATTTTTCTTTGATGAGAAAAAAATGTGTTGTTAATGTTAGTCTAGTGATTCTGATGAAAGAAAATTTTCCAATTTAATTTATCCTTGTTATTACTGTTTTAAGATGATATAACCTTTACCTAGAATTCTTTCTGCATTGCATTCTTTTTCAAGGTACTGAGTCAGATGAACGTGGTGAAATTAGCAAAAAAACTGATGGTAGGACGAAAAATCATAGCAGGTCTGTTCTTTAAGTTTTGTTTTCTCCCTTGTTATGGTATTGTTTCACAAGCTATTGTTTTGATTTTGTTTGCTATTTGGTCAGATCTGATGATTCTGCACGGAAAACGCCTCTTAGTTTTATTCTCAAGAGCTCGATCAGCTACAAGAAGTCGAAGATTACTGCTTCGCAGTCAGAGTTTCCTGAAAGCCAGCCAATGGGTATGGTTCTAGAGACTCAGCCTTAATCTGCTGCACCATGAAAACTTTTTACACCCATATATGGAAGCGCATAAACTCAGCTTCAATTTTTGGAGTCTTATATAAAATATAAAACCTATTGCAAGGAACGTTTTATCATCATTTGGTGTAAGTTTTTTTATCGCAACTATTTATCAGTGATAATGATTCATGAACACAATTTTCAATGAATATTGATTATTATGGGCTCTGGAAATTCATGCCCCAGCCTCCATTTAGAGAATTTAGGATGTTTTGGGTTAAATTTTTACAAGTTAAATTATATTGACGATAATACACTATTTAGATATTGCAAATTTTATTTTGCGAGGATTTTGTGTTATGGTTTTAAATTTTTAATAAACATAAGTTCTTATGATTAATTATCCCTTCTAATAATAAGAGAATTTTTTATTAAAGCTGGTATTTAGATAGAAACTAATTGTTTGGCATATGGTAGCATCATATTGATTTTTTAGGATTGAAATTTTTCTTCTTATATTTAAAGTGGATGGTGAGAGGATAATGATTATTAACCCAATTAAGATCCTATGATTTTTTCATCTTAGGTTGTCATGGTCCGTAGTTAATTTAATAATGCAAGATAATTAACCTAACTTGATTGAAGGATCGTTATCGGTAGTGATAGGTTGCATTATCTAAGGGACTTTTTTCTTTTGTAGACATAGGGTGAATGTTATCTAAGAGCACAAATTTAAGTTAACAATACTTAATTGAATGTTTTTTGCCTTGTTAAGTGCACAATGTGATTTATTACTCAATGGTTCTTATTCATTTGAGAACTTAGGGGCTCTAGTCATAATTTTAATTTAATGTTGTCATTTTACAACAAAATTATTTTGGTGGAAGACCTTTATCATAATTGTTTACATATGCAATTTGGTCGGTAGCATCATGCTCAACAAGTCATTTGTTGTTTGTGAGCTGAAGATATTCTCAAATTTGTCATCGTCAAAAATCGTTATTAATGGTGGATGAATTTATTTTTAAAGTTTTAAGTGATATATTTCACTTGAAATATTTTTATATTTAGTGAATTTTGAGATTTTCTAGGTTGTTGAGATTTAAGCCAAAGTAAATTGCCATGAGATTTTGGAGCATTTTGAAATATATGGTTCCCTCCGATTTAAATTTATTTTAAATGTGATCATCAATGGAGTGCTTGAACATTTTATGCAGAGCAAGTATTAACTTTGAGTTGTCATACAAGTATTGATGACGTATATTTATATTATATTTATTACATTGAACGCATTATGCAAATATAGCACTGTCGTTAGTTCTCAAATCCTAGATGAGAAAAGTAAATGGTTGCATTAGGTAGTCGATGGCCAACGTAAAAATTATCAAATAATTATGATATAAATCATTTAATATATTGTATTAATGCTAGGGCATTCCCTTGAAGAGATTGATTGTATGGCCTAAATACATCGAAAAGTGAGCAAGGGCCGCTACATCGGTGCTCGAATGCAGTATTAAATAGGCAAGGGTTATCACATCATGGATGGATGTGTGCAAAGAAACTAGTCCATGATCCTAAAATTATGATAGAAATTTGGAATATACGTTCGCTTATATGCAAATTAATGGAATTAATAGATATTATGATATATAGGAAGATTAATATTATTTGTATTCAGAAAACCAAATGGGTTGGAGAGAAAGTTAAGAAGATTGATAATTATGATTTAAATTATGGTATTCCGGTAGGCATCGTATTAGAAATGGTATAGGTGTGATTAGTGATAACAGTTTGAAAGATAATATTATAAAAATTAATATAATTTGATATAATTTGAAATAGAATTATAACTTTAAAGATTATTGTTGATGTTAAGCTTATTAATATTATAAGCGCATATGCTTTTCAAATACGTTTGGATATGTGTTCAAAATTAAAATTTTAGAATGATATAAAAAAATTAATACAAAATATACATATCGAAGAAAGGGTTTTTATTGGATAAGATTTAAATGGACATGTTAGTAGAGATTTAGATTATTTTAAAATCATTCATTGTGGTTATGGCTTTGGAGTGACTAATGAATGTGGTAAGATCATATTTAAATTTTTTTAGCTTATGATTTTATAATTGCTAATACCTTATTTAAAAAAAGAGATAGAACATCTCATCACTTATAAGAATGTATGTAGTAAAACTCAAATTGATTAATTTCTTATAAGAAAAATATATTGTTTAGATTGCAAAGATTGTAAAGTTATTCTGAGTGAAAGTTTATGTACCTAATATCACTTATTAGTTTTTGACTTTAAGGTGAAGGGGCAGAATATTAAAAATAAAGTAAATCATTATTTTAGGATTAGATTGGGACATTTAAAAAATATTAATAAAAATATTTTAAGAGTAGGAATCTAAATCTTAAGATTTTATTTGTGCATGAGGATGTTAATGCTATGTGGGAAAAAGTAGTTAGTATTATTAAGAATGTTATAAAATATGTGCTTAGAGTATCAAAAGGAAAAGCTACTAATAGTAAAATAGTTAGAGGTGGAATCAAAATGTGTAGAAAAAGATAAAAAATAAGAAAACTTATAAAAATTAGCTTAGCTGTAAAAACTTTGATAATTGGGAAAGATATAAAGATGTTCGTTGGGAGTCTAAGAAAGCAATTAGCAATGTAAAGATTTTAGCTTTTAATAATTTATATAATAGATTAGGAACTAAGGAGGGCGAAAGATATATGTATGTTAGACAAACAAAAAGATAGGAGTAGTAAGGATTTAATTCAAGTGAAGTGTATCAATGATGAAGATTAAAAAGTATTTTTATTAGAAGATGATATTCAACAAAGATGGATGAGATATTCTGCTAAACTTTTCAAATGAAGATTATGAGAAAGCAATTGACTTTAGTGACCTTAGCACCCTAAATGAAAATTAAATTTTTTGTTTTTATCAACGTATTAGTAAAACCAAAGTTAAAGAGAGAATAAAAAAATGAAGAGTGAAAAAGCTGTTGGACCTGATGATATTCCAATAGAAATATGGAAATGCTTAGGAGATGAAAGAATTTCTTATCTTACTAATTTTTTTAATATTATTTTGAAGACTAAAAAGATGTCAAATGAGTGGAGAATGAGGGTGTTGATTCATATTTTTAAGAATAAAGATGATGCACAAGATTTTGTGAATCATAGAGTAATTAAGTTAATGTGTCATACTTTAAAACTATGGGAGAGAGTTATGGAGTATAGGTTGCGGCCTGATATTAACGTTTCTCAAAATCAATTTTGATTCATGCCGGGTAGATCTACTATGGAAGTTATACATTTTTTAAGTTGTTTGATGGAGAAGTATAGAGAGAATTAGGAGGATATACATATAATATTAATTGATTTATATAAAGTATATGATAAAGTTCTAAGAGAAGTGCTATGGAGAGTTCTAGAAAAGAAAGGGATTAATAATGTTTATATTAAGTCATTAAGGATATGTATGCAGGAACTGTTACTTCTGTTCAAACACAAGGTGGTTTGACTAAGTGTTTTCCTATTTCAGTTGGATTACATCAAGGATCAACCATAAGCCCGTATCTTGTTGCTTTAGTCATGAATGTTCTCTCTGAACATTTGCAAGAGGTTGCACCTTATTGTATGTTTTTCGTTGGTGATATGGTGATATTCTTCTTGTTGATAAGACTATAGAAGGGGTTGAAGGTAAACTTGAATTATGGTGGTCGACCTTATAGTCTAAAAGGCTTTTGTTTGAGTAGATCTAAAACTAAATATATGGAGTGTAAGTTTAGTAATAATAGATCTAGTGGAGGGATTGTGACTTTGGGGGATCAAGTCATTAATAAGAGCACTCGTTTTAGATATCTTGGGTATATTGTTCAGAGTAATGGTGATATAGATGGGGATATTATTAGTAGAATTGAAGTTGGATGGTTGAAGTGGAGGAATGCATTGTGCTTATTGTGTGATAGAAAAGTCTCTCTCAAACCTAAAGGGAAAATTCTATAGGTTTTTTTTTATCTAAATACTATAACAAACATATATTAGTTGACTGGTCACACCAAAAAAATAATAATAACACTATGGCAAGCTGCTCTCACTTACAATGGCATGAAGGACTTTCTTATGCGTCGGATTGGGTGAGGAATCACAAAATTTTTAAACATTTTGCTTCAGCCTCCCTACTAGAAGGGTCTAATGCTGATTCTGGATGATAAGGATGATGAAGCAAAAGGTTGCTTTTGATCAAATTTATATTGAGCAATATGGCGGATGAATTTGTATTCAATAGAATCAGCCTTTACTTCTAGCTGCTCAAGCCCCGCCTATCTTCAAGGACTTTGAATAGATTCGTGCATACTGTACGAAGTGCTATTAGCAATTTCTACTGGACGACAACCCAATCCTGAACTTTATTTGGAAGGGGGCTTGATGGGGAGAATGAAGAGGGGGGTGTGCTTGCTGAAGATATGTGAGTGGAAAATTCTTTTCCTGTTACTGGAAAGGAGATTTGCCGAGGAGAACGAGGAGGGTTTGGTGTTTGAAAGTTATGGATGGTAGTGCAGTCAGGTAGTAGGTTATCTGCTTCCGCATGAGTTACTCTCCATAGAGGACATTAAAAATATGCACATAAATTATTCCATTGTTAGCAAATCTCCAGTCATATGGGTATTAATTAAAATGTGTTTCATGACAATTTTGCATGTATACAGGCCTTTACTTTATCATATCAAATAAATTGGAGGCCTTTTGACAAAATAAAATATATCTACATTGTCCCCATCGAAGAAAACAGGGTCTTAAGTTAGAGTACATGGTGACATTTGTTGAAAAGTATTCCAATAATCAAATATGCATAAGATCAATTATAATATTAGCTAATGAGTTAGTAAAAGAAATTAATAATTAGAATAATATTTACATGCTCTTATCACTCACAATTAGCATGTATACAACCATTTATATAACCCAGTGACTTTTGCATAGCAAACTTCCTAGAAATTTTATTAAACTCATAAACTAAGAAATCCCTTATTGTCCCGGTCCAATTAATAAATGAAAACTCATCTATATTATTTGTAATAGTAAGGAGCCTTTTTTTTTGTATAAAAGTTAAGTAGTAGTTAAACAAATCATGAAAAATCTGCAAAGCTTCAAGAAGACAATGATGTCAGCAAAGTTGGATGAGGAAGATGTTTGTCAACATGAAGAAATTATTATGTGTGGAGTTTGGACAAGAGAACCGTCTGGATTCTATGAGGATACATAATAAATACACAACAAAAAAATAAAACTATATATTGTTATGTATTTACTATATCCCCCTACAGAATTCAGGCGATTCTTCTGTCTAGACTCTACGTGTAATAATCACTGTTTCTCTACAAAGTTATTAACTTTATCCCACTCCTGACGTTATTGAATTTATTTTCAACATGATCGACATTTGCTTCTCTGCTTCACTAAAAGATTGACACGCTAGAGCTGTAGCTACATCAATTTTCTTCTCTCCTTTTCTTCTTGAGTACTTGACAAAGAGGTGACATCCCCTCACCCTTGTTGGCTAGACATCACCATCAAATACACATGCTAATTTCCTCCATCAACCCCCCCCCCCCCCCCTCAAAAAAAAAAAAAAGCTTGTTAAGGAACTCCATCATCTCTCTTTTATATTTTTTTTCTTGTACATGAACGATTCAATTATTATTCATATGACTTTTTTCACTTCTGATATGTTCCTTTTTTACTCTTATAATTTATTCTTGTATCATATATTTTAAAGCTAATTTTTTTTATTTTTTAATTTCTTTATATATGTAATTTCTTGCGATTGAAATATAATAAAAATTCACATGTTAATTTTTTTAATTTGAAAAAATATCATATACTTTTATGTTATATAACTTTTATAAATATTATATAATTAGGGCTTATTTGGGTAATTTTCTAACTGTTTTGCTATTAAAATAATAATCATATTTATTTTGCTATTATTTTCTAGCTATTTTTTAAATAATTTTTTTATAGAAGAATTTTCTTACTACCAAAGTAGCTAAAATATTTTTTATATGATATCAAAGTTTTTTTTTACTGTAAGTTGTTTATTATTTTATATTCAATATTCTATATTCTTAAATAATAATTTGAAAAAAAAAATGAAAATTGTCTTTACTAGTTTGAAGTCTGGATGTAAAAAATTGAGTGAAAATATAAATATATATATATATATATATTTAGACCCCCTAAATATATTTTTTAGCTCCGCCACGTGTGCAAGTGCCTTAATGATACTGAAATTAAGGGGTCAATAGCTTGTTTGGTTCCTCCAGGCAAGAAGAATGTACAGATTTCTTTCGTCTATCAAAAATATCATTTGAGTTTGAAAAGTCTCGAAAGATTTAAATTTGATTATATGAATTCTTTTGATAAAGCATCAATATATTTTTTTAATCATAAACTTGTACCAATGATAATGATTTATTTATTCGCTTATAATTTTAATGAATAGATATTATGAGTTCTTGCAGTGCACATTTTGGATGGCCGGGTGGAACTGTAGTTTAATTTTTTTTAATAGTTAAAAAAGGTGTATATTTAGTAGGAAAATAATATAAGCTTTGACAATGATTTTAATCACTGAAAAAACCAAAAAGAGCTATTTTAACGTCGCTGTAAATGGTATTCTCTAGGGCGCCTTGTTTTTTCTTTTTTCTTTTTTTTTTATCTCTAGGGCCCCTTCTTGTTTTTTCATATATTTCCCTATTTTAATTTTTCTCAAGATCTAATTATTTCTTGCTTTCCCAGCCTGCCTCAACTATATATATCTTGTCTGTTCTTGTCCCCAGCGATCAACATTACTTTTTTGATTCGCTGCTGCTCAACTTTTGAGCTTCATCAATCTTTCTGAAACTGCTGCATAGCTGCATATCCATAATTCACGATTATCTTAGTTAACAAAGACTACGTAAGAAAAAGAAGAAAGAGCACAAGGATTAACATATTTCTTGCTTTCCACCAACAAAATACAGACCTCTGTATCACAATTTCTCTCAGCTTTAGAGCGGGCTTCATCTTAGAGAAAACCCCAAAAACAAACTATCACAAGCACCCACACAGGAATCCTTCTTTAAGGATTCACTGCCTCGCTATCTATTGATCATATCTTACGATTCAACACGCAGAAGAAATACAGGCGTGACTGATTTCTACCCTATAATCAATCCCTATAAACTACAAAATAAAAATAAAAAGAAACCAAAAGAAATACATAAAATGGAAACATAATTTCTCTACAAACAATTCTGATGTAGTAGCTACCGACTATGATTCCTGGAGTAGAAGTTTCTGAAGCGTCGCACCCATGAAGGCCTTATTTCACCATAACCAGTGCATTGCTCCACCCCTTCCTCCTCGCTGCTAAATAGGGTTTGGTCAGAGCAGTCTAGGCCAGCTCCGCAAGCAGAGTTATATGATCTACACGCAGAGTGGCACACTCTAAGCCGGTTGTCTCCATCCTTGTCACACCGTTGGATCGATATCTGAACAAGCAAAAGCTTAATGTAAATAGAATTCTGAAACTTAAATGTGAAATGAAACAGTCTTTACCCAGCAAGCTAGCCTCTTAGCAGCAGCGGCACAATAGCCATTGTCAAGGATGCTTAGCAAGGTTTGACCAGCCGGCATCAGACGATTATAGTTGGGCATGACCACAGCTGCTTCAAGTTGTTGCAATATACTTGGTTCGCTGGGGGCACAGTGTTGCTCAAATCCATCTCGGGCCAGCACATCACTGCAAATTGAGAGGCTAGGTAGCAACATGGAGCTGTTCTGGCAGGTATAACCAGCATAGTCAGAGCAACGGAACTCGCATACGCCATTGTCACAAACACCGCCATGCAAGCTGCATTGCTCATCACAGATGGCTGCACATCAAAACAAATAGATTGTGAAATGATTCGTCTTTATCCATCTTTTTTTTTTTTTTTCTTGTTATCGTGCATTCAAGTAGGCCACTGCTAAGTCTAAAAAATTGATAGATTAGATTGTAAAGGAAATTGCACGACTCTGTGAGGTGGTGGAAGTAAAGATAATACCGGTGGAGCAATCTATCCCGGTTCGTCCATTCTCACATGCACAGATGCCATTTGAATGGCAGGCCCCATGACCACTGCAATTGTTTGGGCAAGATTCTACAGTTGAAGAAAGGATAATGGGCAAAGTAAGAGCTCGCATACACACCAAAAACCATAAAGCTGGCCACCAATCTGCTAATGATGTCTAAAAGCAGTAAAAAATGTCAAGCCTGCTTGAAGTCAGAATATTAACAGTTGGTTAAAAAAGTTTAGTTACAACCATATAAAAGAGGATTTAAGTCAATATTGAATTTTGTTCTGCTATTATAGTGACAATCATTAAAAGAAAAGTACTACTTTTTAAAAAAGGCACCAACGATCGTGAATCAACTTGCATGTACCGAGTAAGGCTTGACAGGCAACCGAGATGGATTAAAACTCACTGACGGCACACTGAAAGGAATCATTCAAGAGCAACTTCTATTTCGATTTAAAGGACCAGGAACGGACCACATGACATCATCAAATGACGTTAGTTTTAGCTTCCAAAGCTCTCTGTCTAGTCGCATTAATTCTAAGAGTATTATGAGTGTAATGTTATACGGTGCACAACCAAGCTATATGCTACTTTAAACTTCACAAACAATGGCCGACACAAAAACTACAATCTCATCGTGCAAACATAAACAATTCAGTGAATTTTATCAGATACAACTAAGAATAAAAACTTCTCAAGAAGAAACTGACTCAAAGGTTTAGAACTCACGCATGCTGCAATCATGGCCATAAAAACCAAGAAAGCAGAAACATTTCCCATTGATACAGTCACCATTTAAACTGCAAGAGGCTGGGCACTGTCCATTAACGGGAACTGGAATGGCACTGCACAGCTCATGATAAGCTGGGCAAATCAGTTCACCTGCAGCATCATCAGAAACTTGAAAGTTAATAAGTGCAACAAAGCACCACTTTCATATATCTCATATTTGTGCCAGCACCCTACCATTGAAACCGGGAAATTGGATAGGACCACCCACTTCAGGACATACTTTCCAGACCCCATCAACTGCAACCTAACCAAGCATACAAAATTAAAATGATTGTCACAATTTCGATATTTGAATGATGGTTCAGCGTTTAGATCAATGCACAAAAGATTATTTTAACTATGGAACTAGTTGATCACAGCTCAGAATACAAACAGACAACAGTCAACTAAACCAAACCAATGCAGATATTAGTAAGCCAGCATTCAATTGGCTGTGAACCATCACATTTATGTCCTAACTTATCCTTAACATCCCCATCTCATGATACCTAACAAACTATAATGCAAGAAAATCTCACAGACAACGTCAGCTGTGCAGAACCGCTATAGCAGATGGGGAAGGGCCTGCAAAATTCCGAGTGCCAACTTTATTAAGAAAAACTAAAATGGTAAAGTCCTAGAAAATGAAAATTGGTTTCAGTTTTCTTGCAAATGCCATAAGGTTTTAGTCCATAGAATATCACAGTCTAGCCATAAAAAGAAATTAGCAATGCAAAGGAATCCAAAACTATAAATTTTGCAACAGTCTAACACGAACATCTTATCCAATCATCTGTTGCAGTACTTGTGGATTCATAACGCATGTAAAATTAAGAAATTAGGATTCATACCGCCAACCTCAATTACGATAAGTCTTGATACGTCATCAAAAAATTATCTTGATCGGCACGAATCTCGATGCAACATAAAGTTGGAAACTTCCAAAATTAAATTTGGACCATCCAAACTCCGATTTCGGCAAACTTACAGTCAAACTGAACGTCTTGGAAATACGAACCCAACGACACCAAATTCGACTCAATCTGAGCCCAAATGAGTCCAAATCAAGGACCCGGAGCACTGTTGGAAGGTTCGAACGACAATTTGGATTACCAAATGGTTTCCAAACGTGACGTGCTTATAGTCGAATCGAGCGGCTCGACGAGACGAATCCAACAAGCCCAAGATCGTCGAATTCCGACATCACTAAGACCTTCAAATGTCTGACAAACGGTCCACAACCAAGGGATTCAATATCGGCCGTCCATCCAACCACTCCCCATTTGCTCTTGATCTCTTACATATTTACGGGTCATGCCACTCCAAAAATCTATAAATAGACCCCTCATTTCTCTTGAATAGGGAGATCCAAGCAAGAAAAGAAGAACATAAGGAAGAGAAGGAAGAAGCTCCTCGACTACCGTCGGAGTTTCGCCGAACCACCACCGGAGTATCGCGGGATCACCACCAGACCTTCGCCGAACCACCACCAGAGGCCCTCACCTTCGCTGGACCACCACCGGAGTTTCACCGGACCACCGCTGGACCTTCGTCGAACCACCACCTGAGGTCCTCGCCTTTGACAGACCACCACTTGAGGCCCTCACCTCCGCCGGACCACCGTCTGACCTCGTTGCTCCGCCATACCATCACTTGAGGCCCTCACCCTCGCCGGACCACCAATTGAGGCCCTCACCTCTGCCGGACCACCAATGGAGGTCCTCGCCTCCTTCGGACCACCATCTGACGTCGTTGCTCCGCCGGACCCCACTTAAGGCCCTCACCTCCGCTAGGGGTGTCAATTTCGGGTCATGTGTCGGGTTCGGGTCGAACCCGAAACTGACCTGGCACTATTCGGGTCAACCCGAACCCGACCCGTTTTTAAAAACGGATCAATTTTGGTCAATCTCCTCTTTTCGGGTCAAAATCGGGTCAATCTCAGTTTGCTGGGTCAAAATCGTGTCACTTTCGGGTCAATTTCGGGTCAAAGGGTTAACCCGAACCCGACTCGATTTTTGAAACGGGTCGAAATGCTGAACCCGAACCCGACCCATTTCGGGTTCGGGTTGACCCTAACCCGAAATTTTCGGGTCGGGTTTGGGTCGGGTTCGGGTCAGGTTTTCGGGTCGTGTCAAATATTGACACCCCTAACCTCCGCCTGACCACCACTAGAGACCCTCACCTCCGCCGGACCACCACTGGAGGCCCTCACCTCTGCCGGACCACCACCTGACATCATTGCTCCGCCGGACCACCACTTGAGACCCTGAGTTCCGCCAGACCACCACTTGAGACCCTGAGTTCCGCCGGACCACCACTGGAGGCCCTCACCTCCGCCGAACCACTGCTTAACGTCGTTGCTCCGGCGGACCACCGCCTAATGTCGTTGTTCCGCCAAACCACCACTTAAGGCCCCGGACTTCTGCAGGACCACCACCTGAGGCTGGGACTTAAACCGGACCACCGCCTGACGTCCAGACTTCCACTGAACTTCTGTCGATCACCACGTGAGGCCCGGACTTCTGTCGGACCACCACCTGAGGCACGAACTTTTATTAGGCCACCACCTGATGTCCAAAGTTCTACCAGAGTACCGCCCTACGACCACGGTCATTCGGACCCATGTCTCCGACCGACTACGGTCCTTCTGACCTCCGTCGCCTACTATGGTCCTTCAGACCTATATCGCCAAACAACGGTCTTTCTAACCCCTGTCTCCTGCCGACTACGGTCCTTCTGAACTCCGTCGCCTACTATGGTCCTTCCGAACCTCCATCACCAAACAACGGTCTTTTTGACCCCGGTCTCCTGCTGACTACAGTCCTTCCGACCTTCGTCGCCTATTATGGTCCTCCCGACCTCCATCAACAGACAACGCTTTCTGACCCCAGTCTCCTTCCGATCTCCATCGCCTATTATGGTTCTTCCGACCTCTATCACCAGACAACGGTCTTTCTAATCCCGTCTCCTGCTGACTATGGTCCTTCCAATCTCCATCGCCTACTATGGTCCTTCCAACCTCCATCAACAGACAACGCTTTCTGACCCCGGTCTCCTGCCAACTACGGTCCTTCCGACCTCCATCACCTACAATGGTGCTTCCGACCTACATCACTAGACAATTGTCTCTGACCTAGGTCTCCTGCATACTACGGTTCTTCCGACCTACATCGCCAGACAATGTTCTTTCTAAACCCTGTCTCCTGCTGCATATGGTCCTTATAACCACTGTTGCCTACTACGATCCTTCCGACCTACATCGCAGAACAACGGTCTTTCTAACCTCGGTCTCCTGCATACTATGGTCCTCCTAACCTACATCGCCAGACAATGGTCTTTTTGACCTCAGTCTCCTGCATAATACGGTCCTTCCGACCTACATCGTCAGACAATAGCCTTTCTGACCCCGGTCTCCTGCCAACTACGGTCTTTCAAACCCCTGTCTCGTGCCGACTATGGCCCTTCAAACCAAACAAACATATCTATGTTGATTATTGTAACTCCCACCATGTAATGCGCTCTATATGATGTACATTTGTAACATCAAGCCAAGGCCTTCTCCTAAAGAAGGGCCTCATTTGTAATCGACTGTAAATACTAGTGGATTCATTCAAACTGGCCAGGCCCCGTGGTTTTTTCCCCTTTTCAGGGGTTTCCACGTAAAAACTCTGGTCTCTTATGAATGCTACACCCTCTCTCTTATCTGATTGTGTGTTGGATCTTTGTGCAATGCTAAGACGTTAAGCTATATATTTCTCTACCGCCACGAATATTCCAGGACGCAACAAGTCTAATGATAAATGATGTTGTTAGCAGTGTCAAGAAAAGAGTTACTCCAAAGAAGAAAAAGAAGAGAATCTAGACTTCATTCTAAAAATTGAGAGATTAGTTATATAGATTAAATTTGAAAGGAAAGCCATAAGCATAGAATTGTAAAGTTCCAAATTCAAAAGGAAGCTATCAAAAAAACCACGCATTATAGGAAAAATGGTAGCAAAAATACCTCTAATGTGTTATTGGTGCACCGATGTTGGTAACAACCATTCCCTTGAGTCATGGATCCTCTCACAAATCCAGTTCGTACAAGAGATGAAGCCATACACCTGCAAACAGTGGCCTTTTACAAGTGATAAATGCAACATGATAAAATTCGAGCTGCCAAAAATCTTGATCATCTCACCTGGAGTTACTTGCTCGCACTTCACCCAGCATTCTGTCAGGTGAACGTGCACTATTTGTGTCAGTGCAAGATCCATCAGAATATGCTACAAAGTATGTGCAATAGTCGGCCAATGATGATTGCCCACCTGCACCAACAAAGCACAAAATGAAATCCATGCGGAACATGCTAACCAGATTAAAAACTGCCACCATAGAGAAAAATGTATAAAATAGGAAAATGAAACATCAAAGTTAATCCATTTAGTCCCAAAGAATCATAACCAAGGCTGCGTTTGGACGAGGAGCATTTAAGCAAATGGAAAAGAGAAAAAAAAAGTTAAAAAGCTCAACAAAGAACTTCCATATTCATAATCAGCCAGCAAATTGCTGAAATTCCATTTCAATTCCTTTACTTTCGTTCAATCCAAACAAAGCTTAAAAATAAAATTATTCCAGGCTCCTCGTAAAAGTGAAGGCCCTGTGCATCCCAAGAAAGACAACTTGAAGTGAAATAGACAGATGAACCTTGTTTCATGTCTTCAAGAACGAGAAGACAGAAAAGATGCCTTATGCACTTGCGCAACTAAACATAATGATTTCAGAATGAAGTGCAAGATAGAGTCAATCAATCCCAAGATAGAGTCAATCAATCCAACTAAGTAGAAGGCACAAAAGGTTTGTTATTTGCTTGTCTAAAATTGAGATAGAATCAAGCTAGCTATTGATTTCCATCTACAAAAGGCAAGTGGTATAATCATGTGTTTGAAAACCCTAGTCAGTCCTTTTAAAGAACGACGATTGGAACAATAAAAACAAAAATTTCTAAACTTCAATACAGGAGAGATTTACATAAAAATATATATATATATATCGCAGCAACACCTTTATTGGCCTGAGGAAAATACTGAGCCCATTGTGGCAAATCTCCACTGTAGCTTACAATAGGACAGTATCCTTCCGCCTCCCTATTATATGTACAACCTGACAATTGTGTGGTGTTGCAATGATATGCCGCTTTCCAGAGATTACAAGGCAAGGTAACAAACTCTGTCCCCTGATTTCTTCCCCAACCAAGATGATCTGCCATGCTGTAATTAGCTCGATACCAACCACTATCTTCTAATAAAGCCAAAGTCATTTTTGACACTACTGATCTAGTATCTACTGATCCTGTCATAATCTCATTCATCAATAGCCTTTTCTCCCAATGTGACCCTGAATAGAAAAAAAGCAAAGGTAGAATGAAGGATAAATTAACAGAACCAGCAATCACTAACAACAATGAATCCAGCTGGCAAATACGAAAGTACCAGAAGTCCCTTTCCCCCCTCCATCTTCTAACTCTAAGCCTGTAAAGTTTTCCGAGAAAGCCTGAAGAATAAATAAGATATAGCAATAAGTGAACAGGAAACATGCCAGTTGTTAAATATAAAATATCATTTATATATATATAAGGCTACATGTAAACGTTAGAATTCAAATCCAAGAATATTTTTTCTTACTCCGTAGTGATGTCTAGAATGCATAACCACACGGGGTAGGACCACACGGGTCACCATACGACCAAGCTTTTTATCCATAACTTGTACAGTAACCTACATAAAAATAAAATGGAAGATATATTGGATACTTGTAGAAACCTCATATTCAACTAGGTTATGTTTCTATGGTTTCAGAGCACAAGTGCTTTCTTCATGAAATTTTTTAACCAAAAGCATTTCCATCTGCTCAATAAGAATGAGCGGTGATGAATTTGTACATGATTTCCTTGAAAAGAAGGGAAATTCAGTCCATTACTTCTTAGTCAAGCATGCAGTGCAGTAGAAAATTCATAAGAAATTAATAACAAACAGGAGAGAATTAAATTAGTTCAATTTTGTAATCAACATCCATTATACATGAAAACTAAATGCTCTCTAAGTGACTAGTAGATTAAGCATAAAGTACAAAATCAAGTTAAGAAAAATAATATGCTTTTCTTCGAATGTAGAAAAAAGGATCCAGCATTCTCACAATTCAACCATTTATAGTTTCTGTCAAGAAACATTACATGCATTACACAGTCATGAAGATTAAACTATTGTGACCATTAATGAATGAGCATTATGCGACTAGAATGATTCTGGGTAAAAAGATTGAGTCCTAATGTTGATTGGTCACCATGAGTTGAAGTTATGTCAAGCACAACTTATCTGAATAAATTCGTAAAATACTTTTTCATAGTCTAGCATAGTATTCCAAAGAATTTGTAGTTTGGATAGAAATGATAGCATATGATCATTTTTTTTCTAAATGATGATTTCGTAATGGAAGACCATGAAATCATCTCATGCATTAACAGAGTGACATGCGATGATGCGAATGATCCTGATTTAATCATTATATATAAATTTGGTTTACATTTCCCCTTATGTTAAAAACTTGTATAATTATAGATTTTCAAAATGAAGTCAAATTTGAATCCATTCTCCCCTTTGTAAATTTTAAGGCTGGCTCCCAAAAGACGGTTGTCCTTCTACTTGATGCATTTGCAAAATTGTCAAAGCTTGAGAGCTAAACCACTTCAGAGTTAGCAAAATGGGAATAGGTGGCGGGGGCTAAGGTTTCCAAACTCAAGCAAGCTTTTGTAGGGGAACCAGTTTAGCATCATGAAATTCTATCAGCAAGTGTTACTGCAAAGAATGTTGAAGAAGAAATGACATTGCACGTCCATGTACCCAAGAGTAAATGTTTATGATGATTCTTTTAAGCAATTTTTTCTCAAAGTTCCCAAATAGTAACATCAATGGATAAAGCATGGATTAGTGGGTACTTGAAGAATCAACTTCTCCAAAATAAGAATGCTTCACTCTTCATCAGTAGCAATTAAGCATCAATAACGTGCAACTCAAGGTCACTTACGAAGTAATAAAGCAATCAGGAGAAGTTGTCAGACATTGCTCTTTAAATAAGCAATTTTGAACAAGAATTGGTTAGACAGTCAAACACCAAGCAAGCTTTGAAGAATGCTCTCGAGCACAATCAATGATTTCTCTCTGTTATTGAACGAAAGTGATCTCCATCAGAAAGAGATCAGCAAGAAAGATACTGAGAAGAACCACGAGATCCTTGAGAAGTTTGTTGTGTTCGAGAAGAACTCTGAATTGACAGTCAACACTAAGGAATTAGAGAAAGAAATGGATTCCCTTCAAAAACAACCAGCCAAGTGGCCTACACAAACTCTGAAGAATCTATAATCGATTGATATCAAGATAACGAAGAGTGCCAAAACGATGCAGTCAAATTTACAAGTAGAAGTTTTAGATCTATACACTGTTATGAGCAAATGGAATTTAATTGATCTTTTTCATCTAATGTTGATCCTCTCATAGTATAGGAGCTGGCATAAGCTCTTCTAACAAGCAGCTTCATAACTAGCTTCTCCAATCATGAGCTCAACATGCCTAATATCCCATTTACTTCACTAGAACCAGCCTAGCCAACATTCAGCTATTACTTCTTATTGCATTAACTAACTAGAAACTCCTTCAGATATCCCTCAAAGATCAATTGCTTAATTAAAGCCTTCAATACAAAACTATCGCAGCCAAGATAGAGATAATTCTTATCTCTCAACTTCATCAGTTTTCAAAAGAGGTTAAGTCCAAACAAAATACTTCTTGTTTTAGATGGCCTCCATGATCACAAAGATTAGGCATTGTGGAGTTAAAGACTATAGTTTATTGAAGAATAGGCAAGCCATAAAGTTATGGTGACCATGCCTTCTAAATGAACCTCCTGTAGAAAAAGAAAATATTAAATAATGGCACTTCTTATTAGGCATTAGCTGAGAAGCATGATCATTCTTCTTCTCATTAGATTTTGCAGCAAGCGTTGAATGAGATAGTTTAAAACTTTAGAGCATTTTTTTAGCATTCATGTATTTTTGATGTGAAACAATGATGATGAACAAGAATTGATTTTAAGAAATTAATAAAATGTGAACTTTGCTTGGCTAAATATAAACGGATGATTCTTCAAGTTAGATCTTAGAAAATTCCATGAAAAGACTAAGTACTAGCAAGCGATTACAATTGAAATTACAAGGATACTTGCAAAATAACAACAGCAAATAAATGAGTAAAGCAAATGGCAAAGTTAACAAAATCCACAGTTTAATAATTAGATCGTTCACCTTGGGATCCCTCACTCACACTCTTGAAAGTGATTGGCTTAGTGGAAAAATGTTGCAAGCAAACTTAGAGACGTCACGAGAAGACATGCAATGCCAAGGGAACTAGTCGTTGGGGAAGGAGTTGGAGTTGGAGGAATGGGTGGTCATCCGGTGATCTTCCACTCTCTAATAGGGCTTTGTTCGTCGATGACGTTAACAAAATCCATAGTTTAATAATTAAGATCGTTCACCTTGGGATTCCTCACTCACGCTCTTGAAAGTGATTGGCTTAGCGGAAGAATGTTGCAAGCAAACTTAGAGACGCCACTAGAAAACATGCGATGCCGAGGGTACTAGTCGTCGGGGAAGGAGTCAGAGTTGGAGGAACGGGTGGTTGTCCGGTGATCTTCCACTCTCCAATAGGGCTTTGTTCGTCGATGATGTCCGCTAAGTGGGGGAGGTTACGATCAACATATTCCTTGACGATGCTTTCGGATCCAAACCCGTGGTCAAAGAATGGTGATTGGATGACATCAATCTCCCCTTGAGAATTGAGAATAAGCCCATGATCAACTTCCGAATCCGCCATAATTAAACATTGAAACTCTCTTGGTGGAGGTGCTTTGGGGAAACCACCGGTTAGAAGGAGGTAGAGAGGAGGGGGCGGAAAAGTGAGGTGGCGGTTGGAGAGGAAGAGGGGAAGAGGGGCGGGTAGGGCTAAGGTTAGAGGGAGGAGGAGGGTTTAGGAAAATCTGAAATTAATTTTAGAATTTCCTTGGGGGGAAGGGAGGGAATAATTTGAAATTCAAATTATTTCAAATTATTCCCAAAGGAGAAAGGGGCCGGCGGTTTTAAGAGGGAAATAGGGGCTGATATAGTGGGATTAGGCTTTACATTGGAGAGAGAGGAGGGTTTTGATGGGGCCGGCCATGTCGAGATAGGAAAGAGTTAAGTAGGTGGGCCCCAAGGATTAAATAAAGAGTAAAATCAAAATCTGAAATTTAAATCAGATTTGATTTAATTGGAGAGGTTTCCTAACTTAGATTTAGACAATAGGAAAGTATTTGAATTCAATTATTTAATTGAATTCCCAATAGGAAACTTTCCTAATTGACTAAGGCTTGTTTTAGGTAAGTGAGTAATGGAATATTTGAAATTCGAATTTCAAATTTGAGGGCTTGGAAGGTGGGCCGGCGGGTTGTGCAAGGGAGAAGAGGTGGCAGGGATGGGGACCGGCGGTTGCTTATGGTGAGGCCGGCGGTTGGGAGGGCCAAAGGGCCGACGGTGTGGGATTAGGGGAGGTGGAAGGCTCAATTTAGAAGGAGAAGGGGATGGGGATGATGAGGCCGGCGGGTTGAGCAAGGGATGGAGGATGGTGGATGCGATGGAAAGGAATAAATGATAAACCGCGAACCTTGGAATCCACCAAGATTGACAGGTATTACTCTTACCCACTTAGGGTTGCTCCTCTCAAGAACTCACCAAGAGATCATGCAAAGAAAGTGGAAATTTCATTCATAAACATCACTAACCATTACAAAGCTAAGATGCCTTAATATATAGGCCTCAATAAAAGAAAAACAGAAAGACACAAGTGCCCTCGGGGCTACAATAGCGACTCACTACCCATAGGGGTAAACTAGGAAAATAGAAAATGCAAAAATAAATAAAATACAAAATATATCAAAAGTAAAGACTATGGATCGTAGCCATCGATCTACGACTCTGAAGACGGTACACATGTCGAAATCTCTAATTGATGTCCTCATCAATTTTGTTGCCTTATATAGCAAATATGCCATCGTACTAGGAAAATTCTCAATGAAAATAAATTTAAATAGGCATTACTTTAGCCCAAGGATGAAAACTAGTTTGCTACTAACCAATCAACTTCAATAATCCCATAGGTGACCAGAATAAATCATTGTTACATATACTCCCTCAAAGTCTTTGTTTCATGTAGACAATGACCTCTGTGAGTTATACATTTATGTGAATCACTATATTCTCAACTCATCAAACGAAACGATGTTCTTGAAAAATGGTAGAACTGACTCATCGTATAATTTTGAGTGTGACAAATACTCTACTCTCATTGCATCAGACATGATGAATATAGTCATAGTATCTTCAAATTTTACAAATGATCCTCCAAATCAAACAGCCCCTTGTAACGAACTAGCTAGACCCTTGAATTTAAAAGGAATTTGTGTTCCTACAAATTCTAAAGAGCAAACGCCAAAGAATAAAATGCAACACCGACATTTGGCACAATCATGCTGATAAGAGCCTTTTGACTTGATTGGATGATCCATCTACTCAAATAGAACCAAATTGAGCAAGTTCGTTCCCTTCGCTTAGAAGACAATGTTGATTTGGGCTGACAACTCAACAACTTAAGCTTGAGTTGTTAAGACAGATGCGGTTGGGTTGGATCATGGATGTCTCCCCAACAGATTGATTGAAATCAACATTTCTATTCAGAAACGGAACATTTCAAGAAGTGTAATGTTAATGCCAATCATTGCAATGACTTCAAAAAAAAAAAACTTTCCAACAAGCATGGCTAAATTTAAATGAAGAGAATTTTTCATGAGTTCGGATAGAATAAGGGAAAATGAATCCATTCACGGTTAGTTATTATGAAGGGAAAGCAAGCCGATTTACTTCTTGAAGATGTTTAATTTATATGATTTTAAAGCATATGTTAACTATGAAAGACAATTATATGTTCACATATGGACTTATAAAGTTGACGTAAAGAAAAAGAATAAAAATTATTCTAGGAAGTAGAAAAATATCATGCCATTTCCGCAATTTTCTTATATATTTTCCACCAAGAAACATTGCATACATAAGGAAATTATGAAGATTGAATCAATTTAACCACTAATAAAAATAGATTTTACACTTCAAAAGTGATTCCGAGAGAAAGAGGCTTTAGCCCTGGTGTTAGATGACTACCTTGAGTTGCATTTATATCAATTACAACTTGTTTGTTTGAATGATTTTAGGGGACTTTTGTTACTCAATGGTTTCGCATAGTATCCAAATGAATTTGAAGGTGAACGAACAAAAAAAGGTAAAATTAAATAGGATTTTTACTATAGTAGAAGGTTATGAAATAATCTCATGTATATATAAAGTGGCACTCTGACCATCCTAATTGGATCATCATAGCTATATTTGATTTATAGAATTGATAAAAATATTTTAGATGTTCGTAATAAAAAATTTTAAAAAATATATCTGATACAAATAAATGAACAATTTACAACACCTTTCCAGTGGGTCTATTTTCAAAACAAATTCACAGGCACAAAAAGTATGAGAACGGATATCCAATGGTTCAAATCGTCGATTAGAAAATAGTATAAAGCTGGCATTCATAAATAAAAAGATTGTAGGGATGAATCCATATGAAATATCCATGCGCATTTGAAGTAAATGAACAATGAAAACAAGAAAATTGAAGTTAGATTTTGCTCTTCTCCCCAACCTCCCAATCACTTCAATCATTGTTACAACAGGACTTCAAATCAGCAAAAACTTAAGTTAGATAATGCTCATCAAGCCCTAAGCCGTTCAATTTCACCACGATTGATTTGCATAATCATCGCAACAATTTGGGTTCAACATATTAGCCATAAAACAATTAATGGATCAAACAAATAAAAAGGAACGGAATCCTCTCCTCCAAAATCTTAAAAATAAGTAAACCTCAAGTGAATATCATTTAGAAGGGGAAATGTCGCTCTTTTTTAAAAGAATATTGTTTGGATTTAATATCCTAGAGCCTTTAAAAACCAATAAACTACCTCCAAATAGGTTCAAACTCATAGAACTTATAAGAAAAAACATAAAATAAAATTCAAAAGTATTCTGATTCAAGTCTAAAGATTATGTCCAATAACAATAATAAAATTAACTAAGTTGTGGTCATAAATGAACCAAGTCAAACTAAGTATTATCCTATTCAAACTACTTCATTTATTTTTATATAGAGTTTGCGATGAGATTAAATATGATCCAAATTTAAAATCTTATTCAAGGTTATTTATTAATTTTCAAATTCAGTTCAAGCACTAATCAAGCCCAACTACGCATCGGTATGGCACTAATAATTTATGCATTCATAGTTTTTCATTAAATCTATCAACGATGTGCTTAGTAACCACATATATGATGTCAAAATTGAAATCAAATTTCAATTTGAACTTAAACTTCCTTCTTATTCCATCATGCTTTATTCCTATAAAAGGACATAAGTGTGACTCCAAAAGAACATTAATATTTGGAAATTATGCTATTTCTTGCCTTTCTTTGTTCCATTTTCTTCTTCCCTTTTGGTTATAATGGCAACTATTGACCATAACTTCTTCCTTCCAATTATATTGCATAATACTTACCAATAAAGTAAAGGACAAAGCAAATGCAGGGCAGTTACCTTACTATGCCTTCTTTTTTTTTCATCACGAAAATGTGCAAAAGCATGAGGGTCAAACCCTAGAACATGCATGACCTGCACAGAAAAAATTTGTCAAGACAACTATGAAAGTTACAAGTTGTTCAATGTTTAATGTCAACAAATAAGTATCAACCTCATGTATTAAAGTAGCTGAAAGTAAAGTTTCGGCTTCGGCAGTTAAATGGCGTGGAGCAACATTCACGTGCCCTGCAAATCACAGGAAATTAGAGATTTAGAAAATCTCAAAAACCAAAACAAGAAAATCTAAGATGGATTGAAGGAAGATTCACCAGCAATTGCACGGCCCCATTGGTCACGCTCACAAGCAACTGCCCAAGCAAGGGTATTTCCAGTAGTTGGTCGAGTAGTAACCAAAAGAACAAGGTCTGCATCAACAATACCATCTGCATCAAAAGATGAATAAAGCTAAGACCGATGTTAATATAAAACTTAGAGTTGATAAGAATGGTGGAGAAACATAAGAAGTTGGCAGGATTAAGATTTTACACTCAATGTACTCATGTGGAAGCTGCACCCCTCCATCTTGACCACAAGCAGAATATCCACTCAACCGCAAATTCCCCTTTACAGGTTCAACAGATAGAGCTCGCTTGAACCAATCTGCAGTTTTCTCAAGTGCCTACTCCATGTTATATAAAAGAAAGCAAATCAATTATGGATCAAAATTTAAAATGCTAAGCATAAATTCACACCATGCAATCAAAACAAGAATACTTGATAAACATGCTACTTAAGAGGCATTAGTGTTCCTGCAAGCGAAATCAAGAAAAGGTAAACTTGTAACCTTGCGTAGGCGCTGCTTCTTATCCTCTCCAGCTATATCTTCAATGGTACAATTGTACCAGCAGTCCACAAAAACTGGTGGATCCCCATGAGGATCACAAGCACGGTTTCCAGGCATCGAGGCAGCAGGAGGTTCACCAAGCTTAAAGAAAACAAGCAAAAACAGAATAATACCATGCCAACAAGGTGCAAGGTAACAAAATGTATGAACTACCCTAAATCCATTTAACTGAATCAACAAACCTTCACAACGTCCCCAACACATCTGCAATCTCTATCTGTGGAGTGCCCAACAGCATCATAGTTTAAATATATCCTAATGGGATGCATTGAATCCTTTGGCTGTGAGGGCAGAGATGAAAGTGAAAGCAATGCCCTTCCTCTGTGGCCTTGGCTTCTCGATGAATCAGACTCCTCGTAGACCTGAGGGGTGATAGAGTACTCCTTGCGCCCAGGGCGCCTCCTCTGATGCAATATTTCATCATGTATGCACGAATGTGACAGGTAAGATCCCGTTTCATAGCCTTGTGAATGAACAAAATTCCCCTCAGATTTCACAGTCAGACTCCCAGTACCAGTGGAAAATAATGCAACGATCTAAACAGACCAAAGTAAGCAAAACAGATAGTCAGATCCATTATTCTCTCCTAGACCTTACAAATACTGTATTAAAGGCCAGCTTAATCAAATAGGTCTAAAGAACTAGCAAAACAAAAGAATGTTTTTTTTTTTTTTTATGCAACAGGAGTGCTTCCAAAATAGCCTGGTCATCTCTAATGCAAGCCAAAACAGGATAGATCAACAATAACGCAACGTTGAATGTGATGAAAAGATAAGAGGAAGCAAGGAAAACGGTTAAATACATTTCCGAAGAGGGAAAAACTACAGGCACAAAGCCAAACATGCTCGGCAGCATAAACCAGTGAAAAAAATCGGGACTTGCATAACCCTAATCGAGGCCAACTCCAAATTCCTGCTCATCAACAGCCAAGCAGACATTTATAAAAAAATGTACAGCAGCTTCATTAAACCCTAGCAAATTCCACGAAACAATTGACCAGTTGAACAGATCCAAACAAAAGCAAAATAAGTAAAAAAAATAGTAAAGATCAGTGATGACCGGGGAAAACACCTGTATTGCGACCATCCAAAGAAGAACTCTCGACGGAATTGCAAGCCCACATCCCCCCCAGGCCTTCACCTCCATCAATAGGGCACACAAGTACTCAAGACGGTGGCTTCCATCAAACCACCAGCTGCAACTCCCACCTACGATCCAACGCTACCGACATCGCTTTTCTCCGAAGCGAAAAAAACTCTGCTATCCCGGCCGACACAACTACCAATATCCGCTACACTAACCGCTTCAAATTTGCTTCAATTCCTCCTAAAAGCTCAGAGACGAAGACAGTTCAACAAGCGGTGAATGCAGCGACAGTTGAATACTCGTGGGATGAGGAAAGTGGCCTCTTCCGGTCCCTGCAGAGAGAGAGAGAGAGAGAGAGTGCGCGATACTAGCTCTGATATTTTTAATTTCATCAGTAGTGGGTGGGTTCTCCACTTCTCAAGGGATAAAGGAAAAGAAAATAGGGGGAAAATGCGGATAAAAATGAATAATTGAAGCCGGCATTTAGACAAAACAATGGGATAAATTACAAAGATGCCACCATATCGAGGTTTGCTGGCGTGTTGCCATCGTGCAACTTGGCATGAATTAGGTTGGCTGGCTACCAACCCTATTTATTATAATCAGGAGAAAATATTGAGACTATTTAGATTGTTAACATATTGATCAACTAATTAACATTTACTCTCTAAATTTTTCCTGTGATTTTAAATTTTATTTTGAAAGTTCAATTATCAATCAATTTATTTTTTTCTATTTTGAATTAATTATTTAAATATAATAGACTATTTCTTCATAAGTTTTATGCTGATACAAAGCCTTAAAAAAATCAATTAAACTAACCCCAAATACAAGTTAACACATAAGAGGACAGTGAAATGAAAATAATATCAAAAGTGTTGGTAGTCATTAAATAATACATAAATAGAATTACAAAAAAAAAAAAAGATAAAACTAATTGCTTTTTCATTTTTTTTTCTTTTATTTGTTTTTATATATTCTTTGTCAAATATGTATGTTCATACCAACCGATATAGATAATCTATAGGCATCAAGTAAGATCAATGTGGACCTCCGAAAGGACACCGCCGACTGCAGAGTGCAGAAGGTATACGACCGCACCACCCCGAGGGATAGAGATAATCATAGTGCTCCGCGCTCCTCGCAAACGTACCAATGGAAGGAAAGATTAAGTCGTACATACGACTAACCATTGAGAATAGCGGCTCTCGCCAGCGCACCCTGATCGATAGTAATATATACGACCTGATCAAAATAACGGGTTTCCCCCACCCGATATATCAGCTTGAGTAAGGTTTATTTGATGGTGGAGTTCTGTTTCCCACTGGCACAAACCCCTGTGGTTAATTACATCTCGAGCCTATGGCCCGAGAAAACTCTCGATTAAGGATTCGATATTATTCTTCCCAAAAAGGGGATTGGTAAACAAAAGGAGGAATAGAAAGTTTCTACTCAAAAGAAAAGGAAGGTTTTTAATGTGCTTAGTCAACATATACGGCTCACACTAACATCCGAAGGGACTAAAGCATTGAGAAGAAAGAAATTCATACACTCAGAACATAAAGAGGGGAAAGATGGAAGTGGCGTCATTTGTGTGACGAGGATAAGTATGATTTATAGTCCCTAAAGAGAAAAAACTTACCCAATATTTAGGCATGCTATAAGACACCCAGTATAGTAGCCTCGAATCCTAGATCTGAGGTGGGCTTAGTGTTTTACTCAATATTAACGCCCGTGTCCTAACTAATACACATGGGCTTATACCTTGCCTGAAAATGGATGTCATCTAACCACCTAGGCGCTTAAAATCCATGTAATTCGGTCTTTATGAAAGATGGGTAGGTAGGCTAAGTGTTTTGGAAGTAAGGCTGACGTCCGGAGAGTTTCCTAATTGGCCTTGAATTTATGTCTGTTGAATGTTTCTAGAGCTAATGCAATTAAATTTTTAGTTTAATTGATTTCTAATGTAATGCATGCTAGTTTAAAAATCCAAATCATGAATGCTTGAAATTTTAAAAATATGCTTATATAAAATATTTTTTTAGAAAAGACTGGGTCTACCGAGGTCCGGCACTTCATCCTCATAGGCTAGATTATCCAGACTCTCCCCGCAGGCAGTGAGGTGTCTTATAGCAAGGAGAAAGAAAAATGTATTAATATGCATACGACTCCGGACGATTCCGATAGTTCCCTAGATCGTTAGGTTTCTATGTTATTTAATTCTTAAAATGTTAGAATTTGGTTATGAGTAGAAAAATATTTTTTATCTTAAAGAGCCTAGCGAAAATAGGTCACACACACGCAAGAAAGAAACTTAGAAAAAACAGTCAATTTTTAATACGCAATCAATATAAACACATCAATATAAATCTACCAAAAAGTATAGTAAAGAAAGTCAATGGCAAGTGCCGTATAAATATAATTCAGGGTCTGCAGAAAAGTAGTGGTGGTCAAACTCCATCGACAACAACATTGATTCTATTCCTACTAAATGACGCAAGTCTTAAAAGCCGGACATTTCATCTTCAATTATCTATCTTCTAGTGGATCATTCTTTTTTAGATCGTCTCCCTTTGGATCGTCTCCTTTGGGCTCCGTATGGTTCGTCCTCCAGAATGGTATCCAAATGACTAAGAAATTCCCCGAGAGGGGCCTTTCTTATTCTCTTTGGGTACCAAGTATTTGAAATGTCAAACTTTTAGAGACTTTCACAACTCAATGTTAACAAATTACATTATATTACATTTGAAAATAAAAATTTAAACATGACCTCCTGCATGGTTATCTTAATAAAAATCATCACAAACAATTTATAGTATAAAACACAAGCAGTTTATATTGAGCAGGAAAGGAAACACACTTGGCCATGCTCTTTTAATTTTATGGGAGCTAAGCAGTCTCTAGAGCATCTGCAGAAAACAAAATTACTATTAAAGCACTATGATTATGCCCCCTTTTATTTAAGCGTTGTATGATCGTGGCCACCTACATAAAACTGGATTAGTATAAAAGCGATCCTAGCCTATGGGCAGTCTAACATACACATCATAATATAATTAATGTATAGAAAGCATAATAAAGTAAAGCTGAATTACAGCTTAACGGAGTAAAAACAAATCAATCAGCATACGTGTCACACAATCACATCATAGAAAGCAGAAAAGAAAGCAAAAAAAGTAAACACCAAGCCTAATCCTAGACCTAGAACTGGAGCCCTAGAAAATCTATGTGTGTGTAGTAGGCTAGTGTGGCTTTGGATAGGTATAAAAGTATTTTAGATTAAAATACATATTTCTCTGAAAATTTCAAGGTATTATACACCAAAATCTGATTTAAAATGAAATTATGATGAATTTTTTAAGTTTAATGTATTAAAAAGATATTTATAAATAGTTTCAAGTAATTAGTATTTAAAAATAATCATTAAATTAAAAATAAATTAAGAATCAAGTTTTCTATAATTTAGAATAATTTAAAAATAATTTTTTAACATTTTTGAAAGGAATTATATTTTGAATTTAAAATTAATTAATTTTTAATTAAATAATTTAAATAATAAATTAATTAGAATAATTTGAAAAAAGAAATTATTAGTTTAAATTAAATAAAAAAATAATAATTTTAGTATTATTAAAATTATTATATTTTAAATAATATTAATAATAAAATAATTTAGATAATAATAATAATAATAATAATAATAATAATCCAAATAATAATAATTAAATAATAATCATTAAAATAATAATGATGATAATAATAATAATAATAATATAACTAATTTAATTAATAATAATAATAATAATACAAATAACTTAAATAATAATAATAATAATAAAATAATATAAATAACTATTTCTATAATAATTTAAAATATATATTATTTAAAAAAATTAATTTTAAATTGAAGGAAATAAAATTTTGATATATTATACTCATTTTTTGGATAAATATTAAATTTATTTTGAATTTTTTAAGTTAAAATAAGTTTAAAGCAATTTAAAAAAATAAAAAAGCTCTGGTCCGACACTTGGCATGCTCGGGTTCGTCATGCAATTTCGGGGCAACATTTCCTATTGGTGTAATCATTGCGCCGCCAGCAATCATTGTGTAATGACTATGGCAATGATTGCCACGGTCGGAATCTCACTTAGCCACGTAGGCATAGCGCGAGAGACGTCCGATCCTTCGCTATTTTGGATGGACGGCTCCGATCGAGCCGAACGACTCGATCCAGCCGCAAAGCGGACTGTGGCCCGGATTCGAGAGACCATACAACAAGATTTGGACCATTGGTTTCAGATCCGATGGTCCACGATCTGTCCCATGCATGCACGAACCCGAACCAAGACCTAAAGCAATAAATATCTTGTTTTCACGATTGGGTCAATGAAATTAAACAAAATTTTAAACAAAGATTATGTACACGAAGAGCATTAATGGGGTACTAAAATTACATTTTAAAATGCTATATTCATAAAGTTATATTGATCTAAGTATTCTAGTCTCGGATTTGTGATTTACCTCAATCTAATTAATGGATTCAGTAGATCTTGGGTTCTCTGAACTTGTAGATTGTCCACAATTTAGTCTCCTGTTGAACTCGAGCCTCGAAATGCCCTTGATCAACTGGAAGAAGCCTTGGAAGTTTTGAGGTCTTGGGTAGCTAGAGATCTCACTGCCGATGATTTTAACCAGCAGGTTTTGGCTTGGAAAGAGTAGAGAAGGGCAGGGAAAGCTCTCACATAAGTTCTTCCGGCTTGAGAGAGTTTAGAGAGAGAGAAGATAGCCAAAAAAAAGTCCCTTAAACACCCTAATTTTCCTTATTTATAGCACTAGGGTATTGGTGGACGGCTTAGATTGAATCAAGACATTATTACGAGGGAAAACCACCAGCCTTGGTCGTGGTTTCAATGAAAATTCATTCGGAAACCATTAAGGCCATTAAAAAGGAGTTAAATTGGCTTTAAGAGGTCAATTTGACCTAATTAGGGCTTGGTTTGACTAAGTCAAGGTTTGACTTGGTCAACCTAGCCAATTAGGTCAAGAAGGATGTGGGTTTGAGTTCAAGGGATGCTTGAAATTCAATTGAACATAAATTGACCTAATAGGGCTTAATGGGTCAACCTAGGTTGACCTAGTCAACCAGGTTCACCCAGTGCACAAATTCGGGGCCCAATGGGTTGGGTCTGACCCACTAAGTCCAGGGGAGGAGAGAGTTGAGCTTGAGAAGCTCTGAATTGGATTTAAAATAAAGTGGAAGGGTATGAGTCGATTTGGGTCAACCCAGGTTGACCAGGTCAACCAGGTTAACCCAGGACCTGGGTCAGGGCTCAACAAACTTGGTCTAACCCACTGAACACAAGGGATAGGGTTTTGGGGCTTGACCTGGTCAATTTAACTTGGTCAACCCCTTGACCCAAGGATCTAGAGAAAAATAAGCTCAACAATCACTTATATTATGTAATGGAGTATTCACGATAGTAGAAAATTATATAGTTTAACATCTTTGCGTTGTACGAAGATCTAGCACATAAACAGATAAAAGATATAGTGTGCATCATTTATAAGAGACACCAGAGTTTTTATGTGGAAACCCTTGAAAAAAAAAATCATGAGGTCTAACATAGTTTGGAAGAAACCATTAGTATTTTCAGTTGATTGCAAATGAGACCCTTCCTTAGGAGAAGGCATTGGATTGATGTCACAAATGTATATTATATATAACACATTGGGAGTTATAGACATTTGTTTGGTTGGCAGGACCATAGTCGATAGGACAGAGGTCGGAAAGATCATTGTCTGATGAGGGAGGTTGGAAGGATCGAGTAGGTGATGAAGGTTGGAAGGATTGTAGTCGGCTGAAGATTGGGGTCAGAAAAACCTTAGTTGGCAGGAGATTGGGGTCAAAAAAATCATAGTAGTAGGGCAATACTATGGCAGAACTCTGAGCGTCAGGTGGTGATCCGGCAAAAGTTCGAGTCTTAGATAGTGGTCCGGCAACACTCTGGTGTTAGGTGGTGGTCCAGCAATGGCACTTCAGCGTTAGGGCAAACTCCAACTTCGGGTGGCACTTCGACGTCCTTGGATGGTCTAGTGGTGGTTCGACATCACTTAATGGTAGTGGCAAAGCCAGAAAATTTATTAAGGGGTAAGGCTAAATTATTTTATTAAAATTTTTCTCAACTTTTTTCATATGGGCTTGGGACTAGCATAGGGAGTTTAAAAAATTATTAATAATTATACAAAAATATATTATATTAAATATAAGATAGTTAACAACTTATAATTTATAACATCTAATCTTCATATTTTGAAAGAGTTGAATGATTACTTCATTATCAATAGAATCCAAAATTTATTTTTCAACATAAGTAACTAATAAATCATTCATCCATTGATCTTCAATCCTATTTTGTAGCCAAATTTTTATGATATTCATGATAAAAAATGCTCTTTCAACATATGTTGTAGCAACAGGTAATATCAATACCAATTCAAGTAATTTAAAAACAACAGGATCTTTTATATCCTTCCTACTTTGGATCATTTTCTCAGTAAGACTTCCAATATCTTTTAATGAGGTGAATTGATCATCAAATTGCATATCCATGATATAAGTATCCAATTGATTTTCAAGAACCGCCTGATCAAGAAAACTAAAATCAGTTGGATAAAACTGTGTCATTTGAATCAACTTGTTTTGTTGAATGTATGAAATTCGTTATTATGATTCAAACATGTCATGCACAAAAGCATTTTGGTATTTACTTCTGTAAATCGATTGTTCAACTCCTGAAGCTGCATATCAAGTACTGTGTAAAAATTTTTAACCCATAAATGATATAAATTTGTTATATCTTGTGCTCTACGGCATGGCCGATCATGAGTAACTCATTTGTCATCCATCTGTGGAACATTGAGTTTCTGTTGCTCACAGAATGATGTTACATTACTGATGAAGTCAGTCCACTTATTATCTCTCATATATTATAATCTTTTTTTATATATACACATCGAAGATATAACATTAATAATATCTTGTTCTCATCTCTGTAAAGCTTGTGATAATTCATTAGGGATACCAAAAACATCTTTCATAAGATGTAGGCAAAAGGTAAACTCAAAGGTCTGTAACGATTCTAATAAAGCATATACCTCACCTTTTTGTTATGAGCTTAAGGCATCTTCTAAAATTATTTTCAGAACATCAATTACTGTAGAAAATATTGTAATTAATCTTAAAATTGATTCATAGTGTGAACCCCACCGCATATCACTAGCATGCCTAACTATTATTTCTTGATTTAAGCCTTTCCCAGATAAAAGATTTCCACTTTATTATTCATTTATTGTCTTCTCACATCGTATTTCTTGAACTGGGTCGTGATTCCTGCAAGAAATACCAATAAGATTCATTGTACTCGAAATGATAGTAAACAACAAAGTAATATGAACATGACTTTTCGCCACTACCACCAATGCTAATTGAAGCTAATGTGAGAAATAATGAAACTAATGTGCATATTAATTTTCATTCAGAAATAGAGCTTTCAGATCATTAAACTCCTTCTCATATTACTAGCACCATCATAGCATTAACCTCGTACTCTATATATGCTCAAACCATATGTAGATAAGAGTTATTTAATAATCAATTTAAGATTATTTGCAGTAGTATCTGATACATGAGAAATCCCCAAAAAAATGCTCCACTATCTCGCCTTTCTTATTAACAAAATGGACTATGATTGACATTTGCTCCTTAGCGAATGTGTCACGTGATTTATCAACTAAAACTGAGTAAAATTTATCACCAATCTCCTCAGATAGAAACTTTGTAATAGCAATAGCGAATGCTATACTAATATCTTTTTGAATATCATGTGCAATTAATTTTAAATTCTCAAGAGCATTCTTTAAGACCTCATCGTTTATATCTTTGTTATGTTCAGCCAAAATTGTACTAGTTCAAGAAAATTATCTTGATTTTTGGATATAGAAGACTCATCATGTCTTCGGAAGCTAGCCATTGCTTCAAAAGAAATCTTATGCAATCAACAAAAATATTGTGGCGGATACGGTATGTAGATGTAGCTTGATCTGTTTGCTTTTGAAACACAAACCCAATATGTTGACTCTATTTTAGTAGGTCTTCAGAACTACGTCTAGTATTATTATGCGCATTGTTATGACCTCCTACATAAAGATCAAATTTATTTGTTTTTTTTTCAATTCAAAAATTCATTTTTAATAAATGTTTCTTCCTCTTCATTGCCTCTACCTAGTTTTCTAAACATATAACAATAAAGACAAATGATTTGTCTTTGCTTATATTATATTATAGTCAATCAGAATAATTATCAAACCAAGTAGGATTAAATCATCTGTCTTTCATCCCTAATTTAGTTTTTTGGAAAATCATGACTTCGAGGTTAAAATGGCCCTCGTTATAAATATATTATTTGAACTTCATCCTGAATATTATGATTAAAGTCAACAATAAGAATTCATAGTCCTGGATCAGATGGAAGATTTTTAACATTACTTCTATATTGTTGGGTAAATCAACATCCACTTAAATACGCTTTTCATTATGATCTTCAATCTGATTGTTATTGTTATTTGATGTTTTTGAAATTAAAGATTGTTTGAAATATCTCTCTATAATATTCCAACTCAAAGATGCCTTAAGATTAATCTGATTATATATCTATTCAGAAATCAATAAATAAAACTTAAAAAATCAATCTTATAAATGCAAAGAAACAAATAATAAAATTTATAAAATCAAACAAAATAAAATTAAAGATCTCACAATAAAATGAAGACAAAGCATTGAAGCATGAAGATCTTTGCAAAGGAGCAAACCTATTTTAGAGAACAAATGATTAAATAGTACATTATAACTTATAAAATAAAAAAATAAAAAAACCTCTCAAATGTATTCCGGTGGTGGTGTGGCAAGACTCCACCTACTAAGTTCAAAATAACACACCATGAGTCATATCACAAAAGATCTGACCCCAATGACTTGTCACATACTTAGAGTCGCTAAACTCACTAATGGAGGTCAACAATGTGCAAAATGTGGACTATTATTTGCCGTCATAAGAAAATATGACATTTAACAGGTTTCTCATCTTTTGTTAGAAGTCATCACATCCTTCTTGGAGTTCAAAAGAATGTTTGTCATGTAATTCACAAGCACTAAGAGATTGTTCAAAAGCATTTTGGCTATTTTAAAGATGAGACATGAGTTAGGTGACTCACTAAGAAGCTTCATCATTGGATTTTAGAGAGAGATCTTAGAAGTCAATGACCTCAAAAAAGTAGTCGCATAGACATTCCTTACTCAAGGAATGAACGAAGGGCCATTCAAGTTTGCACGTGGCCCGCATTAGATGTAAACATTTAACGAGTTATTGGAACTTACAAATTGCTTTGTGAATGCTAAAAAATATAACAATGTGGTCGAGTCTTCCTAACCCCTAAATTATGATAATTATAAAAAAATATATATCCGTCTTTTAAAAAATTTATAATATTAAAAAAAAAAAAATTTAATTTGTTTTACACATATAACTGTATCGATCCCTCCCTTAATTATATAACTTTTATGAAAGTTTTATTCTCGAATACATTCTATGAATTATTTTCTTATTAATGTTTACTTAAAATGACAAAACGTAAATAATATTCTTTACTTAAAATGTCATCATTTCCTTCTTACATTCTTCCTGATGACTGAATGGGGCCGAAGGAAAAATGAGGGCTTTGCCCGTCTAAAGTTACCTACAGCTTCATTTTCAAGAAAAGATTTAAATAATAAAAAAGTTGAATAAAACCTTAACAAATGCATATTGATGGCGATGGGTGGACAAAAATAAAAAAATATTATATAATAATAATAATAATCTTCTTTGACTGTTACTTTGAAGAAAGAAATCAAATGCATTAATTAAAAAATAAGAAAGATTAGGCAGAATTAATGGATGAATAACTAATACGGCATATGTCATTTATGTCGTATATTTTAAATCCTATTTGAAATCATTTTATGAAGAAAAGAAAACTGTTAAGTAAATAAGCAGAAAAACAATAATTTGGCTTTTGTGAAAGTAATTAGAAATATCGATATTTACACACACACAAAAAAAAAAAAAAAAAAATGAAAGTGATGGTTGGGAATTGGGATACAGATCACAGCCATCGAACTAATCCTCAGCAGATTATGAATTAAAAACGCTTACTCAACTAACCCTTCTTTTATTAAGTATATTATGATTAGTCGACTGTGGAGTCGGTGGTCCCCGCTGAGGCACAAGCTTTATCTGATTTATCATTTATTTTACTTCCCTTAATAAAAAAGCTGATGGGAGGGAGAGGCCAAAAGTCAATGGCAATCATTCAAGATACAGTGCAATTAATGTTGATTGGAATGTATCATATGAAAATTTTCATTGTTTAGGGTTTAGTTTTAATGTTCAACCCCCATCACTTAAGAATTTCAAATAAATTATTCATCTTACATTAAGAATATTTGGTCATTTGAGTCTTTATTTTTTTAGGATTACATATATTCAATCTTGATACATCATCATAAATTTATCTTATTTGGGCACAAATCTCGATGCAAAATAAAGTTGGAAACTTTCGAAATTAAAAAATGGGACCATCCGAACTCTGATTTCATCAAACTTATATTCGAACTGAGCGTCTCGAAAATACAAACCCAACAACACCAAATCTAACCCAATCTGAGCCCAAATGGGTCCAAATAAGGGGTTAGAAGCGTTGTTGGAAGGTTTGAACAACAATTTGGATTACCAAACGGTTTCCAAACATAACATTCTTACAGTCGAATCGAGCGGCCCTATAAGAGAATGTGCAGTAACAATAAGGAATAAAAGACAAAATGCATATCCTAGTGGACGTGGAGTGCCGAGCTAGCCATAGAGTGTGGTGTGTGAGGTGTGCTGCGGGTAAGATGGACCACATCACTTGAGTTTGAACTTACTATATCTTAAGCGACCCGAACTTGAGCTCATTGTGGCTCGAGCTTGAGACAGCCAATAGCAAAACTATAAAATGAAGAGCTGACCAATATACATATGTACAGTCAATAAAATTTTATATGAATATCTTGGAGGTCCAATCAGATTATTGAAAGCATGGCAAGCTCCAAAATTATGTTCTTGTTCTTTAGCTTCTGAGAAATCGTGTATAGAAAGAAGTGTTTGTCTTTTTTCTCTCCTAATGGCTAATGCCATTATATTGATGTCAATATTTAAGTTGCCAAATATCGTGTAAACTTTAAGAAATTGGATATAATTTCTCTACCACTGTCGGATCAAAAAATATATAAGTTCCTAAGCTGCACCACCGCTTTTTAAATCTTTTGAAGGCCTAAATTGCCGTGGATTCCTCTTTCAAGAGATAAATTGCACAAATATCAAATAAAATTATTTACAAATAAACAAAAAAAATACAAGCTAAGTCAATTGCTCAACAATTTTAGGCGCACTCTGATCTTTCCTTGATATAAATTTGGGCTGAGCCCTGCTATTGCGTCACAAAATAAATATAGAAACTGGCATTGTTTTATCACACTCTTCCCCTGTCATTTCTACTGGTCTTCTTTGTAAGATAGCAAAATCTTTCATTACATCGAAACGCCGAGGACGGTAATGGGCCTATGTAAGCTTCTCTGCCATCAAGCACACAAATTAACATAAAGCCGCAATATAAACCTTCAACGTGCTGCCCCAAGAAGATCACTATCTGCTCTCCGGTGATGGCAATAACACCCATTATTGCATTCCTGTGATCCAACCAAGAAAGCCTTCTTAAGCTCATTAAACCTGGACAAATCAAAGCTATGGGCCCTCATGAGTCTCCTCTGCTTCGCAACAAAGCGGCCTGTAGAAAAGCCTTCAAATGAAGGCTCCTTTGACGTTCGAAGAAAATAGGCCCAGCCCATAATAAAGTAGATTGACGTCGTGAAGAAGCAAACGGGCTCCATCACGTCCCAGGAGAGCTCCCAAAATGTTAATCTCATAAAAGCTGCTGTCTGTAGAAATGCAAGGCCCAGCCCAGCCCAGAGCTCTCGTCTCACCTGAGTCCCTGCTTTACCATCAATTATATCCTTCTCCGCCTCCATCTGTTTCAGCTCGCTCCGTCGCGTATCTGTGATGGGTTGCGGGTCGATCAAGCTCTCGATCGCCTGAGCCAACTGCTCGGGACGGAGGAGGACGACGTCACCGATGACGACGACGGCGCCAGAGTTATCGAGAGCGGAGGCTACCTCGTCACTACCTCCGGAGATTTCGCGGCACATTTGGGTAAATTCAGAATATGAGATGAAGTTCTTTGGAATCGCTCTTAGTTTCGCCCTCGCCTTTTCGATCCGCGAGTACTGCAGCAGTTTCCTTGCGCCTTGCACCGAGATTTTGATTTTATTAGCTGCGATTTCACTATATTCTTCCTTTTCGGTGTCGGATCTTGGAGGCGAGGAGGTAGTAATGGGGTGGATCTGCTCTGGAAACAACGATGAACGGATCCTTTTCATCAGATCATCGCCTATGGGGAAGGGAATGTTCGGAACCGACGGCAATCCATCGAAGGTTGCGGCGGACTGAGAGATCCGCCGGTGAGCCAATAGGGCCATCGAAAGCTCCGGTCGATCTGGTCTCGGCAGTATCGGGGCAGTGCGGGAGTATTGCGCGGCGAAGGTGGCATTGTGGAGAAAACGAGAAGATAGGGTTTTGCGGAAAGCCATTGCTCGATGGAGTAGGGGAGAGGGAGATCAGCAGAAAGAGGCAGAGAAGGCTTGCCGGCTTTCTCGTTTCACTTGTTTTCTGTCGGATTGAGAGAAGTTTGGGGGCGGATATATACTGTTGTGTGAAGGAATATTTTTTTTTTTTTTTTTTACATTTAGGTCATTTAAGGCAAACTCACAAACACAACGGCACAATGTATACAGATGTACTCGAAGCTTGGACGTATTAGTTGGAAGCCTAAGCTCTCAACCAATAGGTAGGAGAGTTGTGTACAAGGAATATTCTTTTGGGCTAAGCCCTCAATCCCCCCCCCCCAAAAGGAATATTCTTAATTAATTTTTCTACTAGTCAAATCTCACACGGTCAGCCGGTCAGGATACTTTAAATTCAGATACTTCCTAGCTTCCGGGGAAAAGAAAAAAAAAACAAAGAAAAAAAGGTGACCGATTCTTACGTCAGAAGTTCATACTTTTACCCCTTTTTTTTAATTAACTAATTCTCCTAATTAGTATACTTTTACCCTTAAAAACTCTTTAAAAAATTTATATATATATATAACTTTGATAAAATAGAAAGAATTGAGTTCCTGCGGTAATATGAAAAACATTAATCAAGTAACGGTAGTTGGAGGTTAATTTGATTATCATTTATCATGAATGTTAAATGAAAAACTTTTTATAGTAAAAGATAACTTCATATATATATATATATAAATAATAATTTAAATTTATCAATTAATATATCATTGGACCAGTCCCCTCTCAGCAAACAAATGAGACCAGCTTATAAAAAAACAAAAAAAAGGTCAGATCGATTGCACTTTAATGTTTAAGTAGATGGATTAATTGTTTGTTAACGAAGCAGGAAAACATTTGAAATATTCAATTGATCGAGCGCATATATTACGGTATGATAAAGTCTAGCTAGAGTTTCATTCTCTACCAGCTTAATTACAATTTTATTAATTTAAGGATATTATGCACCGATTATTATATATAATTGGATAATTGAACATTATTGACCAATTAATTAGTTTATTAGAATCGTTATTAATATAATTATCGTACGTAAAATATTCTATATATAGCATGCCTTACGATCCATGCATGCAATTAAGGCTCTGGTCGATATATATATATCCTCATGCGACAAATTGATATATTCCATATAAATAGCTGTAAGTGATGACAATAACTCTAACTCATATGTTCAAAGCCTCCTTTGATTTGAGAATGACCACACACGAAAGTTTATCTTATAATAATATGCATGTAATAGTCACTAATTAATTAAGTAAAACCGGATCAAAATTTATACAACTAAATTGAAAATTAAATATATACATAATACAAATATATTTAGTGTTGCATCCTGAAATATTCACGGCCATAGAAATATAAAAATTTAACGTCTTAGTTTTGTAATAAGATCAAGCACACAATCAGATAAAAGAGGTCTAGCGTTCATAAGAGATACCGAAGTTTTTTACGTGAAAAAATCTAAAAATGGGAAAAATCATAGGGTCTAGCCCAATTTAAATGAATCCACTAGTTTTTGCAATTGATTACAAATGAGGTCATTCATTGGAGAGAAGACATTGACTTGATGTAAACAAATATACATCATATAGAATGCATTACATGGTGGAAATTGGAAAAATCATTATTGATATGTTCGTTTCAAAGGCAGGAGCATAGTCGGCGAGCGGCAGACATCAGAAAGATAGTATTCCGATTATGATGGTCGGAAGGACCATAGTCAGCGGGCGACAGAGGACGAAATGAACATTATCTGGCGGCAAAGGTTGGAAGGACCATAGTTGGCGGGTGATAGATGTCAGAAAAATAGTTGTCTGACGACGAAGATCGGAAGGATCATATTCTGACAACGGAGGTCAACAGGCGACAATGGTCAGAAAGACCATATTCTACTGATATAAGTTAGAAGGGCTATAGTCTGGCGACAGAGGTCGGAAGGATAGTAGTCAGTGGGTAATAATGGTCAGAAAGATCGTTGTCTGACGACGGAGGTCGGAAGGTCCATAATCTAGCAATGGAGGTCGAAAAGACTGTAGTTGGCGGGCGACAGTGGTCAGAAAGATCATTGTCTGGTGATGGAAGTCGGAAGGACCATATTCGATGGTCGGGAAGAAGTCCAGCGTTAGTTGGTGGCTGAGTAGAAGTCTGACGTCTGTCTGTTGCTGGGTGGAAATCCGACATCAGTTGGTGGCCGGGAAGAAAAGTTTGATAGTGGTGGAGTACTCTAGTGGAAAGAGAACTCTCTTCCTTCTCTTTCTTGCTTGGGGTCCCCCTTTCATGAGAAATGAGAGGCCTATTTATAGTATTATAAGAGTAGCATGACTAGTAAATAGGAGGAAGATCAAGGGTAAGTTGGGAGTGATTTAAATCGACGGTTGATCTTCATTCCCTTGATCGTGAACAATTTACTAGACATTTTAATGTTTTAATGATATCAAAATTTAATGATATCGACGGTTGATCTTCATTCCCTTGATCGTGAACATTAAATGAACAATTTACTAGACATTTTAATGTTTTAATGTAAGTTGGGAGTGATTTAAATCATTCTCATATTATAAGAGAACTCTCTTCCTTCTCATTCTCAAATCGTTGGATTCGTCTCGTCGAGCCGCTCGATTCGACTATAAGCATTTCACATTTAAAATTTGTTTAGTAATCCAAATGATTTGATGTTGTTGGGTTCACATTTATAAGATGATCAGCTGGACTGTTGGAGTATAAGTTTGCTGAAATCAGAATTCATATGGTTCTGAATTTAATTTCGGAAGTTTCCAACTGGATTTTTCCTCAAGATTCATGCCCTATCAAGATAATTTTTTGATGATATATTAGTTGCCTCCTATTTTCGGATATCAAAGTTCCATAAATCCAAAATATATGTCAATGCATTTCAAATTGTTTGAATCATAAAATTATAATTTTTGGGAAATTATGAGTCATGACCGCCCCGTGGACATCAACATGGACCTCCCATCGGGGCTGTGGACCAAGCAAAAATATCCTTAATTATGAATTGAGCGTGTTCCGAAGTTGGCGAGTTGATTGGAGCAAAAATTATTGAAATATTATGCTCCAAAATATTTGAAATAGTTCAAAATTGACTATAGAAGTTCTGTTGAACTTCAAAAATGCCAAAATTGAAATCGGAACATTGAAAAATAGTTATGGGGATCACAAAACATCCGATTTGGACTGTCCGGACCAAACATTCGGGCACGGATGTGTTTTGGCGGTCGAACCGGCTGTCGGCGGCTGCTGTAGAGGCGACCTGTGCTATCAAGCGTGAAAAGGTGCGGTATTGAACAGCCGGCAACTACCAACTATAGTTAAACTTTTTTTTTTTTTTAATTTGCGAGGCCCACCAATTTTTTTTTTCAATAAAGCGGGTGATGGCTATAGTTCCGCCCACTTTAATTTTTTAAAATATTTCAAAATTTTTATATTTGGGCCCAGAAAAATTTCTATTAAATTTTAAAATTATTTCAAAAAAATAAAAAAAATTTTGAAGTCCCCCCCCCCCCCCCCCCCCGAAAAAAAAGAAATATTTTTCTCCCCTTTTATCCAAGAAATAGACCCTTAAGACAAGGAGAAAACTACTTCTCATCTTATTTTCCCCTCTCCCTCTAACATTTTTACAATTGAGGTCTTCCACTGTCTTAAATAGGTGGCATCTCCTATCAAGAACAAGTATTACTCTCTTGAAGTTAGAAGTCTTCCTCTCTTTTTCTTCCACACTTCCCTTCACTTCAAAAACTTTTCATTATTTTTTATAAGTGACATCCCCTATCCAAATTCAGTTTCCATCTTTAGTGCAGAAGGAACTTTCTCCTCCTTCCATTTTCTTCTTACATTAGAGGTATTCAACTTTTTGAGATAGATGGCATCCCCTATCAAGCTTCAGCGCCTCTCTTTTATACAGAAGTTACGATAATAATTTATTCTCTTGATAAACAACTATTGAATAATGAAAATCAACTACTTCTTGCATGCGAGGGTGATTTGAGAAGATCTGACATTAATAGTATTATTTGTATTATTTGATAATGTTGCATTACAATTTCATTTGAAATCAAATCAAATATTCTAAATCTGCTCCTAATCACACATCTATACCCTAGATTAAGAATCCACAATAGCAGGAGCAATTTCAATACTTTTGCAAGCAAGAAGCTAAACATTTTTTTTGTTTTTTCAATGCTTTAGCTTTGTATTATTCTGTATTGATTAAATATTATTATCAGAATAGAATATAAATAACAAAATATTGATAAAGTGAACGCAACATTAAAAGCATAAATTACAAAGGTAAAAGAACCTAATTTCAATAATACTTTATTTACAAAGAAATTAATTATGTGATTCAAATTTGATATCTGCCTAAAGGGCAGTATAGAAAACAAAGTTTGAAGCACATAATCTAATGTTTTATTCTATTCCAATTTACATACCTTAATATGTTATTTACTAATCACTTATGATAGAAAAAAATAAAAAAATAAAAAAAATTAAATTTCAGTGTTGCCGAATTTCAAATCGAATTTTCTTTTCTAACCTGATATTCTCATCTAGATTTTCTTTTTTTTTTGGACATTTAGATCATTTAAGGCAAACTCACACAACACATACACAAAAACTCGAACCCAAGACCTCTTAGTTTGAAGCCTAAGCTCTCAACCACCAGGCTAAAGTGAGCTGTGTCTCATCTAGATTTTCAAAAAGCAGTTTGTCTGTACGCGACAAACATGCTAAAAAAGCTCCTATTTTGGATGTGTATTTTATCTATAAATGAAAGAATTTGGAAACCTGTGATTTTTTTTTTTTCTGATGAGTGATGGCTACAATATTAAAACCCAAACTTTTATTTGTATTTTCATAAATATTCTTAAACCTTCTTCAAAAAATGCTGAATCCAGAAAAATAAAACAGCCATTTTTTTAGACGTTTTCAATTTCAAAACGTCCAAAAGATAATTTTGTAATTGTATGGAAGTGTAGGAGAATATTGCAATTGTCTGAAAGTTCGTAAACCAACTAATTTGATGATACGTGATAGGTAGAATTTTTCAAAATCAGACTGATAAAATTATAATCGTTCAACATTGGGGGCCCTTACCAATGAGAAATTATTATGTGCGGACACCGGACGATTCGGAGATTAATCAGAACGCGCCATGTCAATCAGTACCGAGCGGTACTAAGCACTGGTACCGAGCAAAAAAAATGACGTGACGCATTCTGGTTGGTCTCCGAACGCCGTCCGGGGCCTGTACAAAATATTTTTTCCTTACCAAAAGGCCGAGAAGGTTATTCACGACTTAAGAATATTTTAAAATAGCAATCGAACAAATGAACATATAAACGAAGGATGGTACTGTATAAGATTTTAAAACACAAGCAGAGAGAAGATATGAATGTGTTTTTTATTGTGAGCGTGTGTAATTTAACAGCATTTTTCTGGATTGGCTCTTAGAAATTTAAACAAGTAGCAGATGCAACAATACATCCCACTAAGTTTATCAAGAAATTGATTGTTTGAAACCTAATGACAAAATCCTTTCTTGTTGAATTATTCAATTCCAAAGTTCAGGCAAAGCATTATTCTGCAATCGCAACTAGAATGATAAATGGAGAGTATACTTAGCTTATAAATTCTGCAGGGCGAATGGAGATCCTTCGCTGAATGGTAGTCCTACAGGAAGGGCAATCCTTCATGCCTTGCCTTTCATGAAGCTCGTTGCATGTACTACAAATAACTTGATGAGCACAGGGAAGGAAAACTACAGAAACCTCCTCACTCATGCACATAACACATTCTCTTTCCCGTTGCAAATCTTCATCTCCTTGATCCTGGATATCAAAAAGTTTTGTAATTGAATGGGCGGCGTGTTTACTTTTTCCTACATCTGCAAGTCTTGAAGCATAACTGCCATTAGCAACCCATCCAAAGGCTGTCATTTTTGAAGAATCTGTTGTTAATCTCAACTGTGTTATCTGAAGTTCAAGCCTCCTTATATCATTTTTCAATCTCTGAAGTTCATGTTCTGCTTCAATTGTTATCTCGTTCTCCTTTGATTTTCCGGAAGCCTCAATTTGTTCTCTTTCTTTTCGTTCTGACTTGAGTAGCAAGAGCACTTCTCCCTTAGCTTTATGTTCTTGCTTCCACCTAGCCTGTCATAGGTTCTTTTTTTTTTGGGTTAGGCATCCCAACTAAATAAGAAAAGATGCACTTAATAATCATCGAAACAACGAATTTCTGTATGGAATAGAACGACTACTATTCCAGCGTTTTAGCTATAAGCAAGCAAATTCCTTGAGGAAATATACTGAAATTGCAACATAAACTTTCCAATGACCGGACAAAAACCTAATGACAAGCACTAGTAATGCTCAGCGGAAGAGAACCACTGTACCGGGAAGGCTATCATGATAGAAAATACTTGCAGAAATCAAAAGATCTTGGCAGAAATTTGAAATTTCAGCAATATAAAAATAGAATTTGAGAGAAATTTGATGGCAAGACTCTAGGGAAACTTAATAATTGATGAAAGATGGAAGAAAACAGACAAGTTACAATGAATTTTTAATTCAAGAGGAAGATCCGGCTCTCCCCATCTCTAGTCGGCGGCAAGAGCCCAAACAACCTAAGAGAAAACAAAATTTAGTCAACACATTACATAACCCTTTTCCCCCTATTTTGAGAATACAAATATAATGATAATTATTGAATAGCCCCTCCCAAAATTAATTCCCTTGTAAACCACCCCAACTTATTTAAATTAGCATTCAAATCATGGGCCCCACAAGGGTGCCGGCGGCTTGCTTGGTCCACCCGAAATTCACCAAGAGCTGACCCTAGTGCTAGGCTGACTAGATCAGTCTAACAATACCCCCCTCAAAGAATCATCTTATCCTCAAGGTGAAAGGATGCAAGCTGATGCTTCGCCCTCTCATATGACTCCCAGTGTCATAATCTGGTAAGTTCTTCCATTTCATCAGAACCTCCTTAGTCCCTTCATCAACCTATCGGGACCCACTCAACTCCAATGATTCTAATAACTCCTCTAAAACCTATGTCAGTGTCACAAGTAATTGAGCTAGCAGCATGATCCCCAATAGCTCTCTTCAGTTGGGACACGTAGAACATTGGATGTATAGTAGCGGTACGCCACTGCTCCAATCCTCTCTAATACACCGTGGCTTTGGAGAGCCATGTATCTCCCTTAATCACCATCATTTTCCCTTCCACCATCAATTCCATTATCAACGTCCCCCAATTCACCCTGGTATCCCCGAAGGTCTACAGTCATCTCATCCACATGATGACATAAGTTCTCCCCAGCTCCAATGAGAGAAAATCGTCCCTCACCTAGATCCCCTGTATGATCAGGACCACTCCCTTCCACACCCGTCTGCTTATCTCCATCTTCCCAGTTCCCATTATCACCCCATAGCACTCTGCATTCACCAGTTTCATCCCCAATTGATCTATGACCTGACTAGAGATAAAATTTTGGGTAGCCCACAATTCATCAGCATCACTACCTCCTTGTCTGCTATTTCTTCTCTCACCCTCATAGTGTGCTTCGGAGTGAATCCCACTATATATGTCAATGGCGCATGGCGCAGCACGACGCACCTACGGCGCCAGCTACATGGAACGACGCAAATGTTTAAGTTTGTGCACGTCATTTGCGCCACAACACACGCAATTTGAATTTTAGGGATTTTTTAATATAATTATAGATAGTTTTTAATATTGATATATTTTAATTTCTAAAATAATGTCATAATTAATTTTAAAATTATTTGATATGATTAAAATAATTTAGTTGGATTTTATTAAACTTTATTTATACTTTATTTTAGTAGATATTTTGGACGAACTTGAAACTCGCTTTAATGGTTTGAACTTTGGCCCACAAACATATTCAACCAAGCCTTACGGCCCTTACCCAACTTGATCGATACTCTAAAAAAGGATCCATATAAATTTTTTTTTTAATTTTTCATTTTATTTTGCGCCGTGCGCTATGCACCATAGCTCCATGGGAAACTTTGCGCCGTGCTGCATCATTCGTTGTTGACAAGTACGAATCCCACTACTGAGTTTAAGTAGACCTTAGCCATGTCTAAATGCAATTTTTCCTCCTCTGCCAATGCCTCGCTCCAACCTCCCTCCTGAGCTTCCTTGTCATCACAGATTGTGAGAACATGAAGAGTTCGGTCCTTAGACATATGCCCCGACCTGTACTTTTCATCACATCTAAAATATAACCCATTGGCCCGTTTATCCTGCACCTCCGCTTTTGTGAGTCGCTTGAAGTTTCCCTCCAGGGGAGCTCCACCGCTCTTTTCCCTAGGAGTTTCTCTCTAAAAGGATATTATCTAGGTTATGGGTGCTAAAGTTGTAGGGGTTCTCCGGTACGCCCCTCCCATGATGTTGCTTCTGTCAGCCTTCTGCCTCTTATATATTTTCCTCCACCCTCTAAGCAAGCTCCATCGTTTCTCTCAGCCCCCTAGGCCTTAGTACCCCGAGTTCTGCCCATATATCCTCCCTAAGCCCCTTCATGAGATTCCCCTCCAATCCTTCCTCAGAGATTCCCCTCCAATCCTTTCTCAAAGATTCCCCTCAGTCTCCCTGACAGCACCTTAAAGTTCTCTCGATGCTCTATAATTGTACTCTACCGAGCTAAGGCATAGAACTGCTCATGGCTCTCCTTCTCGAATGGCTCGGACGTTTTAACAAGCACTCTTTAAATTCTCCCCATGAGTAAATCAAATACCTAGCCTCCCTCCATTGGAACTAGGCTAGGGTTTTCCCTTCCAAACATAGACCTTCCACCATGAGATTTTTTTTCCTTCAGTCAGCTCGTTGATAGCAAAGTAATGTTTCACCCAATGTAAAACCCGAAAAAAATAATAATATTGGGTGTCGCACGCATTTCGATGCGCTACGACGAAATTAGTCAAAATTTTGAAGTAGTCAAAATTCGACGCAGTAAATTTCATAAAATAGTGCACAAAATTCTGAGTGAATCGGTATAAAGAACCCATATTGAATTTCATGTATTTTGGAAGTAAAAAATTTATCGTAGTCTCAACATAACAAGATTGCCCTTAGTGTCTTGTAAGTGGAAATAATTTTAAGTAAGAGCATTTAAGACCTTTTGTTTTAAAACCCAATGCCCCACTCTTATTAGGGGACCGAAATGTTTCGGTCTCCATTTCTTTCTTGTGGCTCGAACCGAGCGGAAGAAGCACGGGAAGGAGGCGACGAGAGCGGCAACAGTGGTCTTAGGGGCGGTTTCCGGCGGTAGTTTGCGAGGAGGATTGAAGGGAAATCGTAAGGAAGGTTAAGATATGTTGTTTATAAGAGTTTTCTCATTCTTTATGGAGTTTTCTCTAAGGGGGAAAATCTAGGATTTTGTGAAAACTCAAAATTTCTTTAAAATAAAGATAGGGAAAATTTAGAGGATGTTTCTAAACACAAAAATGAGATGATTCCTTGAAAAATATGGATTCTAATATTTAGAGTTTTCTCCAATTTTCGTATTCTTTCAAAATGACTTTGTAGGAAAGTTTCCTAATGATGTTAAGGAGCTTATCTGTGAAGCTAGTTTTTTTTTTTTCTTTTCTTTTCTTTTTCTTTTTTAAGAAGAAATTTTCATGTTCCAAGATTTAAGATTTTCCAAAATCATGAAAACCTTTAAGTTTATTGGTTCCTAATAAACTTAGGAAGGTTTAAAAGCAAATATTAGAGCTTTAGCACAAAATGTTATTTTTCTATATTTTAATTTAGAAAATTCCAAAAATCTATTGTATGCTAACTTATGTTTAAGTGAAAGAGAGGATTTGTATGCATGAGGTGAGCAAAGGAATTGAAGGAGGTTTCCAAAATGCCAGATTTATGATTAAGCCCCAATTTAGAGAAAATAAAAAATGGTATTTATCATGAATTGGAAAAAGGATTAATTAGAAAGCTTAAGTAAGGTGTATGAATGAATTTCTTGTTCATAGATTAGGGTTTTTAGAAGTTTAAAAGAGAACAAATTAATATTTACAATTTATGTATATCTCTTGTAGATATTGATCGCATAAAGGGAAGGGTTCGTAAGGATATTTGACGAATCACACCGTGGTGAGATAGGTAAAATGAAATTCTTTTAAATTTAGAAAGTTATTTAAATGCAAACATGTAGAAATGGTATTTCTCTTAATGCTATTTGTTATATCATTTATGGCAAGCATGTTTTTATATAGAAGCTCATGATCGCATGATACAAATGCAAAGTTCATGCATTGTTAGAATCAATTGGTAAAGTTTATGTTTCTTTCTTTACAAGTATTACATATGCCTTCTCATATATGCAATATACATTTGAGTATATCTCTTTTCTCATGTAAGTAGCAAACATGTAATTCCATATGAGAACATACACATAAATGGTATGCATAAGCCTATTTTATGAATAAATAAGGAATATTTGCATGTGCATGTTTGATGCGAAAGTATCAATGGTAAAGGGGCTCTTTTAAGCTAATGGTAAAAGAGCACTTTTGAGCCAAATGATAAAGGGGTTCATTAGAACCAAATGGTAAAGGTGTCCAATTAAATGTGTACCTGATCAGCACAAATGATACTTCCGAGACGGATGATAAATATTATGTTAATATGATATTATATATTTATGTTATATGTATATGAAGCATCTAATGAGGCATGAATGCTTAAGGAGAAAGAATTGCAAGTTTATGCAACGAAAGAGAACTTAAAGGTTGATTTAGAGGCATGTTCACTTTAGACAATATGTTATGATATGTCAAATGTTCATTTATTGAGAAGTAAAAGCATGTTCTAGTTTTTTCCTTGTCTCTAAATTTAAATTGAATGACATTTTATCTACTGAGTTGTGACTCACCCTACTTATGGGACACTTTTCAGAAGAATCCGATAAAAGATAATAGTGGATAGACCACCCTTTACGTACCTTCGTAGGGAGACGATAGACGATATGTTCTTTTTTTTATTTTTGATATTTTGGGTTAGAAGGACTCAAGAAAAATTGTAATGAAAGATTTTTGAATATCTTTTATGTTTTGGAACCTTTATGTTTAAATTGCTATGTTGTTATATTGAATGATGAATAGAAAGAAAAAAAATTTACTTGGCATTTATAGTGACTCTTTCTTTATGATTTGGAGATGTTTTGTATATTGTAATGTGAAGGTTTTTAATTTCTACTGTCCGATCTCCGTTCCAGCCTCGCCTATGCGAGCTTACCGGGCCGGATCGTGACACCCAACCCTGAGCATCCTCCCCTTCAAAGACCGGCATCTTTAGCTTCCTTTCTCTCGCATCCAACCTCAATGGTTTCTTCCCACGTTAGTTCCACCAGTGTAGTAATGGTGTGATTCCTTTCCTTCCTCGGTTAAGTTTGACCCCATAGCTCCCCCCAACCATATCCTTCTTTATTCCACCTCTCCCCACGCCTGAGTAGTTTCCCAAAGGGGTCGGCTTCCATCCTTGTTGTGCTCCCTTCGGAATACCCCAACTCGCCCATCAACGGGGCCCCACATGGCGGTCCTTGACAGAAACACTCTCCAATTGATCGTTGTCCTCCTAGATCTCCTTCCTCATGGTTCCACCCTAGGAATCGTCGGTGATGCTTTTGATTGCATCTCAAACATCCTTTTCATCATCTCTTCAAAGTTTCCAAAGCAGTTCTCGATGGCTGAAAGTCTTCCCTCCACCCCGGAATATTTTTCCTCTACTCCAACTTTCAGTTGTTCCATCGTGCCCTCCAATGCCTCCATCTACTTTGCTGCCATTAATTGAATAATCGCAAAAATAGTGAAGAAAACTTGTTTTCCGCCCAAGAAAGCACTCTGATACCAATTTGACAGGAAATACTTGCATAAATCAAAAGTTCTTAACAGAAATTTAGAATTTTAGCAATATAAAAATAAAAATTGAGATAAATTTGATGGCAAAACACTAGAGAAACTTGATAATTGATAAAAGATGAAAGAAAACAAACAAGATACAATAGATCTTCAATTCAAGAGGAAGATCCGACTCTCTCAATCTCTAGCTGGCGGCTAGAGCCCAAGCAACATAAGAGAAAACAAAATTCAACCAACACATAACATAACCCTAACCCTAACCCTTTCCCTCATATTTTGAGAGTACAAATATAATAATAATTACTAAACAACCCCTACCAAAATTAATTCCCTCGTAAATCGCCCCCTCTTTTTAAAATTTGCATTCAAATCATAGGCCCTACAAGGGAGCCAGCGGCGTGCTTGGTCTGCCTGTAATACACTAAAGGCCGGCCCTGGTGTTGGGTCGATTGGACTGGCCCATCTTGGACTGATCTAACATATTCTTAGACATTTTTTCATCAATTACACATTTGTGAGTAATAACAATTAACAAATAATCCCTCAGACTCTGCTTCTGTCGTTCATTTGCTATAAAATTTGATTGCATAAATGAAATTTTGATTTGAATATAGTAGCCAACAAAAAAGAGTTGTTATGAGAATAATAACGATGATGACGACTATGACCACAACTTAAAATAGCAAAAACATTTTCTCTAATACACCGTGGTTTGGAGGCCTGTATCTCCCTTAAACCTCATTTTCCCTTCCACCATATTCCATTATCAACGTCCCCCATTCACCCTGGTATCCCCGAAGGTCTACAGTCATCTCATCCACATGATGACATAAGTTCTCCCAGCTCCAATGAGAGAAATCGTCCCTCACCTAGATCCCCTGTATGATCAGGACCACTCCCTTCCACACCGTCTGCTTATCTCCATCTTCCCAGTTCCATTATCACCCCTAGCACTCTGCATTCACCAGTTCATCCCCAATTGATCTATGACCTGACTAGAGATAAAATTTTGGGTAGCCCACAATTCATCAGCATCACTACCTCCTTGTCTGCTATTTCTCTCTCACCCTCATAGTGTGTGCTTCGGAGTGATACCACTATATATGTCAATGGCGCATGGCGCAGCCGACGCACCTACGGCGCCAGCTCATGGAACGACGCAAATGTTAAGTTTGTGCACGTCATTTGCCGCACAACACACGCAATTTGAATTTTAGGGATTTTTTAATATATTATAGAAGTTTTTATATATGATATTTTTTATATTCTATAAATATGTCATAATTAATTTTAAAATTATTTGATATGATTAAAATAATTTAGTTGGATTTTATTAAACTTTATTTATACTTTATTTTAGTTGATTTTTGGACGAACTTGAACTGCTTTAATGGTTTGAACTTTGGCCCACAAACATATTAACCAAGCCTTACGGCCCTTACCCAACTTGATCGAACTCTAAAAAAGGATCCTATAAATTTTTTTTTTAATTTTTCATTTTATTTTGCGCCGTGCGCTATGCCCATAGCTCCATGGGAAACTTTGCGCGTGTGCATCATTCGTTGTTGACAAGTACGAATCCCATACTGAGTTTAAGTAGACCTTAGCCATGTCTAAATGCATTTTTCTCCTCTGCCATCTCGCTCCAACCTCCCCCTGGACTTCCTTGTCTCACAGATTGTGAGAACTGAAGAGTTCGGTCCTTAGCATATGCCCCGCCTGTACTTTTCATCCATCTAAAATAACCCATTGGCCCGTTTATCCTGCACCTCCGCTTTTGTGAGTCGCTTGAAGTTTCCCTCCAGGGGGCCCACCGCTCTTTTCTAGGGTTTCTCTCTAAAGGTATTTATCTAGGTTATGGGTGCTATGTGAGGGGTTCTCCGGTCGCCCCTCCCTGATGTGTCTTCTTCATTTGCCTCTATATATTTTTCCTCCACCCTTAAGCAGCTCCATCGTTTCTCTCAGCCCCCTAGGCTTAGTACCCGGTTCGCCCATTTTCCTCCCTAGCCCCTTCATGAGATTCCCCTCCAATCCTTTCCCCATAGATTCCCTCATACCTTCTCAAGTTCCCCTCAGTCTCCCTGCAGCACCTTAAAGTTCTCTCGATGCTCTTAATTGTACTCTACCGAGCTAAGGCATAGAACTGCTCATGGCTCTCCTTCTCGAATGGCTCGGACGTTTTAACAAGCAATCTTTAAATTTCCCCATGAGTAAATCAATACCTAGCCTCCCCATTGAACTAGGTAGGGTTTTCCCTTCCAAACATAGACCTTCCACCATGAGATTTTTTTTCCTTCAGTCAGCTCGTTGATAGCAGTAATGTTTCACCCAATGTAAAACCCGAAAAAAATAATAATATGGGTGTCGCACGCATTTCGATGCGCTACGACGAAATTAGTCAAAATTTTGAGTAGTCAAATTCGACGCAGTAAATTTCATAAAATAGTGCACAAATTCTGAGTGAATCGGTATAAAGAACCCATATTGAATTTCATGTATTTTGGAGTAAAAAATTTATCGTAGTCTCAACATACAAGATTGCCCTTAGTGTCTTGTAAGTGGAAAAATTTAAGTAAGAGCATTTAAGACCTTTGTTTTAAAACCCAATGCCCCACTCTTATTAGGGGACCGAAATGTTTCGGTCTCCATTTCTTTCTTGTGGTCTCGAACCGAGCGGAGAGCACGGGAAGGAGGCGACGAGAGCGGCAACAGTGGTCTTTGGGGCGGTTTCCGGCGGTAGTTTGCGAGGAGGATTGAAGGGAAATCGTAAGGAAGGTTAAGATATGTTGTTTATAAGAGTTTTCTCATTCTTTATGGTGTTTCTCTAAGGGGGAAATCTAGGTTTTGTGAAAACTCAAAATTTCTTTAAAATAAAGATTGGGAAAATTTAGAGGATGTTTCTAAACACAAAATGTGGATGATTCCTTGAAAAATATGGATTCTAATATTTAGAGTTTTCTCCAATTTTCGTATTCTTTCAAAATGACTTTGTAGGAAGTTTCCTAATGATGTTAAGGAGCTTATCTGTGAAGCTAGTTTTTTTTTTTTTCTTTTCTTTTCTTTTTCTTTTTTAAGAAGAAATTTTCATGTTCCAAGATTTAAGATTTTCCAAAATCATGAAAACCTTTAAGTTTATTGGTCCTAATAACTTAGGAAGGTTTAAAAGCAAATATTAGAGCTTAGCACAAAATGTTATTTTTCTATATTTTTTATTTAGAAAATTCCAAAAATCTTTTGTATGAACTTTTGTTTAAGTGAAAGAGAGGATTTGTATGCATGAGGTGAGCAAAGGAATTGAAGGAGGTTTCCAAATGCCAGATTTATGATAAGCCCCAATTTAGAGAAAATAAAAAATGGTATTTATCATGAATTGGAAAAGGATTAATTAGAAGCTTAAGTAAGGTGTATGAATGAATTTCTTGTTCATAGATTAGGGTTTTTAGAAGTTTAAAAGAGAACAAATTAATATTTACAATTTATGTATATCTCTTGTAGATATTGATCGCATAAAATGTCTCATCTAGATTTTCAAAAGCAGTTTGTCTATATGTGACAAACATGCTAAAAAAGCTCCTATTTTGGATGTGTATTTTATCTATAAATGAAAGAATTTGGAAACCTGTGATTTTTTTTTTCCTGATGAGTGATGGCTAAAATATTAAAACCCCAAACTTTTATTTGTATTTTCATAAATATTCTTAAACCTTCTTCAAAAAATGCTGAATCTACTTTTTACACTTAAAAATAAAACAGCCATTTTTTTTTAGACGTTTTCAATTTCAAAACGTCCAAAAGATAATTTTGTAATTTTATGGAAGTGTAGGAGAATATTGCAATTGTCTGAAAGTTCGTAAACCAACTAATTTGATGATACGTGATAGGTAGAATTTCTCAAAATCAGACCGATAAAATTATAATCGTTCAACATTGGGGTCCCTTACCAATGAGAAATTATTATGTGCGGACACCGGACGATTCGGAGATTAATCAGAACGTGCCATGTCAATCAGTACCGAACGGTACTAAGGACTGGTACCGAGCAAAAAAAATGACGTGACGCATTCTGGTTGGTCTCCGAACGCCGTCCGGGGCCTGTACAAAATATTTTTTCCTTACCAAAAGGCCGAGAAGGTTATTCACGACTTAAGAATATTTTAAAATAGCAATCGAACAAATGAACATATATACGAAGGATGGTACTGTATAAGATTTTAAAACACAAGCAGAGAGAAGATATGAATGTGTTTTTTTATTGTGAGCGTGTGTAATTTAACAGCATTTTTCTGGATTGGCTCTTAGAAATTTAAACAAGTAGCAGATGCAACAATACATCCCACTAAGTTTATCAAGAAATTGATTGTTTGAAACCTAATGACAAAATCCTTTCTTGTTGAATTATTCAATTCCAAAGTTCAGGCAAAGCATTATTCTGCAATCGCAACTAGAATGATAAATGGAGAGTATACTTAGCTTATAAATTCTGCAGGGCGAATGGAGATCCTTCGCTGAATGGTAGTCCTACAGGAAGGGCAATCCTTCATGCCTTCCTTTCAAGAAGCTCGTTGCATGTACTACAAATAACTTGATGAGCACAGGGAGGAAAACTACAGAAACCTCCTCACTCATGCACATAACACATTCTCTTTCCCGTTGCAAATCTTCATCTCCTTGATCCTGGATATCAAAAAGTTTTGTAATTGAATGGGCGGCGTGTTTACTTTTTCCTACATCTGCAAGTCTTGAAGCATAACTGCCATTAGCAACCCATCCAAAGGCTGTCATTTTTGAAGAATCTGTTGTTAATCTCAACTGTGTTATCTGAAGTTCAAGCCTCCTTATATCATTTTTCAATCTCTGAAGTTCATGTTCTGCTTCAATTGTTATCTCGTTCTCCTTTGATTTTCCGGAAGCCTCAATTTGTTCTCTTTCTTTTCGTTCCGACTTGAGTAGCAAGAGCACTTCTCCGTTAGCTTTATGTTCTTGCTTCCACCTAGCCTGTCATAGGTTCTTTTTTTTTGGGTTAGGCATCCCAACTAAATAAGAAAAGATGCACTTAATAATCGTCGAAACAACGAATTTCTGTATGGAATAGAACGACTACTATTCCAGCGTTTTAGCTATAAGCAAGCAAATTCCTTGAGGAAATATACTAAAATTGCAACATAAACTTTCTAATGACCGGACAAAAACCTAATGACAAGCACTAGTAATGCTCAGCGGAAGAGAACCACTGTATCGGGAAGGCTATCATGATAGAAAATACTTGCAGAAATCAAAAGATCTTGGCAGAAATTTGAAATTTCAGCAATATAAAAATAGAATTTGAGAGAAATTTGATGGCAAGACTCGAGGGAAACTTAATAATTGATGAAAGATGGAAGAAAACAGACAAGTTACAATGAATTTTTAATTCAAGAGGAAGATCCGGCTCTCCCCATCTCTAGTCGGCGGCAAGAGCCCAAACAACCTAAGAGAAAACAAAATTTAGTCAACACATAACATAACCCTTTCCCCCCTATTTTGAGAATACAAATATAATGATAATTATTGAATAGCCCCTCCCAAAATTAATTCCCTTGTAAACCACCCCAGCTTATTTAAATTAGCATTCAAATCATGGGCCCCACAAGGGTGCCGGCGGCTTGCTTGATCCACCCGAAATTCACCAAGAGCTGACCCTAGTGCTAGGCTGACTAGATCAGTCTAACAATACCCCCCTCAAAGAATCATCTTATCCTCAAGGTGAAAGGATGCAAGCTGATGCTTCGCCCTCTCATATGACTCCCAGTGTCATAATCTGGTAAGTTCTTCCATTTCATCAGAACCTCCTTAGTCCCTTCATCAACCTATCGGGACCCACTCAACTCCAATGATTCTAATAACTCCTCTAAAACCTATGTCAGTGTCACAAGTAATTGAGCTAGCAGCATGATCCCCAATAGCTCTCTTCAGTTGGGACACGTAGAACATTGGATGTATAGTAGCGGTACGCCACTGCTCCAATCCTCTCTAATACACCGTGGCTTTGGAGAGCCATGTATCTCCCTTAATCACCATCATTTTCCCTTCCACCATCAATTCCATTATCAACGTCCCCCAATTCACCCTGGTATCCCCGAAGGTCTACAGCCATCTCATCCACATGATGACATAAGTGCTCCCCAGCTCCAATGAGAGAAAATCGTCCCTCACCTAGATCCCCTGTATGATCAGGACCACTCCCTTCCACACCCGTCTGCTTATCTCCATCTTCCCAGTTCCCATTATCACCCCATAGCACTCTGCATTCACCAGTTTCATCCCCAATTGATCTATGACCTGACTAGAGATAAAATTTTGGGTAGCCCACAATTCATCAGCATCACTACCTCCTTGTCTGCTATTTCTTCTCTCACCCTCATAGTGTGCTTCGGAGTGAATCCCACTATATATGTCAATGGCGCATGGCGCAGCACGACGCACCTACGGCGCCAGCTGCATGGAACGACGCAAATGTTTAAGTTTGTGCACGTCATTTGCGCCACAACGCACGCAATTTGAATTTTAGGGATTTTTTAATATAATTATAGATAGTTTTTAATATTGATATATTTTAATTTCTAAAATAATGTCATAATTAATTTTAAAATTATTTGATATGATTAAAATAATTTAGTTGGATTTTATTAAACTTTATTTATACTTTATTTTAGTAGATATTTTGGACGAACTTGAAACTCGCTTTAATGGTTTGAACTTTGGCCCACAAACATATTCAACCAAGCCTTACGGCCCTTACCCAACTTGATCGATACTCTAAAAAAGGATCCATATAAATTTTTTTTTTAATTTTTCATTTTATTTTGCGTCGTGCGCTATGCACCATAGCTCCATGGGAAACTTTGCGCCGTGCTGCATCATTCGTTGTTGACAAGTACGAATCCCACTACTGAGTTTAAGTAGACCTTAGCCATGTCTAAATGCAATTTTTCCTCCTCTGCCAATGCCTCGCTCCAACCTCCCTCCTGAGCTTCCTTGTCATCACAGATTGTGAGAACATGAAGAGTTCGGTCCTTAGACATATGCCCAGACGTGTACTTTTCATCACATCTAAAATATAACCAATTGGCCCGTTTATCCTGCACCTCCGCTTTTGTGAGTCGCTTGAAGTTTCCCTCCAGGGGAGCTCCACCGCTCTTTTCCCTAGGAGTTTCTCTCTAAAAGGATATTATCTAGGTTATGGGTGCTAAAGTTGTAGGGGTTCTCCGGTACGCCCCTCCCATGATGTTGCTTCTGTCAGCCTTCTTCCTCTTATATATTTTCCTCCACCCTCTAAGCAAGCTCCATCGTTTCTCTCAGCCCCCTAGGCCTTAGTATCCCGAGTTCTGCCCATATATCCTCCCTAAGCCCCTTCATGAGATTCCCCTCCAATCCTTCCTCAGAGATTCCCCTCCAATCCTTTCTCAAAGATTCCCCTCAGTCTCCCTGACAGCACCTTAAAGTTCTCTCGATGCTCTATAATTGTACTCTACCGAGCTAAGGCATAGAACTGCTCATGGCTCTCCTTCTCGAATGGCTCGGACGTTTTAACAAGCACTCTTTAAATTCTCCCCATGAGTAAATCAAATACCTAGCCTCCCTCCATTGGAACTAGGCTAGGGTTTTCCCTTCCAAACATAGACCTTCCACCATGAGATTTTTTTTCCTTCAGTCAGCCCGTTGATAGCAAAGTAATGTTCCACCCAATGTAAAACCCGAAAAAAATAATAATATTGGGTGTCGCACGCATTTCGATGCGCTACGACGAAATTAGTCAAAATTTTGAAGTAGTCGAAATTCGACGCAGTAAATTTCATAAAATAGTGCGCAAAATTCTGAGTGAATCGGTATAAAGAACCCATATTGAATTTCATGTATTTTGGAAGTAAAAAATTTATCGTAGTCTCAACATAACAAGATTGCCCTTAGTGTCTTGTGAGTGGAAATAATTTTAAGTAAGAGCATTTAAGACCTTTTGTTTTAAAACCCAATGCCCCACTCTTATTAGGGGACCGAAATGTTTCGGTCTCCATTTCTTTCTTGTGGCTCGAACCGAGCGGAAGAAGCACGGGAAGGAGGCGACGAGAGCGGCGACAGTGGTCTTAGGGGCGGTTTCCGGCGGTAGTTTGCGAGGAGGATTGAAGGGAAATCGTAAGGAAGGTTAAGATATGTTGTTTATAAGAGTTTTCTCATTCTTTATGGAGTTTTCTCTAAGGGGGAAAATCTAGGATTTTGTGAAAACTCAAAATTTCTTTAAAATAAAGATAGGGAAAATTTAGAGGATGTTTCTAAACACAAAAATGAGATGATTCCTTGAAAAATATGGATTATAATATTTAGAGTTTTCTCCAATTTTCGTATTCTTTCAAAATGGCTTTGTAGGAAAGTTTCCTAATGATGTTAAGGAGCTTATCTGTGAAGCTAGTTTTTTTTTTTTCTTTTCTTTTCTTTTTCTTTTTTAAGAAGAAATTTTCATGTTCCAAGATTTAAGATTTTCCAAAATCATGAAAACCTTTAAGTTTATTGGTTCCTAATAAACTTAGGAAGGTTTAAAAGCAAATATTAGAGCTTTAGCACAAAATGTTATTTTTCTATATTTTAATTTAGAAAATTCCAAAAATCTATTGTATGCTAACTTATGTTTAAGTGAAAGAGAGGATTTGTATGCATGAGGTGAGCAAAGGAATTGAAGGAGGTTTCCAAAATGCCAGATTTATGATTAAGCCCCAATTTAGAGAAAATAAAAAATGATATTTATCATGAATTGGAAAAAGGGTTAATTAGAAAGCTTAAGTAAGGTGTATGAATGAATTTCTTGTTCATAGATTAGGGTTTTTAGAAGTTTAAAAGAGAACAAATTAATATTTACAATTTATGTATATCTCTTGTAGATATTGATCGCATAAAGGGAAGGGTTCGTAAGGATATTTGACGAATCACACCGTGGTGAGATAGGTAAAATGAAATTCTTTTAAATTTAGAAAGTTATTTAAATGCAAACATGTAGAAATGGTATTTCTTTTAATGTTATTTGTTATATCATTTATGGCAAGCATGTTTTTATATAGAAGCTCATGATCGCATGATACAAATGCAAAGTTCATGCATTGTTAGAATCAAATGGTAAAGTTTATGTTTCTTTCTTTACAAGTATTACATATGCCTTCTCATATATGCAATATACATTTGAGTATATCTCTTTTCTCATGTAAGTAGCAAACATGTAATTCCATATGAGAACATACACATAAATGGTATGCATAAGCCTATTTTATGAATAAATAAGGAATATTTGCATGTGCATGTTTGATGCGAAAGTATCAATGGTAAAGGGGCTCTTTTAAGCTAATGGTAAAAGAGCACTTTTGAGCCAAATGATAAAGGGGTTCATTAGAACCAAATGGTAAAGGTGTCCAATTAAATGTGTACCTGATCAGCACAAATGATACTTCCGAGACGGATGATAAATATTATGTTAATATGATATTATATATTTATGTTATATGTATATGAAGCATCTAATGAGGCATGAATGCTTAAGGAGAAAGAATTGCAAGTTTATGCAACGAAAGAGAACTTAAAGGTTGATTTAGAGGCATGTTCACTTTAGACAATATGTTATGATATGTCAAATGTTCATTTATTGAGAAGTAAAAGCATGTTCTAGTTCTTTCCTTGTCTCTAAATTTAAATTGAATGACATTTTATCTACTGAGTTGTGACTCACCCTACTTATGAGACACTTTTCAGAAGAATCCGATAAAAGATAATAGTGGATAGACCACCCTTTACGTACCGTCGTAGGGAGACGACAGACGATATGTTCTTTTTTTATTTTTGATATTTTGGGTTAGAAGGACTCAAGAAGAATTGTAATGAAAGATTTTTGAATATCTTTTATGTTTTGGAACCTTTATGTTTAAATTGCTATGTTGTTATATTGAATGATGAATAGAAAGAAAAAAAAATTTACTTGGCATTTATAGTGACTCTTTCTTTATGATTTGGAGATGTTTTGTATATTGTAATGTGAAGGTTTTTAATTTCTACTGTCCGATCTCCGTTCCAGCCTCGCCTATGCGAGCTTACCGGGCCGGATCGTGACACCCAACCCTGAGCATCCTCCCCTTCAAAGACCGGCATCTTTAGCTTCCTTTCTCTCGCATCCAACCTCAATGGTTTCTTCCCACGTTAATTCCACCAGTGTAGTAATGGTGTGATTCCTTTCCTTCCTCGGTTAAGTTTGACCCCATAGCTCCCCCCAACCATATCCTTCTTTATTCCACCTCTCCCCACGCCTGAGTAGTTTCCCAAAGGGGTCGGCTTCCATCCTTGTTGTGCTCCCTTCGGAATACCCCAACTCGCCCATCAACGGGGCCCCACATGGCGGTCCTTGACAGAAACACTCTCCAATTGATCGTTGTCCTCCTAGATCTCCTTCCTCATGGTTCCACCCTAGGAATCGTCGGTGATGCTTTTGATTGCATCTCAAACATCCTTTTCATCATCTCTTCAAAGTTTCCAAAGCAGTTCTCGATGGCTGAAAGTCTTCCCTCCACCCCGGAATATTTTTCCTCTACTCCAACTTTCAGTTGTTCCATCGTGCCCTCCAATGCCTCCATCTACTTTGCTGCCATTAATTGAATAATCGCAAAAATAGTGAAGAAAACTTGTTTTCCGCCCAAGAAAGCACTATGATACCAATTTGACAGGAAATACTTGCATAAATCAGAAGTTCTTAACAGAAATTTAGAATTTTAGCAATATAAAAATAAAAATTGAGATAAATTTGATGGCAAAACACTAGAGAAACTTGATAATTGATGAAAGATGAAAGAAAACAAACAAGATACAATAGATCTTCAATTCAAGAGGAAGATCCGACTCTCTCAATCTCTAGCTGGCGGCTAGAGCCCAAGCAACATAAGAGAAAACAAAATTCAACCAACACATAACATAACCCTAACCCTAACCCTTTCCCTCATATTTTGAGAGTACAAATATAATAATAATTACTAAACAACCCCTCCCAAAATTAATTCCCTCGTAAATCGCCCCCTCTTTTTAAAATTTGCATTCAAATCATAGGCCCTACAAGGGAGCCAGCGGCGTGCTTGGTCTGCCTGTAATACACTAGAGGCCGGCCCTGGTGTTGGGTCGATTGGACTGGCCCATCTTGGACTGATCTAACATATTCTTAGACATTTTTTCATCAATTACACATTTGTGAGTAATAACAAATAATCCCTCAGACTCTGCTTCTGTCGTTCATTTGCTATAAAATTTGATTGCATAAATGAAATTTTGATTTGAATATAGTAGCCAACAAAAAAGAGTTGTTATGAGAATAATAACGATGATGACGACTATGACCACAACTTAAAATAGCAACAACATTTTTTAATCCACAAGAATATTATTGTCATTCCTCCAAAACATGAATATCGCTGCCATTGAACACTACAAAATCCACCCAATATCACTGGCTGGCAAAGGGGCATGTGAGGAAAAAAGAGACATTTCCGAAGTTAAAATGATAAGTAATGAGAGTACGTTGTGGAAGCCTCAAATCTTCGCTTTAGCCAAAGAAATCCTATAGGAAGCTTACGACTACACAGATACTAGCAGCCAATTGCACGCAGGTCAAGAAAGAAGTCATTAATGATTTCGAGATGAAGCAGTACGAAAGATAAAGGATAGTAGCAACCTTTTACACAATTTGAGACCGGATTGAGATTTTCTTACATACAGGGATTTGCTATTTCCAAAATAGCATTTATCCTATTTCCTCAGACAGCATAGGGTAGGGTCAATTGAGTCAATATTATAATTTTCCAATTGATTTAAATTGGTAAATTAAATCTCACATCTCCTCTCAATATGAGCACTAAACTCCAAAAACCATAAGGACTAGCACCGCATATCTTAAAACTTACAAGTCCACCAAACCACATATGTTGCACATAAATATGGATCCATCAATATAAGAGTGCATTTGCTACAAAATTTTCAAATATTCAAAGTGGTCGGCTCCTTACGTTGAATGTGTTGCAATGGTATAATCTAGTACTTAGATTATGCAATGAAAATATGATCCGTCTGAGTTTTCGTTGCAATCAAGAAGCCAACACTTTTGGTTTGACCCATGATATGATGTTCCAACACAAATGACAATCACTCCTTGAATGTATTCACAAAGATTTCTACCAACCAATCGGATCTTCTTAACAATATTGATTATCCATAGTTCAAAATTATTAAACATCTCAATCTCAAATTTAACAACCATTGATCTTCAAATCCATGCTTAGTAGCCAGTTTATTATAGCAAAGTTCCAAATAACTTGAAGTGGAAGCAAAAAATCAAAATGGAAAAAAGCAGCTAATCTTTGCTTTGACGTAAGAAACTTTGCCAATATATAAACAATAGTAGCCAATTGCACATGCATCAAGAAAGACAACAAGCACAGCTTTTGAAATGAACCTATGTGAAAATGAAGGAAAGTTGCTACCTTTCTACACGCAATCCAAGGCCAAATCACGATTTGCTTATCCACGGAAATTTGCTATTTCAAAATTAGTGCTAATCTTGCATCCTAAAATAAAACAGTAGAATTGTCTTCTTGAGATGAACCTACGAGAAATGCACACCTATAATATCAATGACATTACCATAGGTTTTCGTAGAATTGGATTCCAAGATTTCTCTTCTCATTTCAGGGGAAGGGACTTGAATTTTGATGAAAATGATATTATCTAAAACATCCCAATTCCTACACCACATGAATGAGAAGAATATACAAGTTTAATGCGAAAGAAGTTGAAACCATTACTTCCTTTTAACTCAGCTTTTAAAAACATTCTAAAATCAAATATAGCGTGATGTCGAATCTTTTTTTTTTTTTTAATTTTAATGAGATCTTATTAATCTAGATCTTCAGGTCCATGGGGAAAACTTTTTGCATGTAAACCCTACCAAAGCAACTAAACAATTATACAAGTGGGTTTTTTATTTACTTGTTGACAAATAGGCAGATCTATAATTTAGATTGGGTGCCCACATGGCTGACAGATACTACAACAACAATAACAACATCAAACATTTATCCCACTACGTGGAATCGGCTACATGAATTCTTTTTCTTCATTATGTCATGTTAAAAGTCAAATTCTCATTTAAATCTAATAAAGAAAGATCATTTCTAATATTTTCTAACCAAGTCTTTTTAGGTCTATGTTCGGTCAGCAAAAATGACGCTAAGGCATGAATCTCACTTTTCAAACTTAAGATTTCATTCTTCTTAAAACAGATTGTATTGGAGTTTATTTAAATATGGGTCCTTACTTTCTATGAGCTCAAACTCTGATAGTTAATTACTCCTCCTACTTAGTAGGAGAGAACTTTTGATTAAGGATGCATCACTTTAGCATAGCTTAAAAATTTTACGCTTTAGTCTCATTAGTGAGGGATGAATGTAGCCCCGATCAAAATTCTGTAGTTTCGTCATCCCAAGAATATCATAAATCTCGATCTACCAAAGCTAACAAGTCATTAGTTGTAGCATCCAGGGAATTTGATTAACAATCATAGGTTGCCTTCTCTCAGGGGGCTTAAGGCTCCGTTTAGGAGTTGCCCGTATGTTTGATTTAAGATGGGGCTTACAGCTCCATTTAAGAGTTGTCCGAAAATTTGATTTAGTTTGGGGCTTGAAACTTCGTTTAAAAGTTGTCTGGTAATTTGGTTTAATTTGGGACTTACGACTTCGTTTAGAAGTTGCTCATATATTTGATTTAGAATGGAACTTACGGCTTCATGAAGGAGTTGCCCAATAATTTGGTTAGTTTGGGGCTTACGTTTTCGTTTAGAACTACTCGATAATTTGAATTTGGTTTGAGGCTTATGGATCCACTTAGGAGTTGTCTGGTAATTTGACTTTGGGAATTCTTATTTCATTTAGAAAATTCAGCAACCTCTCTGCATTCCCTCCAAGCAAAGGGAGGTAGAGATGACACTTGTAATTGGTTCTTCCCAACCAGATCTAAGAAATGATGGCGCGAGACCTTCAGTTTAATTTCTTCCCAGTTGGATTTAAGATATGATAGCGCGAGGTCTTCAATTTGAACATTTCTGGCCAAGTCTAAGATCAACGGCGCAATTCTTTGAGTCAGATGTACCTGCTGCTCATAATTAATTTATTTTAATTAAATTTTTTTCTCAAAAATTCAGCATCATTTCGGCGACCCCTACCCACAAAAAAAAGTTTAAGTTGGTTCTTCCCGCAAAGGGAGGTTGAGACGACACTTATCGTTGGTTCTTCCTGGCCGGATGTAAGATACGACGATGTGAGGTCTTCTATTTGATTTCTTCCCAGCCGGATCTAAGATCGACAACCCGAGGGCTTCAATTTGATTTCTTCTTGGTCGGATCGATTGTGGCACGAGGATCTTCAATTTGCACATTCCTGTCCAGATCTAAGATCGACAATGCCGGTCTTCGTTAAATCATGATACCTGTTTGTTGTAAGATTGATTTAATTACATGGATTTTTACTTTAATTACTTAGAGTAACAGTTGCAATCATTAATTATGCTAATGTGGCATATATAGACAGTTTTAATTATTGACTTTGAACCAGAGCCAAAACAAATCCAACAAGCATATTGTTTCCTTTTAAGTAGTATGTACAAGCGACTGAGGAGAATAACTCATGGTGAGCAAGGTGAGTATTTGGTTGAAACAGAGGAAGTAGGCTGCAGGCAGATTGTGAGCGTCGGACTCGCATGGAAGACATGGGCTACAGGATGTTGGATTTGCATGGGGTTACGGACAGGTGTAGGCCAACGTACGAGTGGTATGGAGGGCTGAGCGGATTGGTCCCGTGTGCAACAGACGGAGCGGGTTGGTGGGGTGTTTCGCACGGACGGAGGCAAGCATGAGTAATGGAGGTGTGGTTCGGCGTGAGGCGGTGGGATTCGAACGGTGTGAGGAAGCAGGCCCAGCATGAGGAGACAGGATTCGTACGAAGTGGGGTGTTTGGATGGGTGCAGGCCGAGTGTGCTGGAGATTGACGGAACGAGGGCAAGAGAATAGAGTGTATCCCTTTCTCAGTGAATTTTCCAATTTTTATTCATTCATTCATTTCTTAACTCTGAAGGGTGGCATCTGTCTGTGAAGAGAAGTGACTACAGCCATCTCTTTTTTTTATTACTTTTATTTCAATAGTCTACCTCTACTTTTCTTAACATAAGCCAATTCTAATACATATAATCTCCTAACCGGGTCATCGAAAGGCCGCCGTTTTATGTGACCAAACCATAAATAACACTTTGGATGCTGATTATAAATCCTTAGAAAAAATCTAGGAAGGTATTGGCAGTGTATTTCTAGGATAAGTGTAGTAATGGAAACACGAACCTACATAAAAGGTTAGAAAACTTAACAGCGCTTCCTTTCATTAATCACATAGTCCAGAACATCTTTTCTTAAACAAAGTAAAAGATCAAATATCAAAATGCAAATGTTATAGAAACAAAACTTATTAGCTATTTGACGCAATATCCATGCATGAATCACATGTTAAAAGCTAGATATCAAACTTTTTATGCAAAAGCAATTTAAGGTGATTTTGAGTAAGGTAGGTAACTTTTCATTAGACCAGTGGGCTAGAAAATTTGATGTATCAAATCTTAAGTTGCATTAAATCATAAGATAACCTTTAGTATTTTTTATGAATTATTTGAGAAAAAATTAAGAAGTGAGAAAAAAGGGAGAGAATGATAAAAAAAAAGAGAAAGCTGAAAGAGTTCGAATTATTATCTTAATGAACAAATGGTATCTTTTTGAGGAACTTTTGGAGTAATGTTCTAGTATTTATTTAATCTTCTTTATGTCATATCTCTCCTAAGATATTATCACATAAATATTTTAAGAAATCTAAAGTTTCTCTATTCTTTATTGAGCAAAGTATAATCAAGCGTTTGGAAGAATTAGTGTCCTTTTACCATGTCATAAATGTGGCTTTTTTTGAAGAACAAGTACTCTCTTCTCTCTTGTGGACGTAAGTTTACTTCTTACTTAAGCCAAACCACATAAATTTTGGTATTTCCTTCAATGGTACTTCATCGTTTTTCAATTACTTCATAGTTTATTATATCTATTCATGATTTGACACTTCCATAGCATAAAGTTAAGTATACTGCCTAACGATGGGTATTAGAGTGAAAATTTACACAAACTATAAGGACAATGAAATTTGAGATCGAGAAGATTGATGACTCAAAAAATGGTTGTCTTTGGAGAACTAAGATGCGTGATATCCAATAGAGACTTATGAAATCACTTCGGTGTACTAAGATACTTGAAACTAAGAGGGAAAAAGAAAATACAAAAACTACTGAAATGACTCTCTTAACAATCAAGTTGGCATACAAGTTCTGAATTGAGGTCTTAGAGGAAAACAATCATAGAAAGTTTGAAACTTATGTTGGAATCTTTAAACATGACAAAAAGGCTCCCGAAAAACTTTATTAGTATTATAAAATCTAATTCATTCATATGCAATATAGTACTCGTATTATACATGTAATAAATCACATGTGAATGAGTTCAATTTTATTATTCAAGATTTCATAAATATTGATGTGATTGTTGTTTTTGATGATGCTGATCTAAGTCTTGTTACTATTATGCTCTTTTCTCCTTTCAAGCACTTTAATGACATCGTGTTATATGAGAGATTGAGAGTATAATCAGTTTGGAGAATGTTAAAAATTCACTTATTTTTAAGGATGTGATCATTAAGCTTGTAGGAGATGATAAAGCATCTAAGAGTTTATAGCTGGTCAAGTTGAGATCCTATGGGTATAGGTCCCCTTCTAATCATAGCAGGATCAAGTCTAGTAGCAAGTTTAAGAACATTACTTGCTTTTCCTATAAGATGAAATTATATATAAAAAGGGATTTTCATGCTTTGAGAAGAAGCAGCAGTGTGCAAATTACAACTACAAGAAGTTAGCATATGCAAATGTAGTTGCAAAATGGAATAGATTGATACAGACTGATGCAAAGAATAATGTATATTGAACTCAACTTGTTCAAGTCAAATGCATTCTACCTTAGCTATATTTTATAAGAACTAAGTTTTTGCAACCAAATTTATCTGGGAAATGGGCCTATGTGCAAGGTTTGAAGTTACGACACTATAAAGTTGAGGGACTATGATAGGAAGATTGTTTCATTGACTGGAGTAAAGTATGTTAACATATCTAAGAAAGAATTTAATATCCTTAAGCGATACCAATGTTGTTAGTATAGGTACTATGGTGACGCTTGAGCATTTAAAAGTTTGTAAGGGTGTTTGGTTATCATGAATGAAAAAAGAGATGGTAGACTTTATATGATGCAAAAAGTGCAACATCAGGTACTAATATGTTGGATTCAACAACTTTGATGAAGCATCACAATTTATAGAAGCAAAAGAGAGTTAAATTACAAGCTACAATAAAGGTTATGAAGCAATTAGAGGCACAAGTAGAGCACAATCTTTTCCTTTGCAGCATTCAAAGAGAGAAGATGATTGCTTTAGGGATGTGAAAATTTAATGGAAGGTGCACAATCAGGTTCAGTGGTGCCACTGCATAATGCAATGTTTGTGCTACCCAGGTCTCTCACAAGTATTAAACTCAATTGGCATTAAAGACAAATGAAATTGCAAACGTAGAGCCTTCCGTGCTCAAAGAGCTTGCCGTGCTGAACTGGGAGAGAAGTTATAGGGGACATCCACGTTTTGTCATAATATTGAGTCAATGAGGAGAGTTTTTAGGTATTGACTCAACATCCAATTGCTTTGCATTGGATTAGCGGCTATATAAGTTGATGTATGGGTACTTAATTGACATGGAAGCGTAAAGCAATCTTTAATTTTTCATAAAGGAGTTGAGAAGTAAGAAGATAAAATGGGATAGAATTTGAAAGAAAGAGAAGGAAATCAACAGTTTGTTTCCAAGAGTTCAAAGTATCACACGACTAACAAATCATACTTTTTTAGGAACTCCTAAAGTGAGTAATTTTCTAATATTTATTTAATATATTTCTTTATTATGTCTCATAAGTCCTTTCTCTCTTACATGCCTTGAGATAAAGAAAGCTTCTCTTTAATTTGTCGAGTGAAAGTGCATTCAGATTTTAGGAAGGGGTGTGTTAGACTGGTCCATTGGACCGGACTAGCCGGTCCAGGCAGGACCGGCTTAAGGGCGAAACAGCGGAATTTTTCCGCCTGGGAGGAGGCCGCGCGAGCCTCTAGCCTTGCGGAAGCATTTTAGGAAGGAATTTTGAGGAAATTAGGAGGGAAATTGAATGTAGGGACTGTTTAGCGAATTCCTTTTGATTTGTATGCATTAAATACTTTGTTTTCCTAGGGTTAGGGCATCTTGAATTTGGCTGAAATTTGAGATCTCTTAGATTTAGGTTTTCTTTGGGTTCTAGCGGCGTCTAGAGATTTGGGAGAGATCGATCCTCCTCTCGAATTGAGATCAAGTGTATCTTGCTATTTTCCGTTTTCCTTTCATCAAAAAAATACAAATTATCTACTGTTTTTGTGGTTTTGTGTGGATTTTGTGAAGGATTCTCGCTGTTTTTCGAAGATTGATAGGAAATACTTGAGATCTACAAGTGTTTCCTATCAGGGTGGTCAGATTTTATTGTACATCCTAATTATGACCTTTTTGTTAGTGAATCAAATATCAACTCCTATCCTATAAACGTAGGGTTAAGTAGAACAACTTAAGTTTTGTTATTCTCTTTTTATGGTGATTGATCTCTTTTACATTATTTTGCAACTCTCAAGTTGAACAACTTAAATTTTCTGATCCTCTTTTTATGGTGATTGATCTCTTTTGCATTGTTTTGCAATTCATCATAATTTCTCCCTAGATTCACATTTCCATAGCATACAAATAACTTAAGCCTTTCTTAATAAACATTCAAGCATTCCAAATAAAACGGATACAGATGTAGCCAAGTGAATCGCAACAATGTACCAGCTCTACATCTTTTTAACCATTTCATTCAAAAATATTCATTGGTCATGGAATCATTCCATTCTCCAACATTGGAATAGTTGCCATGCAGTTTGACAATTTCCAGCATTTGACCATTCTTATTTGCATCCATGGCAAAAATTCTAAATTTATATGTACGTGTTGAAGTAGAAAAAATTCAAAAGAGAGAAGTGAAAATTAGCTTGCAAACCAAAACCATTTGTTAACATTTAGCCAACACAAACAAAAAAAGATGTGTACAGAATGGCCTCTTCTAACAACACATATCTAAACAAGAAGTACAGAAAACAGATTAAATTAGAGTGAGGTGATGAAGGTTCCCTCAACAACAACATCAAGCCTTTGTCCCGCTACGTGGGGTCGGATACATGAATCCTTTTTCGTCATTGTGTCCGGTTAAAAGTCAAACTCTCATCTAAATCTAACAAAGAAATATCATTTCTAATATTTTCTAACCAAGTCTTTTTAGGTCTATCTCTACCTTTCTTAACATAAGTCAAATCTAATACCTCAACTTTCCTAACCGGGTCATCGGAAGGCCTCCGTTTAATGTGACCAAACCATCTAACGCGACTCTCTCTAATCTTATCTTCCACTGGAGCTACTCTAACCTTTTCACGTATATGCTCATTTCGTATCCTATCTCTAAGGGTCAAGTCACTCATCCACCTAAGCATCCTCATCTCTACAACACTTAGTATTATGCTTCTCTTTTAATGGCCAACATTCGGCACCATAAAGTATTGCAGGTCTCACCACCATCTTATAGAATTTTCCCTTAAGTTTGAAGGGGACTTTTCTATCACACAATAAGCCAGATGCATTCCTCCACTTCAACCATCCAACTTGAATTTTGTTGATAATATCCCCATCAATTTCACCCTCACTCTGAACAATTGATCCAAGATATCTAAAACGTGTACTCTTATTAATGACTTGATCGCCCAAAGGCACAATCTCATCACTATGTCTATTGCTACTAAAATTACACTCCATATAATCAGTTTTAGATCTACTCAAACAAAAATCTTTAGACTCTAAAGTTGACCTCCATAATTCAAGTTTACCTTCAACTCCCTCTTTAATCTTATTAACAAGAAGAATATCATCAGCAAAAAGCATACACTAAGGTACATCCTATTGCAAATGTCTAGTGAGAACATCCATGACTAAAGCAAAAAGATATGGACTTAAGGCTGATCTTTGATATAATCCAACCGAAATAGGAAAATACTTGGTCAAACCACCTTGTGTTTGAACACAAGTAATAGCTCCTGCATACATATCTTTAATTATTTGAACATAAGCATTATTAACGCCTTTCTTTTCAAGAACTCTCCATAGGACTTCTCTTGGAACTTTATCATATGCTTTCTCTAAATCAATAAATATCATACGTAGATCCTCCTTATTCTCTCTAATTTCTCCATCAAACCTCTCAATAAATGTATGGCTTCCATAATAGACCTACCCGGCATGAATCCAAATTGATTTTGAGAAACATTAGTATCACGTCGCAACCTACGCTCCATAACTCGCTCCCATAGTTTTAAAGTATGACACATTAACTTAATTCCTCTATAATTCGCACACTCCTGTACATCACCCTTATTCTTAAAAATAGGAATTAACACACTCATTCTCCACTGATCTGACATCTTTTTAGTCTTCAAAATAGTATTAAAAAGTTTAGTAAGCCAAGAAATTCCTTCATCTCCTAAGCATTTCCACATCTCTATTGGAATATCATCAGGTCCAATAGCTTTTCCACACTTCATTTTCTTTAAAGCCTCCCTAACTTCGGTTTTACTTATACACCGATAAAAATAAAAATCATTATTTTCATTTAGGGTGATAAAGTCACTAAAGTCAATCGTACTTTCACATTCTTCATTAAAAAGTTTAGCAAAATACCTCATCCACCTTTGTTGAATATCATCTTCTAAGAAAATTACTTTTTGATCTTCATCCTTAATACACTTCACTTGAACTAAATCCTTACTACTCCTATATCTTTATTTGACAAACTTATACATATATCTTTCTCCCTCCTTAGTATATAATCTATTATATAAATCATTAAAAATTAAGCTCTTTGCATCGCAAATAGCTTTCCTACAATCCGTACGAGCCTCTTTATAAATTTCTCAATTATCAAAATTTTTACATCTAAAACAATTTTTATAACAAATTTTCTTATTTTTTTATCTTTTCTTGCACATTTGGATTCCACCGCCAACCATTTTTACTATTAGGAGTTTTTCTCTTCGAAATTCCAAGCACATCTTTTACAATATTCTTTATATCACAAGTCACTTTTTTCCCACATAATATTGGCATCCTCATGCACAAACAGAATCTTAAGATCTAAAATCTTACTCTCAAAAATATTTTTGTTAATATTCTTTAAATGCCCCCATTTAATCCTAGAAAATCGTTTTACTTTATTTTTTATTTTTTGACCCTTTATCTTAAAATACAAAACTAATAATCGATGTTGGGTACATAAATTTTCACTGGGAATAACTTTACAATCTTTGCAATCTAAACGATCTAATTTTCTAATAAGAAAATAATCAATCTGTGCTTTACTATATCCATTCTTAAAAAGTAGGGGTGTCAATTTCGGGTCACGGGTCGGGTTCGGGTCGAACCCGGAACTGACTCGGGTTCAATCGGGTCGACCCTAACCCGACCCGGATAGGCAAACGGGTCGAAATCCTAGACCCGAACCCGACCCGCTTCGGGTTCGGGTCAACCCGACACGACCCGGAATTCGGGTCGAAATCCTGGCGCAGCGGCGCAGCAGGCCGGCGGCGGCACGGTTTGCGGTTCCGCAGCGACGCAGCGACGCGGCAGGCCGGCGGCAGCGGTTCCGCAGCGGCGCGGCAGGCCAGCGGCGCAGTTCAGCGCGGGAGCGATGCGACGCACGACGCGTGATGCGCCAGCAGACGCGACGCGATGCGCGATGCGACGCGCGGTCAGACCTGGTCCGCTCGGACTCCGCGCGGGCAGCTTCGGTCAGCTCCGGTCAGGGCGGGCAGCGGGTCATTCCGGGTCATTTTCGGGTTTCCGGGTCAACCCGAACCCGACCCGGTTTTTCAAACGGGTCGAAAACTCGAACCCGACCCGGTTCCGGTTCGGGTTGACCCGAACCCGAAATTTTCGGGTCGGGTCCGGGTCGGGTTGTCGTGTCGTGTCAAATATTGACAGCCCTATTAAAAAGTGATAAGATGCTCATCTCTTTTCTTAAATAAGATATTAGCATGAAGGTTCCCTCAAGGCATGTAAAAAAAAAAAAAAGATTAAGGTATAACAATTATAATAACACATCAAAGTTCAATTCATGAACTATAACATAACAAATCTGAATGGAAATAATCAATCAAAGAACATATTTTTACAATAGAGTAACATGCAAATTAATAGAAATAATAATGTTTACAGAATAATTCAATCATTTTTAATAGACCTATAAGTCTACCTTATTGAGAAACTACACAGATAATCTCTGTAGAATTGTATACAAATAAGTATAACTTTCACATAATTTTTCTTTGCAATAAAGTAGATTATATGTTGTATCACATATACTCCACAGTCTCAATTGAGAATGCAACATAATACACTCAGCAAATTATATGTGACAATGCTTTACAAATTTTTTGTTAAATTTTCAAATGGCTTACTGAGAAATTCATCTGTGTTGGCCCTCAAAATCTGAGGAGCTTCAGAGGAGAGAAGTTCCTACCGATTTTTGAATAACCATGATTCTCAAATAATTTTGGTAACCAATTGCAAAAAGAACTAATTGTTCCTTACAAGGTCTGCACTGCAGTGCGGAAATGCCATGATTTGTATAGACAATGAGATCTCAAATATCATCAAATGTGCTCAATTCCAAATCATTGAAAAATTATGAGTTATGCATGAACCATTATTTAATAGAATTATCGCGCCTCTATAATGGCATACATTACAGTTTATTTAGGCGACTTAAAAGAGTCCTTCCTCTTTTTCTAGTTGTACATAAAGATCATTTATCTGCTGATCAAACAACTTACCTAACATGATGATGCATGATCCATAGTAATTTACATAGTATCATGTTCTCTTTCTTATTAAATAACAAAAAAATTTCATATGCCATTTAAAAAAAATGAAATGCATTCAACTAAACTTTCTCATCATACTATTATGAAAGTATTCAACTATTGAAACCACGATATGCTTCCACTACCCACTCTTATCTACATATATTTGGAATTATCAACCAACCATGACATCAAATACTTGAATGAAGAGATAATTTCTCTTTATCAATCGGGAGTAGATGATCAAAAGTAGAGTTATTAAATTTGATTTATGTTAAGAAAGGTAGAGGTTGACCTAAAAAGAATTGGTTAGAAAATATTAGAAATGATTTTTCTGTATTAGATTTAAATGAGAATTTGACTTTTAACATGACACAATGGAGAAAAAGAATTCATGTAGCCGACCCCACGTAGTGGGACAAAGGCTTGATGTTGTCATTGTTGTTGTTGTTGTTGTTGTGATCAGGAGGAGATGATCAATGGTTCATGGATCCATGAGTTTTTCTCCTTTTTCTATAATATAATAAATGTGTGTCACTCTTATGTATAATAGCAAGAGATAAGCTAATATCTCATGCCTTCTTGATCTCTTTATATGTAAATAAAATAACAAGGGTTTGGGAAACATCCCATATTACCCCAACTTCCTCCTCTACCACCTACTCCATCTTCTTCACCCCGACCTCAACTAAATAAATGACCAAGACAATGGAAAGTATCTCATCGCTATCCTTCTTCTCCTCCTTCCTATAAACAAAACTTTGAACAAGATTGATCAGAACTTCTAATTTCTACTCTAATCTTAATAGATTATTTTCTAACCTAAATTGGTTTCTCTTCAACTCCTGTAAAATAAGAAAAAGCTATATTGCCCTTTGGAGGAGGGCATAGTCTAACTTGCACCTGGCTGTTTTTTAGACCCATCTCTTATTTTTAATTCAAAACGTGCAAAGGTAACTTTCTTCATAACTTTATTTGGGATAGCCTGAGAGGAGTACACACATTAACCTCATAAAAACCCTCCTCATCGCCAACATAGGGTGAACAGTCGCCTACAAAGAACAAGTTAAAAAGACTTGTGAGCTTATTTATAATAATTATCCACCAGATAAATTGAAAAATAGAATAAAATACTTTGCATAACACTTGCATCTTCATTCAAAAGCAATAGTGCAAAATCCTTACCCGTAAATATCTTGCTGCTCTTCCAGCTCAACATTCATAGTGCCCCCTCTCCAAGAAAATCAATACTCTGCCTTGCCAATTTTAGGATGGCTTTACACGCTCCATACTATATTAATATTTCATATCCAATTACAATGTATTGAACTAGGACATTCTTCTTTATTATAGAGGCCCCATAATGCATCATATATTTCTTTAACCCACTCAGTGTCCTCTCCTACGATGTAATACCCCATGGATATCCAAAAAAGGATTCATCTTCAACCTCGCCACATGTCTTGTCGTATATGTGTGGCCGTGTCCGTGTTTGTGCATCATAGGTTTTCTCCAAGTCTACATTTATGGAGTTTTTATTTCCATGTAAGGAATTATCTAGTATTCTACTATTTAAGTTCATCGCCTCAAATTCCTACCCATATGATAATGCTCCAAATTCCAACTCATTTATTAGAATAAATTATGCAACTCAAAAATTTGTGTTTTTATATCCATTTTTGAACACAATGGAGCATCTCATTCTCATCATCATCAATCACCCTCAATAACAGTTGATGAATTAAAGTCCTAGAGAATTAGAGTTTAAGAGTATTAAAAAAATTTTACTAATGATTTTCTCCATCACACCAACAACTCTATATGTGATCCAAGCAATATTATGCCATCTAAAGTACAATTATAGAAATTTTGAATACATAACAAGTTAACTCAAATGAGTCAACTACATTAAAGCTAGCAAGGGAAAAACAAAACGATTAATCAAACCAATATCAAATCACATTCGATCCATGCTCGAACCATGTACAACCCATGATCCAACAATGCTTTCAAGCTCGAACATGACTTAAATAATAGTCAAACATTATTTGAATCATGTTCAAACTTTATTTGAATCATGCTCAATCCTTGATTGAGCATTGATCAAAACTTGCTAGAAACTTAGTGCAACATTGCTTGAACATATTTGAATTATGATCAAATCATGTTCAATCATAACTTCAAATATTGCTCAAACAATATTCGGACCTTATTCCAACATGTTTAAACCTTACCTTGAATTTTATTTGGACATTATTATAATCATGTTTGAACTTTGGTCGAACATAATTCTAGCCATGCTCATATGTTGTTTGAATCTTGCTCGAACCATATCCGAACCTTATTCTAACCATATTCAAACCTTATTTAAGTCATTTGAAACTTCTTCAAACTTTATTCAAACCTTGAGTGAACTGTATTCAAACATTATTCAAATATGATTTAAATAAAGTTCTAAGATGATTCAAACAAAGTTTTAAGATGATTCAAACAAAGTTTTAGCATGTTCATAGCTGGTGATATGCTTTACAATGTCCTTTTATGTTTAGAATGTATAATATGAATGACATACTCAAACCTAAATAATCTAACACGTAACATCACTAATCTTGAACAAATAATTCAGGATGGAGGTAAAAACTATGTCGTGAAACTTTGTCGTCAACCAATTGCATGCACTTGGATATCGCAGGAGACAAGTAATGCCCTAGAAAAAGGAACAATCAACCAAATCCTTGTTCAAAAATTTTGTAACTCTTGAGCAAGATTTTCAAACCCTATATCGATGGTACTTCGCTATGAAACAAAGTTTTGGATATATTTCTCTCTCAAAAAAAAAAAAAATGAAACAACAGTCATAGTTCTCTGATATCAGCAATTATTGGGCATATTAAGACATTCCCAAAAGAAAATAAGTTAAAAACAACACCGAATAAACATTACCTGCATGAGATCATGATGCTCTCTAGTAAACTTGAATTGTTGTTGTAGCTGCAACAACTTCCGCTTCTCGCTCATAAGCTCATCTTGCAACAATGATCTATCTCTATCCAATGATTGAAATTTCTTAAGAATTTTCATCTCTCTCTTAGAGACTTCTTGACAACTTGCTGCTGATTCTTCAGCCCGCAATTTTGCAGCTTCCATCTCCTTTCTCAGTTTTAAATTCTCATTATCAAGCCTTCGTGTGGTAACATCGGCCTCTTCTATCTGGTTGCTAGCTTTGGACAGGGCATTCTCCATCTCTATAAGCTTCTTCTTAGTGTTTTCTTCTAAAGTTTGCTTCTCTTTCTTTAGGCGAGCCACCTCTTCCTTTTCCTGCCTCAAAATTTGGAGATCAGGCTTGTCTTTGCTCAGCCTATGGGTAGCCTGCATGATCTTATGCTGTGCCCACTCTGTCCACTCTTGTTTTTGGGCCTCCAATTCTCTCACACGTGGGATTAACTTGAGAAGAAGCTCATCCTTCATGTCATGAGGGATCCAATTACCATTTATTTTATCAGACCCCATCCCCACACAACTGCTATGTGTATCTGGTTTGATGCCATAAGGCCCATAACCAGTACTACTACTAGTGGAAGGTAGCAATGACAAAGACAGGTCTGTGTTCGTTGTTGTTAAAGGTTCCATGCTACTACTTTCTTTCATGCTTGCAGAAGGACCGCTGGAGGATACATCACTTAAAGAAAGACCAAGAGATTCATCCGTTTGTAATGAATCTGATCCTACTACTTTACTAGGCTTGGGAGAATTGCACTTGAAGCTTACACAAGAAGAATCAGGTATTGATTTGACTTTCTCATGCATAAGTGGTCCACCTATACCCCCATGCTTGCTTGCCCTTAGAGTTGCTTTTGACCTATTTGCTCGGTGATCCTCAAAGTGAAATGACTTCTCTCGCAAGATTGGTTCCCTCTTAGAAGCATTGAGATGGTAGATCTTCCTGCTAACTGATACCTCCACTTCAGGCATAGTCTGAGAAGTAGAAATGCTGGAATTCGCCTCCGGCTCTGACTGAGAGACATTAGAACTACTTGATTTCTCATCATAACATGTACCACTCAAAATATCAGAGTCAAAAGCACAGGCATGTGAAACATTCAAGTCGCAGATCAGCAAGCACCACATTGCATCCCCGACACTGAAAAATGGCCTAACTTCCCTAAGCACATTAACCATGTCAGCCAGCACACTCCTGGCAAGCTTTTGTACATCCTCAGCAACATTCTCTCTTGGTGAAGAGTCTACTTCTCTCCCGCTCCTCAAAAGTGACAAAGCATTATCCACAATATTAGAAACTGTATACTTGCCTCTATAGAATATCCCATAGCTTAATACAGCATTGGTCGCAACCTCTTCAGTATACCCATGGGAGGCAATGCTCCTTATAGCTCCATTGAACACTTCATTTAAGATGCTCAGGATAATCTCCTCAAGTTTGTTCACCATGAGGTTGCTCCAATCCACCTCATGGAGTGCCTCCAGCCCTAGCTCCTCCTTTGATCCACAAGAGAACATCCTGCATGAATCACAGAAGCTGGTATGTTGCTCCACATTGGGATTCCCCGGAATCGTCTCCATGGGAAAGAAGTCATAGTTGGTGCAATCCACATGATAAAGGGGATTTAGAATATTTGAGTCAGCTACAGGTGGATCTGCTCTGAACTTCCTTTTGTTCCTGTTACCCTTCTCTCGCAAAGACATAGAAGATGCCAATGGGCTGCTTCCCCGGGTTACCATTGTTGCCATTCCGATAGCAGATATTTTAATGTCAGCAGTCTCTATCTAGAAAATGGGTAATGCACAACCAAATTGCTACTTGCAGATCCCCCAGGTACACTAAGAGGCAGACAAGCAAAGGCTTGAACGAAAAAAAGAGTTTTCGTAACTTAGTGGGCAGACCTGATCCAAAGAAGATGATAAATCAAAATAAATCGAAACAGAATAAATAATGCTAGGGACAAACCAAACAGCAAAAAGATCATAGAAAATAATTAAAACTCCATAAACAAAGTAAAAAAAAACAATGGAAAGATGACTGAGAGACAGACCTGATCGACTGTACTTAGCAAGAGTACCTGCAAGAAAACAATCAAATTCATCAGAGAAATATAACCCAAAAACCGAAGAACACTTTAGATAGACGATTAATCGTCAAATAAATTGAAACCGCGAATGCTTATCCCAAAAAGATACAGCAGTTAATCGAGCGGGCAAACCGATGAGAACCGATGCCAATCCACAGAGTGAAAATTCTCCCATAAGGACTATTGAAGTTTACAAAAAGGAAGTACTCCATAGATCAAGAGCAGCAAAAACCTCCGCCGAATACGGTGAAGAGAAATAGAAAACAGATTTGCGTGAATGCGCACCGATGAGAGCGATCAATACTCACCAAACTCCAGCTAAAAACTGAGCGATCTACTGACTGTTCAACGCTTAGATCATCCGATTAAGGTGAAAGGGCGAAAGCCGACGATGCTTTCTCTGGTCGAGCGTCTGGAGAAGACTACCCGGTCTCTTTCCTCTCTGCCGATTTAGGCAGTTAAGACGTGCCGTTTCTGGTGCCCCAAAGTTCAGACCTGACCAGGTTGTACGGGTGCACCCAAAATTTGATTCGCTATGTGGTTTTGATGGTTTTCTTCTCAGACCAAATCTCATTCAAGCCTATGATCATCTAGATTTTGTTCCCGATTACAACAAGATGGAGAAAATTTTTTGTTTCTTTGTCATTGCGTGCACTATTTATTTTCTTTGGAGGGAAAGAAACAACAAACGTTTCTCTAATTCTTGGACTGCCCCGATTTCAGTGATTGATGCTATTAAAATGTCTATGAGAGGGAAAACGAAATGCTGGAAAAATGTTAATAACTTAAAGAGAAATTTTCGGTGCTTTCTTGATTACAAGTTGTGGTTTTGTTGGTTTTCGTTTGCTGTTAATATTTGGACGATGATGATCGGGGAGCTTCCCATGGCTGCGATTTTGTCTCTATCTTTTGATTGGTCCTATTGGATGGCCTTGTGCCTTTTTTGGGTTCTGGTTATCTGTTTTGTTGTCAATCTGGCAACTTGGGACGTCTCTGTTATTCCATCCAATGATCAGTTTTTATGATTTTGGGTGCTCTCCTCCTGCCTGAGTCCCGATCCCTTATATTACCCCCGTTTTCTTTCTCCTTTTGATCCCTGTTTTAGGGAGGTTTTTTGTATTGTTTGCTCTTGTTCTTTTTCATTTTCTATAGGTTTATAGGTTTACATGTAACTGATTTTTATTTTTAATACATGGGTTTTGGCAGCAAAATTTCCCAAAAAAAAAAGTGAACAACAAAGAGGGTTTAATATATGCTGCCTATCTTCTTCTTATATATTTATTGTGTGATAAAAATTTTATTAGAGAAAAATATAATTTATTATCTTAGTTTCATATGAAGCCCATGCACAAACACAAATCAACTAAATTGAGATAAATTCATCAGATTCTTTATGTGAAATTTTGAAAAGGGAGAAAATCATATGGCCAATTTTGATTAAAATGATTCATAGTATATTGTACGGTGGAAGTTGAAGGAACCTTGAGATATTAGAATTATCTTCTAAATGTTGTATGTTGCCTATTTGATTGTTCTCCTTTGATAAGAGGATAATACAGACCCAAAAAAAAATCCCATGAAATCATGGTGCTAACATTGAGCTTCAAAGTTTGTATTAATAGTATTCATCGATATATTGTCGACAACATGCCAGAAAGACAATAGTTATTGGCTTCTTTGTCAATGTTATGCTTCGGCATTATAGGTGATGGCATACGTTGATATTAATGGTGATTAAGTGTGTAGGTTTAGGCATTTGTATTGATTGTGTGTATAAACTTTATAGGAGATGGCATGTGTTAGCATTGTTGGTGATGACGAGTGACAAAAATAATGAGCAATGATGTTTGTATTGATAGCAAGTGTCATCATTTGGATTAACAACATGCATCAACTATACATATGATGGTATACATCGACATTGTTAAGAGATCTTATGTTGCAACTCAACCCAATACAATCTACTATATAGAATCAGGTCACATCATGTTGAGGCCATGATAGGTGACCCAATTCCTAATACCTAATAGGAATATTTTTTTTATTTCCTTAATATTCATAATATAGCTCATTCCATATGATCAAATAATAATAATCATAAACAATTTCATCATTATTTAATTGTATTCATACTCTCAAAAGAATAATATACATCAATTTAAATAACATATCTCTTTAAACCAACATGCATTTAATAACATGATTGTAAAAAAAACACCAATATATAAGGAACATATCTATAACTATAAGTTCCCTTATTAACACTCTTTGCTCAAGTGGGGTCATACCCTTTCCTGAATTAACAAATAGGTAAAATAAGAGTGAGCAACACTTAGTAGACTACTTGAGACCAAAAAAAAAATCTCATATCCACGTTAAAATAATTTTCATCAATAATTAAATATTATATTAAATGTAAATATACTTTTAAGTAGATTAACAAAGTTATTCATGTCATGTATTATCACTAACATAATTATATCAGTGTGAACGAGTTTCAACCATAATTTACATGTTAAATAATAGTAGGAACTAGGGGCGGAGCCAGGATATTGTTCATGTGGGGGCACAAAATATTGAAGTAAAAAAAACTCTCAACTTTTTTCATTCGGGCATGGGACCGGCATAGACGTTTTTAAATTTTGTTTTTAAACCATTAGATTCATTATAAAAACATAAAATATATAGTAAAGCAAAAAAAATTACAATTGAGAACACTAGTCTTGATATTCTTCTTATTTATTATCTATAATTTCTCCTGTCGAATCTTCATTTTTTAAAATCGTTGTACAATCAAGTTATTGTCAATACAACTAAAAATATCTTTTTCAATATAAGTAAGTAAATAGTCATTCATCAAAGAGTTTACCATACGATTGCTTAAACTATTCTTTACAATTTTTATTGCAGAAAATGCTCGTTCAACTGTTATTGTAGCAATTGACAATATCATAGCAATCTTTATAAGTAAGAACACCAAAGAAAATATATCATTCTTCCTAATCTCCACTAATTTCTGAGCAAGTTCTCCAACTCCTTTTAAATTCATGAATGCATCATTTGATCTCATATCAACAATAAACTTTTCTATTTGATTGTCTAATATGATGAGATACATTTCAGAAAAATCTGACGGATAAAATTTTACAACACGATGCAATCGTTCTTTATCAAAATCTGAAAATGACTAATATGGATTCAAACATGTCACACACATAAGTAAATTTGTATTAATTTCATCAAACATGTTTTTGAGCTCTTGAAATTGCAAATCTACAACAGTGTAAAATAACTCGATTTGATAATTATGCATATTTGTTATACTTTCAATATGGCGCTTTAATCTTCCTCACAACACAAATGTATCAGTTATGTTTGAAATATTCATGTTATTCTTCTCACAAAATAATCTAATTCTTTAAACAAATTTTCTCACCCATCATTTCTCATGTTTTGAAATCTTTGTTTGGAAACTTTTATCAAAGTCATGACATTTATAATATATTAATCATTTATTTGCAGTCCTTGTGATAACTCATTAATAACTCCTAAAATAATCTTCATAATATGCAAATTGAAAATAAAATCAAAACTTTGCACATATTCAAGTACAAAATATGCTTCACCTTTTTTGTCATTGCTAAATCTCTCGTGAGACACTATGTCAAGAACCTCTATAACGGACTCGAATAAAAGAATTATATTGATAAGTGAATTATAGTGGAAACCCCCAAGAGTGTCTCCTTGTCTTTGAAGAGTGATTTCATGATTTAAACCTTGACCTTTAGTAATATCTCCACTTTTCAATCACGCAACAATTTTATCATAATATTTTTCTCTCAATATATCTCATTTTTTTTAATGAATTACCAATAATATTAAACAAACATGTCACAATATTAAAGAACGAAGCAACTTCGACATGATTTTTTGCTTCTACAACCAATGCTAATGCACATAATAAGCTGAAGAGTTTTCTTTCATAATCAATATTTTCTTGACTCTCGAATTCACCTGATTCATCATGCCCATGGAATGTTAGTCCCTGGTGTAAAAGAAAATGGAAACAATCGACACTTGCATTTAATCGTGTGTGATAATCAGTGGAGGAGGGAGGGGGGGGCCTAGGGCTAGGGGGCACGTGCCCTAGCTTTTTGAGTTATATGAAGAACCGTCCGAATTTGCTGTATTTATGTTGTGCTTTTGCAAATATTCAACATAAAAGTATCAAATATGCAATTATGAATACAATTTTGCTGTCATTTTGCTGAGCATTTGCAAAAGCGCAATAAAATGACAGAAAATATTCAATTATTATGATATTTTATATGCTTTGACTTTATGATATTTGCTATGCTTTGCTGTCATTTTGCTGAGCATTTTGCAACTAGATAATAATTAGTATTTCTGAAACTTCAATAATATCATTATGGGTGCCAATATATGACACTGCCTGAAAAGCTGATCCGAAATGTTAAGATTTGGGTTGACCCGTTTAACAAACAGGTCGGATTTGGTTTTAATTTTTCAATTCGATTGACATATCGGCTCAGGTCCAAAAAAAAAGATTTATTTTTTACTGCCACTTAACATACATCAAATTATGATTTTAAGCAGTTATTAATCTTTTTTGTCTTGTTCGGCAACTATATATATACATATGTATGTGAAAATAAGGTTGAAGTTGGCCCCCCCCCCCTAAAAAAAATTTCTAGCTCCGCCACGGATGATAATCTTTGTAATTCTGCTTAGAAGGTCTTTAAAAAGCAAACCTGATATCACTGGCCCCATTCATTAAATATTCACATTTTTTGCCTAGCAATTTTTGATGCACTATTATTGTTACCAACATAAATTTGAAATCTATCTTTTTTTTTTCAATGTCTGAAATTCTTTGTATCAAAACTATCACTGCTAGTTTATTCTCCAATTTGAGGTCTACACAAATAATAAAACAAATAATATGGTGCATCCTTTGTTATACTATACTCCAACTAAGCTTTGTGATCATCAAATCATGCAAGATTGAATTTACGAAATCTATCTCCAAATTAAGTACGTGGGAATTCATGATCACGCGGTTTATATGGTACTTTCAACAAATAATATCTTATGACACTGTCCCTCACGTTTGGATGATAATCCATAATTTTTTTTCTCAATCCTGGATCGACAGGGATATCCGAAAAATTAATTTCTACATTATTATATTTGGTTGTGAATTGTTTTCTTCATATAATATTTTCTTATCATCTCCTTCAACTTTTCTTTTAAAATATCTGTAAAAAAAATATTATCAATTTTATCATAATAAAAATCATTTTGTGCCATGCCTCATATAGTCATATGAAAATGGTCATACGTGTCGACTGCAGAGTACTCAATTAAAATGAAATCCACAGCTCTAATGCTCTTATGTAGAATTTAACTAAAAAAGAAGCTATAAACCTTACTTCTTTGCAGGCAATTAATCAATAGCAAAAGAATAAATTGAAACAACATAAATATTTGAGGGTGTTTGGTATCCTATTTTAAGTAGGATTAAGCAAGCTTGGAGAGAAAAAATTGGAGCTCCATAATTTTAAAAAATAATGGACCTTAGGTTTATGAATCTAACATAGACAAAAAAAGCTACATCTACGAAATACGTCAATACCAAATAATTATAGATCTCACAGGATCCACGAAAGAAACAAGAGGCAGCAAAATTAAGAAAAAAAATCATTGTAATGAACTAGGGATTAGAATAAGCATAATCAAATGTTGAATTTTATATCTGAGATTCATAAAAATAGTTTAGGATTGTAAGAGGCTCAAACAAGTTTCATATATAAAACATTTTTAGAACAATGCAATATTAACTTAGCATCCTTCTAGAGAATTAATTATCTCATAACTTCCCATTGAAATAATTCTCTTTAAAAAATTCAGAAAAAGATAACAAGGGAAACAACTCAGATAAGATAAACAAGAAGCGGAATAGGGAAAGGCAAGGAACCTACAGTGCAACAAATAGCAATAAAACCAAACCAGATTAGCACTTGTCAACATAATTTTACATGACTCAAATAACCCTTAATGCAATATGAAAACATAGCAAACAAGAAATAAAGTAAAACAACATGAAATTGAAGCGGGAGAAACAATCACCATTCGGGCTCAAGAGAGGTGACAGAGGATGGCCGGCAGCGTTCGGGCTAAGCGACGGTGAATGGGTGGCTGGCGGCGGGGTTCAGAATCCTCCTCTGAGAGAAATAGGAGTGCGTCTTATGTCTTGGAGTCGTTCGACTTGTGCGGCTATGTTGAATAGGGAAAGGCAAGGAGCGGAATAGGAAAAGGCAAGTAATAAGAAAAGGTAATTAGTTTGTATTTAATGGTTCGCAAATACTATTAATATGTAATTATTCCCAAAATCAGTGGGGGTTGCTGCCCCCATGGCCCCCACACTGTATCCGCCAGTGGTAGGAACATATAAAAAATAATAACATAAGCATTTACTTGAACATGATATCTAAAAAAAAACATATTAAAAAATATCATTCAACATATCAGTTTAAAACATATTTCAAATTCCCTTATGACTTATTATGCCTCAAATCCTATTAATATATCGAAATGATCGTATTTTATCTTAGCTTATTATAACTCTGCTTTCACTTATATATATGCTTATTCATCTCATATGTTTAATTAAATCATATTCTCTCTCTCTCTCTCTCTCTCTCTCTCTCTCTCTCTCTCTCTCTCTCTCTCTCTCTTATTGCCCAAAAAAATGAATTTAGATATTTATAAATCTACCACCACAACGTTAGCTTCCCAGCGTCATAGTGCTCCCAAGAGAAATTTTAAGTTACTAAAACAGAGAGTTTGGCACCACAACTCCCTTAACTAGGGCCATAGCATTCGCTTTCTAAGGCCGCAATGCCTCCTAAACGTAAAAGATAGTGTCACAAAACCAGCAACACAATGTTATAATATCACGCCCTAGGATCTAAAGTGAAAAAAAAAATCTTTTTTTTTTGCATTATATTTTCCCTTTTTTGTATTATGTTTTCAACTCATTCTAGTTCTTTTATCTTCATTGAACAACTAGATTAATTTGACATTCATATCAGATTAATTGCATTAAGGAAAATCAATAAACTATAGAAAATATAATTCACATTACTATGGCAATAAATATTTACATTCTACCGGTATAGCTCAAAATAATAGCCTTCATAAATTAAAAACTAAAATAAAATTACACTAGTACACTACATTGCCTCAAGGTGCAGGCTCCTCACCTAAAATTATTTAAATCACATAATAAGCATGAAAGCCCAACAAGTAGTCAAAATCTTACAACTGAAATCAATTTAATATAAAAAATAATAATATGGTGTAAATTATATGAAGAGATCTATATATCAATATTTATGTCAATTATCTATACCAATTGCTTAAGTTATAAAACCTCATATATCAATCTATTATATCATTAGTAATGATATCAGTTATTGCAACTCGAGCTTTCGAGTTTATGATTTTAATGATAACAAATATTATTGATTACCACTTTGTTTCTCTCAGTATTTATAGAACATATCTATTTGTATGTTGGCTAACATTTCAGGTACACCATACATCGTTCTTTGTAGATACATGGCTCAAGATTGGGTAGAATATGTTATGTTAAATGAGTTTATAAATTTTATTTATTTATTTTTAATTTCTTGAGTCAAGTCATATAAGAATGTATGTTAGCCTGTGACCGTGCACACACACACAAGGGGAGCAAAAATAGTTTTAAATATTTTAATTTTTTTGTACATAGTACTATACAATGTGGATCGTACTGTACAATCTAAAATTATAGAAATTAATTAAAATATTTAATTTTTTCTAGAAAAAATATTTTTTAATATAACTAATTGTAATATATGAACACCACATCGTACTAGACGATCTGTCATAATTAGAAAGCTCACCATCCATTAAATTAGACAATAATTTAAATTTGAAAAGTTGTTCTAATTGTACTGTACAAACATAATCATATTGTATGATGTTTAAAATATTGTCTAATTTATTCATGTGATTATTCAATCAAATCTGTTTAATTTTGATATTTTGATCGTAATGTAAGAACTATATCGTATTATATGATCAACAGAGATGATTTTGTTTGTCCCATGATTTGTCATAGACAAACTGCATTTTGGTTAAAATAATTGCATTGTACCGATCGGCCATTTGTACTGATGATCGTTCAGCACAAACAGGCAAATTAAATTGTTCGTATTGATGTTCATATTGCAGATCGTACAGCACGAACATACAAATTGAACTATCCGTACAATACTAACATGTGATCGTACAGTAATAAATAAATCAAATTCTGCACATCGTATTGGACGATCCTTAGATCATTCTGTACGATCTTTGACATGTGAATTGATTTTTTTTACGTTTTTAAAGCCCTCTATTTAAGCTTTATCTAAAGACTTTGTAAGGGTCTTTGACATGTATTGAGTCTCCATTCTTCTGGACAAAACTTGAAGACAGAGCCTTGAGAGGGAGAGAGAAAATGATGGAGCTTGAGAGGGAGAAAATCCTTATGGGGTTCAAAGGAGTGTGGAGGTGGTTTCATGTGGCTGCTTTGGCAAGCTTGCATCTTATATACCATCAAATTTAAGATTTATCTTGAGGGAAGTTTTTGGAAGAGAGATGTCTCTTTCATGTCAAAGGACCCGACTACTCCACCTTACCGGGAGAAGTGAAAGTGATTTTGTAAGAGCTTCTCCATCTAGTTATGGGGGCTAAAGAAGAGTCACTAAAGATTTAGTATAACACCTGGAACAGGAAGTTCCGAGGAGTGGAAGTAGGTCAGGTTAGACCGAACCACTATAAATTTGGTCTGTTCGTTCCTTTTATTATTTCCATACTTTATTTTTTGCATTTATTTTTGTGATAATTGCGTGGGTGAAATCTTTGATTTATCTTTTTATTGTAAATGTAATTTACTTCAGCATCAAGTTGTAAAAAGATTTTTCTTCTCCATAAATTTTTTTTTAAATTCACCCTCCCCCTTCTTAGTTAGCATTGGGACTAGTTCTTTAGGGTTTAACACTCCTCACAACTTTCATAAGTATATTTTGATTTGTATGAGTAACAACAATTAATATCAGTGTCAATCACAATATCAATAATCGTGAATAGTCTTAACAATAATAAAAGTATTGTTAGTGAACAACATTAGTACAATATCAATATCAATAACAAGTAATCCGAAATAAAGATCAGTGTTAGTATAATAGCTAATATCAATAACATTATCACTAATCAATAATAATGGTCGATAACAGTATAGTGTTAGCTACAATATTATTAATGAGTAATCAGTATCAATAATTAATATTTTATTAAAATATTCATATAAGAGTATCTTAATATTGATCTTACTCCAGCCTTTATGACTCTCGGTCAGTTGCCCCTTATTACTTCCAATCAATGAACTCTGTATAACTCCCTTTGAATCACGTGACAACTGCCCCGACTTCTTATAATTTTTAATTAGTATCCAGCTCCTTATGACCATTCACTGACTTCTATCAGTGAACCACGTGAATTTTGAGAGTATCATGTGGGTTATTATATTATATATATGGTATCAATCGATACATCATTTTCCATCAAATCAATATCAGCATAACACATCTTTTTAATACATAGTAATCACATTTCATTTATTTCAGCCCAAATCATATTTCAGTATTATCATATCAAATCACAGTATACTATTTTTTTCAACCCATTTTCAGTATACCTTTTCTTACTCTTTTCACATAAACATTCATATACATAAATTTAAACTGTGAAAATGCAATGAAATCATATCATATTCCTCATAATGATCTGATCTATAACATATAAAAAATTATAAGGTAAAAGCTTATGAAATCATAAAATAAGGCATTTTTGTAGATTTAGGAGAGATAAATTAATAGAAATTAAAATCATAGAAAATAGAAGTAAGAAGATAGTTACTTGTTATGAATAGAACAATTCCACTAAAAGCAAACGATGAACAAAAAATATCCCAACGGACTTTCTCTCTCTTATTTTCCCCCTTATCCTCTTCATTCTTCTTTAGTTCCTTCCCGGGCAAGGCAACAAGAGTGAAGGTGAGGTGAGGGAATGACACCATTATTCATAATTTAATATATATAAAAACACTATTAGCAGCCTAGCGCTGCAACACTCAGGCCCAACGTTGCATCGCTGCATGTCAAATCTAGAATTACTATAGAATAAGACTCAAATGGCACAGCATAATTTTTTTGCACTGCTGTGCTCTCAAACCTAGCACTATATCGCTCACAAGTACAATGTCGAACCACTCTAGTTCAATCAAAAATTTAAAATTCATATTTTAAAATAATTTTTATTTTTTGGTTATTACACACAATGCCCTAAAGGGAAAAATTCAGAAATGCATAAAAATTGTCTTAAATACTAATTATTAATTAAATATTAAAATTCTTACCATGTCTTATCTAGATTACTACATGTATTCTCATTAATGTAGAAGCAATTATTACACATGGGTGACATAGTTTGCAGGTGTTTGCGTTTATGTCAACAATGAACATCAACCCAATCGACAATGGCAAAAGTCAAAGTTTTTGGCCATGGTGGGCAAAGAATTTGACAGGCATAGGTATTTGTATTGACGATGTGGACTATTCTTATAAGCAATGATGTACATCAACGTTGTTGGCTATGACAAGTGATGCATCACATCCCCAGGGGCGGAACCAACCATGTTTAGATGGTGGGCAACTCAATACATAAATAATTATTTATTAAAAAATCTATATCATACATAATTCAAGATAAAATTATATATTTTATTATAATTGATGAATTGAGCAATGCTTACAAGCTTCTCAACCTATTTTATATTTGCTATAATATTGCATTATTAGTTTTTTTTTTTTTTTTGAATTATATCAATCTTGTTGATATCATATATACAAATCGAAGATCGAGGCCCAAGGCAAGTAGGAAGATTGTCACTATAAATTTTTATCCATTCTTTTCTCTTCAAATATCAATTCATTTATAAATCTTAAAAAATATGAGAAAACTCTAAATTTAAAGTAAATAGTTGGAAATCCCTAACCGTATCTCTATAGCTTGAATATCAATATGAACCGAGCTAAACCCAAAAAATATTAAAAAAAGAGCAAGAAATTATGAACAATTTTAATAGATTATTTATCAAAACTAAATTAATTGACCCACCTCAAGCAACACTTGTAAATAAGTGCCTTAGATTTCTGTTTCTGGTTTATCTTACTTTTGTGTTATTTCTTTGTCTCAATTTTTTAAAAGGGATTATTAATAACTTTGTATTTGATTAAAATTTTTTAAAAGGATTATTATTAACAAAATTTTTTTATTTTCTATTATCACCTCAAAAGATACTTTCAAGTTTTCTATCTGGACGAGAAAAATCTAAGACAAAGTATAGCATTCTCAAAAAAGTTGCTGCTTTTTTTCCCAAAATATGGGCAAATATAATATGAGAGCAAAATTAAACATATTTCTTCTATGATTGATTCAAAACTATATGCCCAAAACTCTAAGGTATAAGCAAAAAAAAAAAAAAAGTTCAATGCAATATGCTTCAATTTAGAATATACTTCATTAATTAAGCAGGGGGGGGGGGGGGGGGGGGGGGGGGGGGGGGGGGGGGGACTTTTTAGCCAATTAAGGCAAACTTGCACACACGCATTACATACACGAGCTTAGCTTTGAACCAAAGACCTCGTGGTTGAGAGTTTCGACTCCTAACCAACCGATCAAGCTAAGCTACATCTTGGTTCAAGCCTTACCCACAACTTCTTTGTTCCTACTCTAGAATGTCATGGATAAGAGATAAAGAGAAATGAATTGAGAGTATGGTGGTCCCCTACTAACCCTTAAGTTGCATGTCGTGTTTAGTGGATTTAGGATTTATATTACAATTTTACAAACAATAGATTAAATAGCGGAGGCATTATTGTTAATTGGACTTTATGATAATTAATTCAATTAGGAAATTAATTTATAAATGTTATAAAATTTTTAGGGTGTGCATTGAACTTGTATTTTTATTATGGGTATAATTTCTATGAGAAATTTCAATATTACCTTTTTAATATTTTGGACATTACATGATGAAGCGAGAAGCATCAGCGTTTGTGTGTGATGGTGTGCATCGATCTTATATTTGGTGGCATAAATCGATGTTATTAATGATGACAAACATCACTATTTGTGTTGATGGCATATATTGGCAATATAAAGGATGTAGTGTGCCAAATTGTTAGTGATGAAGTTACTAACAATTTGGCATGAATGATAGTCGATCAACAATTGCTTCACGATTGTGGAAGTGAGATCGCAATCAGGTGACGGTGAATTGGAGGATGTAAATAGGCAATAGTGATAATGAGCCCATAATTGAGCGGTTGCAAGTATATAGCTTTGGCCAAGTGATGACAATTAGGAGATGGAAAATGGGAAATAGTGATTGTTGGCTTAGAACGTCACACAAAATTCTAATGTTCTTCATATGTAGTAGCCTCTTTAATTTCAAGTCAAAGTTCAGGCTCATTATGTGAAGAATGAGTATATATTTATAATTTTTAGAGTGGAATTTGTTGTTCTTATGGCTAAAGTGTGACACATCCAGTTTCAGCATTTGGTTTAATCTATTGTGACCTAAATTGAAAAAAAAAGAAAATGTATGAACTTTTGTCTTTTGAACACTTTTGCATGTGTTTGAAAGTAATATGTGTGTATGAAAATGATCGGCATGTATTTTAGTGAGAGTTCCAAAGGTTTTAATGCATTTTAGAAAAATCAATATTTTTTCCTCTAAAGCGTTGCAATGTTGAGTTACTCTAGCACCTAGGTGGTGGATTTTTGAGCCAATTGGGCCAAACTCACACACACGCATCACATACATGAGCTTTGAACTCAATACCTCTTGATTGAGAGCTTTGAACCAACTATTTGGCACATTGATGCTATTGAAGTGCCGCAACTCTCGGGCAAAATGTTGGGGCTCTCAAATAATAATAATTTTCATATTTTATCAAAATTCACACCCTTGGGACATATTCCATAACACTTGCAAACATTTTCAAACATTAAAATACTTCCAAACACATGCAAATGAGTTCAAAACTCAAAAGTTTAAATATTTACTTTTTTCTAATCGGGTTAGAACAGGTCAATTCGGATGTTGAATCTGGAGGCGTCACATAGGTTGAGTCTTGAATATTTATGGTGCAAAATTTTAATTTTAGACAAGCTGCCTTTTTGTGATTGTATATAGACCAAAATCAAACACTTATGATTATAGTTGGAAATCTCATAACATCATTTGAGGGACCAAATAATCTCTAAGTCACATGTGCTTATAGTTAAAAGTGGCATCTCAATGAAAGAAATACGATAAACCCATGATCATTTACATAAAATATTATCAAGAAGTAAGATGCCTAAAAAATGGTATATGATCAAGAGGGTCAATACAAAATCAGATTGTCATATGTATAATTATGATTATATTAGAAATGTTCATAATTCCCTCTCCTTAAATCTATTAAGATTCAACATTTACACATTTTAAGAGGTTGCGATGAGACCCCGGGGGATTAAATATGAGAGAATTTTGAGTTTTTCTTGTCAACACCCAACATTAAAGCTTGCCATTGACATCCTTGTCAATGGTTGTCATAATCAGCATGGTTAACGCCAACATTGGCACTCGTTGTTGATAATAATGCTAACACTCTTCATTAGCATTAATACCGATGTGAATGAAGTCATCATCCGACATTGTCATTAATATTGATTTCTGTCTTTGCCAAGAAGGTTGTGGGCCATTGTTGCCAATAAGATTAACATCCATGATCAAAATTATTGTTAATACATATAATTGTCGTTAAGGCTAATGCCCACTGTTGACATTAATGTTGATGTCCATCATCATCAATAATACAAATGTTTGATGTTAAGACTATCATAGATACCTGATGTCAACATCAAAGTCATTTCCCACCACTCTAATAGTGGCAATGTAAGGTTACACTATTGCCTACACATAATGTCGATACCAACACCAATATTTGATATTGACACCAAAACACAACATTGACACAACACAAACACTCGACATCAACACCAATGTCAGACAACGTACAAACACCAATGTTTATTATTATTAATAAGTTTGACATACAATTCGACACTAATGCTAATGCACTTAATCACTAAAAAGGCATACAACCCGTTGTTGCTATCAAGGTTGATTAATGTTGACAACCATGCTGGTACCAGCATCAACACTCGTCAATGGTATCAATGCCCAACGTTTGCCTTTGCCAATCAGGTCCATGCTTGCCATAGAAACCAATGTTGATGCCCACCATTGTCAACAAGGCTAACACTTGCTGTCAACACTAAAGCTGACACCCACTATCAACAACAACAATGATACTGACTTTCTTTACTGAGGTTAATGCACATTGTCTTAATCATCGATCTTCCCTTTTATTATAAGAAAAGAAATTGAGCATATCATTAATGATGATTCAATGATATCTCCAACACCTCAATGCTCCTCCTAGATCCACCATTGAAGTCATATTCCAATTTTGTCTACTAGATTATACAATGCTTTAATAATTATGTTGAAGTGCATTTTATGTAGCTACAACTCACACAAGTGATTTCTACTAGGTTAACGCCTATTACTTAATCCTTTGATTATTTTTCATGTACAAAATCTAATATCATCTCTGTTGTTCTCAATTTATATTATTTATAAGAGTGATCGAGTGAAAATTTTAATGTTAAGATAATAAACTCTAATATCATCATGAATGTATACAATATGTCCTATTAAATAAATCCTTAAAATAAATATAAATTTCATGTAAAATATAAATTATATGGTTAATTATATTTATTTATTTTTATAGATAATTAACTTTATATATAAAGTTTTTGTATTTTTAAGAAGTGCACTTATCTCTTATATATTTAGCTCTTCATAAACGAATTAATACTAATATATTAGCGTAATTTTATAAATAACTGAAGGTTATATATACTATAATGTTTAACAAAAGAAAGATGTATATAATTTTAAAATATATAAAATTTATGTGTAGAGTATTGATTACTATAAAAATACATGTAATTAACATTAAATTATAAGTAATATCTTACTAATATTGTAAAATTTTACCGTTTAGCGCTAAACCGACTCCTGCTGCCTACCCGCCGAATACCCGATCCCTCACGCGCCAGTGGTACAGTCTCTCTAACACGAAAAACCCTAGCATTTGCTGGCATTGAGCTTCATGGGTTGAAATCCCTTTCTGCTTATTGAGTATCCGTCCCATCTCCCTCCTACAATCCGTCATGGAGAACGCCTATGCTAGATCTGTTATTGAGGTACATTGTCCTCTCTCTCTCTTCCTCTCCCCGCTGTTATTTGGACTCGAAAGTATGGTTTTGTCTATCATGGACCTGATCAGTGTATACGCGGCCGCCTTTTTAGGTGCTGGATGCTTTCGGCGTGGATCCAACCAAGGGTCTCACTGATCTTCAGGTATTGATTGTTTTCTCTCATGTTCTGGTGATGTTGCGCTAGCGGTTCATTTCTGGTCTTTGTTTGTTTCACCCTCACTGCATCTCTCTTCATTTATACAGGTTGCGGAGAATTCGAGAATATATGGCAAGAATGGTATGCATTATAATTTTTATTCTTTTCGTTTTGATCCACAGCCGTGCTGTATTTCCGGTTCATAGATATAATAGGCCCGCATACTTTATTGCTTCTAATGCTTTTAGGCACCCATTCAAAGCTTGGCTGTTGAGTTTAGTAGAACATTTCTCTTTTGGGTTGATTGCTTTTACCAATATATGTCAAGCATCATACTATTTATTGAAATATTTTGAGCGGAGTGTGGGAAATGTATTTTGTAATAAATTTCCCTAAATTTTTAAACACGGAGCATGGCAAGACAAATAAATGAAGTTTAAAGTTTATTTCCGACAAAGGAATTTTTGTTTCTTTGCGATGAAGTTGTTAAATGATTGGCCTTTAATTTCATGGTTATGCACGAATCACGGTGTGCACAAAAGGAGGCAGGAATAGCATCGGGAATAGGAAAATTGTTATTATATTTCATGGCATGGGGCATTAGACTGGCTTAACATTTAGAATTGGTTTTGTAATGGTGTAGCATGCATGTAGAGGTTAAATGCTTGGAGAAAAAATAAATTAAAGACGAAGGCAATGCCATGATCAAAATACATTTTTATGCTCAAAAGGGAATTTTTTCGATAATGCTTGAAAGCTCAATTATGATGTGCAACTTGACACATTCGATTATCTTTCGCAACCATGTGACTAATAAATCAAAGGGATTTGGCACATGGTTGCTTCATTTGTGCACGGAAACTTTCCATCTTATTTCCTTCGAAATGCATGAGATCCATCTTGCATGAAACAACATATTGTGTTGAAAATTAGGCACAATCATAAGCATCACTTGTAAGCGTTACATCATGCATGGTGTCGACGGAAAACTGAGATTTCACGTCGAAATAATAAGCCGGCATATGCTCATGATAAGACCTTCAGGTCGTCTTTTCAACAACGATATTCAATATTCTTCTTTTCAATGGTGATATTCAATATTCTTCTTTTCAATAACGATATTTGGTATTTGATGTTTGTATTTGTATTAACGATATTCAATATTCGATATCCATCAATATCATGAAGTTATATTTGTATTTGACTCTCAAATTTCTTTTTTGAACTTATAATATATTCATTCTTTTAAATAAAATAAATTTATAATCAGTATTTCATATTTAGAATTTGATATTCATCTATAGAGAAATTTTATTCAAGCAGAGATAAGAAGTCGTATGAGTAAGATTTAAAATATATATATATATATATATATATATATATATGAGTAAAATTTAAAAATTTAAAAAAACTCATTACTTTAAAATATGTACAAGTACAAAACTGTATAGAAGAAAGAAAAAATAGAGTAAAAAGGTACAAATTAGTTAGTGGTGGCACATTTCATCACTATTATCGCTATTTTTTCTTCGTTGGAGCTTGGTTCTGCCATCAAAGTTTTTGAAGTCCATTATCTTAATGTATAAGAGGGAGGACTTTCTTTTCCACTAGTTTATCAAGAAAAATTCACTGCTTCCATGATCTTTGAAGACAACATTTCTTTGTACTAGGCTTTTGGGTTAATGTCTTGATGAACTTGTCATCTATGATGCAATTTATCTCATTTCCTTGCACTAACTTGCCTTGTTATTTGAGCTTGGCATTTCATTTATGGACTTCCAAATATCATCTTTTCTATTCTACATTGGAAGTGCTCATTACCCGAGTATTATCTTTCTAAAAAAATATTATCTTTCAACTTCTTGGCTGCCGCCTCAGCCACTTCTTTTCTGGCCTTCTAGTCCCCCTTCAATATTTTATTTTCGTATTTTGTTTCATCATTTTGGGAGGCATTTTTTTTGAGTAAGTTGCCATTATGTAATTGTACTGCTAGCTGACCATATTCGCTTTTGTTATCGCTTAGTAAAATAGACCGGTCATAATATCATTCATCTTTTTGTGTTGAGATCATAAGCTTTTGAAGAATACTAGTTGTCTAGTATTGCAGGGTCAGCAATAAAATAATTAATCTTGATGACAGTTCTTTATTAAAAAAACAATGCCTTCTTTGTTGTTGGTGGAGAAATTGGCATCTCACCACATATTTTTGTAGGAAATGTTTGTTTCTTTAGTGTAGGTGGTGCATCGATTTTTTTTTCTTTACCCTGGGCTTCTTCAGGGACTTATTGGACTTGTTCCTTTCCTCTTGCCTTTGCAACCTCCTCATTTGAATGTCGTTTGTGCTTGATGTCGGCTAAGAAGTAGAGAACTTGTCGGTGTTGGAGACTTGGACTAACGGGTAGCGGCCTAGCGGGAGACTTTGGAGGATTTCTCCCCTTGTCATGATGATTAACTTCTTTAGATATAGAGTCAACCTCCTCTTCATCCTCAATTCATATTTAATAATTTCAACATCGGAATCTCTTTTTGATTTTTGCTGAATCTAATTGGAGACTTTAGTTGCTGAATTCCCCTTATGAAGGGGAGATCATTCTCGTCCTCATCCCCTTTATTGGTTGCCTGCCCAAGGAACTGGCCTGTTTGGGTTCTAAAGGAGGGATTAATGTTGCAACATTAAAAAAATTGAAAATAAAGGAAATATTCAGGGAACTCAACTACATAATTCATCATACTGTATTCATCCTCTAGAACTCAGCGTAATGCAGAAAATTCAAAGTAACAAAAAGTAGAAACTTAGGAGCTAGTATTAACTCCAACAGATTATAATTGATGCATGTCTCCACTTTCTAATCGAGGAATTCATCTCAGTGAGGTGGGCGTGATTATATTTGCCTAAGAGAGGAATCTGAGATCTCTATACTAGGAAGGGAAGCAACTTGGTTGAAATTGACCACCTCTTGGCCAACTTCATGAAACATAATATATGTTTCAATTCTTAATTTTATTCTCCAGTGTGACTATCTTGATGTAGTTGGAGAAGAATGAATGAAGCCGTCTTTAATTGTCTTTACAGAGAAGAGATGACAAAAATGTAGAATTGACCACGAGACTAGTGTAATTATACTCATTAAACTATTTGGCATGATTTAAGCGGGTATGGTTCCGAAGAAATTCATGATGTCAATGAGCTTTTGACATAGCAGGAAGCGAAGGTTGAGTGTGAACTGATCTTGGTAGTAGCAAAGTTTGTTCCACACTATAGTGTTTGAGTACTCACCTTGATCTGTTACATGAACTTGATAGGAACTGTAGAAAATGCATTTTAGTTGTATCAAATTTAAGTTCGCCTTTGATAGCTTTGTGGGAGAAGACGATGAATAAATAATGAAAGCTTCATTGCTTTTCTTGAAGGAAGACATTGCAAATGAGGAAGTTAGAGCAAGAGAAAGTTGTACAGGAGAACGGAAGAAGCAGTTATAAAGACTTAATGGAATAGGAAGTGTAAATAGTTAAATTGAACTGTGCATCTCTATTTATAACTTCAAAGCATAATGATATTGAAGTCATGTCACATTTGCATTAAGCCCATGCCTTTTAAATTTATAATTTGAATTTTAATTTCTTATGTTATGATAACAATGATTATTCTAATATTTGTTAATTAAAAAAACTATATAATCACATCAAACATCAATACATTAAAAAAAGAAATGAAGCTTTCATTCATTCAATAGAAATTACAGTTGCCATCCAGCCAGTACAAAGAGTGACTTCTAGTTGGCCCTTGAAAAAAAGAAGAGAGTCAAAGACAAATTGAAGAGAAGGATTAGCGGACAATGCCTCAGTATAGTTGGTGAATGATACATTCGTTTTGTCGACTATTCGTTGAAGTTGGACTTTTTTGGTTCATACTTGTCCTTTATAGTAGCCATTGACAACTTTAACAGACAATTCGTCAACCCTTTGTGAGAGCACCACTTCAAAAAACTTTTTGGGAGTTTTGAAGTGGTTGAAGCGGCACTATGTACATCCTGGGAGCACTCTATCATATTTGAAGTTAATGTCTTCACCTTATCCATGTTCAGCCTAGAAAATTTTTTCATGATCTCTTGAACCCTGGTGAGTAAGTTGGAAGGTGCCTTGGGATCATTCTTTTTTGCCAACTTGGCCAAAGCAGAGTCCGGAAGAAAAAGAATTTCATCCAGAAAATTTGAAGTAGACTTCTCACTAAGTTCAAATATAAAATTTTATCCATGGAGGAGTTGAAGACTAAAATATTTTCATTAAGTTCACTCATAGAGAAAATAATTGCATTAAAGTCAATTAGTATAATCAAATTTACACAAATTATTATATTACTTTTTTTAAATTTTTTTTCTTCAAAATTTACCTTCTTTCTCAATTTAACTTTAGCTAAGTGAAGAGTAGTCATTGGTGGATCAATATCTTTTTCAACATCAACAGGAGAGAACGAGTGCTGATCGACCAATGGCTTTGACGAGGCAACAAGCTCTCGATATTGCTCTTTGACTTTGTTTCCATTATTTTTATCTTCTTCTTCTTCTCAGAAGAAGTTTTCGCTTTATTTCTTTTGCCAAATAGTCTTGAAATTATATAATCATTGGAAATGCTGATTTAATCCTTCAGAATTTCCATATTTTATAGGGATAGGTGATTGCAGAGCTGAAAGGCAAGGAATTGATTTAGAAGTGTTTGAATGGGAAATGATAATCTCACATTTATAGGCAATATTGATGATATGGATAAAATGGCAATGTTAGAAGTCAACATCAAGTTGATTGACTAAAATCTAAGTATCTAACATTAAAATAAATATTTATGTTGGCTTTATGATTAATAAATGAAGAATATTTTTATATTATCTTATTTTTTTATAGTAAACTTTCAAAGATATAGATAATTGAGAATTTAAATGTGCATTCAAATTTCTAGAAAATCATGCTCAAGTCAAATCAAGCCAGTTCAAGCTAAGGTAGTTCAAGCTAAGGTAGCTCAGTCTGTTGGATTTAGCTTAAAAGAGACCAACTACTTTATAAGAGAACTCATTTCAACCAGGTGATTATGATCAACAAACTTGTACTTGTTACATAAGTATGATTTATCAGCCGACTATAACAACTACTCGTAGAAGGACAAATTCCAAATGCAAATTCCAAATTTAAATTATTGATCGACTACTTGGCTATTTGACTATCAATACATATTAACTCAACGACTACTTAAGAGCTTGGCAGAAGACTTCATCAAGTCTGACATTTCGATTGGTCTTTTTTTTTTTTTTGGGATTTTTGTTATAACCATGTATGTAGCTAATTCTATAATGCTCAAGTCTCAACTCAAATTTATAAATAGAGGGTCGAGGGGTGAGCATAGTTTACACAATTTTCTGTAATCAAGTTTAATTTATAGAATTTTAGAATTTCTTACTTTAGAATTTTTTCTCTCTCTCTCTGTATTTCTCTCTTGGTTTTTTTCACTCAGTTTTCTCACTTTGGTTGGATGTGATTTGTTGACAATTCTGAATTCAACATTTGCTTTTTGATGATTTTTTAAGTGAACATGGTGGCATAAGGGGGCAATTAGCATGACATTACATGGTGGTTCATTGCATGTCTTTGAAGGTTGGTCCACTAGCAAACAAGTTTAGTGTACTAGAAGTTAGAATGTTGAGGTGCATGGTAAAAAATGAGAATGACAGTGCAAATTATTTTAGTCATGTGAATGTCAAATTATAAGCTATTAATAGCAGGTATAAATTGATATAGTTGAACTCAGGTTGGCCTTCACTGTAGTTGTTTTAATTTCTTAAAAGGAGATCCAAAGGTGGATATTAACTAATGAATGATGAATAAGATTTATGGATCTAAACCTAGGAAAATAGTTTAGAATGATGGTTGTAATTGAGATGATTAGGCGTTTGAGAATACATTGCACATTTCACAATTCAACATGCATGAAAGTTGAGAGGGTTAGGCCAAAGTTATAGAAGCCTGACTTTGTTAAAAGATTTCATTTAAAATAATGTTATCTCTAGATGTTGGTCTTAATTTGAATGAATGGTGAAGAAGAATCTATAAATCCAAACCTAAGTGTGAGTAATTGGAGAAGGATGATGATGATGATTGACCTTCCACTTGAAAAATACAGACTTTTTTTGAATGTAATAATTAGTTGTCTTTTTTACTAGAAGTTTCTAGAATGTTTTTTAGCATTTTGCATTTTGCATTTTGCAAAGTAAAACAGCCACTTCATGCTTGAAATAACAATAGGATTCTAGTTGTCTTATAGAATGTTGATTCAGTTTATATCCTTGCCAAGATTTTTACAAGATCATTTTTGAAATTGCATTAGCTGATAATCTGATTGGCTTGCTAACATTGTTACTAGCTTTGAGATTTTAATTTCAGGGTGCAATACCTTAATTCGTTTCCCTTTTTTTAATGCTCTTTTGGAACAATCTTTTTGAGTAGCTAGAACATAACTTGTTCTTTTTTACAGTAATATTTATGTTGATACTTTGTTTTTTATGCAACTTTAACTCTACTAATTAGTCAGATTTTACTAACGTGCAAAAACTTGAATATTTTCATTGACGTGTGCCCTTGCCATTGTTCCTTTTTTTCTCAGCTGTTTTAGTTAGTTTTTTTTTTGGTTATGTTATTTTGTTCCATTTGAGCTTTCCACTGACTACCTTATTTTATTTTGCATATTTTTCTCTGACAGTGCTCCCTCAAGAAGAAAGTAAGTGATTCTATAATGTTATTTTCTTTTATCTTTTCAATGAATATCCTCCATGATTTTTCCTTAATAAGTTGCTTAAATATGATCACATTTCATATATGTGCTAGAAACATTGACCTTTCTTCAAAATTATCTATGATAAAGAATGTGTTATGGACAAAAAATGTTACAGTTTATGCAAATTCAAATTGCCTTCGCTTTCTCTTGAGCTATTAATGAGTATATTGCATTACTTCATGTGAATTTTGCTTCAACCGTAATATTTTAAATATGAAACGGCTGTTAAATTTATTATGATAACCATGAGTGCATTTTGTTTGCTTTTGATCCCTCTTAGTTGTATACTTGTATGTCAAAATGGTATAGTACAACGTGTTTCAACCTTGTCTTTATATTAAGCATTTCATTTTTGATACTATGCATCCTAATTTTTAAAATCAATTTGTTAGACTGGTCCAACCGGTCCCATAGGGACCAGCTTACGGGAAACAGTGGGACGTATCCGCCTCCTATATGCACCGATCCTTTCTTTCTCTCTTTGCCGCCGCCCGTCTTGGAATAAACAAAAACCAGTCCATTAGGGACCGGTCTAACAATACCTCCCTCCCAAAGAATCACCTTGTCCTTAAGGTGAAAACTAGAAAACTAATGTTTCACTATCTCGTATGGCTCCCACGTGACATCGTAATCCGAGAGACTCTTCCACTTGATCAACACTCACTTAGTTCCGTCTTCTCTCTGGCGAACCCCTATCAAGTCCAAGGGTTCTAAAATCACATCGAAATCCTCAGTGAGTGTCACCGGTAACTCCGAACTGGCTGTATATTCTCCAATGGTCCTTCTCAATTGAGATACATGGAAAACATGATGTATAGTCGTCGTTGGTGATAGTTTCAGCCGATATGCCACCGCTTCAATCTTCTTCAATATCTCATAAGGCCCAAAGTACCTTGGAGCAAGCTTCTCAATCCTCCGGTTGGTGACTGTCTTTTGCATGTAAGGTCGGAGTTTCAAAAACACCCTTTCCCCTTCCTCGAATTGTATGTCTTTCCTATGCCCATTAGCATATTTCTTCATAATCTGTTGATCTCTCAGAAGATGCCCCTTCAGCTCCTCCAACACCTTGTCTCACTCCTCCAAAGTATTCTACTAACGAAATTGGAGTGTTGCTATATCCATAATGCACCAAGTGAGGTGGATATCTTTCGTACAACACCTTGAATGGGGTAATCTGAGAAGCAGAATGATAAGAGTTGTACCAATACTCAGCCCATGATAGCCATTTGACCCATAGCTTGAGTGTCTCCGACAAAAAGCATATCAGGTATGTTTTCAAGCTCATATTGACCACTTGTTTGGCCATCCGTTTGTGGGTGGTAGGCGGTGCTCCTTTTCAATACTGTCCCATGTAATCTGAACAACTCTCTCCAGAAATGACTGAGGAACACCTTATCTTTGTCGGATACTATCGCCTCTAGTACTCAGTGCAGTCTGACCATCTCTCTAATGAAAGTTGATGCCACCGCGGTGTATGGATGTTGCAGGGGAATGAAATGAGCATACTTGCTCAATCGATCTACCACCACTAGAATCACCATGAAGCTTTCTGAACGGGGTAACCCATTTATGAAATTCATGGATACCTCCTCCCATACCCGTCCTGGTAAAGCCAATGGCTATTGTAATCCTCCTAGAGACATGACCAAATACTTGTTCCTCTGACAGACCTCACATCTGGCTACCATATCCTCCACATTCTTATGCATTCCTTTCCAGTACAACTCTGATGCTAGTATCATATATGTCTTGTGCATCCCCAAATGACTCCCTACAATGCTCCCATGAAACTCCTGGAGTAAGTGTGGAATGTGGACTGATGTCGTAGGCATCACAAAACTCCCTTGGTACAACAGTGTCTCCCCTTCCAATGAATACCCCGACTAGCTAGTCCCTTCCCTCAGTAAATCAGCTCTGATTTTTTTAAACTATTCATCTTTGGCACTCTCCTCCTTGATGGCCTCTCAATCTAACATCAATGGGATTAATACTGCCGTCGCTTGCAACTCTCCCATACAGCTGGGCAAGGTGTTTGTCGCCTTGTTCTTTGCTCCTAGCCTGTATTGGATTTCAAAGTCATACCCTAGCAATTTGGACAACCACTTCTGATGCTCCTTTTTCACCATCCGCTACTCCAACAAGTATTTCAGGCTTTGCTGGTCCGTTCTGACAATGAAATGCCTACCTAATTGGTATGGCCGCCACTTTTGGATGGCTAATACGATGGCCATGAGCTTCCGCTCATAGACTGATTTCAACTTGGCTCTTGCTGTCAACACTTGGCTGAAATAGACAATATGTCGATGATTTTGCATGAGCACTGCCCCTGATCCATATCCTTAAGCATCTATCTCCACTATGAAGATCTAAGTGAAATCTGGTAGAGCTAAGACTAGTATAGTAGTCATTAACCTTCTTCAAACTCTCAAAAGCTATTGTAGCTGCCTCCCCTCATAGGAATCCATCATTCTTCAATTGTTATGTTAGTGGCCATGCTATGATGCTGTACCCTTTCACGAACCTCCTATAGTATCCTGTCAGTCCTAAAAATTCTCTCAGCTCCTTTAGATTCTTAGGTAATGACCATCTCAACATAGCCTCAATTTTTGACTGATCTACTACATCCCCCTCTTTGGACATAATATGTCCCAAATACTCCACACCGGTCTGAGCAAAACAACACTTCTTCAAGTTGTCCCTTAGCTGATGCTCCTGTGACACCTCTAGCACCCTCCTCAAGTGTTCCCACTGCTCCTCCTCTGTCATGCTGTAAACTAGGATATCATCAAAGAACACTAAGACAAATCGCCTGTGATATGGTTTGAAGATCTTATTCATGAGAGATTGGAATGTGACTAGGGCGTTAGTGAGGCCAAAAAGCATCACTGGGAACTCATAATGCCCCTCATGAGTTCTGAAAGCAGTATTGGACACATCTTCCTTCTTCATTCTGATCTGATGATATCCTGACTTCAAATCTATCTTGGTGAAGATCACTGCCCCACTCAACTCATCTAATATCTCATCAATCACTGGTATATGAAACTTGTCTGGCGCAATCTCCTTATTTACCGCCCTATAGTTCACACAAAATCTCCAGTTGCCATTCTTTTTCTTAATAAGTAACACTGGACTAGAAAAAAGACTAACATTGGGCCTGATAATCCCCGCCTCCAGCATTTCTCTTATCAACTTCTCAATCTCATACTTCTGAAATTGAGGATAGCGGTAAGGTCTGACTTTGATGGGTGATACACCTTCCCTCAAAAGGTGATAGCATGCTCCTGCTCTCATGGTGGGGGCAATCCCTGAGGTGGCTAAAAAACCTCATGGAATTGCTGATTCAACGAGCGTACTGAGAGAGGCATATCTCCTCCCTCCTCCAACCTGACTTCCTCCAGTCTTTGCAGCTCCACTAAAAAGCCTTTCCCCACCTCTTGTATACTTCTTACCATGGTTTTGAGAGATACCAAGGCTTTGGAGAGCCCCGCATCTTCCATGATCACCACCCTCCTTCTAGCCACCAATAACTCCATCGTGAGTGCTCCCCAATTAACCTTGGTGTCCCCCAAGGTCTGTAACCACTTCATCCCCAGGATAACATCTGTAATTTCTAACTCTAGTGGGAGAAAATACTCCCTCACATGAATCCCTTATATGGTCAACATCACTCTACAAATCCCTTGGCCTTTCTCCACCTTCCTCGTACCTATCATCACCTTATAATAGCTGGTGTTCACCAATTTCACTCCCAGTTGGTCGACGACCTGAGTGAATATGAAATTGTGGGTAACCCCACTGTCAATCAGTTTCACCACCTCCCTGTCCTCTATCTCTCCATTTACCTTCATGGTATGATTCGTAGTGAATCCTACCTCAGAGTTTAGGAAAACCTCAGTAAGGTCCAGATGTAGCTTCTCTTATATCTTTTCCACTACCTCCCCCTCGCCTCCCTCCTCAGTTTTCTCGTCATTATAGACAGTGAGAACCTAAAAAGTTCTGTCCGTACACCTATGCCATGGAGTATACTTTTCATCGCACCTAAAATATAACCCCTTAGCCCTCTTCTCCTGCACCTCCTTTGCCGCCAGCCTCTTGAAATTTCCCCCACTACCTCCTCCTATTGGCTTCTCCCTAATGGTCTCACGAAACCCTCCTGCTGCCAGACCCTTGGGTGCTAAAAGAGTTGTCGTCGTCTTATAGGAGCCTCCTGAACTGTTGCTCCTAGCTCCCTTCTCATGATCCCTATGATTCTCCACCAACTGTGCCAACTCTATGACCTCTCCCTAGTCACGAGGCCTCATGACCTTCTCTGCAGCTCTGATATCTGATTTGAGCCCCTTCAGGAAGTTCCCCTCCAATGCCGTCTCTGAAAAACGCTCCACCCGACTAGCCAGATGCTCAAACTGCTCACGGTAGTCTATTACTGATCCTTGCTGCATGAGTGCAAATAATTGCTCATAAAAGTCTCCTCCCCTGTCGGTTTGGAAACATTCTAATAAACAATCTTTCAACTCTCTCCAGCTCCATAGGGGTCTCCTTTGGTCTCTCCACTGGTACTATTATAGCGCCTTCCCCACCAAACATAGGTCGGCTGCTATTAACTTCTCTTCCTTCGTCAACCCATTAACGGCGAAATACCTTTCCACCTTATAGATCCACCCATGTGCATCATCCCTCTTGAAAATGTGCATCTTCAGCTTCCTCACATTCTGATCTCCCCCGTTTCCCCTTATTCCTCCATAGTTTCCCCTTTCCCTAGTGCTTGGCTCTCCCCAAGTCTCCTGATCTTCCATCCCCCTTTCATACTCATAACCTCCTTTGAATTCCCCTCCTTCCTTCAAAATCAGCAACTTGGCGGCCATAATTTTCTTCCCTACGTTCACAATCAGCACCCCTGCCCTCCATACCCATGCCTTTCTCCAAACCTACCTCCTCTATCCTCCCTCTAGAAAGGCTCTATATGGGGTCTTCTCCTTTCTCTCTCTACAATCTCCACTTTGTTTTCGTCCATACAAATTTTGAAATTCGTATTCTTTCCTTCTGGTTCTTTCGCCCATGAAGCTGCTATTTGGTTGTGGATTTCCAAGTTCTTGTTTATCATATCCCATAAATCATCTACTTGCCATTCCATGGAGGAAATTATGCCCTCCACCGTTGTCTTTTTCTGATTCATTTCCTCTTCCAAGCGTTCCTCTAACCCGTCTATTTTCTTGGCCGCCATAAAACTAAATTTCTGAATATTGCTCCCCAAAATCAGCAAAAATTCCTTCTTCTGAATAAATTTTCACCGCTAAAATTTAAAAAAAAAAAGTCCACAACGGTCAGCGAATAAACTCACAAAATCTGACGGGGATCACACCAAAAACAATAGTTTTATAGAAGAAATCAACGGAACAAAGAGCAACAATATACAATTGATTCTCTAATCGAGAGGAGGATCGTTCTCTCCCAATCCTTAGACGAAGCTAAGGCCCAAGATACCAAGAAGAAAACTCCCACCAGAACACAATAATAAAAAGCATAACCCTAACCCTAATTCCCTCATCCTACTTAAAGCATATAATTAATTAATCAATCCAAAATTACTACAGAGCCCTTGCTGCCCCTCCTTTCCCTTCAAGGAGTTTGAATTTGAATTCTTAGTGGACCCCACTCCTCTCTCTCTCTCTCTTTGCCGCCGCCCCTCCTGGAATAAACAAAAACCGGTCCACTAGGGACCGGTTGTAGTTGGATTGGTCTAACACTATCATGTACAATTGGGAGTGAAAGAGGAGTTGGTTTTACGAAGGAATCAGAATATTTAGTCAGTTCGGAAGTTCTTCTTTCTATTTTAAAATTTGTTTGATTGACTGTGCTGTTTGCTCGAGTAAGTTACTTTTAGGTCCTATAGTTATGAATTCAGTAAGCTTATTTTTTTGCACGAGGCCTAGTAATTTTTGGTTTCATTCTCTTAAAATTATTTTAATGTAAAGTTTCATATGGTTCTCCTTTCTTTTGTTTTGCACTATGTCCTGCATTTATACTGATATTTTGTTGTTTTTGCCTTTTTTAGTCCCCAAAAGTATCTTAAAATTTTAGTTAGTGGGCGTCATAGATTGTACTTTTCAGAACTCAAGGTGCTAGCTTATCATATCTTAGAGGGACCACATAATCCTTGCGAAGATGGCCAACGCTTTCAATTTTTTAGATTTAGTGGCAACTGACTGAAACCATTAAATGTTTGCCTATATTAATTTTTTATCCGAAGGTTAAGAAACCGTAAATTTCTGATGTATAGTTGCCCAATTGGTTACCAGGCCTAACTTCTTTGACGTAGATGTAGTTTCTTCGTCATTTGTAGTCATGTTCTGCCATAAAACTCTCTAAAACATGCCATTCAAGCTTAGAACTATTCTTTCTCTGTGTGCATTAACTTCTCTTGTAATGATTGATTTTGGGAATCTTTCCTATTCTTTCTCTTTGAATCACATGTCTATAAAGCTAGTAAGTATTGTGGCATGAACTTTAATTACCTAAATGGAAAGGCTTGCTCATCAGACAACTCTGAAGTTAAGTTCTTTATGAGAGGTTCAACTTTGACAATAACAAGGATTTTGCTTCTTAAATCATTAATCATGAACTTGCTGCTATCCTTACTCCGTATTTATGGTTTTCTTTAAATCTGCCCAATCTCATTTCTTTACAGAAATTTTGAATTCTAAAAGTTCATATTGCTTGCAGGTAACCCCTTTTGGAAATTAATTCTTAAGCAGTTTGATGATTTGCTCGTTAGAATATTGATTGCAGCTGCCATTATATCATTTGTTTTGGCTTTGATTAATGGCGAGACAGGCCTATCAGCTTTTCTGGAACCTTCTGTAAGAGAAATTCTTCTTTTAACATTGTTCTTATATGGGGACACTTATTAACTTTAGGTTGTTTTAGTTGAATGTCCTGTCAAATAGTATTTTTGCTGTATTAATATGTGTCTGTGCCGATATGCTCTCTGGTTTTATTTGTAATACCTGATATTTTGAAATATGTAGAGGCTGTTTGATTAGCTAAAAATGGAATGCAGTATAAAAGAGATACTTTGGGAGTTATTTGGATGAGTGTAAAGTAAATGTTGGTGAATACTTTTTTTTGTTTGGTTTGAAGTGAATGAATGTAGTGTAAAGTCCCAAGATGGTGGTCGGCGGTGGTGGCTGGCGGCGGGCGGCGGCGGTGGTGGATGCCGGCGGAGGTGGTGGCGGCTTGCTTATTCTTGCTCACTAGGCGAGTTTGGTTTACCTAAAAAATGAACTAAAATAGTTTACACTACATTTACTTTGCATTCCTTTTTCTTCCAATAAAAAAACCAATATTTTCAAAACCCGAGCATTTGAAATATTTTACACCCATTTTACTCCCAACCAAACAACCCTTTGGTAAAATTGGTATTCTGTAGTTTTGGCAGAAATAAATTTTTTGGCTACTAAGTATTTCAGACTCAGGGTACCCTTGCGAAATTTCAGATTGGGTGAAAAATGGCTAAGGGGCTAAAAGCTTTCTACTTTTTAATAGAAATGGAAAACCGGAAGTTTTAGATAGATGGATTGTCTAATTAAAAAAGTTTTGGACCCAAAATAGTGAGATTTAGGTGTGAAAATATATAATATTATTTAAAAATGGACTTGTGATTTTAACAATTTATGATGTTAGCGTTTCAATTTTAAAAAATGATCTCAACCATGCTTTGAATTTACCAATTTTAAATGCTTATCTTTGAATTCTACGGGTTGAATAAATTCTAAGAGTTTTAATTCAAAGCATAAAATTACTTTTATTGTGTTGTAATTAGATCATGCATGTATGAAGTGTAAAAAACTAAAAATAGTCATGGGAATACCAAGAGTTAATTCTGGTTGTGTAGTGATAATTGTTTAATTTTGTTATAAATTTTTATTTATAGTTGTATTATTTCTATAATATTCCTGAAGCTTATATATGCCCATGATATCATTTTGGAATTGTAAGTCCTATATGAAAACACCTCAAAATACTATTTTTATTGTCTAAATTTTTAAGTCATTTTATTTCTTCTTATTGTTAGTCATTCCATTTTAGTCCACGTTTTACTTGCGTATCTTTTATTTTTCAATTGTTTTATATGTTATTAAAATAATTATTATGAAATTAATTATAATTTGTAAATGATATATTCTACTTTTGAATCTTAAAAGCAAAAATTGTATTTAATTGTTTTTTTTCTTAATAATTCTATCATCTAGTTTTAATTTAATTTAAAATAAGTGTTGTTCATTTATTTGATCCAAAATTTGTCTTTTTATTGATTTATCGTTTAGACGTTATAAATGTTTGAGCTGTTCGCTATTTAATGAACATCTTTATTTTCAATGTAAATGAAATCAATTATTGATGGCTTTAATTGTGTCGGTTAATTAATCAGTTCATTGCATTAGCCAACGTCTTAAATATGTATCCATTTTATTTCCCATTTTAGCATATCGTTACTTATTTTTAGTTATGTTACTCATTTAATATTCTTAGACTTTCTTATGTTTTTTTTGATGATTTTAAGTGTTTTAAACCTTTAAATAGTCTACAAACAAAGTGATAATTAAAAAAAAAGAAAAATGAAATGAAACCTCAAAGTTGTAAGAGAAAGCTATGCATTAAAATAAATATGCGATAACAGTAGATATGTTTTTCCATTGTCTTTAAACTTATCATATGTGGGATGTCACCATCTTTACTTTATGGAAAAAAAGGGCTATAAATAGTAATACCTCATCTATTAAAAAATTTTATAATAGACTATCTTCTGTATTGATATATATATTTTAATTATTTTTTAATTATTTTTATTCTGTATTGATATTCTTATTCAAAATATTATATGCAGTATAAGGTTAATAAATTTGAATATCCAGTCATCATCAAAGCTTCTGTTGAATTATATATTACAATTCTTGTGTTAGTCATTTTACCTACAAATAATCAAATTGAGATAATTTAATTATAATTTCAGTGACGGAAAAGCTTTAATAGCAACAAAAAAAAGGAATTCACTTAGTTTTGTGTTTTTAAATTAACTTAATTTAAATCATATAAAAATAATCTGAAGCTACATTTTCATCATTATACCGATGTAGGAATAAAATACTGGTGATTATAATTAAATCATGAAACACTTTGTTGGATATGAGAGATTGTTCTACATGCTAGCTTTAGATTAGGAAATTGATTTAGAAAAATCCGCCTCCGTAGAGCACATATTGCCATCAAATAAGATTCATTGTGCAATATGCCCAAATAAGATATTAATTTAGAAATTATTTAAGTATATTTTTCATTTTAATAAATGCATTTAAAATGTATATATGAATACTTTTATTCAAAAAATATTAGATTATTTTCCAATCTTTTAATACTTTGATATTATGTTTAAAGTTTCTATTCTCTCTCATTTTAACATCTAATCTCCTAATCTAATTGCTTTTCAAGCATATTTAATATTATATTCTATGAGTTGCTAATTTCTATATGAATATAGTAATTTGACATTTATTTTTATGAAAAATTAAATTACAATTTTCTCTTATGTCAAATATATTTTGTATTTAATTTTTATAGATTGATGATATTGAAGTGTTATAAATATAAATGGTTTTAAATAATCAAATTATTTCATAATTGTAAACTTAACAACAATTCTTGGAAAAGTTTAAATTCTTTGAAAAATTTAAATTCCTGTACTTAGGACATGCATATTTTTATGATTGATTAGCAAATAGGGTGAATCGAGCACATTAATATTATCATATAGGAGGGTGCGTTTGATATCCAAAAACTACTTAGCAATAATTAAACAAGTTGGTAATATTTGATATGATTCCTATTTTTTATGTTTGAATCCAAGTATTGGTGTAAGAAGCATTCTACCGTAAGATTAGTAGTTCTGGATTTTTAAGAATAGGTGGTGTCTTACTCTGCAACAATTTAGATCTTAGAGGCTTTCGAGTTATATTTTGAATTGAAATAAATTGTTGCAAATGGGGAGCGGTTCAATTGCTAAGTGCAATTTTCTTTTCTCCTGGGCCAAACCTAGGGGTTGCTCGATCCATTTGCTTGAGCAACCAACCTTATTTGATGCCCCATGCTTCCTTTTTCCCAAATGAAGGTGAAGGGATAAAGACCTTGGCATTCAGTGGCTATTGACCACTACACAGGGTAACAGTTGAGTTTAGTCAATCTCATGCCCTTTAAGGTATAGAGAGGTTGAAAACTGCTTCAGAGCTTGAAGCTATAGGAAGTCAATACCTCCATCACTGAATGCGAATATAATATCATCCTTTCTATCTCATCCTTTGAGCTTATAAATAGTGAAAAACTTCTTTAGGGTTCAAACTTGCAGGATATATGGTCGAACCTATCTTGGGAGTCTGAGACCTAGAGTTTGGAGAGGTGAAATAAAAGAGTATTTCCTACCTATTGGAATGTGAAATGACTGCTATTAGATCAAGAAAAGAAGAGGGAAGCGGCCTTTAGGTATGATAGGTTTAGATGGAGGAAGAAGAAGAAGAGGAGAGAGGGAAAGCTGCCAAAAAGTTCTGGAGAAAGCATACAAAGATATGAAGAAATTTGAAAAACTTAATTAACCATTTCCTCATTTGAGCTCAAATTGACCACTTTTTGATTGATGGTTAAGGTGGAAAAAGAAGGGATAAAGAGAGAAAGTGCTTGAAAATTACTTAAAAAAACATGACAAATAGTTAGTTTATCAAACATTTTTTCTAGTCAAAACAAGTTTCAATTGAATGTTTTTTGGTAAGTGATTCCATCCTTTTAAATATCAAGTTATTTTTTCATTTATTTGACTTTCGTGATTTGTTCAGTAATTAGTTGTGGGGAGCATATTTAGCCGCATTATTTTTTTTTTTTTTGAAAATGGTGATTGATAAATCCCAAAGCATGTAGCTCGAATATGTAATCTTGGAGAAACAACTTTCTACTTCAATCATTGGGCCACCAATTATTTCTGCCTAACCATATTCCTGCACTTGTTGATTACTTGAGCATATATTCATTTGATCAGATTCTCTTGAAGTTCAACGTTGTCCCATAAATGTTTTATGTGGTTCCTTAATGAGGCTTTGTGTAAAAAATCATCAAGATTATTTCTGATATTCTATCAAACACATTAGATAGAGATATGGTACCTTCATAGAAGAGAGGATTCTAGGAATTTGATGTGGAAGTTGAGAAATCAAGTAATTTGAAACTTAGCTCTGTATGACCTAATGTTGCTAGTTTTCAATTAGACTAGATTTGATTATATTGTGTGTTTAAATGGACACCCGATGGAGCTTATTGTACATGAATGCCTGCGATTCCCTAGAATGTGTTTCCTAATGTCATTGACATCATGATTGCATACAAAATTTGTTCAGTGTTCCATGTTTCTCTGTTATTTTCGGAAGGATTATTAATTTGATTATCATAAATATGGAAGTCTCCTACCGAGACGCGAGGCTTGCTAATTATCACTGTTGTGTTTTTCACATTTTAGTCATAAGGGCTTTAGCTGACTCAAGAGAACTAAGAACAAGAGCATGATATTAAAGCACATAACATTTGTAGTATTATATCAACTGGTATTGTTGAAAACGGAGTTAATGTAAAATTTCAGTTGCTTTAATGTTGCTAATATTTGGAATATGTATTAATCTCTTTGTTATTTGGATATTGGAAGCATTATAGACCCAAAAATTAAGTTAGGCGCAGTTGATTTTGTGAACATGGGTCCTTTGGGTTTTGGGGCTTGATACTCTACATTAATTGCTGCCATACATGAGAGTTTTATGAAGGTTAACAAGCCTTTTTGGGTCTTAAACAGATTCCAGTCTGGATTACTGGACTGTTTGATTATTTTTTTGGTATCCTTTCTATCTGATGATTATGCCTTTTGATCTTTTTTTGTTGCCTGATTATTGTAATCTTGATTCGTGGAACCAATCTTACAGTTAATCTGGATCATAATTTTTCTTTTTTCCTCTGTTCACTGTTCAAACCATTCGTCATGTTGTTGTGCCTGGAAGTATAATTATTGTCAAAGTTTTTTTTTTATCTTGCAATTTAAAAAAAAAATTGTTCCCATTTGTAATTGTCTTCCTTAGATGCTTTAAGCTAGATCTTTTGCTTTTAGCTCTTCCTCTCATCCATCTTTTTGGTTTAGGTTATCTTTTTGATTTTAGCAGCAAATGCAGCGGTAGGTGTTATAACAGAGACAAATGCTGAAAAAGCTATTGAGGTAAAACTTCTTTCATAGGCCTCCCATTCCTTTTTTTTTCTTTTACTTATTATGGTTTATTGGCATTGCCTTTCATCCAAGCCTAGACTATGAATCGAGGTTTCCTGTAGAGAAACACTTGTCGCATGAGATCCCTGACAATAGGATATTTGAGGGGAGACCATGTTAGTTATACGCCACTTTGCATTCCCTATTTGTTATTTTACTTAAAAAGATTCCAGCATGTTTCATACGCCTATTTGACAGGTGGAAAAGATACTGGAAAATATTATGTACATTATCTAAAATCAATCTTACTTAAAAAGGCACTTATTTTTCTCTCTCTGACTGTTTCCTAATATTGTTATTACTTGATGTATTTTTTAGTTTTAGGCTTGACAGTATGATAAAGAATTTCAGATTTTGTTTTGTATTTATATTTTCACTAGTGTTCAGATACATATTTATGACATGACAGATGTTTATAAATACATATTTGCTTTTTTAAATATCTGTTTATGTGTGTTCTTTACTTGTGCCTTTTTTTGTTTATTAAAAAGTTTAAAAGTTGTCAAGATATTTCTTAGACATGATGGGTTTTGTTTATTCGCATAGTAGTCACATCTTAAGTCATTCAATTATGTTACATGCTAAATGAATGTATTTTTGCCAAGATGATCATAAATAATTGTTGATTTCTTATATGTTATATATATATATATATATATATAAAAGAGAGAGAGGACAATTATCAACTTTGGTCTTCTTTATGCGATGGATGAAAAATGTCCCAACTCATGAATAAGCTTACTCTCTAATATTCATAAATAGATGTAACTCTTCGTTATGAAGATTCTCATTAAAAGATTATAGCTATGGTGGTAATGAGCATTCAAACTCATTAATAAACTTATTCTTTAGTATTATGAATAAATGCGACTCTTTATTATGAAGATTATCATTGTAAGATTATAATTATGGTGTAATGAGCTGAGTTCTTGTGGATTGACATCAATTTAGAATAAAAGAGTTTTGATAGTGAGTCAACTTAGATTTGAGTTGAGCTAAAAATGATTGATTTCAACCCAATTTTTAAGTTGATTCTAGCAATGTTTCCTAATTTTAAAAAATTAATAATTCCATATATATATATATATCCATGCATGTATAGAAAAGTTCTGTTTTCATTGATATGCTATTGGAAATGTTGATAGTTAGGTGTTGTTGACCTGCATATGAAGCTTACTTCTATAGGTTATAAGGTTTACCTTTCTATGGGTGTATAGCTTCTTTATTTGTTCTTACTTTTTTATCATCTTTTACTTAATATCAATGTTTCATTACATTATTTATATCACATTATAAATGTATATAAGAATAAAAAAAGTAATATTATTTCTAAAATTCTTATAATATGGCGGAAAATAGAACAAATGCTAGTATCCTCCATAAAAAATTGTTTTAGACCAACATGAATACTTGTCTACTTTGTTGATATTATTTATACATGAATACCCTAGTATGAAAAAAGTGCCAAAATGATCTCCCGATAATTTGTAAAGCTCCAAAATGGTTCTGTACTACGTAGAAGGGTGAATTTAATCTCAAGTCTCTTTTAACGGGGACCAACATAGTTATGTTGTCCAAAATGGAGGTTGAAATTAACGGAAAACTTATTAGATTTATGAATTCATGGTGCTTGCATAACTCTTAGGGCATTTTGCGATCCTTTTTTTTGTTGTCATGCATAACTCTAAGGGTACCCTAACCAAAATGAAGAGACGAGCATGAGATAAGGATTGGGCGTAGTTTCCCTTGAGCTGGCGAAGAACGGGACTACAAGAAAGGGTTGGGAGGGAGAGCAACAACAAAGCTTTCTTTCTAGGGCGTCACATACATGATGCTATCACTTAGCTTCCCAGCCCTTGATGGTGTCCCTGAGCGAAAGAGATGAAAGTAATTGGACAAAGACTCCCCACGGCAGGGATGAAGCGAAGTGGGCAAAGCTTCGTTAGCCACAGTAATTGATAGATTTTTAATGTTCTTTTTAATGTTTATATTAATTGTATTGATTTGAAATCTATAATGTTTATTTTGATTTTGTTTATACAATATGTAGTAATGATATTTTATTATAATTATAATATAAATTAAATATTTAAAATATATATTTTATTCTTTCTAAGAAAATAATTTCAATCAAAAATAATTTTTTTTTTTCAACAAAATGATTTTAATCAATAAAAGTGCTGCAAAGTTAGCTATGAACAAATTTTAAATTAAGCATCTGAATCTATATTTTGTTCTCTTTGAAAAGATTTCAATAAAGTTAATATACAAATTTAAAGTTTTAGCATCTCAGAACAAAAAATATGACCTCAATCTATTTAATTACAATGGAATTATAATAGTTAAAATGTTAAGAAAATTTATTATAGAAAATAACTTGGCTCGTCACCCTACATGATCTCAACAAGACTCGGCGTTGTACCTAAAAGATTCAAGAAGAAAAATACATTGTAAAATACTCCCAATTTTAATACCCTTAACTTTAATTTCCATTAATTTGGATTGTTGGACCATTTTGTTATTTGTTTATGTTGCAAATCTGGACCAAAGTCTTGTAATTTTAATGATAGCAAATATTATTGGATTTTTCATTATGCTATTTGAATCTATTGCATATATGTTCTTCCTTGCTCACTAACTTTTCAGGATTACAGTTCACTTGCAACCTCGATCAGCTCAAGACGGGTAGACTAGGAATAAAAATCTATATTATTTAGTCTTTTTGTACTTTTTATCTTTCTTGAGTCAAATATGTAGCCTTACACACACATAAAGCTAAGTAATCTTACACACACATACTCAAGGGGGTGAGTTAGTGAGTTAATAAAAAGTTAAATTTTCTGAACTAATCAATCACAACGATTTATATCATACTGGACAATTAGTTAACCCAAAAATCCTAATTAGGGCAGCTGTGCTAAGTAAGATTAATTAAACTCATCGTACTTTACGATCCCTATCGTACAGGACGATCTGTTATAATCGGCATAACTGCCACCAATCGCAATTTATGTAATATTTTAATATTCAAAATAAGTGTATAATCGTACTGTACGATGTGCATCGTACTGTGTGATATATGACAATCATACTTAAATTGATCATGTGATTAGGGGAATAATTATGGTTAATTTGTTCAATCAAATCGTATAGTACGATTTTAGATGATCGCACTGTACGACCGTCCATGCCAATCCGAGGAGCTAAAGATCGACGATCGAGATCACTTTGTTTTATTTCAGTTTATTAAGTGTATTTTGATTTAATTTTGTAATTTCCCTTTTTACCCTCTTGTCTTATGTAAATCCAAGGGGCAAATGTGTCTTTTAATTTCTTTTGAGGCCTATATATAGAGGCCCCTTCTCTTGTATTAGGGATGATGGATTATTAATAAAAAATTTGTGTTTTGCACTTGGGTTCTTTGGGAAGAACGTTAGTGAAATATCTATGGGAGGGAGTCGGAGTTTCCACCAGCTGCAGGATGGGTCCGGGCTCGTGGCGTGAAGTCCCTTGGAGAAGGGCAACGTAGTACCCGTCAGCCGCAGGATGTGTCCGGGCTCGCAGTTATATCTTTTATATTTTGTTTATTTGTTTTTGTTCCTTCTTATTGCTCCTAGTCGTTATCTTCATCCTCTTCACCATCCCCACCACCAACCACCACCCTCATAACCCCTCCTACCAAAGCTCACCTCAACGTAACCACCAACCCAATCCCTTTTCTCCATTAGCTCCTCCACCGCCCCACCCAAGCCAAGCCCACCGCCGGCCACCCTTGTTTGTCTCCATGAATGAGGAGTCAATGCCACCTTAATGCTACCTAAAGAGTTCAAATCATTTAGGAAATTATTTTCACAATTTGAAATTCAAATTTTGAATTTCGAATAGTTTCCTAAATTAGAAAGCTATTTTAGGAAAGTATTGAATCTAATTCATGATGAAATTCAAATTTAATTTGGGGTGGAATTTTTCCTCTCATAAATTAAAGAGACCATTTAGGAAAGGGATTTAAATTCCTCCACAAAACTCCTCCCCCTATCTCCATGCCGCCGGCCTCCACATGGTCCCCACCTCTTTCTTTCCCCCATTCAAGCTTTGTTTCCTAAATTGGATTGAGGCGAATTTGGATAGATTTGAAATTCAATTTTAATTGATTTGAAACTCAAAATCTTTTCTATTTTATCAAATCTATTTTAGGAAAGTTCTTTAATTAAATTAATTTGAATTTCAAATTCAAATAGGATTTATTTAAACACTTTCCTAATTCCTAAAGGCCTTAATTAAATAATCCAAATCATCTCCCCAATCTCCTCCATCATCTTAAACCGCTGGCCCTTTAATAAATCCCTTGGATTTATTTCCTAATCCTCTATTCCCACTTGGCAAGAATTTAAAACCCATCCTCATGACCTGGCCGAAATTCCCCTTGACGCATTCACCTCATTAAATCTTTCCAAACCCATTCTTCTAAATTGGAGATCACGTCAGGCCTTCACCCCCCCTGCTGGCAGAAACTTCTCAATTCCCGTATATCAATTTCCTTCCACAAATCTCTCCCCAAACTCCATCTGACGTTGAGTTTTCTGCCTTCTAATGCTGTAGCCAGAGAATTCCAGCAACTATTAAGTGTCTTTCCAGTGATGTGAAGCTCCAATGCTACTGTTTTACAAGACCAACCTGTTGTCCATCTATTCCCACAAGTATGTTTTGATTTCCTCCATTAAATCCTCCCAAACTCATCTAACGTGAAGTCTTCTACCTCCTAATCCTGGAATTCTGCTCGCTATCACTTATTCCAGCCAGAATATCTTGCTGTCCAGCACTTTGGAAGACCACGAATTGCTGTACCAGATTTTCTATGTGCTGTCCAAAGGTTCGAGAACGAAATGGGTTGTTATCTAGATGCCAAGGAGCCACCACTCGATGTCTACTTCCTCTCAAGCCCTCAAACCACCACAGGAACCTTGGTATCTTCTTTCTTTGGGTGGCTGCCATCAAATGCGTTCTACATCACAAGCGATGCATGGGACGATAATTAAATCATCGCCTATCGTCTAAGACAAAATGCCATAGTTTTTCAACTAGTCGTACAAGACGAACCCCCAGTTCATACTGTATGAACCGAGCTCTGCATGGGACGATAATTATATCGTCGCCTATCGTACTGGACGATCAGTACATCTCTTGAACTAATCATATAGGGAAATACATTTCACACTGTCTAAAAAGGCTGTTTTTTTCTAATCGTACTGGACGACGTTCTCAACGATCTTGAACGATCAATTCATCTCTTTGAGCTGATCGTACAAGGTCTGTCTCCTCATATAGTACTTTGAACAAATCGTACAGGACGATCTTGGATCGTACCGGACGATTAGAGTCAGCAGATTAAAATTTAGGGCTTTTTTGAGAAGCTCTCTATTTAAGCTTTCACATAGTTTTATTTTAAAAGACTTTTGCTGCTAAGTGTCTTGAGAGGGAGCATAGAGGGGGAGTTAAGGAGTACTTTGAGAGAGGAGAGGGAGAGTTGTTTATGAGAGAGAGTTGTGAGGGATTCGCATGGTTACTCTAAGCAAGGTTCTTCCGTGTCTTCTTCAAACTTTTGCCTTGATCCTTTGGTGGCTCCGGGAAGACTTCCACAACACTAGCACAGGTACTTTGCCTTCTCTTGGAGGGAGAAAAATGATTCTTGATTCTTTGCCATCTCCAGGAGGGAGAGAAAGGATTCAAGATTCTCTCTTTCACTAGGAGGGTGAAAAAAAGTATGGTCCTCTGCTGCACCGGGTTGTTGGAAGAGATTTTGTAAGGGCTTTTCCACCTTGCTGTGGGGGCAAAAGGAGAGACACTACTTTTAGTGCAATACCTGGAAAGGAGGTTTCTAGAGAGCGGACATAGGTCAGGTTGGACCGAGCCCCTATAAAAATTTTTGTGTGTTTTGTTCTTATTATTCCGCACTTATTTTTCTGTGATTTACTGTGTGGTTGACAAATTCTGATTTTCTGTTATTCTTAAATTAATCTGCTTCCGCATTAAGGGATTAAGGTGTTTGTTTTCAGGTATTGAAAAAATTATAAAAAGATTTTATTTTTGTTAAAGAAATTTTTAAAATAACCAATTCACCCCATCTTGGTTAGCCTTGAGCTGGTTCTTCGAGGTCTCACAACTTTCTTGAACTTTTAGTTTAAACTTTAAAGAATCTAGGGACTGAATTAAAACTTTTATGTAGTCTGAGATCATTTTGGTCATTCACAAATGGTTGGGAGACCGTTTATGTTCTTTTCTCATTTAAGTATAATAAACTATTATTTTTTCAGATTCTTGAGAGTTTATTGATGAAGGCTTGGTCTGGGAGCCATTGAATTGCTTTCTCGGAAAAATCTTGTTGTGATCACGCACATTTTTATCAAAGAATGCATGTTTAAGTTATGCGGTTCCAGTTGGTGTAGGTCGACTAATAAGTATTTTTGTAGCAGTTGGAGAGATGAAGTTTGAATTTTTTGGGGGTAGTATGTGATCCATATTGGTAAGAAAATTACCCATTTGATCGAGCATGCTAATAATGCTTCTCTGCTTATCATCATTTAGATGCTTTGGGTTTGCAGACATGTAAAAAGGCAATATTGACAGCACCACGATTCAAATTCTAGTGTTAGTGTGGTTGTCTAGCAAACCTTTCTGACCACTTTTACTATCAATGTGTAGGACACTTGACGTGGGGCTAGTTATTTTTCCCACTGCCTATTTCCATTATCTCAGATATCTGGCTTGCAGTTGTTTTCCTAGGAGAACTTTCAAATTGCTTTGATAAAGAATTGAGTATGGAAGAAATGTTATTGCACTAGTGAGCAAATCGGTGGGCTACGCTGTATTACTAGTTTTTTTTTTTTTTTTCAATCATAAATGTCATTTATTTTCTTCTGCTTATGTATGTTCTAGCTACTTTGAGATTACAATATGGCTACTTGCTTGTCAATTTCCTGTAAACTTGGGTAGGGTACATGCTTGACATATTTATGAACCATGACCAGAAAACTGCAATGAACTATTTAAGACAAACGTGTTTTTATTAAGGAAGAATTATTTACAATACTATTTGTCGGAAATTATGGAGTCCATCTTTAAAGGTTTGAATTAAATTTAAATTTAAGTTGAATTTTATATCTGAATGGATTTGTCGAGAATTTTTATCAATGGATAAGGTTGTTTTGAAGTCAAATTAAAAATTCCAAATTTGAAACTGAAATTGAAGTATTTATGCATTTCAAACCTGAAATTTTATTTAAATTTCAAATCTAAATGAAAGATAAGTATTGATATTTCAAAGGATTGGCTGAGATTTATTTGGAGGAAGTTGTAGAAGGGTATTCGGATTTTTTATGTAAAAATAAAATGGATTGAGGGGCGTTTAGTAAACAGTGCCTGGTACGGTTCTATTCATCTTAAACACCTACGACATACAATAAAAAGTGCCAAAGGTATCCATCTTCAGCTCCGATTGGTTGATGGGAAGTGGCATTGCTCAAAATTGCAGAAAACATCATAACGTAGTAGTAGAACAACACAAGAACAACATTAAATGCATCAAATCCTTCATAGAATCAAAGAAATTCATTATGATACTAAAGTGATGCCGGGTTCATAGAGGGATTTTAGAAAGATAGGGATTAAGGAGATGAGAGAAAATATAAGGAAAAATAAGGAAGCATCAAGAATCCTCTAGCTCTTGATGTTGATTCATGCAAACATTAAGCTGTCAAACCTCAATGCAAGGTGCTGAATGGTCAGAGCATGATGGAGAAGCGAATCCTTAAACAGCCATAAGAGAATGGAATCTCGTAGAATTATAACTAAAAATAATTTATTTGTCACCATATGACATTACATTATCTTAAACATTTATAATGATAGATGTTATTGAAAATGATAAAACTAATCTTAAAAAATAATAAAATATTCAAGTAATTCTAAATACAACTAGTTGGCTATATTACAAGAATATTGTGGTTCTCAACATTATAATTGTTTGGTGTTAGTATTTCCTACAATCTATGTTTCTTTTGACTTTGCCTTTATACTATTGTTTTGGGGAACTTCCAAATTTAGTTCTATCATTCTAACCGCATACAGCTGAATAAAGCTCTTTTGAAATTTCATTTACTTCAGTTAACATCTATGAGCCGAATAAAGCTTATTTAAAATCTCATTTACTTTAACATCCATGAGGTAAATTTTGTTGTCTTCTCTGTAGGAGTTGAGAGCTTATCAAGCTGATGTTGCAACAGTGTTACGAAATGGTAATTGCTTGTTCATCACCTTCTTGATTTTGTATCTGTGGTGATAATATAAATTTCTCACACGCATTTACTACTAAACATTTCCTTTTTGCTTTTCTCAACTTTCCAGCAATCACACTAGCAATCTTGTGATAGACATGAAGTTAAGTATCTTTTTATATATCATGTAATGGACATCTTATTATATTTATAGATTACTGAATTTGAGTCATTTTATGAAAATATTTCATTCTAGGATGTGAAAAATAGATTTTTAAGAAATGAAAATGAACATGGATAATGTTCTGTTATGAACCTACCAAATTCACAAATTTGATCTCAATGTTCAATGAGTTCTTTGCATTTGTTTACATTACGTAGCTCTTGCTTTTCCATTTTGTGATTTCATAATATTGTTTTATGTCTTGGTTCCTTGTTGAATTATTGGTGATAATTAGAGGGCGGGTCTGGTGCAACGATTAAGTTACCTTTGTCGTATTATTAAGGTTCCAAATTTAAGGCTCGAAAACAGTCTTTCTGCAAGTGTGGGAGGGAAGAAGACTGAGTATACCAACTCTTCTCCAAACCCTGTATTATTAGTAAGAACTTTATAAGTGACCATATTCTACAGTTTGGTTATTGTATTGTTTTCATGGGTTCAAAACACTTCAAAATAGAAGGTTGCTGTCATTCACACTTATTAATAACCACAACAACAACAACATCAAGCTTGTATCCCACTACGTGGGGTTAGCAACATGAATTTTTTTTCTCCATTGTGTACTATTAAGAATCAAATTCTCATTCAAATCTAATAAAAAAAAATTTCATTTTTTATACTTTCTAACCAAGTTCTTTTAGCTCTACCTCTATCTTTTTTAACATAGGCCAAATCTAATTCATCTACTCTCCTAACCAGGTCATCGGAAGACCGATATTTTATATGACCAAATCATCTATGGTGACTCTTTTTAGTCTTATTTGCCACTAGAGCTACTCTAACATTTTCATGTTTATAATTGTTTTGCATTTTTTCTCTAAGAGTAAAGCCACTCATCCATTTGAACATCCTCATCTCTGCAACATTTAACTTAATTTTATGTTTCTCTTTTAGCAACCGACATTTTGCGACATAAAGCATTTCAAGTTTAAGCACCATCCTATAGAATTTTCCTTTAAGTTTGAGGGGTACTTTTCTATCACACAATAGGCTCGATGCATTTCATCTACTTCAACCATGCAACTTGAATTCTACTACTAATATCCCCATTTATTTCACCATCACTTTGAACAATAGACAAGAAATATCTAAAACATGTGCTATTTTTAATGATTTGATTGCCCAAAATCATAATGCCTCCACTAGATTTGTTACTACTAAAATTACACTCCATGTATTCAGTTTTATATTTACTTGAAAAAAATGTAGAAATTGATGGTTTTAGATCTACTCAACATTATTACAACAACAACAACAAGAAGCTTTTATCCCACTATGTGGGGTCAGCTACATGAATCCTTTTTCTCCATTGTGTCCTGTTAAGGGTCAAATTCTCATCTAAATATAATAAAGAAATGTCTTTTCTAATATTTTCTAACCAAGTCTTTTTAGGTCTATTTTTACCTTTCTTAATATAAGTCAAATCTAATACATCTACTTTCCTAACCGGGTCATCGGAAGGCCGTTGTTTTATGTGACCAATCCATCTAATCTCATCTTCCACGAGAGCTACTCCAACCTTTTCACGTATATGCTCATTTTGTTTCTTGTCTTTAAGAGTGCTACCACTCATCCACCTGAGCATCTTCATCTCTGCAACACTTAACTTAATATTATGCTTCTCTTTTAATGACCAACATTCTGCACCATAAAGCATTCCAGGTCTCACTACCATCTAATAGAATTTTCTCTTAAGTTTGAGAGGTATTTTTCTTTCACATAAAAAACCCGATGCATTTCTCCTCTTTAACCATCCAACTTGAATTCTATTAATAAGTAGAAAAAAATTAATTATTGATTTCTGGTTTACAATACTAGTAGAAATTGACCTTAACTTGTTCTACAGGCTGTTTTTCAATTTTATCCGCAACAGAACTTGTACCTGGAGATATTGTTGAAGTTGGAGGTAGATTCGTTTTTCCCCTTAATTTATGCAAGCAGATTTGTAAGCTGTTCTCTTATTGTACTTTAGTTGGTGTCTAAAGCTCTTTGATATTTGATAGTGGGCTGCAAGGTACCTGCTGATATGAGATTGATTGAAATACTTAGTAATCAGTTGCGTGTTGATCAGGCAATTCTTACTGGTATGAAATTTTCTCCCATGATCCTATATATTTAATTTTTGTCATCTTGTGTGTTCAATCATCTTCACTTTCTTTGAATGAGTAATGAAGGGTTCTCTTATTCTTTTGGTGCTTTGAATATGTGGGCTAGTTGAATGGTAGATTACATATGTTGTTTGGAATTCCTGACATCTTCATGAAATATGTTATGCTTTGGGCTTTTGTTGACTAAACTCATAAATCAATGTCGTTAACTTTCAATTTTGCAACTGTTGTGTTTGGAGAGTATTTTGTTCATTTGGTACCTTGTTTTATATTTTTTTGCCGTTTTTAATGCTTGAGCACCTCTTGCCAAGTTGAAATAGCAACATATTGCAATCGGCTTTCCCTTTTGAATGCATGATTGATGCAACCATGTCGGTAGTTATATGTATGCTGGCTTATGCCCTGTGGCCTTGCTGGATTAGGCTTTTCGAAGTTACTATTAAATTTGGTCAGATTATACATTTTTGTGTTTCAGGGTTTACTCCAAGATGCCCCTTTTGATATTAAGCGGCTTTGTTGTCATCTTGTAACTTTTCTAATTTTAACTTTCGGAGGAGTACCGCCATTTCAGTAGTTTATAAGTTGGTGGCGCTTTTAAAAAAATTTGACACATTTTCTTTCAATTGTTTTCTTCAGGCTATTGCTTAATTCTCCTGTATTCATTTTTGTGTTTCCTTTTTATTCTGTTGCCCTTATTGGCTAGCTATATGCTTAACTTTTTCATCATGGTAATAGGTGAGAGCTGTTCGGTGGCAAAGGACCTTGAATCTTCTTCAGCTACAAATGCTGTCTATCAAGATAAAACAAACATACTCTTCTCAGTACGACAATACTATCCAACTTATCAACCACAATTTTGTTTTTCGACTCATTTTTTTTTCCGCTTTTGATAGAATTTTAACTTGTTTCAACTTCTTAAAATTCATGTCATTATTGTTCGACAAATTTTACGCTGGCTGTCGACCCCACATAGTGGGACAAAGGCTTGATGTTGTTGTTGTTGTTCAACTTCTTCCAACAGGCAGAAGTTATATTCTGATTTTTATACCATTAATCGTAGTATAATATTAAATAAAATTATAGTATAATGTTATTTTGCTTATTATTTTTATAATTGAAGATGTATTCACAATTGAAGACTTCTTGAATGCAAATAGAGGAATAACAACCGTTAAGAAAGGTCTTGAACTATTAGAATGATAAATTTTTAACTTGGTTCAACTTCTTACGATCATACAGTACAAGTATGAACTATGAATATATGAACTTTATTGAATATCAAATTAGTAAAGACTGACTATAAAATGATATAAAATTTATAATTGCAGGTGGGGTAAAATGGTCTCTAGGTTTGATACCTGCAATTGTTGGTGGGGTAAAAAGTACCCCAGATATGATACCTGCATAGCAGGTGGGGCAAAAGAGATTTTTAAAGAGGCAAAATGGACCTCTATGTAGTTCAATGACGATAATGTCAGGTTTACCTGTGTTCTATTGAACATTGTTATGAAAGTTTAGTCAAATATTTAAAGACTAATATTAATATTCTTTATAGACTTCAAGTGAATGAAAGGATGATTTTTAAAAGATAATTTATGTTATTTTGCAAATATTTTTAAGCTAATTGAATTAGGCTATTCTTTATAATATGACATTTAATTTTTATATAAATTGCATAACTTATTGAGCCTCATAGCTCATCAGTTCTTTTTATTGTTGGAGAATTTTTGTTGTCCTCGAACGGATTGCATACTTTATGATTGAGTACGACATAAGAATGATGATATATTACCCCGAAGGGTAAAAATATCATTTTCTTATGGACTCAATGATAAAATTTATAATTTAACAGAAATTCCCCCATTCGATATTTGGTCGAATGAGATTTATTTATTTCTGGGGTAAAGACGTCCCATAGGGCAAGCCCCTATGGTTAATTACATCTCAAGCTTTTGTGCTTGAGAGAACTTTTGATTAAACGAGAGTTTTCTTGTTTTTTTGAAGTCATTTAAATGTTGGGTAAAATTTTGATTTTTGAAAATCCGTTAAAGTATTATTTAAAGGGTTTTGGCCTTTAGGAATTTCAAAAAAGAAATGATAAACTTCGAATTAGATTTTGGAATGAGAGCCAAAGAAGGTGAAGTAGGAGCACTTGATTCTGAGAAATCTCAGAGGTGCTCGGACTATCCTATGTTGGGCATTACCTTTTAGAAATCTAATTTTGTTTGAGTTGATCATTTTCATTTGAAGGTTGGAGCTTACGTTCCAACAACATATGTTGGAGGAATTGCCCGGAAGGTGAGGGCTTATAGGGTGATTTGGAATCAACCAATGCCTCATATCCTAAAATTAAGGTGAGGACTACCGATGGGTAGTACATTGAACCTAAGTTTAATGGAATGCAAAAGGGACTAATAAGCTACACCTCAAATAAGACATAGCCAACCCGACTCCTAGATTTATTGTCCTGCCTGGAGAGAACTATCCGCTAAACCCACCTAAACACTTTTAAAATCATGTTTTCTGGTCTTAATGCATATGAAGAGTGGATGGTTGTTTTATTTAAAAAGTAGGTCTTTTAGCTTAGCTTTAAGGCCAAGATGCTTGTGTATGCAGGATATGTAGATACTAACTCACAAAGAAAGTAGATTTTTGTTATCTAATCCTTAAGTGAGGGTTTTCCTATATGAGACACACATTTGGCAATGCATGATTATTTTAAATTTAGAAAACTTGGTTCCTTGAAAGGGAGCCATACAATTTTCTTTTATTAGGAAATCATGGAGCATAATTTTATTTTTTAGATTTTTTATATGTTAAGAGGTAGAAAACTTATTTTTGTCCTAAGAGTGAAAGTAGATTTTTGTTATCTAATCCTTAAGTGAGGGCTTTTCTACATGAGAGACACATTTGGCCATGCATGATTGTTTTAAATTTAGAAAACTTGGCTCCTTGAAAGGGAGCCATGCAATTTTCTTTTATTAGGAAATCATGGAGCATAATTTTATTTTTTAGATTTTTTACATGTTAAGAGAGAAAACTTATTTTTTTCCTAAGAGCGAAAGTAGATTTTTGTTATCTAATCCTTAAGTGAGGGCTTTCCTACATGAGATACACATTTGGCCATGCATGATTGTTTTAAATTTAGAAAACTTAGCTTCTTGAAAGGGAGCCATGCAATTTTCTTTTATTAGGAAATCATGGAGCATAATTTTATTTTTTAGATTGTTTATATGTTAAGAGGTAGAAAACTTATTTTTGTCATAATAAGAGCCTACCGCATCACAAATTCAGGCCACACCCAAACAAACAAGAAAAAAAACCTAAGAAAAGACATGCATTTCTATTGCGCAATCAGGTAAACATATTAAACATGCTTGAATACATAGATCAAACAAATTGAAAATAAATCATAGTCCAAGTTATTACAACCAGATTTGACAGCTGAGTTGCTTGCCATTATACATCCCAGTCAAATTATTATTACAGACTCTACTTATGGGGGATCTTCAGGCTCTTGACTTCTGAATGGACACAGGGCTTCACCTTTGGCAGGTACATCCTTCTAGTTCACTTCTTTTTTTGCTCCAAACCCGCACAAGTTTTACATCCTACTTCTATCAATTAAATTTAGAAAATATAAAAGACTCAAACCTGCAATGGATTAAAAGCAGTTTATATAATAAAGTATTACATACAAAATTTTGTTTAGCACTTAGAGTGCCAAACACCTACTTCTATCCTATTGGCCACATCCTTTGGGGGGTTTTAAGCAGCACCTGTCGACCCAAATGAATATTTAAAATCTCGAAATTCCAAGTTTATTCCATTCTAAAATGTCCTTGCGAGACAGGGGGCATTTTAAATATTTATTTGGGTCGACATCTCGCTGCATGCCGAAATCCCCGAATAAATATTTAAAATTATCAATCAAGATATTCTTTTGTGCTAAAGAATACAAATATTTGTTTTTCAAAGTATATGCAGGTGATCTTTCAAGAGTTAGAGACACCGTCTTCTCCAACAAACTAAGACTCAAAAGGAAAAAAAAAGAGACTTTTGAAACTACACACTCCAACAAAATTGAGCCGAAGAAACTTGAAGTCTTTTGACAGCCTGAAGCTTAAGGTTCGAATGGGTGTAAAAGGTCGGATCCAACACGCCCAAATATGGCCGGATCGCTGGCAGCTCCGTCTACTCAACAAGCTATAAGAAAGGCCGTAGTAGTGGAACCCCCACTTTGTCAACCCGTCAGTAGGGACTGTAGGAAGAACGAAGGCAAATTTGACTCGACAAGTTCAAGTGATCGTAGTCTACGAAATTCTCCCAAATGACTAGAGAATCAAAGTTCCAGTGGAAGGATGAGTCTCGAACGATTACCAAATGTTCGTAGGCTCCAAAATCTGCAACCACAAAGGATGACTCTAAATCTACCAACTTCAGTGAAATCAGCATTGGGAAGCGCAATTCCCATAGCTCAAGTCTGAAGCCTGAATGTGTGTAAGAGGTCGGATCCAATAAGCCCAAATATGACCGGATCGCTGGCAGCTCCATCTACTCAAGAAGCCATAAGAAAGGCCGCAGTAGAGGAACCCCCATCTCAGCAACCAGAGGACAAAGAGCTATCAAATTCTAGCTCTCCCGATCTGATGATCTCAAGTGACTCAGATTAAAGTCTCCTCAAGTGGTTAAGGATCAAGATACTACCTACGTTCGGTACTATCACCTGAATTCAGAACCTGCAAATCATTCAACAAATCCGTAAAGCACAAAGCGATGATCGAAGAAATTTTTCTTCAACAAGTCCGTCAAAGCACAAAACAAAGGACCGAAGAAAACTATCCCAAAGTTCACAAAAAGCCCAAGGCTGAACTGAGAGGATTTCATCATCAACAAGTCCGTTATGCACAAAGCTCTAGACCGATGACTTTTCGCCATAGACCTAAAAAAAACCTAAGGGTTAAGGTCACGGCATCTACTCTTTCAACAAGCCCACCAAAGCAAAAAGCGTAGGGCCGAAGGAACAAAAAATCACCTGAGAAGTCAACAAAGACAAATCAGATAATCCTCCATCAATGTCCGCAGCACAAAGCACAGGACAAAAAAGAATCAATATCTCAACCATCTATGGATACATCTAAAAGATCTATGGAAAAAAAAAATCATAGTGTGACATCCAAAAATTTTTTTGGAGATCCACTAAAAGAAAATCATAGTGTGACATCCAAATAAATTTTTTGGAGATCCACTAAAAGAAAATCTTAGTGTGACATCAAACTAAAACTTTGGAGATCCACTAATTGAAAGCCTTAGTGTGACATTTAGAACAAATATCTAGAGATCCACATGATCAAACAGCTTACAACAAACGTGATTCGCTCTGGACGCGAACCACATTTGTTGGGGGGCATTTGTTAACCTCTGTATAAAGAACAAAAAAAAAGAAAGGAGGAAGAAATCTAGCGTACAAACCTTACACCCGCTGAATCCACGAAATCCTCTATAATACCTGCCGAAATCCTGCTGTTCAGCGCCGAATCAGTCGCTTCTCCGTATTCCCTGTCGAAATCCCGCTCTCGATCTCTGTCACGCTCCCATCGTTAAATACCGGACCTCCACAGCCTCTCGGCTCTCCACACTCGACTCCAAGCCACAGTCGAATCCCCATTCGCTACTCTACCTGCTCTCCGACTCCACTACCACTTCCGATCCAACTCCACTGCCGAAGCTCTCCATGCGAAATCCCTCAGTCATCCCGCGATCTCCTTCCTCTCCCACTGCCGAGCTCCGCCTCTTGCCCGATCTCCTCTGGCCGAGAGAGAGAGAGAGAGAGAGAGAGAGAGAGCCGAATCTCTCTACCTGGCCGAACTCCTCTTCAAGCCGCTCGTGCCCCTTTTCCGACTCCTTTGTGCCGTTCGATTTCGCTCCTTCTATGACTTTCCCTTCCTGTTTAATCGGAAGTTACGACATTTTAAATCGGAAGCAAGAGCTCACTTGCTCTTAAGATAACTTTCTCCCTACCGTGCTCTTCTTCGGCCAAATCCCGTGAAACTTCCAAGCCGAGAGGGAGAGGGAGAGAGATTAGGCATTTATTAAATTTTTTTTATTAATCATAATTATTATGATTAATTATATTCAATTTTAATTGAAATAATTATAATTAATTCCTATTAATTATAGTTAATTTTAATTAGAATTGATTTTAATTAATTGTAATTTATAATACATAATTATAATTAATTATTACTTATTAATTACAATTTATTAAAGTTAATTAATGTTTATTAGTTATAATTAAAGTTAATTATAACTATTTATTTTAATTAATTTTAATATGTAATTAATTATTTTGATTAATTATAATTAATTATTTAAAAATAATTATGATTAATAGATTAATTATAATTGCTTAATGATAATTATAATTAATCCTTATTTTTAATTAATAAAAAATCCCCCCACTCTCTTACCTCGACGTTCGTGTCGGATCGGCAAACCACCTAAGCACGCTTTTGTTGGCCGTAGTAGGAGGGAACCCGGTGCGACACCTACGACGAGGTAGACGAGTGACCCTTCGATCCACGTGTCAACCACGACAACTCCGCGAAGGTATGATCTTTCTAAACTCAAAACCCTACTTCAATGTTCATGGCGAACCGGAAAACCGCCCCAAGCACGCCTTTGGTGTGCGTGGTGGGATGGGACCCCGGTGCGGCACCTACGGCGAGGCGGGGTCGCTCATAAGTACCTACGAGCGGGGGGAAATGTCAAAAATTGCTATCTTTTCATAAAATACTTTTTAAAACCCCATGCACGCCTTTGTTGGCCGTGGTGGGAGAAAAAAATAATACAACCGCCGCGGTGTCTCACAAACACCAACCGTGCACGCCTTTGGTGGCGTGGCGGGTAGGCGGCCTCTTGGTTTTTCTCCTAAACGGGGGAGACGCCTGGAGGCTGCCGAAATTTTGTCTGAAATACAGACAAGGACTTGGAGCAGAATGGGACTTGTTGACTTGATTCAATCTACTTAAATAAACTTGAATCCAAATAAAAAATGTGCAAATGAGATTGAACTTGAACTTGTTCATTCGGACTTGAACTCTACAAGACAACAGGGGACTACTTGAACTCAAATGAGTTGAACAAAGAACTAGAACATGACTTGAACAATTTGAACATTCAAGGGAACTTGATTTTGTAAGCATTTGGGACTTGAATTTGCACTTGAACTCAACAAGACTATAAGGCCATGGACTTTGATATGATCTTGAACTCAAAAGACAACAAAGGAGTTGACTTGAACAATTTGAGCAAGAACTTAAGTTTGAACATACACTAGACTTGAAATTGAGTTTGAAAGATGATTTGATATGCAATGAACGAGCATAATGACTTATCAACAATCATGATAATAAATACAATATATCTACAAGCAAAGTGAAGGAGTTGCAAGGAAGATAATTTGCCTACTACCAACAACAGCTAAATGTGCAGATGTTTTACATATACATGCAACAATTCTTAAGAATGCTAAAAAGATATGCAAACAAGGAACCCAATGTCATTTGTAAGCAAATCATACAAAAATGACAATGATTGGAAAGTATATGCAGTTTGATTGTGAGCACATGATGACGAGCAAACTTATCATGCAAGCCATGAGTTACTTCCAAGGGTAGTAAGATACTAACAAACTTTGCTTGCTTATAAGTAGTGATGGATTGTGGATGACGTAACATCCTCCCCACAAGCGTTGTTAGTTGTCTTGCAAATGTACACAACTGTGCTTTTATAAGCAACTATAGGAGACTTATGAGTGTCCATGAAAGACAATGAAATGCATATATGTGAATATGACAACTTGCTAGCCAAAGCATACAAGAAAACCAACAATATGCTAAAGGATTCAATGTATAATGAATGCAACAATGTTTTACAATCAATGATACAAGTCCACTATGCTGACTACAAGCAAATACAGAAAAAGTTCTCACTCATGTAGTAGTCCACTCATAGGTGATAAAGATTAATGTGTATTGGATGCTAAATAATCCTTACAGTTGATGACCATTCATCATCAGTCAAATATATTAGCCTTCTACAAGCAAGGATTAAAGATCTGCAACACATACGATCTCTTTACGAAGACAAATGTATGCGTCAAATGCCACTTTGGGTAGATGCAAAAAGACTTTAGTAAATGCAGTATTCTGAAGTCAATTTCAGTCTGTGAAAGAATACATCTACCTGTCTACTTATAGCAGTGGCGAATGTATTATATGAGTTAAAGACCACAACAAAACGCATGGAGAATACGACAAGTGCAAGCTCCTACGATCCAAGGCAGGAGATTAGTTAGTGCACTACGGCCACCTGCAGAAAGCAACTAGTGCACGACAATCTACCTGTATGAAGTAGGGAACGGCTTTATTTAGAAGCTGCTACGCCACGCCACCGGATCTGCAATATTTATACAAGCAGACAGAAGGCGTCCACAACTACAACGCCACGCCACCGGATCTGCAACATTCGTACAAGCAGACAGAAGGCGTCTACAATTATTTCAAAGTACCCCTACACGTGCACTATAAATTGTATACACATAGGTACACTAAAAGGGGTAAAAATAATTATAAAACCCGCATGGGCCCCGGCGAGCGTGTTATTGGTACACACGTGGCGTCTAGGGATGCTGCGCGGGTTGACAAGTGAATTCAGGTTCGAAACCGATCCTTCTATACGGGTCAATAGAAGTCGACAGGGTTCGAACCATTAAGCAAATATAAAGTTGTGGCAACCGGTATATTTGCTTTAAAACATTCATATTATGCCATCAAGGCCTACAACAATATGAATTCACTAAACAAAAGGGCATAAAGCCTACGAAACCCGATCCTCTGTCAAGAGCTCGACAGAGTCGACAAGGTTCATCTACAAAATTCAAAATATTTTTAAATGACCCTCAAACACCCCGATGATGGCCGTGTTGAATGCAGATCTCAACCGGAGGGGTTCCCCAAATATTTTCAAATATCTCCCAAATATCCAAAGTTTTATTTCAAATATTCCAAAGCTCCACCCAAAATTCCAAAAATCCCAAATATTCCAAAGCTCCACCCAATATCCACAAAAATCCAAAAATCCCCAAAATCCAAAGCTCCACAAAAAGCCCAAATTCCATATATTTAAAAATGAAATCAAACCATCATTCGCTTAAAGCAAAGCCCATCCACCATCCGCAACAGTCTGCCGGGGTGGACAAATTCAAATAAACTCTAGCTCACAAAGAGCCAAATGCCTAGTCGAAAATATCACTAGGATCCATTCTCAAACAATCTCTTGCCAGTAAGGACGTGGTACGTGTCCTCTAACCGGCAGTTTCGCCGCCAAATGGCACTGCAGGTAAACGGTTATGATCCGGGGCCCTCTGAACCGAGTGGTTTTGCCGCCAAATGGCACCTTAGATAGCGGTTATGGCCAGAGCCAATACTCTCCTTAATGGCGTTAAATCCTTAAGATATGAATCAATAGGATATGATCGATAGGGCACAAAGCCCTCTGTTAGCTAAGGTGGATTCAAATTTGTCCCCTTAGGCAAATACCCATCTCAGGTCTACAAGGTCCCCTTGGACGAAGCAACCCATGGCTGCCGACAAGGATCCTTCTGTCAGGTTGGGTCGACTACCTCCTCTGACTAAGTAGACCAGGGACCACGATGGCCCGGGACGACGGAACCATGGGATCTTGATCGGGTCCATCATCCATTCCCCCACCATCCGCTTTAAGTGCAAGATGACGAAATATCTATTTTTAATATGAAATCTCCAAATCTTCCAATACTCTGAATATCCAAATTTAAACCCAATTTTCAAATCCAAATCCAAATCCATTGCTGCTACTATATGCCAGATAACACGTATATTCTACATATCTGATTGACGACTAGCCTTAATCGAAAGTTCTCTCTCGTGATCGAGAGGGGTAATTAACTATAGGGGCTTGCGCCTATAGGAAACCAGAACTCAGATCATAAAGTCCTCGCATAATGAGGGCGAAATCTCTGGGTAGTGTCTTATCTACAAACCCATCTGCCTTCCAAAATTTACCTCGGAACTTATTCAGTTAAAACTCCCTCGCCGAAAAAAAAGAACAGCGCGGCGGGGAGGCCGGGGCCGAATTTTCGGAGCCCACAATCTTATCTGCCACTGTAGCTACTCCAACCTTTTCATGTATTTAGTTGTTTTGCATTTTGTCTCTAAGAGCAAAGCTACTCATTCACCTGAGCATCATTATCTCTGTAGCTATTAACTTAATTTTATGCTTCCCTTTTCATGTTAATAAAGAGTTTTTTCTTTTTCTCTTCATTTGCTTGAGCTGAGTGTGCACAAATTGATTCATCCATGGCATTTGTATATGATATTAATGGTTTTGTTGCGATTGGGTTCAAGAACAAGTGATTGCATACGGTAGTATTTCATACTATCAAATGATTTTCAAGAACTTTTGCCCCATATAAAATGATAATTTTTTTTCACCAAAGTTGCAAATGATTGACATCTTTTAAATATATATTATATGAATATTTTAAAAAAAAGAAGGCTTCCCTTATAGATTCCTCAGTTGTGCAAGACTCTAAGGGGGTGGCATGTCTATGATTGTTTTAATTTGGAGGGATCAATTTGCATACCCCTACGACTGACTACAAAGATACGAAATTTTGTTGATAACAAGCTGAAAGCCCACATTTGAGGTCATTTTGTCTTAGATGCTCAAAATTGTTCCAATGATCTTTGTATGATCATACAGTATTTTACTTTTAACTTTTAAATAATCAATATAACATTTGACTTGGTTATGAATTAATTCATTTAAGATTTGTGTTTTTTTGCTGTGAATTTTTTGCCACAAAAGTTAGTGATAATATATGGTCAAAGACTGAGGAAAAAATCCTCGCTAGCAGCAGAACCCCTCTTTTATATAGGTTTCACTGTCATTCTAACTTTGAGCGAAGCAATAAATGCATAAAATATTTTTACCGAGTGGCAAGTGATATCTTCAAGGATAAAACCTTTTTCTGGTTTTAATATCCGAATTTCAGTGTCATTGTATTTATACTTACTAGGCAGTTTGTTGAGCATGGTTTATTTTAATGTATTTAGAGTCTTAATAATGTTTTATGAAATTGACTTAAAGAATTTGCGCTTACACTGGTACGCCTCTTCTAACATCGCTTTTTTTTTTTTTTTTTCATATCCTCATAATGATGGATGAAGTTAGTAATTATTCTTATTTTTGACTATCTAGGGTACTGTGGTAGTGGCTGGTAGGGCTAGAGCTGTTGTTGTTGGTGTAGGCTCTAACACTGCAATGGGCAATATACGTGATGCAATGTTACGAACTGAAGATGTATGTTCTGCTTGTCTCAGATTCTATGAAATCCTTATGCACGTTTCATATAATATTTCTTGACAATTTTTTATTTTCTATGAGCCCGTCAATGCTTTGTTACTACGGCCCTTGTGTTAAAACTTTGCATCGCAGGAAATTACACCTTTAAAGAAAAAGCTTGATGAGTTTGGAAAATTCCTGGCTAAGGTACACTGAGCCATTCCTTATCCAGATTTTATAATTTCTGCTATTATGTTGGTACTAGGTATTTACCTCCCTAAAAGAAATGAGATAATGCGGATAATGTGTTGAAGTCCCAAATTGAAAGGATAGTGAAGTACTTGGTCATGACTGTGATATTTCCTTTCACCCTGAATATTGTAGCATATCACAAGTACTGTTGTTTGAAGTGAATTTGTTTTTATCTGGCCTGAAGAATTTATTACTCCACTTAAATGATGCTGATTGCTAGTTGCGTCTGAAAATTTTTTAGACTTGATTAGAAAGTATTATAAATGATATTTCTTTATTAAATTTAAACGAGAATTTGACTCTTAATATGACATAATAGATAAAAAACATTTACGTAGCCGACCCCACATACTGGGATGATGGCTTGATGTAGTTGTTGTTGTAACTATATTAGCATGTGAAATGTGGTATCCTTAGTTATGATTCTCTCTTAATTATAATACATATTATACTCACTGGGATGGAACTTCATTACTGATTTGGCTCTTCCTGATGCATGTAATAGAAAATATATTCTTTATCTGCTGCTCTTTTAGATGGGCAGTTATTGTTGTTAGTTTTTTCTTGTAAGAAGCCTGCTGGTTCTCTCATGTAGTTATGTAGTTGGCCATTCTTGTGATTGAGGGAGCTTATCTATATGTCTACTTTTAGGTCATTGCAGGGATTTGTGTGCTTGTGTGGGTTGTCAATATTGGTCATTTCCAGGATCCTTCTCATGGTGGCTTTATAAGAGGTGCCATCCACTATTTCAAGGTATTTCTTTTAACTCAAAATTATCATGCATGGGTTCTTGCAAATGTTAGTTTCTAATCCTTGTTTTCACCATCATGGGTGAAAAAAAAAGTTGTCATCTTCATAATTTGACACCATACTATTTAATGATTAAATAGGATTGGCTGGCTTAGAGAAAATATGGAGTTGACAAATTAATCATCATAGCTATTTTCTTAATTATTTTGTATTAGAAAAACAAGTAGTGTTTGTTTACATGAAACTAAATGAAATGGGGGAAATTCAAGGACTTTTTTGATGTTTAAGTTATTTTATGTTGTACATGCCAATAAATCTGATTGTGATGGTAGTGGATATAAAGTTTAAATATAAATTTTCTGAGGTGAATATGATTAGTGATAAGGTGTTTGTTGTTAAGTTAATTATTTGTGAGGACAATAGGGTGATGTAAATTGACTACGATGACTATGGGCAAATTCATGTTGAGTTTATACTAGGAGATAGAAAAGCAATAGGGAAGCTATACTTGGATTTCATAGTTACCTATTATCTTGAATGAATACATACTTTAAGAAATATCTCTTTGTATATGCTTGTAGTTTATCCATCTCTTTGTAAGATTAATTTTCAAGTTATCTTTTCAATTTAAGAACATAAGCTCTAACTACATTTATATTATCTTCACTAATAGTTATCTAACCTTATCACTTAACTTTTCACTTAATTTATATTCTTCATGAATTTATTTTTTATTTCTCTATCCACAATCATTCTACTCCTTTCCTATTGTTACTCTTTAAAACATACAATTGCTTATAAGTTTACCTAATTTCTTTGAATATTTTTTTCTCTCCATTTGGTTTCTTTCAATTGTGATTGCTTACAAAAAGCAAAGGCTTTCCCTGTAAGCTTCATTGACATTAAATGAGAAGAAACTCAGGGGTAGTTTTTCTTTAGGTAGACATATTTGATTTTAATTATATTTTCTTTAACATTTAGTTCAGGGTTTATTTAGATTTGGGGTCAAGATTTTGTAGAGGCACATGCCCCACAGTTAATTGCCCCTCCTGTTGGATAACACTCTTGATTATTAAGATTGCTTAGACTCTCTTTTGGATTTATCTTAAAGTGAAATTTCAGTATAATTGAATAGAGAATGGTTCCATCTTTCTAATGATGTGGAACGTACATGCAAGGATGATTAGATTAAGGAATTTGCACGCTTAATATGTAGAGCACAATAATTATATATTTATAGCGATTTCGAATGACAACATAAAACATAAAGAGCGGTGACATAAGCTTAGTTTAAATCACATATATAGGAGTTAATTCATAAAACAATCAATTAGGTTAACATTGCATATATGGAAAGTTTCAACAAGAAATCCCTAGACTAACAATGAGATTAGTCACTACAAGAAGATCCTTCACACAACTCTTCCAATTATTAGGTTTTAGCAGAGAAGCATTAACATGATCTTCATGAATATAATAAAACCACAATCAAGGATGCAACTATGAAGATAGCTAGTCGGGTGTCGAGTTTACCCAAAGACAAGAGAGATACGCACTCCGTCAATGTTGTTTGAAAGCTGGGAAAGAAGTGGATAGCAATCACGAGCCTTCTCGCACCAAGGAACAGCCGTGAAGAGGTGCAGAACTTCAGGACAGCAGCGGTGTTGATGTTGACAGATCCTTGACAACACCCAATAAGGTGCAAAAGAGTTTCGGCTAGGGAGGGGGCGGGTAGGGGTTCGACCAAGCAATGGGGTGGGGAAGAGGAATGAGATTCGGACTTGAATTCTAAAGTTTGTTGGTGGGGAAAGGGTAGGATTAAATCTGAAATAAATTTCAAATTTAATGAATAATTAGGATTATGTTTAATTGAATTTTGAATTTGAAATAATTGGGGAATTGGGTGGGAAAGTGGGGAGAGGATTATATTAATTAGATCCTTAATTTATGGGACCTAATTAATTAGAGAGAGGAGGGGGAAGGGGTCGGCCAAGGAGAGAGGAGTGAGGAGAGAGAGGGGTTAGGCATTAAGGAGGTGGGCCCAAGCAATTAAGGGGATTGTGAGTACTTAAATCTGAAGTTAATTTCAGATTTATGTTAATTGGGGGGTTTTCCTAAATTAAAGGAGGAGAATTTAAGAAGAGTTTTGAAATTCAAATATTTTGAATTTGAATTTAATTCTCTTCCTAAATTAGTGGGGCTAAATTAGGAAAACACTTATGGTGGGTTTGAATTCAAACGATTGGAGGGAATTATGTGGCCGGTGGCTATGGTGGTGGAAAATGATGTGGCCGGCGGCTTTAGGTTGTGGAGCAAGGGGCCGATGGGTGGTGGCTTCAAGCCGGCGGCCAAGGGCTTGGGCTAGGTAACTTAGATCCACAAATTGAGCACTTTTCTAATATGAATTATGTCAATTTAGGAAAGAATTCAAAATATGAATTTGAAATTAGATTTTGAGTTGGATCTCCCTCCTAATCTTCATGCTCCACTTTTGGAAAGAGACAAGAAAATCAATTTTGGATCCATGGGAGGGGAAGGTCGGCAGTTAAGGTTTGGGGTTTGGGTGGCGTTTGGCTAAGGAGGAAGGGGTGTGGGTTAAGTGGAAGGGATCTTGTTGAGGTTGACCGGCGGCTTTGGGAGTTAAAGTGGCTGGCGGGTGTTTGGGGAAGAAGAGGTAGCAGATGTAGGGGAAAGGAAGAGACGATAAGAAAATACTACGAGTACTAACTGCGAGTCCCGGAATCCACCGGCGGCTGACGGGTGATGCGTGGCCCTCTCCTAGGGTTTCTCCTCTCAAGAACTCACAAGGAGATCAAGAACAAGAAGTTGACATTTTTATTCATATTCATCATTAACCCAAAATATAAGAGAACTAGTCTATAAATAGGTCTTATGAAAAGAAAAGAAATAAAGACTAAAATGCCCTTCGGGCTACAACACCACATGATCACCCCTAGGGGTAAAATTGAAAAAAAAAGAAATATAAAATAAACTAGTACATAAAACACATAAAAAATAAACTCTAGATCGTAGTCGCTGATCTCTGATGTCTTATTACTAGCTCTATGTTAATCTGAAATAATTTTGATGGAATCTGCCTACTAGCTCTATGTTGATCCGAAGTAATTTGGATGAAATTTACATCTATTAGAAGGCCCATATGTGAGACTCATAACCTTAAAGAAAAGGAAAGCCTAGTGATGGGTCTTATGGCCTTTCCCTACACATAATGTGTCACAAAGTTAGATTGGCTTGATTTAATGGGGTTTTTGGCTTTGCGCCAACTCAAATCAATTGTGATGGGGCTTGCTTCTATTATAAGACCCTTAAGTGAGATTTATTAACTCAAACAAAACCAAAGCCCAATGATGGTCTTTATTGTCGTACCTGATAGGCAAGATAGGTTGATATGTATCATTTAGATTCCTGAGTTGTCTATTATTTGAGATTATATTAACTTGAATTTTTAGGGGTATTATACTTGTGAGTGTCTGAGAGGGTTGAGGCTTACTATCATAGCTTTCATTATGCTCACATATGAGATTTATGACTCATATATTGAAATCGACCCAATAATGCGTGTTGCAACCTTAGTGTACTAGCAAGGCAACCTAATTGATTTGGTTGGTTGAGTTGAGTTTTCAATTTATTGCATATTCTGGTAGGCATATTGAGGCAATAACTCACCCGAATTCTTGGATCAACTGGGAGATAATATGCTTGAATCAGGTCCTTGGCCTATTTTTTGATCGCTTGAGTTGATATTGAGTATTTTTGAATTGAAGATCTAGGACATTATGATGATTTGCTATCTTTGAGAGGATTTTACAATCAAATTTGTTACTCATAGCTCTATTCAGTTATATTTAGGACCATTTATTTGTCTATAATACATCATCATACTTATCAATTCATCGGTCGAAGTCTTGGCCCATTGGCATTGTTTTTGATGCATTTAACACAATCCTCGATGTTTATGGATCATTCAGGAACCTTTTTCTGTTTGTAAAGACTTTATCTTTTAGCACATTTTAAGGTGATTCAATGCCATGATACTTTTTTGGAGAGTGGTTTTTTTTGTATTTAGGAAATGGCCATTTACAAGGCAACAAGATTGAATTTTCCATTTTTCTTAAAGTTGTGGCATATTTATAAATTTAAACTTGTTGACTAAATGTACTACTAAAATTATTGGTTATTGTGGGTGATTGTAATTGTCTAGAAAACATTGAGAACGAGTTACTACAACTAAATTATCTCTAATTTTAACTTTGAGACAGTTCGGGGTGGATGAAAAATAGGTTGTGTAATCTCTGCCCCAGGTTGTGTAATCAATCCCATGATACTTTTTGGAGAGTGGTTTTTTTACTTCAAGTGATCCTCAACACAAACTCAAAAGTGTGTGTTCTTTTTCTTTTTTCTTTGAAGTTTTAATGTATATTGAATAACTCTCATAATGATGAAGAAGAAAAATCAGGGCTAGGTCGTAAGACCATCATTAAGCAACTTCTAAGTGAAGTCGTAAGTCCCACATTTTAGAAAAATTGCTAAATAAATTGCAATGATCCTAACACTCAAACAATCAAATTAAACCTTTGACCATCTTAATTTAAAGGGATTAAGTTGTAAGAGCCGCTTTTTAGGCTACTTCCTAAGAGAAGTTATAAGACCTACCCAAACAATTAAAAACTTCCGGGCAGCCTTGCTGTAGGGTTAGGTTGTAAGACCCATCTTTGGGCAACTCATAAATAGAGCAGTAAGCCCCATTCCAAATACCTGGACTATTTTATACAAAAATCAAAAGTCCCAACCTAAATTTAAATCCCCGGTCTACTTTATATGAAAGTCGTAAGTCCTAACCTAAATCTAAATACATGGGCTAATTTCTAAAGAAGTCATAAGACCCGCTCCAATCCAAACTCCTGGGTTACTTCTAAATGAAGTCATAAATCTCAAATCAAATCAGTTTATAGGTATTATAATAGATGTAAACCCCAAAATCCAAAATAGAACTAAAACTAAAACTCACATCTAACCACTTCAATATACTCGAGATCCCTGAGAGGAGGCAACCCATGGCTACTAATCAGATTACCTGGACACTACGGTTAATGATTGTTAGTGTTGGTAGATTGAAATCTACGGTATACTCGAGACGACATAACCATGGAATCTTGATCGATTTTACCTCCATTTTTTTTCACAATTGAGACTAAATATCTAAAATTTATTCATTCTTAATTGAGAGTTCTCTCTTACGTGTTAAGAGGGGTAATTAACTATGAGTGCTTGTGCTCATGGGAATTAAGGATCACAGATCTAATTAAATCCTGACACTATCCTCAGGGGAAATTTGGTTAATTGAAATCTGACTAAAGGAAAATAGAATCCTACAGCTGCAAAGCAGGATTCATGCATTCGTGCCGTTTTTCTTGAGCCAACATTTACCAACACTCTTCTTGCGTGGTCCACTTTGGCTTAATGCTCGCACCATTTGCGGCACCCCTGCGCACCACTCTCGCGACCAATCAGCGATCCAACCCTTCCTCGTACTCCACTTTGCCTTCGCTTATGTTTTCTCCAACCATAAGTGCAGAGAGCCTTCTTCCCGTCTTCACTCCTTTGTCTAGTGCTCAAGTACTTCCGCTTATTACTAATGCTCTATGATGCACTGGCACAAACCTAACGACACGGATGCGACACGACACAAACACGGGAAATGTTAATTATTTTAAATATAGGATACGAACACAGGTTGGTATAATATTAAAATTTGTATATTTTAAAAATAGTGTGTGGAATTGAATAAGTATAATAGTCAAAGTAATTTAGAAATGATTAGTCATTTAACTAGAATTTGTGCTTAAAATGATTAATATTAGGATGCCAAAAGTCAGGCGTCGATGCTGTGTATTATACATCAAGAGAGAAGACGACAATGATATCAAGAGTTGAGCATTGATGTTATGCAACAAGTATCGGGCGTCAAAATCGAGCGGGCATATTTCTTCGATATTAAGATGAAGTCAAATAAAGATAAGCTGTGAAGTTGTGGGTGTAAAAATTATTAACGTCAAGCATCAATGTCCAGACAGTGTTAGAATTTAATGTTGAGATGATTTTGAAATATTGATATTATAATGGCGTCAAATGTTAATGTTGAGGTGACATCAGACATTGTTGTGAAACCAAAGACGCAACCGCCAAAGAGAAATGAAAGATGAAAATATTCGATGAATGGGGTATTAAGGGTGGGCGATTGATTTGGTGTTATCGAGAGGAAATAAGAAATTTAGTTTTTATATTTTGAAATTTGAATACAAGAAATTCTATTTTTAAAAATTCATAGAAAATTTAAGGCACGCGTGTCCAATTTGTATTTAATATATTTTTAGGAGGACACATTTTCGACATGTCCGACACGTGTCGGAGGTGTGTCAGACGAGTGTCGTGTGAGACACTGCACGCCTCTTTGAGCAAAGTGTTCGTGCATCATTGTTTATGCTCTAGAATATAAAAGGTTAATAGAGAATGCTTTTGTATAATAATAATAATAATAATAATAATAATAATAATAATAATAATAATAAAAAGTTGAGCCGTTGTGTTTTTGATCCGACCAAGAATACTTGATTTGAAGATCCCGCGTCCTTGTATCTTCAATTCAGCCAGGAAGAATTTGGTTTGAGGTTCTCTCACTGTCGTATCTTTGATCTGACCGGGAATAACCAATGGCTAGTACCGTCTCAACCTCCCTTCGCGGGGAGGGGACATCGGAAGGCTACCAAATTTTTTGAGGAAAATTTTATTTTCAAATTAAATAAATTAATTATCAACAACATGTATTTAATTGAAGACCTTTGCCGTTGTGTCTTTAATTCGGCCAGGAATACTTGATTTGAAAAACTCGTGCCCCCACATCTTTGATATGACAGGAAAGAATTTGATTTTTGAAGACCTCATTGTATCTTTGATCTGGCTAAGAAGAACCAAAGACAAGTGGCTCCCAAGCTCCCTTCATGGGGAGGGGATGCTAGTAGGTTGCTAAAACTTCAAATGACCAAGGACCTCACATAATACTCTTTAACTATATAACAAATTTCTAAATTTAATTTGCTTACAAGCTTTCAAACTAAAATTTTCTAATATATAGCAAAAATTGAATACGCTGGGTTTAACACTATTTTTGGTTGCATTTAAGAACTTGGTGAAGAAAGTGAGTCAAATATATTTTGTATGATGTACATCTCAAGATCTTTTGAATGTGTGAATTTAGGTCTTTGGCTAAAATTCATAAATTGATGTTGTATCTAAAAATTGAAGACTTAGTACTTCCATGATTTAATTAGATGGAAATATGGAGTAATTAGTTGTTTATTAGTAACTGATTGTCAAACAAAAGAACCATACTTCTCTAGTTCTTTTGGGATCTAACACACCAAACTATACAAGAAATGCGAAATGCAAAAATGACGGTGCAGCTCAATTGCAACCCCAGCTTGAGATTTCATTTGGTGGGGAAAATAATCTATAAGAAAATCGTTTCATTACAGCTTTACAAATACAAGTCAATTTCCAAATGTGCTTGAGGTATCATCTAGTGGCGATCAATTGCGAAATGAAAGTAAGAATGCTCTAGCTCTACTTGCATTTGAAGCTGCTAACACTGGAGATTGTTATTATACAAATTTAAAGATTATTTCAGATGATGGTGACATCATGCCAGTGATTATAAACAAGCCTCCTATATCAGGAGGAATGATCAAAACAACCATAATGTTGATGAAATAATACCACCAGCTACTGTTTGCTTACCCCATGATGATGATATGATTCGGTCTATTGTAATAATTGAACCTTCTTCCCAAAGAACTTCTCAAAAGGACCTAATTAGTATTTCTGCTGCCCAACCTATAATATTCCTACCAGTTGGTGATGTATAGATTAGTGTTGGCATTCAGATGTTAGTGGAAGTAAGGAAAATTAATGGGAAGTTCTAAAGAGTATCGTCTATGGGGGTTTGATTGAATCAATTACTAGCCTTGGTGTAGTATTATCGGCCGTTGATGCTAAGACCTCAACTTTGAATATTGTATTAGAAGATGCTCTCAAATTGGAACTAGAATACTTGGGTTATGTTGGAAAAGGAGGGATACTTGTTTTTTTTTGAAGAGTATTGAATATTGACATCATAAAAGAGTTGGAGTGGCTCAACAATTTTTCGCATGTGCTCCAATCTTCATATCAAGCTTCTAAATACAAGATCTGAGAATGCTTCGCAGATTCGCTAATAGTGTTCAAATACTCTGATGATGGCTGTGTAGATTGGAAATCTCAATTGGAGACGATCTCATATTTTCAAGATGACTCCTAAACTCTCGTGAAACACTAACTTTTAAAGTGATTTCAAAATGACCCCGATGATGGTCGCGTTGATAAAAAATCTCAACAAGTGGAGACACTGCCTTTCAAAATACCCACGAGACTTAATAGAAATACAAATATTTTAAAATGATTATAAAGTCTTCCTGATGATGGCCGTATTGAAAGTTAATCTCATCTGGAGGGGAACCCATATTTTTAAGATGCCTCATAAACTCTCATGAAACACTAACTTTTAAAGTGTTTTCAAAATCACCCTGACGATAGTTGTGTTGAAAGCTAATCTCAATCGGATGGATCAATTTTTAAAGCCTATTAAATTTTAAAAATCTAATATCTATTAAATTTTAAATATTCAAATGGAAATTTAATCTCCAAAAACTTAAATAGTAAAATCCATCCACACTTCACAATGGTATGACGATGATGATGAATTGAAGAATAACTTCAGCTCACAAAGATTAGATGTCTTATAGAATGTGTTTCTACAATTCATTCTTAGTTAATTTATCACTAGCAGGGACGTGGCACATGCCCTATGATTGGGTGATTATGCTGCAAAATGGACTATATTATTATCATGCCCAAAGCCCGTATATTCCCTAATGGTTAAAATCCCCTTGAGAAATAAATTATAGAGTGCACTCTATAAGGTATAAAGCCCTCTGTTAGCTTAGGTTGACATAAATTTATCATCTTAGACTAACATTCACCCAAGATCTACAAGATATTCTTGGACGAAGCAACCCATGGCTTCTAAGAAGGTTTTTTCTGTCAAGTTGGGTTGACTACCTCCTCTGACTAATAGGACCAGTGAACACAACAACCAGGGATGACGAAACCGTGAGATTTTGATCGGGTCTATCTTCATTCCTCAATCACCTGTTTTAAGTATACAGTGATAAATTTCAAATCATGAACTCCAAAATTCAAATCCTAAAATTGTTGTTATTATACATTAGTTCCTTATTGTGACCTATTTAACGATTAACCTTAATTGAAAGTTCTTTCTAATTATTGGGAGGGGTAATTAACTATAGGGGTTTGCGCCTATAGAAAATCAGAACTCAGATCATAAATTCCTTGCAAAATGAGGGTGAAATATCTGGTAGTGACTTATCTAAAACCAATATGCCTTTTGGAAATTTATCCTGAAACCTAAACTCGTTAAAACTCCCCCCATCAAAAGAAAGCGAGCCAGAGAGGCCGGGGCGTATATTTTTGGAGCCCACAATAAGAAATGTGTGTCAATGCCCGATTCTGTAGGTCGTCTAGTTAATTTTTTTTACAATGCCATGAATTATAAGGATTGGCATTGCTCAAGCTAGAAGTTGAGTGTTCATAATTTTGAGAAATTATTATGTGCAGAGTCCTGGCGTAGATCTACATTCAGACTCTTATGAAATTATGACACGTTGATTTTACATTGTGAATTTTTAATATATATTTTTTATAGTTCATGATCCGATGACCCAACCCAGCAAATTCAATTGGTGTTTTTGTTCATTGACTATGCATTGACTGTGTATTGAGTGTGTTTTGAATGTGTATCGACTGTGTATTAAGTGTGTATTGACTGTGTTTACTTCTTATCAAAATTAGTTGGAGCTCCATGCATTGGGTCACCTTCTTTTTATATTGAATACATCCATATCAATGACAAATTGACATTACTATATTAGAATACTGTTTTCTAGTTTTTTTACATGCTTAAACACAAAGTAGCTTGTCAAAATCATCTTTGTAACAAGATGCTATCTTAAAGTTGTCATTAATGGTATAGATGTATACTTTCAGCTAGTGTCATTATTAAAATTTCAAATAGGAAAGAGGAGGGGAGAGGGTGCGAAAGAGTTCTCACAAAAATAAAATTTCTATAATATACATAATTGCACAAAGATTTACGGGTTAAACTTTCATGTTATACATAACTACAAAGGGTTTACTCAAATCTAGGGGGTGATAATCACCCTCAGCCCCTAGTTCCACCACTGCTTTCGACTAACACCAGCCCTAGTGGCTCTATATTCCTTTCTCTCTTCTAATGCTTGATTTGGATAGGTTGCAGTGGCTCTTGCAGTTGCAGCAATTCCTGAAGGGCTTCCAGCTGTTGTTACTACGTGAGTGTTCTTGATTCTGGATTGGCTAGATTTATTCAAGAAGATTATCTTGTTTCAATTTTGAGGTTATAGCAAGCATCATTCATAACTCTTTGTCTGTGCTCCTGTTTGAGTTCAGTGATTTAATTTAAATATTAAGTAAGACAAGTATAGCCCATTTTTCAACTCATAAGATATCACAAGGAAAGAGGAAAGAAAACTACGTAAATTAGATTAGTAGGGTAACATGTTACTTCATCGAGTTATTTATGAGTTCATTTTTCTTGAAGTGATAATGTAACTCACCAACAGCCACTTTTTAGAGAAAACTGCATTTTGATGAAATTAAGTTGTGCTACTGTGTGATCCTTGCATTGATGAAATTGCTTTTTCATTGCTATTTAAATACCTTGTATGGGCTGCCCAATCAAAGTTTTCAACTAAGTTTCCATAAAGAACTAAGACGTGCTGCAAGTTCTGCGATGTTGAACATCTCATTGGAGTTCTGATAAGCGTTTGAAATAAGCTTACACTGATGAAAAGTGCGAAGTGTTTCCTATTTAACGATGAGAATTCATAATCCAGTAAAAGATTATCTTACTTATTTTTGAAGATCTATCATCTGGCACTTCACTTTTATTTTTTGTAAATAATTAAAATCATTAAAATCTTCATTGACTTAATTTTGTTTTGATAATTTCATGTGTCTTCCAACAATTCAAGCTCTTAAATTGCTTGTAATAGCGTTTTATTCCATTTTAAGAACGAAAATAATCCTAGTTGTTTGCAGCATTTCTGAAGCGGCAATTGATCTTCCCCTGTTTCACTTTTAAAAAATTATGAATTGTGAATGCTTTCGATGGAGGACTTTTTTGCTTTTTGTTTGCATCATTGTTTATTCCAATCTCGATCAAATTTGATGTCTTTCTTTAAGAAATCTTCATATTTACTTTATTTATGTTTTTCCTTGCTATATTATTGGTGTTTAAAAAAATTTAGGTGCTTGGCTCTTGGAACTAAAAGAATGGCACGTTTACATGCAATTGTGAGATCTCTGCCTTCAGTGGAGACCTTAGGTTGCACGACGATAATTTGTAGCGACAAGACTGGTACTCTAACAACAAACATGATGTCTGTGTCAAAGGTGAATTGAGCAAACCCTTGTTTGCTGTCCTCGGTTCTTAATGATATTCTGGAATATGTTTTTTGATTGCTACTCAATCTTAAAGGTGCATGATATTGTAAACCATGAGGAACTTAGAAAGTTAACAATGTTTGTCCGTATGTTGGAAATTTTATGTACTTATTAGTAGGAGTGCTTATTTAAATGGGCTGTTCTTTTTCATCTCAGTTTAATGAAACTGCTAGCACTTTATTCTCAATGTTTATTTGATGCGGACATCCGACGGTGAATGCTTATCTGAGGAAGAGACGAAGATCAACGACCGAGTTCATTCCACTTTATCTTAATTTACTAATTGTATTTTTTGTGTTTTATTTATGCATTTTTTGTTTTTACCCTCACTTGAGGGAGTGAGTAGTCCTGTGTAAGCTCTAGGGGCATGTTTGTCTTTTTTGAGTTTCTTTTATTTCGAGTCATATATATAGAGACCCTTGCTATTGTGTTAGGATGATAAATTATTAATAAAAAAACTTTCTGCACTCTTGTTCTTTGGGGAGAACTTTGGTGAGATCGCTATGTGAGGGAAGCGTAGTATCACCAGTCACAGGAAGTGTCCGGACTCGTGGTTTGAAGTTCCTAGGTGAGGGCAGCGTAGCATCCATCAGCCGCAGGAAGCGTTTGAGCTCATGGTTTATCTTTCTTTCTCTAAACTCTCCGTCTCCTTCTCCATCGACTGCTGGCCAAACTCCCTCTCCTAGCCGCCGGGCCACTTCCTCCTCCCCCCACCGACCAACCACCCTTCCCTCTCCAAACTGCCACCAACCCTTCACCCACCTCCTCCCTCCTCTTGGCCGAGAGCCACCATACCCAGCCCAACCACCTGCCATCTCCCTCCCTAACCCCACTTCCCTCCAAAACCCCCACTTTCCTTAATTAGATTATCATTAATTTGGAAAGGAATTTAAATTCAAATTAATCCAATTTAAAATTCAAATCCTTCCTAATTAATTACATTAATTTTGGAAGCTTCCTTCATTCTATTAATTAATCAAATCTGAAATTGATTGATTAATTAATCCCTAACCCAAATACATTGAACCTAGACGCCCTTTCCCTCCTCTCTCTCTAGGTCGGCCCCTCCCTTCTTTCTCTTGATTGGAGTCAATCTCGCTTGATAGCCTACATTACTAAAATATTCTAGATAATTTTGGAAAGAGAATCAATCTGATTTGAATTCAAATTCAAATGTCAAATTATTTCCTAAAATATCTAGTGTTAAATTAGAAAATCCGTTAAATCAATCCAAATCAATTTTAAATTAAATTGGATTGATTATCTCTCTTTCTAAAACTGAAATTTAATTTAGGAGAGCATTAACTCCACCAATCCACTCCCCAAACCCATGCATGTCGCCGGTTTTTCCCCCTTTCCCCCCTTCTCTCTCCTATCTCCCTCTCTCTCCGTTAATTCTCCTTCCCCTATGGAATTAAATTTAAATTGATTTCTTTTCTCCAATCCCCTCCCCTCCCATCTTGAAGCCGCCGGCCCCTCCCCCTATATTCCCCTCTCCCATATAGGCTAATTATTTCGTTCATAAATTAAAGACTCCCATTTAAGGAGATAATTAGCTCCTCCTCTTCCCTCCTTGTTTGAATTTTAAAATTTACATCCCTCAATCATATGAAATCTGAAATTTAATTTCAGAATTTCCCTTTTAATCCCTTCCCCTCCCTTCCCTAACACTTGACATCTAAAACACAAAAGGGATCTTCTTTCCCTAGCTATGCCTGAATCTACCATCCCCCCTCCTCCATTATTTGTCTATTCCCTTGCTACACGCACAATCCGAGAAGGAATATACGATACTATTGGATTTCCTTTCCTCCATGGATGGCGGATCCCGTGCATGATTACGGATTCGTGTACGACCCTCAAAGCTTGGTGGATATTCTACAATCTCCGCTCTTCGATCATAATCTAAAAGTTGACGACACCGTCGAAGGGTACGTTGACCGCATCCTATTCACTTTGGCACTTTCTATCGAAGAGCATCTACCCTCCGAACATTGGTGAATAATCGGACATCCACCCGTGTCTTCACCTCCGATTGACTTTCTGTGGATCAATACCATAGGCGTTCTCTTTCTTTCAGTGGCATCCCTAGGAGTGCTGAAGTTGTTTTTCCGCTAACCCCACTATCAAGAGTACATGAGAAGGAAATTCGAAGGCGAAGTTTCCGGTTGCTATCCGGTTGGACCATTCCTCCGCCCCCCCCCGTTCTACATCGTTATTAGTTTGAGGTAGATTTCTTTTCAGGCATGTGCAACATTACTGCATTCTTCGGGATTTTGTCTTTCTTTGTTGATATACTCCTGGCCCTAGTCATGAATTTGGCAATTCTACCATATCACTACTGCTGTTGTTTTGCTTTCTAACAATCACCTAAGAAATCTTCTGCGAAGGCTCAAAAGATATCACGTCTCTATCTGGATCCAACGCTGTCATTTTGATGTTATGTGTTCTATTTGGTTGAAATTAACCTATAAAATTAGTAATTAATATCTAAAGGCTGTACAATAGAAATGGTTCTATTTATGTTCTGATTGTCTTATTCAAAACTAATGGTAGATTCACTGGGTGTTCAAGCACTTCTCTTGAGGTCTTTCACTTTTTGGAAACGTTTTCTTTGCCTAGATACTTTACTAGGCAGGTGCTATTGCCAAAAGTGTTGTGGATTTTCTACCCTGAATGCGACAACAGCATCCTTTTCCCTACTGCTGCAGCTATTTGATAAAGTGAACGCTTATTTGACCTTATGGTTTCGGCTGTTAACTTTGGCAATTTTTCACTTGTTAAGTTTAACAAAAGCTGTAAGGGAAAAAACAAGAGAAGAATGGAAATTTTCTGGGCGCTGACCGGTCCCAACTAATTGGGCCAGTTGGCAAATATGGCTTGTCGTAAGCTCCAGTGGAATGATTTGTAGGTCTAAGTTTCCCCTAAACTGGCAGACTTCAGTAGTTTCACTGCTGGATTGACAGCTCATCTGAATAATTAAAAAAGAGTAGTTCTGGCCGGTGGATTGACAGCTCGTCTTCTAGGTTAGTTGAACCATGTCACCATTCAAGATAATAATAACAATTCATTTCGGATAGTTGATTTGTTGGGAAACAATATAAAGAGATATTACCAGAAACACTGCATTCAGAGAATTTGGATACATGATGTGTGATTTCAATTTTTTTGTAGATTATTTTTGAGAAAATGTCTAAAGTAGTTCCTTGACTTTTTGTATGTGTTAGCCCTTGACTATCAAATTTCTCCAATTTAATCTCTTGACTATACAAAATTATGTAATTTCAAAATTTTCATAGATTATTTTTGAGAAAAAATCCAAAATAGTCCTTGGACTTTTGTATGTGTTAATTTAGTTCCTAAGTATCACATTTCTCCAATTTAATATCTTGAATATATAAAATTAATTTGTAATGGTCCCTTCGATAGAAATTGATATAACTTGGGATACAAAATTGGTCTCAATATAATCCCTCAACTATTTTAAATTGAGCCCAATTTAATCTTTGAGGGACCATTTGGGATCAATTCTGTTTAATCAAGGACTAAATTAGAAATGTGATACTTTGGAATTAAATTGGTCACATACGAATAGTCGGAGAATTATTTAGGCTTTTTCTTGATTAGTTTTAAGGGAAGATTATTTGATGCAGGACATAAATGCAAAAATGATTGGAATAAGAAATTTGCACGTTTTAAATTTTAAAGAACAATAATAAGCAAAACTTATATTGATTTAAATGATAAGATAAAAGAATAAGGCGATAAAACAAGTTTAGGACAAATCACATGCGTAGAGATTAAGATCTTAAAACAGTCAATTACTCTAACGTTGCATACATGGAGTGGTTTTCAATGAAAATCCCTATGCTAACAATAAGAATAGTCACTATGTGAGGATTCCTCACTCAACTCTATAGATCACTAAGTTTTAGCAGAGGAGAATAAACATGATCTTAGTGAATTAAAATATAATCACAATTGAAAATAAACTATGAATATAGTAAACTTGGGAAAGAGTTCACCATAGTCAAGTTCTTAGGCGTGGTTAGAGGTGCGTGGAGAAAGCTTCAAAGTTTGGTGGTTGTTCTTGACGACGCTTTGCGGTTGTACAGCCGGTGGGGGGACTTCTAGGGAGCAAACAGAAGTCTCCCGGATGGCAAAACAGCACTAGAAAACTGCTGGATTTTCTGGACAGCAAGAGAAAAAAATTGGGACCGCAATTTCCAAGTTCGTGGGAGGGCGGGCTGCCATGCCAAACGTCCAGAATTCTCTGGACAACAAGGACGCTGGTCTTGGTTAGATCCTGGACGACAACCTGGAGCTGTTTCTGAAGTTTTGGACATCAATTAGAACATGTCCAGAAATCTGGACAGCCAGTTGGAGAGGAAAATTTCATGATTTCCTCCTTTTGGATGCACGTGAGCTTGAAGGGTATGGTGGGGAATTGCGTGGACAGCAGTGGAGGGAAGCAGGAGTTAATTCCCTTTGATTTAGGCCTAGGTTTGGAAAGAGAATTAATTAGGGGGAAGGGGCATGGGGCCGGCTAAGAGAGGGGAAGATTGTGTCCGCATTCAATGAATGTAGACTGTGGCATTAATTGTAATTGGAAATTAAATCTAAGATTTAATCTCAGATTTAAGGTGATTGATTTTATTTCCTAAAGCGATTAGGCTTAAATAGAAAGCTTTTGAAATTCAAATTATATTGAATTCGAATTCAAATTCTTTCCAAAATTATAAAAGGCCAAATATGGAAGGGAATTAATGTGGAGGGAGAAGGGATTGAAAGTGATGTGAAACGTATTAGCATGGATGATTAAATTAAGGAAGTTTGCACGCTTAAATTTTAGAGCACAATAATTATAAGCTTTCTCTTGATGATAAACGACAAAATAAAAATGATAAGGTGATAAAATAGCTTTGGTCTAAACACATGCGAGAGGTTGAGATCATTAAATAGTCAACTAAGTCTTACTTTGCATACATGAGTGGTTTCAACGAGAAATTCCAATGCTAACAATAAGATTAGTATTATGAAGGGCCTCTCTCACAACTCATTCAAATACTAGGTTTAGCGGAGGCGATAAAACATGCGCTTTGTGAATCAAATTATAACCACGAGTAGAGTAAACTCAGAAGATAGAGAGTGAGTGAAGAGTTTACCAAAAAAAAAGGAGTTATGAAGCTATGACGATGGCGGGAATGAAGGGGCAGCAGCCTTCAAACTTCTGGAACCACTCAGCAGCAATGGGTGTCTCTTCGGGCTGCTGGACGACACTAGATCTCCTCAGGACAGCAGCTAGGACTGGTTCTGGACGGCTGGACAGCACCCTAGTTTGCTGTGGTCAACAAGATAGCAACCTATTGTGCTCAGGGAAACTTCTAGACAGGAAGAAGGGCTGTCCCTGAGGTCTGGACAGCAATTATCGCTCCCGGGATGGCTGGACGTCGGTGGGCTGCTGCAGGAATTTCCAAACAGCAACTTGAGATGTTGGGCAGCAGTTTTCCTGGAGTTTTGGAAGGGATTTGGGAAGGAAAAATCAGCCAACAGCTGTGGCGAATTTCGGCCAGCAAGGAGGGGAAGCGTTTGAATTAATTCCTTACTTAGGAGTAGTGGATTTGGAAGGAATTAAAGGGAGATTAATCAAAAACTGACATTTTATTTCAGTTTTGATTAAATTGGGAGGGAAAGACTTGAATTTTGAATTTCAAGTCATAGGCATTAATGCCTTGAATGGGGAATTAATGGAGGGGAGTCAAGAGGGGAGGAGGCCGGCGGTTTCAAGAGAGGGGAATGGGAGTTTCATTTCATAATCTGAAATTAATTTCAGATTATGAATGAAATTAAGGGGGTTATTTTCAAATTTGAATTTTGGATCAAGGCATTGATGGCATTAAACTAGCATTAAATGGATTTCCCCCTTGATGAGGCCGGCGACATGTAGAGAGGAGAGGAGGGAGATTAGTGTGAACAAATCAATTTCCGATTAGGAGGGTGCCACCTAGGATGAGAATTAGTAACTCCTCATGCCATGAAATTTGAATTGGATTCAATCCAATTCTTTCCTTATTTGGACTTTGGCAATTATGGAAATTTTGGAGCGCATTCAAATTTGAATTTTCGAAATTTGAAGAATAAGGTGGGTGATGACGTGGAGGTAAGTCATGAGAACTCCAACTTAATTTAATTTGAAATTGAAATTTATCAAATAAAACTTTCCTAAATTGGATTTCCAAATTAGGAAAGAATTCAAAATTCAGAATTCAAATTTCAAATTTGGAGCATGCGGGAGGGAGGAGCGGACGGTTGGGGAGGTTGCCGGCAAAGTGTCCGGCCGGAGCCGTGAGGGTGGCCGGCGGGTGGATTCCAAGGGGGCGGCGACAATGGAGCTAGGGGAATGTTTTGTGGATGAAGAGCGGAGAAAAGAGAAGAACAAGAATATACGAGAAAGATAGAGATAACTAACGAACTCACAAAGAGATCGTAAGAACCGCGAACCTCGGACTCTTCCAAAGATTGGCGGGTATTGCGAATTACCCTCCTCGGGCTTCTCCTCTCATGAACTCACTAAGAGATCACGTGAACTCACTAAGAGATCAGCAAAAATATGAAACTTTTCATTATCAATCATCATCCCTCAATACAAGAAAGCTAGCCTATAAATAGGCCTCATGAAAAGAAAAATAACAAAGACTAAAATACCCTTCGGGCTACAACACTACATGACCACCCATAAGGGTATAAATGGAAAAACAAAAATATAAAATAAACTGATACAAAAACATATAAATAAATAACTAAAAAAAATCGTAGCCGTTGATCTCCGATGTCCTCATCAGAAAGTTTCCAAGAATTAGGTTTCTCTCTTGGAAACAAATCAAGGGGATTGGAGAGAGAGAGGTGAAGGGGCCAGTGGCATCATGAGTGGGGGAAGGTTTTGAGTAGGTTTTTAATGCTTGCCTAAATGGGATCTTTAGTTAAGGCCAAAGAAATTAAATCATATGTGGCTTGAAGGAGGCGGGCGGAGAGTTTGGGCCGAGAGGTGGAGGGTTTTTGGTGGGGTTGGGGGCGACGGCTCAAGGGAGGAAGAGTAGAGGAGGAAGTGAAGGAGAAAAAGATAGGGAAGAAAATAACCACGAATCCGGACACTTTCAAGGTTGGTGGGTGATCCGTTTACCCTCTCCTAGAGATTTCTCTCCAAAGCTCTCAAGCTCTCAAGAAACACAAAGTTGCAGAAAATTTTCATTTCATTCAATCATTAACCTCAAAAGAAACATATGGGGCTTATATATAGCCTCATACAATGAAAGAAAATAAAAGACGACATTGCCCTTAGGGCGTACATATGACAAAACCTTTAAGTAAGGGCAAAAGGGGAAATGCTACTAAAACAAATACAAAAGCAAATAAATAAAACAAGTACATATGAAGACTTAGAAATAGATTGGTGCGACCGTGGCCGTCAATCGTCGGCTACGCCTCTGAAAGACTTTTTTATAATCTGATGTACGCATCATTATTACTTTTAAAAAAAGTGTTTATCATTTGTTTATGAACAAAAAGTTCCTGCATCCTTGCACTCTTAAAATCCTTGATTTGTGAGCTTCTTTGTTATATTTATGAAATTGCACTATACAAGATAACATGGAAATTTGCTCTTATATATTTAGGATGCTCACTTGGTAGAGCCCAATGTATATTTCTTCTGCTGAAACTTGGACATTGTTAGGATCAGGCTTTTTTTGCCCCTCTGTCGCAACTTTGAGTAGTTTTCATTTTTGGTCAGTTGGTTCAACGTTTATGTTTTATATTTTTGTTTCCGCACTTGTTATATAAGTTGCTAATGATAATTAGGCAATATATTTATAATTCTAGTGTAGGAAAATCAGTAATTCATGTGTAAGTTTTCTTTCAAATCTTGTGCAGATTTGTGTTGTCGGATCTGTGCATTGTGGTCCAATTACAAATGAGTACACTGTTAGTGGAACGACTTTTGCACCAGAGGGTCTGATTTTTGATGCTGCAGGGATGCAGGTTGTATTTACACTTATATACCGATATTCCATGATTTAAATAATGGAAATAGGGTTGATTAAGCTTGGAATACTCGAACTTTTTTCATTTGAAAAGTATGAAATAAAAACTTCAAATTATTGTTGTAGTGGCAGTGTCTGTAATGGAGATGAGTTTGCATGATTAACCATATTTCCACTATCTGACTATCAGCTTTTAGCAGTCTTGATTCATGTTATTCCTGTATTATTTGTTGTTGCTTCTGCAGCATGTGATAGATTATTAGGTTATCTTTTTTTTTTTTAAATATTTGCTTTATTTAAGTTGAACATGTTTGTGAGGATGATCAAGTTTCCTTTGGTTGACATTAAAGAGGATATTTCGGTCTATATTTGCACTTGTTTATCTTGATGTCCTTGTTTCTTCTATGAAGTTGTGCATTCATGTTAGAAAATCTTTTAATATTAAAGTAATATCTTGGAGCAAAAACTCCTGCATATTCACGTTTCACTTGCAAAAAGAAGGATAACCTCATCGTACTAGTCATGGGTGATACTCTCAATAGTTAGGCACATTTTTCAGATTATTGAAAATTTTAATTTGACAAGAGCTCTGTTTTGTTATTTTCCCCACTGTACTAAATGCGGGACTAACCAGTCATAAAGGGGAAAAAAGATAATTGCATATTCTTTGTTTTAAAAATTTTTTCCGAATTGTTTTTCCTATTGACCTTACGTAATTATGCAGCTTGAGTTCACTGCACAATATCCATGCCTACTTCATATAGCCATGTGCTCAGCTCTTTGCAACGAGTCCATTCTGCAATATAATCCTGATAAGAGGAGCTATGAAAAGATTGGGGAGTCAACTGAAGTTGCCCTCCGAGTGCTAGTCGAAAAGGTCAGTTGATAGCTACACCAAATGTTCGAGAGGATGAGTTTATTTTTTTTATTTTTTTATTATTATTTTTTTAAATCTTTTAGAAGAAACAACAATTCTGCAAAGACTAGCTATTTATTTGTATGAATGCCATCAGGTTGGCCTACCTGGCTTTGATTCTATGCCGTCAGCTTTGAATATGTTGAGTAAGCATGAGCGAGCATCTTACTGCAACCGCTATTGGGAGCACCAGTTCAAGAAGGTCCTGTCTTTTCTCTATTATACTGTCCAGTCTTGGATAGTACAAATGCTTACAGCTCATATTGTTGCACCTAGCAATTTTCAGTATTGGCTCATAATACAATTTATTTCCCATTTTCATCTTACACTATTTCAGTTTGTAACTATTCCTGATAGTTAATGCTGTGATGTAGATCGCTGTTTTGGAGTTTTCTCGGGACCGCAAAATGATGAGTGTTCTCTGTTCACGGAAGCAGCAAGAGCTTATGTTTTCTAAAGGTGCTCCAGAGAGTATAATTTCGAGATGCACACATATTTTGTGTAATGCAGATGGTTCTTCTGTTCCGCTTACTACTGATATCCGTAATGAGTTGGAGGCAAGATTCCAGAGGTCAGCTTGCCCGTTAATCAAATTATGAGTGTGCCCGAAACAATATATCAATTATGAGAACAGCACTTTTAAATTATTTGAGTGTGCCCATTAATCAAATGCCTTAAATAGGTAGATTGTTCTTAGTGGCCGATTTTTCGTGTTTTGCCTTTTTTAACTTATAATGATTTATTGGCTAGAGGAGGAATGTTCCATGCCTTCTCCGTGAAGTTCTATATCCATTGGATGCATTAAGAAGAAAACGAGGGTTACTTCTGATTAGTTTGGAGGGATATCAATGTTTTATTGAGGGCATTGGGTTGTCGCAGTTTCCCATTTCCTGCAGTAGGGTGAAGAGTTTGATGCCTCTTGACCCTTTTGACTTGGGTTTAGTTATATTTCTTGATGTATCCTGTTTCAATTTTTCTTTATATCAAAAGGACCCCACTTTAATTACAAGCATTTTTTCTCTTAGTCTAAGATCGGTAGGGAAATATACTTTTTATTTGCATAGTTGTTTGTTGATATTTGTGAGATTATTACACCACCTGCTTGAAATAGTCGACCATTGATTGCTTGATTTGTTGTTTGACCTCTTTCTAAGCATTCATTTTGTAAGCTTCTTTGAGTTCCTAAGAGAAGCACTTTACAATGATTTTTTATCTTAGTCTAAGATCGGTAGGGAAATATACATTTTTTATTCTAAAATTTTGTAATCTGACACTTCATTTCATGTTCTGCCTTAGATTAAGCCTTTTGCACTATGTTTTTGCTTCATGACATTGAAATGGGCCCCAACATTATCCTCAAATAGATATTTTTGCAGATAAATAAAATGCTTGATGGACTTGATCATTCTATTCAACTTCAGTTCTATCTTAAAAAAATTATATGAAGTTTTTTAGGAAATCAAATGGAGATTGGTAGAGTTTTGCAACACATTTGAAGTAGAAAAAGATGGGAGGCCAACAACTTTTTGGAGGTGTAGATCCGAGGGATGATCTAGGAATTGGGAAACAGTGTAATATGCCGACCTTACCTGGAAGGAAGACGAAGAGGAGGATGAAGGAAACACAACAATCTTCAAAGGATAGACGACGATAAGACATAAGGAACGAATATTCGTTACTTGGACCCGACACATGAGTTCGCGAGAGAGACAAAAAGGGCCCAAAACCGATCGTTTCATTGTTTGGTGTCTTGGAAGCAGAAGGGTTCGGGCCGCTCGTCGCTGGCTTGATCTCTATAAATTAGAGAAGAGAGGAAGGAGGGAGAGCGAGAGTGGGGTGATCGGGCAAACGAAGAGAGAGAGAGAGAGAGAGAGAGAGAGAGAGAGAGAGAGAGAGAGAGAGAGCAAACGAAGGCATCAAGAAGTGTAGAGTGAAGTAAGGTTTTTAAATATTATAATAGAAAAATTTATATTTTAAATAGAAATTTAATATATGTATGGTTAGAATTTTTAATAAAAGATAATTATAAGAAAATGTTTAAGATATATATATATATATAAGAATATATATATATATATATAATATATAATATATATATATATATTAGAATTATTTATTTTAGAAAATTTATAATATCAGTTAGAGAATAGTAAGAATTAGATTATGAATTTTTTTTCATTAAAATGATCAATGATAAAATTATATATATATATATATATATATATATATATATATATATATATATATATATATATAATATATAAATATATATATATATATAAAACAAAGAGTAAAATTCTATAAATTCATACAATATTTCATAAATTAAAATAGAAATAAAAGAGAATATTAAGTGAAGAGAGATATCATAAATAATCTAAAATAGAAATTTAATTTAGAAAATTGTAATAATTAAATAAAAATTTTTCATTTAGAAAGAGGTGAGTTTCCCTATTTATTTAAAAATTTTACAAATAAATTATGATTCATATTTCAATGAGAATACAAAGAGAACAGGTTTTATTCATAATTTAATAAATTAAATATGATAACTATTTAAGCATATTTAATAAATAAATAGAAAAAGAAAAAGAGAAATTTATGTAATTTATGAGAGTTAAATAAGATATAAAATTTTATTTGAAAATGATAATTAAGAGGGTTAATTATGATGTGTAATAAATAAAGTATAGTTAAATAAATAAATAATATAGTATATATATATTATATATATATATATATATATATATATATATATATTATATATATTAATATAATATATATATATATATATAAAGAGAGAGAATGAATATTTTAAAATTTAATTCCAATTAATAAAATAAATATGAAATTAGAGAGTGAGAGCATAGGACATATTTCTTTTAATTAAATTATTAAAGAGGGTATGTTAAGTTTAAGTTAGAAGTTATTAAATATGATAATATTATAAATTAATGATAATTAAATCATAGTTCACATACATAACTGTTAAAAAGAGTATAACAAATTTTCTTATTTAAAAATAAGAACTATTTAAGTATACTTAATAATTAATTAGAGAGAGATATGATTGTATGTATGTTAAAATAACCTTATGAAATCATGTATTATTATAGGTGTCATTTTGTTGAAGTTAGAGCAAGGACATTAAAGCAAGCAATCTTAATCAAAGTGAGTACTCATGCTTTTTTTTTAATAATGATGTTATTTTCTTTATTTCAAGTTCATTGAATTAATTGATATTGACTAGTTAATAGTTATTGTAAAATTATAACATTTCTTCCTTTTGAATGGTCATATTAAATTAGCATGATTATTCAACATATGCATTATAGAAAGTTATTAAATGATAAATGAATGAAATGATTATATAGAAATGCTTGTATGTGAATGTTGATTGATGGAGCCCACCCCCTTATAATATTGATTAAGGATGCAACGTACCCGTGGACGTCAATGAAAAATGTTATGTAAAAGGAGAAGAAAAAGAAAAATGAGTACTTTTTTTGGTACTAATTTAGAGGGTGGCTCCTGTGACTGTTGTATTATTTATGAGAAATAAGAATATATATAAAAAGAGATTGTACATGCATAATATTGAAAGTCTTGAAATGAAATGAATTCAAATGAAATTACTTTATAATATGAATGGAAATGATCATACATATTATTTAAACTGCCTTAGGTTACTGTAATTTAGAAGCATGTTTCACTCACTGAGTTGTAGCTTATTTTAATTGCTCTAACATTTTTCAGGTATAATTTAATATAATCAAAATGAATATAAGGGGTGAAAATATGTATTGTAGACGTGTCACCTTGGAAGAAATGCATTTGAATGATTTTATTCAATTTGTTTCAAATTTGAGGCTTTAGTAGCTCTTTTTGTTTATTAGAAATAGTTAGTTATTAATTGAAAATTTAGTCGACCGTCCGACCATCTGTTCCCGCCTTTTTAATTCGAGCCTCTAGGTTGGGTCGTGAGAAACAATTTGTTTCGTTGGTTATTTGAAAATCGGAGGAGAAGTATCACATACCCATGAGATCCAAAGGAGGATTGGCTGAAATTCTTGAGAAAAAATTTACATTAATTAATTGAGTCTAAAAAGAGATACATGGTTTGTTTATTGAAATAACATTAGCCAAACAATAATTTAATACCCTTTACAGCTATTTAAATTAAATCCTAATCATCATTAAAGAGATAAATGTCCATAGCTAAAAACTTCTAATTCCCAATCTAACCTGATATCCAACAAGATGTTAGAGTTTTTGGTCCAGCTTTAGTTATGATGTTCTGCAAGATGCTACACCGGTGTCAATTCCTATATATAGATGTATGGGATGATGTATAGTAGGACCCCATTGATAGAATTAAATCAATAAAGAATTATCCTTTCCTTGCCTCTCTCTCTCTCTTCTCCCTCTCTCTCTCTTTCATCCAAGAAGGTCCAAGAAAGCCGCCTCCAAAGAATTTCTCAACAAGTGATATTAAAGCCTAGTAGAGGTGATTGAGGAGGAATTCTCTTGTAATCAAGAAGCGGAGGCAGTCGGCTTGCCAATGACGTTCGTGTGTAAGCAGGGAGCAAGGTCGGGGCTGGTGTTGGCTTGCATGCGGGATGCACGATCGGACATAGGAGGGCTGGTTTCTGGCTGTGATTTTGTTTGCGTGAGGCTGACGGGAGAGGAGGCACGACTTCGATTACGGGCTTGTTCGCGTGAGGCAAAGCCGGATGGTGTGGGTGGAAGCCAGTGAGGGAGGCAGAGTTGGGACCTGGTATTGTGAGCTTACAAGAACATAATCGAAGCCTGGGAAGGAGGTTTGTATAGAAAGATTCTGAGCTTGAATTGGCTTGCAGTGTGGAAAGCTAGACACGGTAGGTGCGTGCATTGGGCTCATGTAGGAGATGTTGGCTGGTCGCGGGTAGACCTGTGTGGGGTTCGTGCATGGAAGGCGGTAGCTTGGGTCACGCGGGAGAACACGCACGGGGAGCGGGGCTTGGGTTACGTGTGGACGTATGCAGAAGTGGGCTGGACATGTGATTTTGCGTGGGATTGTGCTATGGATCGGACGTAGAGGGGGCCCGGGAGTGCGGATCATGAGATTGGGCCTGTTCGGAACGGAAGCAAGAACAAGCAGAGTTATGTGCAATCGCAGGGTTGCGCGTGAGTCCTAGCGGAGCATGCAGATTGGGCCGGAGTATTGGTGCAGTTCAGTATTCCTCGGAACCTCGAAGTAGATCACGCAGGAGGCAGCCGCACATAGGAGTGCTCAAGAAGCTGGCATTGGACTCGAGATTTAGATGGGTGGCTCGTGCGAAGTCGGAGGATGGAGTGTGCACGAGTGCCCGAGGAAGACGGGCGAGACGGAGGGTGGTCAGTGCTGTAGCGCGGGTGTGATTGCGAGAGAAGGTGCGTGGGCATGAAGCTGTTCAAGACATGGGCATGCGAATTGAGGGAGGAACAGCGACAGGCGTGTGTGAGTTAGAACACACAATGGAGGCCGGGCGCGAGTCGGATTGGGCTTGGTTCGGTTGGTTTGCTCGTGGAGTTAATGCAGGGAGCCGGTCAGATCGCAATTGACAAGTGTTTTTGTGAACAAGTGGTTCTTTGATATTCATTATAAAATCTTGACCAATGTGGAGGTTGTTAGAATATTTGGTCCAATTTTAGTTATGATGTTCTGTAATACATGACACTGGTATTAATTCCTATATATAGATGTATAGGATGATGTATTGTTGGACCCCACTGATGGAATTAAATCAAAAAAGAGCTCCCCCCCTCCCTTCCTCTCTCTTCTCCCTCCCTCTCTTTTTCATCCAAGAATCCAAGAAAGCTCCTTCCTCCACCAAAGAATTTCTCAATGCAGGATATCAATATTGTCTATTTGATGGCTTGATGGAATCCTGTTAACTCTATCTGGATGAGAAGAAATCTCCCCTTGAGAGTTTAATTTCTAAAATTCTAGAAGAGTCTTGTAGGCGATGTGTGCTACCTCGTTGTATGCCATTCAAGTGCCATCCAATTAGTGGAAATCTTTTCCAACAAGCTAGCTAGCGATAAACTCAAGATGATCCAACCGTAATCTCAGCAATTGATCTAGAACATATTTGCTGGAAAGTAATTTCTTAAAGCATCATTGGCAGTTTTTCAAATGCTTTATAGATGATAGAAAAGAAAAGGCCTACCGGTGAACAAATTGAGGAAATAGTGTCTTTTGTCAACATAGAGGCCCAACTACCTGACAGCAAGAGGGGAAGAAGAGCTAGGAGATCTGCATCCAAATATGAGTATAGTGGCAATGACAACAAAAAACAAGGCATTCTTCAGACAACGTTGCCCCATGAGGCTCCTTCCAATAGACAATATGTGTTCTAGTTCCTATTAGGTGATGCTAGCTGGAAAGCTATAGGCTTTCTTACTTCCTGGATTGCAGGAGAGCTGGGTTTCCATATGTGATTAGCTTTTCATGAAATTGTTGCAACTTCGTTTCTGTCTTTGATTTACCGGGATAGCATGGAGGATTCAACTTTTTATTTTTGGGCTTTCCTTTGAATTACGAAAATTGTCAACATAAAATTTTGTCGAATAATCAAGATTTGAATCCTTTGAATTACTGAAATTGGAATTTCAACTTTGGCAAATTATCGTTGATGTAATGCAACTATATTGAATTATCGCATGTAGTTCTTACCATATCATTGAGGATTATGAGGAATTTTTGATCTTGGGTTCTTTGTGACCTATAATTAGGATCAAAGACACATGAAAAATATATAGAATATTGTGTGCATCAATGAAACTACAGGTTTCACCCAATACTTGTGCGTCGTTGGATGTGGATTCTTCAAGCGCCTTGTTGGTCTTGATGAAAACTTTCAGATGATGCTTTACCTTGTATCTATGTTAATGACCGAATCTTCAATTACATGATTTCTATAATTGTTCTTTCTATTAACTTGTTTAATGATTAGTGAGTATGCATGATTGAAAATTGGTTAAGTTTGATTTATACAAGGATTTTTTTTTATGGTATGAATATTGTTTGTTGCTGAAATTTTATGTATTCTCTCAAAATTTTCTTGCGAGACTTCGGATTTTGGCTACTATTATATTATTCTTTAAAATGAAATAGGTGTGTTCATTGTTATGTATTAAAGATTACTAATTTTTGCCGACGTTGAGAGTTTGCAATATGGAAATTGTGGCTTTTTTGTGTTTCATTGTGCATCTAATCTTTGGTTGCATCGGGAAACTCTAAACCCTTTGGTGTTCTGCATAAAACTGGTATTAGAACTAATGATTATATTATCATGTTATTAAAAAAACTTATGAAAGATGCATTTTAAATAAAATTTCATGTCTTATAATCACTTAAAAAAAAAAAAAACAAGCCTTTTCTCAAAGCCTCTTAAATGTGTATTTGTGAGGACTCGAGGGTAGTTTCCTTGAGGTATATTAAATTTAATTTAATCAAAATTTCCCCGATGTTGTGTTAAGTTTCATTTAGATATGGTCGAGGCTTCCCATGGGCCTAATCTACCATAGTTCTCGTGATTTAGAAATCTTGTTTAAGGATTTTGCATAGGCTGAATTTATGATCATATTTAATATTTAGTAGTAAATTTGTTTACGTGTGGAATGAATGAGGTGATGGAGATAACCCATTCAAGATTTTATTGTTCATTATTCTTGGTGCGTCAATATTCCTAAATTGACAGCATTAGACGACTATCAGCCATATTTTGTATGTGGAGCATAGTTTGTCTCAAGTATCTTGAGCTGATCTAGATGGATATGTATAGGTATGCCGAATACATGCTTTTTATATTAGCATTTACTCATTTATAATTTTTAATTATAGTTTAGCTGTAGAAAATGTATCCACCTTATTAAGAGGTATTGGACACGATCAACAAGTGCTCAAAGGCATTCTGTGACCATCAGTTATTCATGAGTTTCTACTTGAATTAAAGAAGTATGCCTTAATACACATAAGATATGATTTTTGCAGTTTTAATTGGTGGATTTAATTTGATTGATAGGCGTGTTAACATGGGAGTTTATTATTTGAGTTTAAGTATGTCCTAATACAAATAAGATTTGATTTGATTGATAGACTTGTTAGCATGGAAGTTTATTTGAGTTTTAGTTGCATTTAATATTTTGGTGGTTCCTATATTAATTGGGATGAATTTAATCTATTGGGAAATAGAAGGAAATTCCAATGATGGGTCTTATGGCCATTCCCTAAAGGTACGGTTGATTGAGCAGGGCTTGTTCGGATTTTAAAAAGTATATATAGATGTGTATTCAACCTTACCTTATGGGCAAGATGGCTTGATTGGCTAAAATTTTTTTATTTATATTTTGACGCCTATATTGAGGTGATGACTCACTAAGATCTTTGGATCAACAGGAGATAATCAGACTAACTTTGGCATTTGACTTGTTTGTGTGATCAACTGAGCTCATATTTAATGTATGAGAATTGATTTCTTGGGGAATTTGGGTAAGTTGGGCCTTGAAATGTCTTTTCTATGAGTTTTCCTCTGTACATGGCATTATGGATATTCAAGATTACTTGGTGATGCAAGTACACTAGTTAGAAAAGCCAAATAAGGAGAACGATGGGCTAAACTATAACCAAACTCGATTCAAATAATAGTAATCATCTATTAGCACAAAGACCGATGGATAAAAACTAGAAGAGAGATCAAAAGAAACAAAGAAATAAAAAAAAGTTGCTATCCTCAGAACAACTGACAGAACGGTTTCCTCACATACATCGAAATGTAGGTTAAGTAAAGTATGTGCTTAGGGCTAGCAAACCGATGGTTCACCACAACAAGAAGGCCCAAACATCCAACCAAACTCCTCCAGCAAATGCCCCCAAATCAGCCAACAAACACCTCCAAAGCTCAAGAAGAAGGATACAAATGGAGTGGAACTTGTGTAGAGAAGAAAGAGGTAAGAAGTCCAAACAAAATAGAGGAGAAGAAGAAGTGGACAAAGCTCTCAAGCTTTTCCAAGAAGAAGAAAACCCTCAGGTTTTTAAAGAGACAATGCTCAACAATTTTCAATAACCTTTCCTCTCAAAATACGTCTTCAATATATAGGCAAGAGAGGGGAACTCAAAAGCCATAGCACCACCAAATAAGCCAATTAGATTTAGGGAAATGAAAGGCCAACAACCACAATCACAATTCCCAAACGGCTCAGCAAAACAGAGAAGAGAACTCATGGGAACCAAGCAGAGGACCACAGAACCGAGCAGCCCAGCACGGAACCAAGCAACCAGCCGCAGAACTGAACAGCCAGTCACTGGAACCAAAGGGGCAAAGGCACGGGAAATCACCCAACACAGCCAGCCACGGGAACCCAAGGGACAAAGGCACGAGATTTCACTCAGCACAGGGAAGTGAGAAGAAAAAGGGGAGGAGAAGAGACAAGTCCACTCCAAATTGAATCCAAGATTTAAGAGCATACCTTTTTAGATTAATGAGCTAGGTAGTTCAATAAATCCCTCAATAAATGAACTAAACTTCAGCTCAACATTAATGAGCTAGCAACTTAGAAAAATAAAGCTCAACGCCAATAAACCACCACCTCCTATCATCATTTTCAGCTCAAACCGAGAACCATAAGCCAACCCGAGAACCAGCAGCAGCCCAAAGGACCCATCAAGCTAGCAAACCAAAGGTCTACCAAAGCCCAAGCACAACCTACCATGATCATTGGATGCTTTCCCATCATTGGATAGCTAAAAAAAATATAAAACTAAATTAAAAACTAATGTTCAATATTCGATAATGAAAATATAGAAATTATGATTTCGTCACTTGGGATATATTGGTCATCGGAGTCTCTGACATAATTTTTTATTAGTTTCAAAGTTCAAGGCGCATTATTAGCACACTCTCATTTTTTTTAGGTGTAGGTATGCTTACTAATGTACTTGAAGACGAATGCATGAGTTATTTCTAAACATGCATTTCATAGTATTTCCCTATTATTCCAACATATGTAGGAGCTTTTGGTGCTTAAGATGCTTCTGGATATATTGGCACATTTCTTAATGCACATGCATGATTATTAATGAATTTACAGTTCAATCTTCTTTCTCGATCCAAATTCATATTGATTTAAAATTTTGGATGGTAGATAGTTTGGTCTCTTTTCTATTTATCACTATGATTTGCTCTTCGATTTTTTTTTTTTGCATCAACTTATGCTTACACCATATTTTTAATTTTAATATGCACAAATGTTATTGATTAACCATTTTTCTTATTAAATCGTTCATTCAAAATTTGATTAGTCAATAAGTTTTTGGAGATATTTTTTTTAGATCTTTGTACTCATTTATATAAATTAATTAATTATTGTCACTCCTCGGGTCCAGAAGGTGGAATACCCCAGCAACATGGCACTTGATAAGGGATAGAAAATCTGCTTTATATTTACGAAGAGAAACAAGCATATATAAGTGATATAATATGATATATATATAATATATATATATATATATATATTAAAAAAATAATAATAACTAGTACATTCGAATAACAATAGTTCTAAAACAAGCATAGAGGAATATAAATAGAACATAAAGCAGAAAAGAAACTACAAAACCCTCAATTAAAATAAAATAAAATATTACAAAATGTAAAAATACAAAAAAACAGACTACTGCTTCTGAGTCGACGGTCTGCCAAACACATTTGCCAAAACTGCTATAAAAAAAGACAATGGGTGAGTTTGATAAATCAAAATCAACAAGTAACTCCTATATATTAAGGCATAATCGACAATGAAATGGTGCATGCAATATGAACTATAAAAAAAGTAGAAGTAACAATCTATAGTTACCAACACAAAGTAGCAATGACATATGTCATGTTTGCTACAACAGAATTTTAATATGCTAATTCTATTAATTTATATGCCCAACTAATATCAATGCAAATTATTTTTAATGCTCATAATTGCAACCACACTAGGTATCATCATTCCTCAAAATGACATATCAATCATTTATTGTTTCCTATTCATGTCCACTTATATTTTCTTATATTTATACATATATATCTATTGGCAGTTTACCATAACCAACAAACATCATATAAATGAACATGTGAATCTATTGGCAGTTTACCATAACCAACAAACATCATATAAATGAACATGTGAAATATGATTTATATAATTCTTATGATTTCAAGAAGGGGATTCATTTTATTTAGTAAAACTAAAAATGCATGCATTTAAATTCTCAAACACTTGAATTTAACTTACATGAATAAGAACTAGTGAACAATAAATCAAGGCAAAGTTAATTCTATCACATGTTAATTCATTATGAACGATAGCGAAGAGCTACTACATTTGTGATTATGTTGAAGAATTTAATATAGGACTGACAATCTAAATAATTATAATAGAATCTAAATAGCACGGATTATGCCCTTAACAAATACGGGTATGTTTAAACCAAGTTAAATAATAGTCATTCACCTCTACGCGAGCAACACGAAACTCTAAGCCAAAAGATAATCAATTGATAACGCTACTAGGGCAATGACTCAGAGATTCTACAAATAAGAAGCATGTTGAAAGCTTAGGCTTCCTCTCAAAGCAATCTAACTAATTAGAAAAAAATGATAAGACTAAATAAAATTCCCACCAATTAAACCAGTTAGATAATATAAGAGAAGACATGATTATATAATTTGATAAACATGAAGAAAATAAAATAGAGGGAGGAGAGAAGAGAAGATGAAGGAGCTTACTATGGAAAGAGAGAAAAGGAAAATATGAAGAAGATGCTTGCTGATTTTGCCAAATAATCAAATGTCGGTTTCATGGAAGAAAAGAGAGGCTTGGTGGTTGTAGAGAGGCAAGGGAAGGAGAATAAGCAATGTCGTAGCCTCCAACCTTCTCAAATCGAGAAGAGAAGGTTGGTGAGCGGGAAAAGTCATGCAAAATGGGAGAAAATTGTGTGATTAATGCAATTGGAGAGAGTAAGATTGCACAAAAGAGGAAGGAGGCTCACGTGCCGCTCGGTTCGTGCGCAAGGCGGAGGTGGTTTGCTTATGCGGTTCACTTGCGTGCGGGAGATGAGGGCTTTGGTTCATGCATGATAGGGGCGGAAGGATTCGGCGGGTTGCTCGCCCGATCTTGGGCCTTGACCTGTTAAACCGGTTTGGGAAGAACAATTATAGCTTTAGTTTTAACTCAATCAATTGGTAAAATTTGTTAGGTGTTTTGAAACAACCAATATAATCATGAAATCAAGACTACAATTAAAGAACATTTTCCTTTAATGTTCAAAATATTTTTCATGTAAAGATGGCTACGAGGGATGCTGTAGCCCATCTCATAGTTGAACTTGGCTTAATTTACATCATAAGAAAGGCTATTTGACACAACCGTACAACAATCATAGTGGGGTGTGATGCGATTATGCCATGGAGATTCAAGGGATAAAAATATTAATGTTTTATATTTGTTAGCTATGAAATGCTTGAAATGGATAATGCATCGAGTTTGCAAACTAATATCTAATCTTGACTTTTGTTAGTTTTTTAAATTCAATTAGGCAAATAGGCATGCCTCGATAAATGTTATAGTGGACCCTAGTGTGGCTTACACAATGGGAAATGCTACATGATGGTCCTTGGCAAATCCGATGTTGGGGTGCAGTGCAATTTATGTTGTAGAAGTTTAAAAGGGTGATATGTTTTGAGTTTGCAAATGAAAAATATCTTCCCATTTCATTGTGTAAAGAATGTTATGAAGCTTGACAATTTTTATAATGCTGTGAGCATCGAGTCCCTGGGGGACTGTGCTGGAGAGAGTTGCAAATGCGAGAGAATCAAGAGAAGAGAGCAAGTGAATATGGGAGACTGTTGGTAGCTGTCGCTTGTAGGAGGGTGTCATTCGTAGTGAGGCTTGATTGAGCAACTGAGATAAGGAGGGTCAATATTTATTGGTAGGGAAAAGGGTGAGTGAATGAAAGTGAGATTGTGGGACAGCGTAGGAGAGAAAATTGGTGTGAGGGTGTGAGATCAAGAGGTTTATTTAGAATGCAAGAGAAGTTGCAAGGTCATGCAACCATGCTAACCTTGGCATATTGAGCACACTTGTTGTTCCTACTGAGATAGGAATGGCAAAGTAATGCTTATTGGGTCAAATTCAGTGTGAAACTCACTCAATAAAACTTGTGCTCTTGTTTAATTTATTTAAAATGTTTTGAAAGGTAATTAGTCCATAATTGACTATAAATTGTTAAACTAATTCTAATATACTAAGTGGACATTAATTGACTTCATTAAACCTGAAATTATTGTTAAACGATCATATGTTTTAATCAAGAAAAATAGTTGAACCCCGATTTCAGGATTAAATATTAGGTTAATTAAAACTGTAAGCACATTTAAGTTCAATTAGTCCAAGTTTTAGGGTGAACACAATGCTCCCTAATGTTGTGGCATGCAACTCTAGTACGATAATTTAACTCTTAACTAGAATATGTGCCTTGTGTCAAAGTTTTGCCGTTTGAAAGTTTGAATTGAAGTTCAAAATATATAGGGGCTTCATTTTGACTTTTAAGGTCATTAAATTAGCATGCATTTTCATCTATTTCATTGCTAGAACTAATTGGACCAGGAAGCTCGACCCCCACGCTGGGGTGCTTGTTTGACCCTTAGGTTTGTTAAACTAATTGGGAGATGGTTTAGTCTTTATTTGTTGTTGAATCATGATTAGTGAATGTTACTCAGACTATTGGAGTTTGTTGAATTGATATTCTGCTCGACCTTTAGGTTTAAGAGCTTAAATATTTCATCTGCTTAGCTCATGCTTGTTGAATGGGTTGGGAATAGTTTGGTCCTTGTACTGGTTGAATTGTCAATGTGTTTTCTAACTTGGCTGCTAGAGCTTGTTGAATTTTAGCATCTATGTTAATGATTTTCCAGATTAGCTCCACCCGAGATATTATGTTTAAGATGCCTTATGAATCTTTGTATCTGATACCAGTAGGATTAAATGTATGTTTAATTCAATCGGCATATTTTGTTATTTATTCAAGTTAAAACTCTTCTTAATTTTGTGAAGGCGTTATGTTGTCTATATGGTTTTTAGATGTCTTGCTCAAAAGTTATCTGCCGCATAATACAAATTCAAAGGATATACTTGGTGAAAAATGTTTTCTCAGATGAGAAAAAATTACTAATTTGTCTTGTTTGTTGTCAGAAGGGTTCACAAACCTTGTATGGAATTCAAAAAGTTTGCACGCTACCATTGATAAGCTTTTTTATTTTTTAATTTCACTTCCATTTTTATGATCAGTTTTGCAGGTAAAGAGACTCTTAGATGTTTAGCTTTGGCATTAAAACGCATGCCAACTGGTCAGCAGATGCTTAGCTATGAGGATGAGGCAAATCTTACTTTCATTGGATTGGTATGACATCTTATGTTCTTTGTTGCTTATTAGTATGCATTCTTTGATGAGCTTTTCGGAGGGGCGCTTTTTGTTCACTTTAATTTGATTTTCACTTGCTTTACTACAGATTTTACTTCTGCTCTACCTCTAGATCATATTTACGTAGATACGAAATACTTGGTTGAAGATTTAAATGACTATTGGCTTCAAGCCATGAATTATAGTAACTAGTCTTAATGTTTACGCAGTATGATTTACCTTGTCCAAGTATTTGGTACTATTTTGTGTATCCCTTTTGTCATTTTTTAGAGCTTCAGCTTTCTAGGAGGAACAATAAATGTTGAAATATGTTGTTACAATGTTTAATGAGAAGATGCAACGTTTTGTAAAGATGAGCTAATTAAAATGGATAACTAGTATCTAAACAGAATACCAACTTTGTCATGCTTAAATTTGAACATCCTCTGCGTGCTTTTTGCTAACAACAATGTTGAGAGTATTTTGACCTTATTGTTTGTGTAAACTTCTTGAAAGCTGTTGCGATTGGTCGCTATTGTATTGCGCTGTAAAAAATTTAAATGCACTGGACGAAGTATGATTTCAACATATGCTAAAATGTTAAATGACAGAAAATGTGACAATAAACCCATTAGCAGTTTTGACCTATACTATTAAACAGACTTAAGTCAACCCCAGTACGAGATGAGCTACAGAAGAATCATTAAACAATGGAAAAATGTTGTATTGCCCAACTCTAAGCCCAAAGTCCCTAAGGATAATTGAATGACACATGATAAGTGCATGTCACATGTCATCCATCCAATGAACTGAAGACTTTTTTGGACTTGTTTTTGTGCACGGTAGTATTACTTTGAACAAAAAATGTGATTATAAACTTACCATTTTCTGTAATAATTATATAATAATAAGGTGAACTCTGGAATTTGTAAGTTAACTCTCAGGAATCAATATATTTGGAATATACTAGAATTAAGTATATTATGTTTATTGCTGCTAACACCAAATTGTCTTTATCTTACTTGAATATTTATGTAGTATAGACAAGTAGAAAAGTATAAAAGTTATTTTGAATTTTATTACTTAATTATGTAGAAAATGTGGAAGTATATATAGATTTCTCAAAAAGTCTTATGATAGAAATAAATCAAAGCTATTTATAATCAATGATTTGGTCTTTGGAAATTTCGAGGGAGATGCGTTCTAACTTTAATTAGATTTTTACGAATGAAAGCCAAATGAAGGAAAATGTAGGTGCGCTTGATTATGAGAAACTTAGAGATGCTCAAACTATCATATTTTGGATTTTACATTTTAAAATTAAAATTTTGCTTGAGTTGATAAGTTTGATTTAGAAAGTTGTGGCTTATATTCTAACAACATAGGTTGAAGGAAATGCCCGAAATGTGAGAACTTATGAGGCGATTGGAGTAACATCAATTTAGGATCTTAGATCTAAGGTGAGAACTACTGAGGGGTAGTTCCTAAAATATATATCTAGCAGAATGTAAAGAACTTACAAACCTACACCTCACCTAAGGCCAAGTCAGCCTGATCTCTGGACTTACAACCCTGCCTTAAAAGGCCAATCAATCAACTTAAACACTTTTAAAATTATGTATTTCAATCTCAATGCTTATGAATGATAGGAAATACTATTTTGATTTAGAAGACATGACTTACAACTTAGCTTTTAGACCAAGATGCCTCGTGCGGGTATACAAATGCTAACTCACTGATTACAAATTTATTTGTTATCTAATTCTTAATGTGAGAGCTTTCTACATGAGTGCACCGAGTTATGCATGATCATTTTAATTTTTTAATATAAATTGTTTGAGTAAGCCATGCAATTTTCGATAAAATGATACATGTTATCCTATGGTTGATTTTTTTTTATTTATAACTTTTAATTGATAGAAATCATAATTTTATCCTAGGAGCCTACTGAACAACACATTTTCTGGCCGCCCTCAAGCAAAAGCAAGTAAACAAACCTAGGAAAAAATATGCATTTCTAATATACACTCAATAAACAAATACGCATATATATATATATATATAATCAATCAATAGGAAAGTAAAGTAATGTCCAAATTATTACAATCATGAATGGAAGCTAAGTTACTTGCCTTATACAACAGTTATATTTTTACAGATTTAGCATGTGGGTCTTTAAGCTTTGACTTTTAGATGCATCCAGATCTTCACTTAAGAGGTTTATCCTTCTGATTCATCTCTCTTGTAACTGTATTCCATAGGCCTACTATTGAATACATTTGAAAAATAAAAGACTCAAACCCGCAAAATAGGGAGATTAGAAAACATATAATATATGAAAGAGAAAACATTTCAGAAATGCTTTGAACTTAAAGTGCCAAGCCATGTTTCTATTCTATTGGTCATGCCTTTTGGGGGTTTTAAGTAGCACCTGTAAGTAAGCATTTTTTATAATTATGATATATTTATCTTCTTTTGGACATGATCACCTGAAAAAAAGCACATATATCTTTATCCTTGCCACTTATGGGTTGCCCACGATGCATATAATCTAGTAGGAATCAAACCAAATACAACAATCATATGCGTAGAAAAGAAAAATCTTAATCTTAGCATGCCTAGGGTCAGTGCACCTAAATGTGTGGTATGTCACGCTACAAGTTGTGTCTTATTTTGTTGTGGAATAGAGACGTTTAATATTAATCTAGGGGTTATTTCATTTCAAGGTATTTATTACATAAAATTTTTATTTGATTTTAATTTTTATATTTAAGAGGGTTATGAAGAACTCATAGAGTAACTAATGTTTGTTTTGAGGCAAGCCTGCTACTCATAATTATCTAACATCCAATGATGTAGACATTCTGCCTTTGGGGGGTAAAATGATTTATCATTGCATCAAAAAAAACTTAGATGATTTATAGCTATTCTTTTGAGTTATGGAAACCTTGCTTATTTATTTGGAAAAATGATCAAAATGGTCCCTTAACTCTTTATGAAGGACCAAAATGATCCCAATTATTTTAAATAACCTTTTTGGTCCTTCAAGTCTTTAAATAGGAATCAAAAGTCTCATAGTTGTACTATTTTGATTCCTCTTTAAGTAGTTGAGGGACCAAAATTGTCCTTTAATATAGTTGAGGATTATTTTTATCTTTTATAAGAAGTCGATATATCGTTTTGATCATTTTCTCTTATTTACTTTGTTATATGTCATAAATTGACAGGATATTCTGTTTAAGGGTTAGTTTGGGTTAAATAAAAAATTATCTACATGCTCGGTTTGATAAATTTCATCAATGGTCTTTTTTGTTAAGGTTGGGATGCTTGATCCACCGAGGGAGGAGGTAAGAGATGCTATGCTATCATGCATGCATGCTGGAATTCGGGTTATAGTTGTTACTGGTGATAACAAGGTCAGTTAAAACCGTGATCTGCTTCATTCATATTTTTTTTTTGTGCACACGGAAGTTTATTATTTTTTAATTATAGTCTACAGCAGAATCTCTTTGTCGGCAAATTGGTGCTTTTGACCACTTGGATGATTTTAGCGGATACTCTTACACAGCCTCTGAATTTGAAGCTCTTTCTCCAATACAGCGAACATTAGCATTGCAACGAATGGTGCTTTTTACGAGGTAAGCCTTATTCTATTATGTATACTTTCGAGATCCAAGTGTTTGCAGCCCCGACTGATTTGATAATGTGTCAGAATCTTGATGCTAACTTAGAGGCTATATACTTTCTTCATCATTTTGGCATTTGGCACGTTGGCAGGCTCTCGTTACCTTGGAAGAATACATTCAATCCCTTTACGAGAATCGTATATGATGATGCTGCACTAAAAGAACAAGCACCATAAAGGGTTGCTGAATAGAGAATATATTTCGTTATTTTGGATACGTTTCAATAAGATGCATGATGTTCTTTGCTCTGAACAAAGTTAGCGAAAGCTCTCCAGTTTTTGGGTTAGCTATGAACAATTTTGTAAAAAAGAACATTACAGATGCATTTATTGGTTGAAGTCCATTGAAGAAATACATCAAATTAATTATCCCAATTTCAAACAGCTAAATTTATACTTAACAGAGGGTTGAGATCAAAATTTACATATTTTTACCGCTACCAGAACTGCTAGGCTTTTTTGACGTAGCGGGAGAATGATTTGATGCAACAAACGCAAAGAAAGTAAGTGCAGCGGTTGGGATCAGTGTCCAGCAGGTCTGGTGTTTTGCATTCATATGCATATTTTTTCAGTAATTAATGTAAAAATATCATCGTCAGTTTTTGCTTTGATTTTAGACGATTTGGGACAGTTTTTGGGGCTGGCGGCTGGCTTTCGAGGGGAGATGATGGCAAATATGTTGGTAGTTGGCTGAAATGGGGTAAAGACGAAATGAAGAAGCAGAGAAGTGGAGTGGAGAGAGTCAGTGGATGATACAGAGTTGGGGAGCTGAGCCCAGAAAACCATGAAAAGGAAAGCCAAGCCAGGGTACTGGGAAATGAGGCACGGGCTGATTATAAGAGAGCAGTTTGAGCTGTGAGAAATTAATACGCAGAGAGAGGGTGGTGGCAGAGAAGATGAAGATGAGAGATTGCGAGGGAAAGGGATTTATTGTGGGATATGGAGGATAAGGCGATTTCTGAGAACTGCCTGTGCAGAAAATCCAAATATTAGTTAGTTCAATAATTCATTATTGTTGTAAAAAAGAGCCATAGAGAGAATCAAGAAAATGCTTAGAACAAATTCACTCAATAATTTAAAAATAAGGCGTTATCATTAAAAAGATAAACTTTCAACAGTAAAAATATTAAAGAGAATAATTAAACTGTTCCATGTTAGTCCAATTTAGTAAAAAAAGTTAATATCACTGTCAACATTACATGGCTATTATAATTACTCTCTGTATAGCTATTATAGTATTTAGGATAGTATCTTAAGCTAGTTCTCTAGACCTCTTCTGTTATATATCTACTATACCATATTATTGTAACTTGATTGCTTGCAGGGTCGAACCTTTTCATAAAAAGATGCTCGTGGAGGCCTTGCAAAACCAAAATGAAGTGGTAGGCCTTTTATGATTTGGTTTTTATGTTTCGATGCTTATTTTTATGTAGATTTTAATCTGATCATTGCACATTGTCCTTTTAATTACTAGGCTAGTAACTTCCTATGGTTCTTTTGACCTGTGTTCGTTCACATCTTTATGCTTATGTATTAAAAAGAATGCATATGTGCACAACACACATTCATGCAAGCATACACTCATAGGCATACTTAGCATGTACATCTGTTGGACTATATGCTTTTTTAAGCATAATATTGTAATCAAATAATGAAATAAGTACACATTAATTAATTTCTTGGAATTGCTAAGTTAAAGTGAAGAACAAAGGTAAATATGATGATAAAGTAGAAATTATCCATCTAATAGGTGAAAACATCATCACAAGCTTTCTTTTGAGGCTCTTGTTTGTAACCTTATGAATATTGAAGATTGACGGTAAATTTTTTGCTTATTTGTTCCCCCTCCTGGAAAACATGATATGAAATCTCTTATCTACTTCGGCTTTAATTGAAGGTAAACTAACGCCTGACTTAAAAAAAATGTTCAATTGAAACATTTGTAATATCGCACTTAAAAGCATATAAGGTTATGATATCCTCGTCAGGGCTAGGCACAGCATTGTGAGGGTTTGAAGGCTTTGATTCCATAAATCTATTATGTGTTTATTCCAAATATTATGTGCATGTATAAACTAAAGTGGGTGAAGTTTTAACCTTTACAAGTGGTGTTAGATTTTGATTATCTATATACTCATGAATATTTTTGTTTGGATTAATAGCAAATGATTTTCCCTAGATGAGCTTTGAGGCAATCATAATATTTGTGCCAAAAAAATTTACAAGTGGTGCAATACAATGGAATGCGTTCAAATTCAGTCTTTTATCAATATCCATGAGAGCGTGATCCAGTCCAAACATCCTTGTCCAAAGGCAAAGTAACATTCATCTCAACTATAACCCTAGCAACATAAGGCCTACAAAGACATGCAGTAGCAAGATCTACTTGCAATGTTTTGCTGAAGATAGAACCCAATAAATATAATATTGACTTATGAAAATAGTGTTGTTGAAACCAATGAAAATAAACCTAAACCAGATTGATAGGAGGTTCTATTGATAAGTCAAAGTATGGAGATGACTTTTACAGAGGCATCACATAACTATACTGATGTAAAACATATGCATGGAAACAAGAACTGCTTGGGGATTTTAATATCAGATTATTAAAACTTTGCTAATTATAAATTTAGTGCATACCCAAGTTAGGTTCTTAGAGTTATCAATTAGAGACTAAGCAAGACTTGCAGTTACAATTAGATTAACGGGACGATATCAAATTATCAACATATAAATAGAGAGTAATGTTATGGCAAGAAACAATAATCCACGGTTAACAAATAGAAATCTTCACCTTGGGTCGCTCACTCCCGCTCTTGACGGTGGGGCTTTAACGAAGGAAGATTGAGAGCAAGCCGAGCAATGCCACTAAGAGAAAAATGGTGCCCAAACCCTAGTCCATTGGGGAAGTAGCCGGTGACGGGGATTCCAAGGGATGACTAAGACAGCCACCATGAGCTTCCTTGCACCACAGAATAGCCAAGACAAGGTGCGGATCTTCAAGACAGCAGCAGTTTTTGATCTGGACAGATTCTGGACATCAATTGGAACCTTCCGGATGAAGATATGGTGCTAGGAGATTTGTAGAAGCCGTGGACAACAGGTTGTAAGATAGCAGCCAGCAGTTTGAAGGGTTTAGGCGGCATGAATCCAGATTTACCTTGTCTGGAATTCAGGGACAGCAGGGAAAAACTGAAGGAATTCTGGACAGCAAGTGCAGCTTCTATAGATAGCGGGACAGCGGAAGTATTTTGCTGCAATTCTCAAACAGCAGCAAGGAAAGTTGGGAGAGAAGGAATCCCGCCTGACTGGAAGGTTTGGAATCAGTTTTGGGAAGGTGGGAAAGGGATATGACTAGGCTGGCGGCATCTAGGAAAGGGATAAGTTTTAGAGAAGGGTTTAATTGCTTGCCTAATTAGTGATTTTCGTTAAGGAATGAGAAGATTCATCAATCCCATTTGAATTTGAATTGGACTTAATTTAGGGAGTTAATTGGGGGTCATTAATGGAAAAGTTTAATGAGAAGGAGGGAGTGGGTGGGCCAGCCTAGAGAGAGGGGGAGAATTGTGTCCACATTCAATGTATGTGGAGTCATGGAGTGATTTAGAAATTCATTTAAATTTGAAATTAAATTCAAATTTCATTAAATTAGAGGCTTCCTAAATGGGATTTATTAGGGAGGGAAATATTTGAAATTCAAATATCAAATTGAATTCAAATGAATGCACCTTCCTAATTGAGGGAGGTTGTTTTAGGAAAGTATTTAAGGTAGATTCGAATTTTGAAATTCAAAATCCAAAGCTCATTGGAGGAGTCGGTGGCTAGTGGAAGCTAGGGGAGGCCGGCGGGGAGGGGATTTGGGGGAGAATGGCGTCGGACGGGTGAGGGGAGGCCGGCGGCTAGGGGGGCCCAAGGAGGTTGGCGGCAAGGGGAGGGGATCGGGTTAGGGAGAATTACAAAGAAAGGCTTTGGGGGAAATGAGGCCGGCGGGGAGGGGCTTCGATGCAAGGAAAAATAAAAGAAAACGAAAGATAAGAGAACCGCGAATCTTGGAATCCACCAAGATTGACGGGTATTGCTTTTGCCCCACTTGAGCCTCTCCTTTCACGAACTCACTAAGAGATCATCCCAAGAGAAAACTTAGACCTCACAAAGTGATCCATAAGCACAAGTTGAAAATTTCATATTAATCATCATCCAGTACAATGCATGAGGCCTCCTATAAATAGGTCAAAATGAAACAAAAATTAAAAGACATAAATGCCCTCGGGGCTACAATACTAAATGACCACTCATAAGGGTAAAACAGTAAAACTGAATAAAATAAAATAAACTACTACATAAAATGACTCAAAATATAAACTCATTATCGTGGCTGTCGATCTTCGGTGTCCCCGACGGTACACGTGTCGAAATCGCTGATGATGTCCTCATCATATACACTTAGTCAAAGTGTGTAGACATATATGTAAACATACATGTATATAAAATCGATAAGCCTATATGTACCTTCATATAGACATGCACACATGTATGAATCCGTACTCATATATACTCACTTACAGGTGCACTTACTTGCACCCATACGCAATTGTTGTATTGCTCTTAAATAAAATTCTCACCCTGTTTCAAGAAGAATAATTTAGAGTAGAGAGTTTATGCATGAGAGATATTGTCCTCCGAGTAACAGTGGAATGAGAAAATTTCACATTCCTTTGGCAAAATCTTGGACCATGATGATAGGTGTGATAATGGTTCGAAGTTGTTAAGAATTTGTGTGAGAACATCATTCTTAGAAAGTTATTATTTGATGTATTTGGCCGCATGCATTCATTAAGGAGGCAAAGAGCCATCATAACTGATATATCATAAAAAAAATTTCTTGACTGGGCACGAATCTCAAGGCAAATTTTGATTGGGAACTTCCAAAATTAAATATGAGCCATCCAAATTTTGACTTCAACAAACTTATTGTCGAGCGAGACGTCTCGAAAAGCCGAATTCAACAACACCAAATTCGATTCAATCCGAGCCCAAATGGGTCCAAATCAAAGGCCCAAAACACATTTAGAGGGTTCAAAGCATAAATTGTATAACCAAATGACATTCAAATGTGACATGCTTATATTTTAATCGAGTGGCTCGATAAGACGAATCCAACGTGCCTAAGATCACCGAATTCTAACATCATTTTGGCACTCAAATGCATGATATACTGTTTATGATCAAGGGAGTTGATATCCGCCGTCGATTGGAAACACTCCCAACTTGCCTTTGATCATCTCCCTATTTGCTATCTATGTCATTCCTAAAAAATTATAAATATCCCCTCATTCTTCACATTAAGAGGAGGGGGGTGGAGGAGGGAAAAAAAGGAGGAATCCACCCGGCCATTGACTATGGTCTCTCCGACCAACATCTCTAGACTACAGTCTCCCTGACAACCATCGTCCGATTACGATCCTTAAGACCACCGTCACTTGACTACGGTCTTTCCGACCTCTGTCGATTACTATGGTTTTTCCGACCAACATCACCAGACTATGGTTTTTCCGACCTTCGTCGTCTGCCGACTACGACCCTTTTGACCACCATCACCAAACTATGATCCTTATAACCACCATCGCCAAACTATGATCTCCCCAACCGCCGTCACCCAACTATGGTCCTTTCGACCATCATCACCTGACTATGATCTTTTCAACCTCTGTCGTTTGTTGATTATAGTCATTCCAAACATCGTCACCTGACTACAGTCTTTCCAAACCCCGTCACCCGCCAACTTTGGTTCTTCTAACCATCGTCATTCGACTACAATCCTTCCGACCACTGTCACTCGACTACAATCTTTTCAACCTTCGTCGCCCACCTTCTACTGTCTCTTTGACTAACATCTCTAGACTACGATCTCCTCAACCATCGTCGCTAGAATATGGTCATTTCGGCCACCGCCACCCAACTACAGTCTTTTCGACCTCTGTTGCCCGCCGATTACAATCCTTACGACCACTGTCACTTGACTACAATATGTCCTCCATCGCTCGTCGACTACGGTTCTTCCGACCACCATCACTCGATTGCGATCTTTTCGACCTCCACTGCTCACTGACTACGGTCCTTCCGGCCATCGTCCCTCGACTATGGTCTTTTTGACCTCAGTCTCTCGCTTACTACGGTCTCCCCAGCCAACATCTCTAGCTGACAATGGTCCTTCCGACCACGTTCACCCGACTACAATCTTTTTGATGTCCGTCGCCAGCCAACTACGGTCCTTTTGATCACCGTCACCTGACTACGGTCTTTAAGGCCTCCATCACCCGCCAGTTATGGTCCTTGCGACCACCGTCGCCCGACTACGGTCTTTCCGACCTCCGTCGGTTGACTACGATCCTTCTGACCACCGTTGCCTAACTATAATCCTTCTGACCTACATCACTCGCCGATTATGGTCTTGTTGAACAAATGAACATGTCAACACTGATTCTTCCAACTTCCACTATGTCATGCACTATATATAATGTATATTAGCTACAACGAGCCAATGCCTTCCCCCCAAGGAAGGGCCTCATTTGTAATCAATTGCAAACACTAGTAGATTCATTTAAACCGGGCAAGGCCCCATGGTTTACCCCATTTTCAAAAGTTTCCATGTAAAAACTCTGGTGTCTTATATGAAATACAACGTTTGATTAAGTAAAGGTGAATGACGCACCATGGCGCAAAGGTTCATTTGGAGCCATGGCGCATAGCGCACGGCGTGGCGCGCACTATTTTGAACATGGCGCAAGCTATATAAAAAATATAAAATAATAAGCATGAATATGAAATATTATTAAAAATGAAAGACAAGCTATCATAATAATAAAAGACAACCATAACATATATAAGTTCGACTAAGTAACATCCAAATATCTCATAATTCAAATATTACAATCTTTTTTTAAAAGATCAAATATGGATTTAATCTACTCTTTTTGGGAATCATCATCATCAACAAATGTTAAAAAAGCTTCATTATCTTCTTCAACATTGTCTCCTACTTCATAATCCTCTTCATCACCCTCCTCATCATCATTCTCAATAGCAACATCATGCTTAATTGAAGATTCTTTCTTTTTCCCTTTAGATCTTTCCCGAATATTATAGCTTTTATCATAAACACCAGTAGCTTTAGCAACACTTGTCCAAGTTAAATCTTCCTCTCCAACAATAAAGTCATTTTCTTCATCAGACTCATCATCTAATTTTCCTGTTAGCCATTCATTTGCACCATCTATCTCAGTCAAAGAAATAGGATTAATGACATCACGATGATTGAATCTCCGAATCAGTGCTCTATTATATTTCACATAAACTAAATCCTTTAAGCTACCATGATCCAATTTGCTTCTTCGTTTGCTATGAAGCTGCAATTAAAATATTATTACATTACTATATGAACATATATAAAAAATCAACATATACATTGTAAAATACTTACATGTTCAAAAATACTCCAATTGCGTTCGCATCCAGATGAACTACATGTTAAACTTAGGACTTTGATAGCAAAGCTTTATAAATTGGGAGCTCCTTGTCCATATGCCAACCACCAATCAGCTGGAAGAAATGAATTTTTTTTTTCAATATTATATAACAAATCAGTCTTAATTTTTTTTTCAATATTTTCCATCTGCCATTAGAGAACAACCATATCGTACACAATCTTCTTGATGGCGTCGCAATAGCTCATGTGTATGTCCAACCTCTTTCTTCAAACAAGTAACTCGTACCTCATGATAACTAGGAGGTTTCATTCCAGGTTCAAACTGCCCAAGTGCCTCCACCATAGCAGGGAAACTATCATAGTTCACAGCATTAAATGGAATCCCAGCATCATACATCCATCTACTGAACACTTGAACAGCCCTTCCCCTGATTTCTTTTTTAGCTGCATCCATTTCTTTGTTAAACTGATCTTTTCTATGCTTTACTACATCTTCAGGATTTCGTGTAAGGAAAGTATCTAATGGACCTTTAGGTCGTGATGTTTTGAAGATAGATGTAGATGTCGATCCTTGACTAGATGTGTTTGATTTATTTGTCCGCAATATTTTGGATGGTTTAGCAACTAAAATATCATCTGTCATCACATCAAAGTCTTCTCCTTCTTCTTCAGCAAGGTTGACATTTGATATGTCATTAAACTGTTCCTTTAAATCTTTTTTTTTTCAACATGGATGCTTTAATTTCAGACTTCACATACTCGGGACAGTTAGAGCAAGGCCTTGCATTCCTAAAACCCCCAACGAGGTGTTGTTTGTGGCATGTAATTCCTCATTTTTGTAATTTTACCACAAAAAATGCATGTCACACTGTTGTTGTCGGATTCATTTGTTAGTATAGCATATTTCCATGCTGGATCTTTTTTTAAAGATTGAACTGAATCTGACATTTTATGATCACCTAAAAGCAAACAAATTTAGATAAAAGAAACATAATATTGTCCAAGAAGCATATTATGGGGGCTGCCGGGGGTCCAAGGGGGCGCTGCCCCCTGGCGGGGTTCGGCCTGTTCGTTTGTATGGAAATTAGGAAGCGGTACCGAGCGTGTACCTAGTTGTACCGAGCGGTACAGAGCATGTAACTAGCGGTACTGAGCATTTACATAGCAGTACCGAGTGGTATCATGCATATACTTAGCAATACCGAGCATGTACCTAGTTGTACCGAGCTGTACCGAGTGGTACAAAGCATGTAACTAGTGGTACTGAGCATGTACCTAGCTGTACCGAGCATTTACATAGCGGTACCGAGCGGTATCATGCATGTACTTAGCAATACCGAGTGTGTACCGAGCTGGTACCTAGTTGTACCGAGCGGTACAGAGCAAGTAACTAGCGGTACCGAGCGGTATCCAGCATATACATAGAGGTACCGAGCATTTACATAGCAGTACCGAGCATGCACCTAACTGTACCGAGCATACCTGTTAAGTTTTAAATTCTTGTAAGAAATAGTCATGCAAAACAACAGAGCTGTGCAGAACAGACGGAGGTTGCAAATCAGAGTCAGTTGGTAAGATTTTTTATCGAAACAAACAGAGGGGGCGGATTTGGCAGAAGCACTGCTCTGCGGGATGATTCGGCGAAAACAAAAAACTTCAACTTCGGGACAGATTCGGCTGGATTCGGCGGATTTGGCAGAAGCACTTCAACTTCGGGAAGCACTTCAACTTCGGGACAGATTCGGCTGGATTCGGCGGAAGTAGCGAATGCAGCAAATAGAAAACAAAAAACCTTCGACTTCGGGATAGATTCAGCTACCTCGACTTAGGGACTGTGGGATGTGTTCGGCGGATGTAGCAAACAGAAAATCTTTCGTGAAATTAGGGCAATGAATAGTCGTTTATCTTAAAATATAGATATATTTTTAAATATAAAAAATATTCAAGTATACGAAAATTTAAAAACAATTTGGCGCGCTATTTTGCGCCGTGCGCAATGCGCCATGGCTCACATGTGGCGCAAATAGCATGCGCTATTTTAAACACATGAGCCTCGCCATGAACATGGTGCCGTAGGTGCGCCGCGTCGTGCGCCATGGCGCGCGCTATTTTGCGCCATTGACAGCTATGCGTTGTATACCTCAACCTTTCATCTGTTTGTGTGCTGGATCTTCGTACAAAACTAAGGCATTAAACTTTATATTTCTCTACTGCTGCGAATATTCCATGACACAACAATAACTATGTTTTTTATAGGATCCCATGAGAAAATAAGAAGCCTGAGATCACACATTGAGTTTGGTAGAATGCTAATCATGGAAGAGGGTTCTGATGTAGGCACGCGGGGCGGGGGGGGGGGGGGGGGTTCAAATCATGAGCCTTGGCTCTTGGGCTGCTGGTTGCCTCTCGATTTGAGCTTGGCTGCTCGATTTTTGGCTAGTTTTTGGAAGCTACTATGTTCTAGATCATTAATACTAAGATTAATGAGCAAATTCAGGTTCATTCCCCCCTCTTCCCTTCTCTGTGACCCTTCGATTTTCCCCTCTTGGTTCCTTTTCCCGTGGTTGGTTCCTTCCCCCTTGTGTCTGCCCGTTTCGGTTCCCCTTTGGCCCATTCCTTCTCCTTTGGTTGCATGTTCCGGTCTCCTGTAGTTTCCGTTCCTTCCCCCTTGTGGCTGCCTGTTCCGGTGATGCCCATTCCTTTCTCCCGTGGTTGGTTACTTCCGGTTCCCTGTGTGGCTCTTCGGCTGTTGCTTCTGGACAGCCTCTTGGCCTTCTATTTCCCCTGTTTTAATTGGTTTAAATGGGGGTATTTTGGGCTGTTTGGCTGCCCCATTTCCCCTATAAATTATGATGTTTTGTAAGCAAAAGTGTATTATGTGAGTGATTTTTGGAGCCAAAATTTGCTACTTTTTTTGAAAAAACTTGCGAGCTTGTCCTCTCCTTCATCTCGACTTCTTACATCTTTCTTCTCTCTGCAAGTTCGACGACATTTGTATCTTTCTTCTCGACAAATGAAGAGCAGTTTTAGGTGTTTCTAGGTTCTAAGTTTATAAGCGTCGTATTATAAAATTTAAGCGTGTTTGCGTCTTATTTTATGTATTTTCTTATTTTCCTAGGAAGTCCTTTTGGTATGCTTGCAAAATTAGGGTCTTCCTAATTTTTTGCTTGCATCAATTTGGTATTTGAGCCTAGCTTGGGATTTTTCTAGGTTGTTTGTCTTTTTTTAAAGTGTTTAGGAAAATGAAAGAAGACAAACATATTGAGTCAGTAGTGGAAGAAAATCAGCCAGAAGATCTTGAAGTCCCAATTCCAATGGGCAGATAGATTCCGTCGAAAGGAAGTTCAACCGATCCTCTACATAATGAATTATACAAACTACAGATGGAGATGCATATGTGTACGGAAAATTGTGTGAAGAAAAAGAAACTTTTACAAGAACAATTCAAACAAGAATGAGAGATGATTTTGAAGAAGTATGCGACCAAGATTCCAGAATTAGTTGCACCTCCTTCGTCTCGTCGGGATAAATCTAAAACATCCTCGTCAGGAGATGAGCTCTTTGAAGTGGAGAAGAATCGGATGTAGGCAGGGGGGGTCAAATCATGAGCCTTGGCTATTGGGCTGCTGGTTGCCTCTTGGTTTGAGCTTGGCTGCTCAGTTTTTGGTTGGTTTTTGGAAGCTGTTATGTTCTAGCTCATTCATGCTGAGATTAATGAGCAAATTCAGGTTCATACCCCCCTCTTCCCTTCTCTGTGACCCTTCGGTTTCCCCCTCCTGGTTCCTTTTCCCGTGGCTGGTTCCTTCCCCCTTGTGGCTGCCCGTTCCGGTTACCCTTTGGCCCATTCCTTCTCCTTTGGTTGCCTGTTCCGGTCTCCTGTGGTGTCCGTTCCTTCCCCCTTGTGGCTGCCTGTTCCGGTGGTGCCCGTTCCTGTCTCCCATGGCTGGTTCCTTCCGGTTCCCTGTGTGGCTCTTCGGCTGCTGCTTCTGGACAGCCCCTTGGCCTTCTATTTCCTCTGTTTTAATTAGTTTAAATGGGGGTATTTTAGGCAGTTTGGCTGCCCCATTTCCCCTGTATATATATTAGATGTTTTGGTGCTTAAAGAAAATGTTATGTGAGGTGTTTTGAAGCATAAGAGGTTGTTGATTATTTTAGCTAAGTCTCTTATAAAACCTGAGGGTTTCTTCCTTAGAAAAACTTGAGAGCTTGTTTCATTTCTCTCTTTCTCTCTACAATTTCGTCTTGGGCTTCTTATCTCTTTCTTCTCTCCGCAAGTTCCACTCCACTTGTATCTTTCTTCTTGAGCTATTGGAGGTGTTGGTTGGCTGGGTTTGGTTGCATTTGCCGGAGGAGTTTTGGTGGACGGTCAGACGACGGTTGTTTAAATTTTTTTCTACTAACTATTTTCAATGCATTGAAAGAGACACTAAAGCCTCAAAATTTTGAAGTAAAATGCTATAAAGTCCTTTCTCTTGAAGCGTTGCACCTACGATAAATGTTCTCTCATTTTCTACTCATTGAAATTAATCGAATAATTATATGTGAATGTTTTATAAATAAAAGAGTAGGTTACAACCAGTGATTATGCCATTTTTTCTAAGTTACAGTAATATAATGCCTTTGGAATAATATGCATGCTCATTTTAAAGATTAAGTAATTCTATTTAAAATTCATTTTGGTTATGACTATCAATATTATGCATATCTATACGCGTCGCATATGTCATATCTTTATTCTTTTCATACATAATACAACCGTCACAGGAGACACCATTTAAAATAGTACCAATGAAGGTACTTCCTTTTTCATAACTTTTTCCATTTTCTATTCTCTATCCTTTTTTGTATTTTTTCATAATCTTTTCCATTTGCGCATGTGGGTATATTGCGTCCCTTGTCAGTATCATAAGGGGGTGTACTCTATAGTCAACATTCACATGCAAACATTTCTATTAAATAACTTTATTTGCATACTATATATCATTTCAATATAAGACTTGTGCAAATCATTTAAGAATTTTCTATAATATATATAATGAATAATATGCTGACTATCAAAACTTCAATATGACCATTCATTGAAATATAATATGAAAATTTTATAATAATTATTAACTAGAAAGTATTGATTTATTCAATGCAGTCAATTAGAGAAAACAAAAATATTACTATAAGAATAGGAACATTAGTACTCTCCTCGAAACGGATGTCTTGACAATTTGCTTTAGTCATCTCTTTATCATCGTCATCATAATACCTATATAAATTCATTCTCATTATTATACTTTATAATTTATTTGTTACTCGAAATATTCTCTAATTCTAATATTTAAAATTTACTCCCATAAATTTATAAATTAAATAATTAATATCTGATATAGCTCTTGAATTTAATTAATTCTCCTCACTTTATCATTTAAATATGGATAAAAAAATCATAATTTAACTATTATTAATTTCTAAAACTAATTAAATATGCTCTCATTTTTCTATATGAATTATTTTAACTCATAAATTATTTGCTCTTCTAAAATCTAATTTATGATTTAATATAATATAAGCTTTTTTCATTCCTTTTCTAGATTAAATTCTGATATACAAATTAAATTATGCTCTTATAAAAAAGATTAATAGGACAATTTAAAATAAGAACAAAATTTTAGTAACTCTAGTTGCATAAATAGCAAAAAAATCCACCGTTTAACAAGAAAGATTAACAAGACAATTTGTGCTTTGGCATGCGGTTACAAGAAAGATTAACAAAATTTTAGTAACACAGTTGTGCTTTGACATGTGGTTACAAGAAAGATTAACATGACAATTTAAAATAAGAACAAAATTTAAGTAACGCTAGTTGCATAAATAGCAAAACAAATCCACCGTTTAACAAATAGAAGGTTCACCTCGAGTTCCCCTCACTCTCACTCTTGATGGAGTCAGTTGGAGAATAATTTCAGTAAACCTAAAGATGCCACCAAAAGAAAGAGAACGCCTACAACTTTACCCAATGAAAAGTTAGCTGGAGGGGAAGAAGTTGGTGGATGTTCGATAACTCGCAACTATCTGGAGATTTAATGTTCTTCGATAGCAGACGTCAAGGTGAAAAGGATTCGGTCGATGTAGTCGTCGACGGTGTCGTCGATCTCTAAGTTGAGGTTGAAGAAGGGAGATTGGAGAATATCCACTCGTCCTTGAGGATCATACACGAAGCCGTGATCTCTTTCAGGATCGGCCATTCATGACGAGGAGGCCGGTTTGTGAAGCTTAAATCTTGGAGGTGTATGAAGTAGTGGAAAAGAGAATAAATGAGGGAAGGGGAGAGTGGGGAATTTTGGCCAAGGCTAAAGGATGAGGCCTCTTGGAATTTTGGCTTTTAGTTTAGGTGGGGGAAAGGTAATCAATTAAAATATTAATTTAATTTCAGATTTTTTTGTAAGTGGAAAAGAAGGGAATATTTGAAATTCAAATCTCCCTTAATGGGGGATTAATTATGTGAGAGTGGAGAGAAGGGGCCGGCGGCTTAAATGAAGGATTAAGGGGTTTTAATTAATAGAAGGGGGGGGATTAATTGGAGAGAGAAAAGGAGAGGGAGGGGGGCCAGCCAAAGGAAGAGGGGGAAAGGGTGTCCACATTTGATGTATGTGGACCCTTGCTTTAATTGTTGATTGGAGAATCAAATATGAATTAATTTCAGATTTAAGGTGATTAAGTGAGGTTGCCTAAATTAGATTTATCAATTAGGAAAGGATTTGAAATTCAAATTAAGAAACTCTCCAAATCAATACTTTGGATAATTTAGGAAAGTGATTAGGAGGTAATTCAAATTTGAAATCAAGGACTTGGGACTAGGTAGGCCGGCAGCTAGGGGTAGGATTGGGCAAGCCGACGGCTAGGGGAGTGGTGGGTCTTGGGTTCGGTGGGGGAGGGGCTCGGTGGTGGGGCTTGGGCCATGTGTTGGGTGGGAGAAGGGAGGCCGGCGATGGAGGAGGTGGAGAGGGAATTTGACCGGTGGTTTGGGGTGGAGATGGGAGGAGGTCGACGGGTTGGAAGAGAAGGAAGGGTTGGTTGGCGGTGGGGAAAAGGATGGGGAGATGGACCGTGAGCCCGAACTCTTCCGACGACTAACGGGTATTACTTTGCCCTCACCTAGGGACTTCTCCTCTCTCTCACTCTAGCTCTCTCAACACTCAAGGGGAATAAGAGGGCCGAACATTTTTCATTAATCAAATCATCCGTCATACAATTGTGAAGACCTCTATATATAGGTTTAAAATAAAAGAAATGCAAAGATTGAAATGCCCTTAGGGCTACATCATGAACTAAGCCCTCATAAGAGTACAATGGTAAAACTAAGACACAAAAATAAAATAATACATATAATGCTTTATAAATAAAGACTCTGAATCATAGCCGTCGATCTACGATTCCTCCGATGGTAGACGCTCCGAAATCTTCTGTTGATATCCTCATCAAATTCTTTCAAAATAGTATTTTATTTCTTTGCAACCCATCATTTTTCTTGAATACAGTGTGTGTGCTGTTAAAATTATGTTGGATGAACTGTAAAATTTTAGCTAGCCAAAGAGTAGTATGCTATTTCTAGCCAATTAGTTTCACTGAAGTAATTCTTTCAAATTTTCATTGCCCACTTTCCAGGTCGCAATGACTGGAGATGGTGTCAATGATGCTCCAGCATTAAAGAAAGCAGACATTGGAATTGCTATGGGGTCAGGAACAGCGGTTGCCAAGGTATTCATTTTTAATGCTAATGGAATAGTGAAACGTGTTTTCTTATCACTCAATTTTTACTTCAATTTCTAAGTAATATTATAGGTTTGATTTCTATAGCATAGCTTTCTTTAGGATTACGGTAGTTGATACCTGGATTAACTGATTAGTTGAAATATCATGCTTTTGCATTATTTTCTCCAAATCTGCTTAAATTTTTTGCTATGCGATGGGAATGCATGAAATAATCAGACAACATCCGACATACTAACAGTTGGTTTTTGGTTTTCTGGCTTACTGTCTGTCCTAGTTGTTTCACTAGAAAACTTTGATGTTTGAGTAGTTTTAGCAGTCCTTTGACACTAGTTGTTTGAGTTGTCTCTTTCTTCCTATTGTTTTGCACAGCTCAAGGTCATAACGGTTTGATTCTGCCTGCTTGGCATTAGCTTGTAATCAGAATGTTACATTCTATTGCACTACGAGGCAATGATACACCTGGATCTTATCAAAGCATGCACCAGGCCACTAGGGCCCTCCCAGATGACGTTAACAATATAAACCTTCTGGAATGAAGGATCCTTTTTTCATGTTATGCATTGAATTGCTTGTGTAAAGGACTGGTGGCATAGCATGTGCCTTCTGTGCAGATCTTTACAAGGACACTACTGGTTTTTTTTTTTTTTTTTCACTCTTGCAATCCAACTTTCTCTACTTCATTTCGTTAAGGTTATCTACATTTGTCTATTTCTGCAGTTATTTGCATGTCATTTTGTTTTTGTTGTCTGTTTTTGTATTTCACTTTATCTTGTTAATTTCTATATATTGTTGTATCCTCAAATTATTTGTGGGCGGTGCCTTGGGGAGGAAAGAAACTGTTAACCAGTATAGATAGACTTCTCTGAAGTAGGTTCTCCAGTGATGTCGGAGATTAAAGTGATCTTGATTGTGACTTTGTAATTACAGAGTGCTTCTGATATGGTGTTAGCTGATGACAATTTTGCTTCGATTGTTGCTGTAAGTATTTCTTTTTTAGCTTTGTTTTCCTCTTCTTGCTTTATTTTTTAGTGACGTTCCATGCAAAGAATTCATTTGCTGCTTCAAGCTATTATTTTTCTCTTGAGCAGGCTATTGCAGAGGGAAGGGCTATATATAATAACACAAAACAATTCATTAGATACATGATCTCCTCAAATATTGGAGAAGTAGTTTGTATTTTTGTTGCAGCTGTGCTTGGAACACCTGATACTCTCGTTCCGGTAAGCCGTTCATTTGTAATGACAACTATGGTTTCTGTCTTTTCAAGAAATTTTTGGAACTATTCTTGCAATTTCTTTTTCACTATGCTTGAAAAGTATTATGTGATACTGGCTGTTAAAGCTGATATCCATTCAATAAAATGAATTATTTTCAATTTGATGTATGGAATTATCTAAAACTAAGAAATTTCCCATTTTAATTTTCAGGTTCAGCTACTGTGGGTGAATCTGGTTACTGATGGTTTACCTGCTACAGCAATTGGTTTTAATAAACAAGATACAAACGTAATGATGGCTAAGCCTCGTAAGGTAGTGTGTTTAGTAGCTATGGGTAACTTTCTCTTCTAAAATATTTCCAGGCCTTTTTATATAAATATCAAAAATCAAATAGAATCAAATAGCTAACCGGTGAATGCATGATGAATTTTGTTGTCTTATTGCTTCACTTTGAACTTAGGGTAGGAATATAGGTAGAACATTTACGGTTTAAGCCATTATTAAAGTTTTTTTTTTTTTAATTATTTGTATAAGTTGGGACTGTTGGGTTAAGGCCTTCATATTCCTATGATTTGCAATGGAACCACGATCTGGGATGCTGAACCCATATCATATTTGGGGAAACAAATGTGGTCAAGGTGCTACATGAAGGACTTCTGGCAGAGGTCGGTTATCTATTTGACTAACCGATGCTGTTTCAAGCAAGGTTCTTGCAGATTATGTTACCTCCATTGTTACTTGTTAGATTCAGAGAATTGGAGAGGGAAAGTCTTCATTTTAGTATACAAAACTATCCCTATTTATAGATCTATATAAGATATCTTAATAAAGAAAGAAATAATTATAAAATCATGAATAATTGCCCTTACATAATCCTTCTTAAATCAGCCACCGGAATATGGAAGGAGATCAGCGTGATCTTGGTGTGCCTCCCTTGGATCTCTATCTTGGCTGTGGGATCAAATGCTAAGGGACGGTTGAGATTTAACACCCCCCCCCTCAAGCTGGGCAATACAAAAATGTCATTCACAGTTTGGTAATCAGTCCCAGAAAGGTAGCGTTATCAAATCTCTTAGTAAGAATGTCTGCAAGATGATCTTTTGATGAGACAAAAATAGATACATATAAGACCACTATCTAATTTTTCTTTTATGAAATGTTTGTCAACTTTTATGTGCTTAGTCCTGTCATGCTGAACTGAATTGTGAGTTATTCTGATTACTGATTTATTGTCATAGTGTAGCTTCATGGGTCATTCCCACTTGATATTTTGGTCTTCTAGAATCATCTTGATCCATAGTAGCTCATATATTCCCAAGGTCATAGCTTTGTACTCTACTTCTACACTAGAGCTTGTCACCATATTTTGTTTCTTGCTACTCCATGTAATAAGGTCCCCTCCAAGGAATATGCAATATCCTGAGATAGATCATTTATCTATTAGTGGCCCTGTGTAATTTGCATCAGTATATGCTTTTGAGGTTATTCCATAGTCTCTCTTCGGAAGAGATTCTCTTTACCTGGATTCCCTTTTAAGTTAGTGTAGTATTCTATCTACCACTTGCATATGAGTCTGTTGACCTATAATATATAAAAAAAAGAAGAAATGTGTCGTATACCTGCCCTGCAATCCCACGACCTCGGCACGTCGAGCTCCGCACGACCCACGTCGCTGCCCACGTCGCACGATCTCTTCGCGACGTCAAAAGGGCGAAGGAAGGGAGGGATTCGGCTGCTCTCTGATCCTCTCCAAAGCTCTCTCGCTCCCGCTCTCTCTCGACGACTCTCCCTTCCCTTCTGATCAGAAGTTACGTCAATTTGATCGGAAGAAACAAAGAGCTCATTCGCTGCGGGCGTCGCTTTCTTCATTTTCGTCCCTTCCCGTCGTTACTTCGGCCTCTCCGTAGCTGTGCGACTTCACTCCTTCGACGGACGTCCCTTCCTCTCCGATCAGAAGTCCGACATTTTGATCGGAACCAACAACTGGAGATCACCGCTGTGAATTAACTTTCTCCCTTTCGATCGCTGCTTCAGCCTCGTCGTGGCCGGTCAACTTCGCTCCTTCGACCGACTTTCCCTTCCTGTTTTGATCGGAAGCACAAACGGAAGCTCGCTAGCGTGAAGGTAACTTTCCCCTTTGTGTGCTTCTTCGGCCTGTCTCTGGCCGAACCAGAGAGTAAGAGAGGGGAGGGAATTTTGTTTTTTTTTTTATTTGTTTTTATTATTATTATTATTAATTATAAATATAACTATTATAATTAACTAAGTTTAATTATAATTAATTATGTTAACTATAATTTATTATAATTAATTATGATTACTTAATTTAATTATAATTTATTATTTTTAAATTATAATTAATTAATGAAAATAATTAGTTATAATTAATTAGTTTTAATTAGTTATTCTAATTTAATTAATTATTATTAATTATAATTGATTATAATTAATTAAGTTAATTATGAATTAATTATTTTTAATTATAATTAATTGAAAAAAAAGGAAAAAAAAAAGGAAGAAGAAAAGAGAGAAAGGGAGAGAGGGATCCCTCCTATAAGTTCCTGAATCCCGTCCTCGACGCGCTTGATGCGCCGGTGGATCCCCTATACGCGCTCTTATAGCACGATGGGGGGGGGGATCCGGCGCAACAGGTGCGACGAGGCGGGTAAGCCCTATACACGCTTTTGTAGCGTGGTGGGGACTGTCCTCGACCTCCACATCGGCACCGATGACTGCTACGCAAGGTATAATTTCCCAAATCCCTTTCTCGACGTTTGTGGCGGACCGGAGAACCACCTATACGCGCTCTTGTAGCATGGTAGTAGGGAGCCCGGTGCGACACATACGGTGAGGTAGGTAAGCCCTATACACGCTCTTGTAGCGTGGTGGGGAAAGTCACTGGTGTTCTCGTACGGGTACTTTTGAAAGCCCCATACACACTCTTGTAGTATGGTGGGATGAAAAGATGTACGGCCGCGGTGTCTAAGGACATCTATCATACACGCTTGAGTAGCGTGGTGGGAAGGCCCAGCTCTCCTACATTTCCCCCAAACGAGGGATATGTCGGGGTGCTACCGAAATTTTCACTGAAGTACACAAGACTTGAACAATTTGAAGACATCATTTGAGCAGCAATACAAAGGACAACAGAGGATTCGTACTTGAACTGAAAGCATAAAACTTGGACTCAAATGAACAGTTGACTTGTGGACCTAAACCTGAACAAAATTTAAATGATCTCTAAAGGTCAAACCCAAATGAAATAAAATCAAATTGGAACCAAAATGCAAATCAATTTGAATATTCAGTTGAACTTGCAAGGATTTTCAGAAGACCCTGGACAATCACTTGAGCATGTACTTTGAACTTAATTGGGATACGATGTGGACAACAAGAACGTGTGCACTTGAACTTGAACTATGCAACACCAAGTGAAACCTGGATCTGCAAGCATTAGACTCAAATCCGGATTAACTCAATATGACAATAGAGAACTTGAATGAGCACTTGCAAGGGACTCGGTCTTGTATTTGATCTGGATATCAAATAAAATGAACAAGACTTATGACATGAAGAACTCAAACTTGAAATGAACCTAGATGTTGAACTGGACTATGGTTTGAACATCAAATGAAAGGCATGAAGCATAAGTCAAATGCCTAAGATAAAATTGTAATTTGGCAATGAGATAATATTAATCTTGTTGGCAAAGATCAGTGACAAACGCAATAATATCTCTACATCCGGTGTCATCGTACAAGCTTCAAGAGGGAGATAAAATCCCAATGCATGCAAGAGATGATCAAGGAAGCCTGAGTGATTTGGAATATGCAACCAAAGCAACAAAACTTCTTACAAACATGTACAATGCAACACATTTTGAAGCACATACAAGTCCCTACAAGGTCAAATGAGCCACATTGCAAGAACAACAATTAACTACAAAACGTACGGGTATCTCCCACATGCATTAATGTGGGTCAAGATATGAATGCAACAATCATTTCAATGCATATGAGTAATGATATTCAATCAAGTCCAAATAATACTAATCCACCGCAACGAATATAAATGTCTTCTATATGCAACAACGAAGAACTCAAAGCACAAACAATGTTGCCTGTAGATTGAGATGGAAACATTGTCAATTGATATTAGAAGATTCGTCCTTACAAGCAAGTACATCAAAGCCACCTGAGATTGGTGAAAGGTGGACATGATGCAGGAATAATGGCTCTTCTACGAACACTTCCAAGAGGTCGTAGTGGATACAACGAGTCCCTGCAAATGAATACGAGTCGCTTGTGGATAACAACAATGAGTGTATCGTAAGTACAATGAACCACTGTGGACACAAGTACGGATATCACCTATGACAACGGTGATTAACATCTTCAAGTATGTCGGATACAAGGGCAATTCGATGTACAAAAAAGGACACCTCCTAACAGAATGGAAGGGATGCTTGAACGAATTAGAACTAAACTTCCTTGTGTTCCAAAGTCTCTTCTTAATTCTATTCTTAAGAAGAAAATAATTCTGGTGTCCACAAATACCGGAAGTGATAAGTCTACTACACTAAAGAGCTTGAAAAGAGTCTATTTCAAGGCAGTGGCCATGAATTTCAAGGAAGCCATCCTCGGTGAATGAGAAAAGGGGAGTCAACTTCAAAATGAAGAGATGCCTCATAACATCAAGACCATAATGCCACCAGATCCGCGACATTCATACATGCGGACATAAGGCGTCTACAAATAATTTCAAAATACCCCCACACATACACTGTAGCCTGTATACACATAGGTACACTAAAAGCGGGTATACAATCAAGCACCCGCATGGGCCCCGGCGAGCGTGTTATTGATACATACGCGACGTCTAGCGATGCTACGCGGTTCGAACAAATTGAAATCCGATCCTCCTGAGCTGGTAAAAAGGAGTCGATAGGGTTTAATTATAAAATGCCCTAAATACTCGCATAAGGCCCCGACGAGCGTGTTATTGGTACTCACGTGACGTCTAGGGATGCTGTGCGGGTTAATAAGTGAATTCAAGTTCGAACCCGATCATCCTAAGCAGGTAAATAGGAGTCGACAGGGTTTCGAACCATCAAACAAATACACTGTTGTGGTGACCGGTGTATTTGTTTTAATTCATTCATATTAGGCCGTCAAGGCCTATAATCAAGAGAATTCACTAACAATGGCATAAAGCCTACGAAACCTGATCCTCTTAAGCAGGTAAATAGGAGTAGACAGGGTTCGAACCCTCGGATAAATATGCGGTCACGAAGTTGACTGGAATATTTATTTTATACATTCATATCAGGCCTTCAAGGCCTTTAACAAAGAAAATTTACAAAGAAGGGCACAAAGCCTATGAAACCCGATCCCTTATCGGTAAGTTGATAGGGTCGACAAGATTCAATCAAATGGAAATGACCCCAAACACCCCGATGATGGCCGCGTTGAACAAAAATATCAACCGGATGGGTTCACAAATACCTTCAAATGCATTCAAGGCTCCATCCAAATACCCATAAAATCCAAAATCATCCAAAAAAAAATCCAAAATCTAAAGATATTTAAATTTAAAATTCAACCATCAAATCATTTAAAGCAAAATTCATCCACCCTCCACAACAGTTTACCGGGGTGGACAAATTAAAAAATACTTCAGCTCACAAAGAGCCAAATGCCTAGTAGAAAATATCACTATGATCCATTCTCAAACAATCTCCTACCAATAAGGACGTGGTACGTGTCCTCTAACCGGCGGTTTTGTTATCAAATGGCACTGCAGGATAAACGGTTATAGCCCGGTGCCCTCTGAAACGAGTGGTTTTGCCACCAAATGGTACCACAAATATCGGTTATGGCTAGAGCCAATACGTTTCTTATTGGCATCAAATCCTTGAGGTATGAATCAATAGGATATGATCGATCGGGCATAAAGCCCTCTGTTAGCTAAGATGGATTCAGATTTTTCCTCTTAGGAAAATATCCAACCCAGGTCTACAAGGTCTTCTTGGACAAAGCAACCCATGGCTGCCGACAAGGATCCTTCTGTCATGTTGGGTTGACTACCTCCTCTGACTAAGTAGCCAGGGACCACGATGGCCCGGGATAACAGAACCATGGGATCTTGATCAGGTCCATCATCCATTCCCCCACCATCCGCTTTAAGTGCAAGATGGTGCAATTTTTATTTTAAATATCAAAATTTTTAAATTCCCAAATCCAAACTTATGCTACTGCTATATGCCAGATAACACGTATCTCTATGTATCTGATCGATGACTATCCTTAATCGAAAGTTCTCTCTCGTTATCGGGAGGGGTAATTAACAATAGAGGCTTGCGCCTATAGGAAACCAGAAATCAAATCATAAAGTCCTCATAAAATGAGGGCAAAATCTCTGGGTAGTGTCTTATCTACTAATCCATCTGCCTTCCAAAATTTACCCCGGAACTTATATCGTTAAAACTCCCCCTCGCAAAAGAAAAAGCAATAAATAGTGCGAGTAGAGGCCAAGGCCGAATTTTCGGAGCCCACGGAGTCTACTTTGGATTTTGTATGAACTGGCTGACCATGCTTATAGCTAAATCTATATCTGATCTGGTGTGGAAATGGTTAATCAATTCCCTACAAGTCTCTGACAAGCTGTGTTATCTACGTTTGGATCCTTTTTAGCTTCCTCTAATTTGAGATTTGGTTTTATTGGTGTTGGTGCTGATTTACAAGCTAGTTTATCTGTTTCTTTAAAAAGATCATTAATATATTTCTATTGTGAAATGAAGATTCCTTTATTGGAGCAAGTCACTTCAATTCCAAAGAAATATTTTAATCTATCAAGTTCTTTGATCGCAAATTCTTTGGCAAGACATTTCGTTAGAATCTTTTTCTCCTTATCATCATTTCTAGTCAAGATAATATCATACATATAAACTAATAAAACTGTGACTCCCCTGAGTTTGAGTGCTTGAAAAATAATGTATGGTCCTCTTGACTCTACTGATATCCATTCAGTAGCATGACTTTTGAGAATCTTCCAAACCAAGCTCTTTTAGTTCATATCGAGCATTTTTTAACTTGCATACTTTGTCACAGATTTTTCCTAGAATCCTGGTGAAATCTCCATAAATATTTCTTCTTTCAAGTTCCCTTGTAGAAATGTATTTTTGACATCCAGCTATTCCAAATTCCAGTTATATTTATCTGCTTGTGAGAACAGGATCCTCACGTTGTTCATCTTTGCCACAGGTTCAAAGGTTTCTTGGTAGTCGATGCCCTACATCTAAGTGTACCCCTTCACTACTAGTCTTGCCTTATACCTTTCCAGTGTACCATAGAACACCCATTTGCAGCCGACTGGTCTTTTTCCTACTGGTAGGTCTGTGATCTCCTAAGTATTATTCTTCTTTAGGGTATGCATTTTATCTTTTATGGCATATTTTCAATTTTATTTAGGTAATCCCTCATAAATATTATTAAGAATATTAATATTATTTAGCGTGACCAAAAAATTTTGTGTGAAGGTGAGAAGTTATGGAACTATACAAAGTTGGTTGTGGGGCACAATGAGGTTTTTTTTTGGGTGAACTTGTGTTTACCTTCATTTCTGAAGATGATTCAAATTTTTGGATATGCTCTGGAGCATAATTTTTGTTAACCCCTTAGCTACAACCAAAGGGGAAAGCAGACAAAAATAAAAAAGGCCTAAATGATTACATACATGTGCTCTGTCTGAATCCATACAGAAATCCTGCTCAAATCGCATCCTCGTCGTATGCTACAGTGTCCAGTTTGCGAGCGGTGCCGAACTTAGAAGCCCATACTCGCGTTCGATTATCTTCCCTCGCCTGCGTCGTTAAAAGGAGCCATAAGCGGAGACTTAGGGGCTGCTTCCATTCGCAAACCCCATGCACATCTCCGATCAAACTCCCAAGCCCGCCACTGCTTCCGATCCCAAGTTCTGTGTGAAATCATCCAAACCGATCTCTATAGTGGAAGTCCACGCTCGAACTCCTCCACTAGAGCCACTCGACCTTGCTCTCTACGACCGAATCCCGACCTTCATCCCCCTTGCCCAATCCGTTCGGTTCATACACAGAGAGATAAGAGAGAGAGAGAGAGAGAGAGAGAGAGAGAGAGAGAGAGAGAGAGAGAGAGAGAGAGGAAATCCCTACCTCCATCGAGCCTCCAAGCCTTAGCCGCCTCCATCTCCCCTGCACCCCTCTGCTATTCGCACCTTCGACGACATTCTCTTCCTAGTGGAGTGGAAGTTACAACATTTTATCGGAAGCAATAATTAGAGATTGCTAGTCGTGAAGGTAACTTTCTCCTTTCCACTCGCTTCTTCGGCCAAATCCCATGAAGCCGTCGAACTGAGATGAGGGAAGCAGAGGATTTGCTCTGCCGTGAGATTTATCTAGATTTAGCCTAAATAGCTAAATCCTATATCCAATCCTGCTTAACCCCGTATCCAATCCTGCTTAAACTCTTCATATGTTTAATTAATTTATAATTAATTTTAGGATTGAATATAATTAATTATATTTTAAATATAATTAATTATAAATTAAAAATATCTAATTTATAATTAATTTTAAGTTAAATATAATTAGTGATAATTTGATTATAATTAATTATAATTAATTTATAATAAATTATAAATTAAAATTAATTGATTTATGATTAATTTTAAATTACAATATAATTAATTTTAATTACTTAATAATAGTTATAATTAATTATAATTAATTAAGGTTAATTATAATTAATTATTTTAAATTTTAGTTAATTATTATTAATTTAAGTTAATTATAAATTAGTTGCCTTTAATTATAATTAATTAATGTTAATCTTAATTTGTTATAATTAATTGAGGTTAATTATAACTAATTATTATTAATTCTAATTAATTTTACTTGCATCGATATGTGTGCCAATTTTGCCGACGTCCTACGGCTAAGGTATAACCTCTTAAAGTTGGGAGAACCTTAGCCGTGGGACGTCGGCTGGGCGAGTAACCACCATCTCCCCCGCCACAAGCACCGTTGCAACGGGATGAATAACCACCCATGTGCGCTTTTCTCAGCACGGTGGAAGTTCGCTCCGGTGTTTGTGGCGAGGTGGGTAATCCCCCTAAAGTCCTTTTTTCGGTGTTCGCGGCGCGCCAAGGGACCATCCATACACGCTTTTCTTAGCGTGGTGGGAGGGAACTTGGTGCGGTGCTTACAGCGAAGAAGGTGATCCCTGTGCGTGCTTTTCTTAGCGCGGCAGGGCAAAAAAATATAAGTACCCGTACGCGGGGAAAGAATTGCCTTTTTCAAATATCTGCTTTTAAAGACCCATACACGCCTTTCTCAGCATGGTGGATGACAAAAAAAATACTACGGCCGCGGTGTCTCACAACACCAACCGTACACGTGTTTTTTGACGTGGCGGGTAGGTTGCCTCTTGGTTTTTCCCCTAAACGGGGGAGACGTCGGGAGGCTGTCGAAATTTTGACTGAGAAAAGGATAAGGACTTGGAAGAAACAGTAGACTTTATTTGGACAGCAGGGGACTTATGAACTTGAAAATGATATAAAGAGTTTTAATTCAATTTGAACCTAAATGAAAAATACAAAATGATATGCTATAATTTGAACCTCATTTGATCATGACTTGAACAATAATGAGGACTTGTAATTTGACCAATGAGGACTTGAATCAAAACTCAACCAAAAGAACTTGAACTTACTACCTGAACTACACAAGACTCGAATTCACTTGGACTATGAAGAACTTGATTCAAACTTGACTTGAATAATTGAATTCAAGCAAAGACTTGGATGGACTACATGGGACTCGTGGAGGAAGATATTCAAACATAATCAACATATCAATAAGGATTAATTGAGATATATAACAATGTGCTTGTGATCAACAACACAATCATTGTGAAGGTTAAGAAGTGATTACCTCAAATGAAAGGGAAATGTTAATGAGTAATAGTATCACATTCAACATACATGTTGCAATCCCTCTTATAAGCATGATCTCACTTCTAATTGACAAAAGATTGTGAAGAATATGATGTGACTACAAAGCCATGATGGAAATATAGTGACATGCCAGAGTCCAATGATACAAAGTTTTTATTCATTATCAAGAAATTAACATATCAACTGGATGAAATGTGTACAAATGAATGGCACATAGCAGTGCAATCAACAAAGTATGCATGAAATGTGTACAAATGAATGCAATAGCATATTCATCATCAACAACAATTCAACATACAAGAATGAAGTATATACAATCTTGCAAACTATAAGGTTGAAATTGGACATCAGTTCGTACAACAGTTATGCACGAAGATACAGTAATTCATACACCCAGGGTGTCGTTTACAAATGACTATAAGAAACCAGTCATAATAAAATCCAAGTTGCTCAGGAATGGGAATTGAAGATCCGAGATACTTTTAGTAACTTACACATAAGCGATAGCAAATGACAAATGGTGGAGATCATAACATCTTTGCAGTCAACCATCACTCAGCATCAAGCGAACACACTAAACCTCTACAAGTCATATCAATCAATATGCAATATAAGATACTCGCAAGTAGAATATGAGGAGCATACAAATGATAACAATTGATTCACAATATTCATCCAATCATGCAATCTGGTGATAGACGTTGAGAGTTGTGATGAGCGAAGAACAATATCTCAAGAGACATGTCAGCAAGAGAAGATAAAACAAAATCATCTCAAATCATTAACACAAATTATTCTGCATGCAATGATTCATTCATGAATAATGCAGTAGCACATTCATAGAAGATCTACAATACATACAAGTTCCCTACGAATACAAATGCACACATCATATGCCATATGTGGGTAGATACAGAAATGGTTTAGTAAATGCAGTATCCTGTAGTCAATTCCAATCTGTGAACGCATACATCTACATGCATACATGTAATGGTAGCGGATATACTGCGTGGACCAAAAAACGCAGTAAAATGCACAAGGAATGCAATAAATGTAATTGCTTATGGATCCTCGTACAGGACATATTGTACGAGACCTACCACACATCAAATGTTATATACAAACAAATATCAAGGTACTACAATAAATGCAAGCACCTATAGTTCAAAGCAGGAGATTCGTTAGTGCAATATAATCCATTTACAGAAAGAGACAAATAGTGCACGACAGTCTACCTGTACAAAATAGCAAACAACTCAATCCACAAGCTGCTACAAAACGCCACCAGATTCGCAACACTCGTATTAGCTGACAAAAGGCGTTTATAAACATTCCAAAAATGCCCCCACACATGCACTATAGTTTGTATACATATAGGTACACAAAGGAGTAAATATAATCGTCCACCTGCATGGGCCCCAACGAGCGTGTTATTGGTACACATGTGACGCCTAGGGATGCTGCACGGGTCAATAAATTTGAACCCGATCTTCCTAAGCATGAAAGTAGGAGTCGACAAAGTTCAACAAATAATTATAAAATTTTCCCAAACACCCGCATGAGCCCCGGTGAGCGTGTTATTGGTATACATGTGATGTCTAGGGAGGCTGCACTAGTTAATAAGTGAATTCAATTTTGAACCCGATCCGTCTATACGGATCAATAGGAGTTAATAGAGTTCAAACCATCAAATAAACATACGGTTGTGGCGATCGGTATATTTGTTTTGATATATTCATATTAGGCCTTCAAGGCCTATAATCAAAAGAATTCACTAATGAAGGTTCAAAGCCTACGAAACCTAATCCCCTATCGACAAGTTGATAGGGTTGACAAGGTCCATGCTATAAATGGAAATGACCTCAAATGCCCCGATGATAGCCAAGTTGAATGTTTATCTCAACTGGAGGGGTTCACAAATACTTTCAAAATGTCATCTCAAATACTCAAAAATTCATAAATGTCTAAAAAATCCAAAATCCAGATATTTAAAGTTGAAACAACACTATCAATAATTTAAAACAAAATCCATCCACACTCCGCAATAGTTTGTTGGGGTGGACAAATTGAAATTTACTTATAGAGCCAAATGCTTAGTCGAAAATATTATTAGGATTCATTCTCAAACAGTTTCCTGCCAGTAAGGACATGGTATGTGTCATCTGACCGGTGGTTTTGCTGCCAAACGGTACCGCATGATAAACGGTTATGACCCGGGGCTCTCTGAACCGAGTGGTTTTGCCGCCAAATGGCACCACGAAATACCGATTATGGCCAGTGCCGATACTGTCCTTAGTGGCATCAAATCTTTGAGATATGAATCAATAGGATATGATCGATAGGGCACAAAGCCCTCTGTTAGCTAAGGTGGATTCAAATTTGTCCCCTTAGACAAATATTAACCCAAAGTCTACAAGGTCCCCTTGGATGAAGCAACCCATGGCTGCCGACAAGGATCCTTCTATCAGGTTGGGTCGACTACCTCCTCTGATTAAGTAGATCAGGGATCACGATGGCCCGGGACGACGGAACCATGGGATCTTGATCGGGTCCAGCATCCATTCCTCCACCATCCGCTTTAAGTGGAAGATGAAATTTCTGTTTTAAATATCAATTTTCTAAATCTCCAAACTCTTCAAATACCTATGCCCATGTTGCTACTATGTGCTAGATAACACGTATTTATGCATATTTGATTGACGACTAGACTTAATCGAAAGTTCTCTCTCGTGATCGAGAGGGGAAATTAACTACAGGGGCTTGCGCCTATAGGAAACCAGAACTTAGATTTTGAAGTCCTCGCAAAATGAGGGCGAAATCTCTGGGTAGTGTCTTATCTACAAACCCATCTGCCTTCAAAAATTTATCTCGGAACTTATTCTATTAAAACTCCCTCGCCGAAGAAAAGCCATAACAAGCGAAGGCCGGGGACAAATTTTTTAAGCCCACAATTTTGATTTGTATGCCTGTAATATACTTTTTCAAACATCATGTTATCTATAATAGCTTTGTCATCAGTTTCCCTAGCTTTGATTTCAGTTTAGGTGGATTGGTTTCAGGTGGAGCTTGAAGGTCAATAGGGGCAAGCTCAATTTTAGTCGCCCCCTGAAGATGAGGTTTGGTGAAATAGGGTTTTTGTCTATCAAAGGCAACGTCAACAGATATAAGGATTTTCTTGGAGGGATGATAACACTTATAGCCTCTCTAGGTGGATGAATATCTAACAAAGATACATTTTAGTACTATTGGATTTAGTTTTTCTCTATTTTGGTTATGAATGTGAACATAGGCGATGCATCCAAAGATTCTAGGTGTGAGGTTGTTATGGGTTCAAAATTCAAGGTAAAAAGAGGATAGAATATTCATTAGTATTTTTAGTCCTAAGGTTTTTGAAGGTAGCTGATTTATGTGATATGTGGCAGTCAGAAGGGCTTCCCCCCAGTAGGATTTGGGAACATTGTGGTGGAATAGAAGTGCACTGGTGGAGGTAAGAAGGTGGCCATTTTTTATTTATGCAACTTTATTTTATTGTGAGGTGTGAATGCAGGAAAACTTATGAATAATACCTTTCTTTTGAAAGCAGGAGGATCAGGTTTGGTTAAAGTAATCTTTGGAATTGTCGGAACAAAATTTCTTTATTTTTATCTCAAATTGGTTGTGGATCGTTGTGTGAAAAATGGGGAGGATAGTGCTAACATCGGATTTCTTTTTGAGGAGAAAGATCCAAGAAACTCGAGTGCGTTGTCAATAAAGGATACAAACCATCCCTAAGATGTTAGGGATTTTTTAGGGTCCCCAGAAGGTAGAAGGGTGTATGACATTTCTCATTTTTATTTGTAAAAGAAACTCGTTTATATTTGGCTAACTTGTAAGTCTCACATTGAAAAAAAATCATTTTTCAACTTATAAAAAAGTTTTGGATACGTGTTTTTTAAGACATTAAAAGATAGATGTCTCAATCTAAAATGATGAAGTCAAATAATAGATTTTTTATTAAATTGAGATAACATAGAATAGCCATTTTTGATAATATTGGATTTGTTTAGCTTCTCCAGATAGTACAGTCCATCTATCTCTTTAGCATGTCCAATCTTCTTTCTCAATTCTTGGTCCTTAAATAAGCAAAAAGTACGGTTAAATAGGACTTGATAATTTTGGTCACTGGTAAGTTTTTGTATAAAGATTAGGTTTGTGAATAATTGAGGTATGTGGAGCATATTTTTGAGAGTGAGGGAGAGAGATAAGGGTATGTTTCTTTGGCCTACTACTGTGGTAAGAGAATCATCAACAATTATGATTTTTGTATGACTCGGGCAAGGATTGTAGTTGATAAAGTAGTGTGTGTCATGTAATCTATGGCTTCTGAGTCAATGATCCATAAATCTGTCAAATGATTTGTAGAGGCACTTAATCCAATGAATATAGCAAACTTACTTGAAAGTACAAAAGAAGAAGATGTGGGTGATTTTTCAAGGGATACCAGGGGTTGTTTTAGCTTATCAATATCTTTTTTGTTGAGCTCTCTGAAGTTGGATTGTGTTTTTGGGGCGTAGGGGCGAACTTAGTGAAATTTTAGCTTGTAATGTACCTTTTTGTCTACTTCTTTAATTCCACTCCTTGGGGAATTTTCATGTAACTTCTAGCATGTCTCCTTTGTATATCTTCATTTTTTAAAATAGTTGCACCAAAGGTAGTCTTTGTCTTTAGGTTTTGAAGATTCTTTATATTTTTTCCTTCCATGGCGTCTCTTTGGTTGTCACAATTGTTGAACCTTCAGCAATCTTTGGCTCTAGCATTATTCTCGTCGGCTTTCCTCAACAAGAAATAAGAGAAATAGTCTCTTTTAATGAAGGTGTCTCCTATTTTCTAAGGATCTAAACTCTTACCCGATCAAACTATATATTTAATCCTGGAAGAAAGCCATACACTACCTTTCTCAATAAAGCTTTACATGATAGCAGCATCTTGTGGACACACTTGGTCTCTATGCATCTGTAGTGATCAAGTTCTTGCCACAAGCTTTGAAGGAGAGTGACATATTCTGTTACAGTCTTGCTTTCTTATTTCGTGCTTCCTACCTTGAATTTAATTTTGAGGATTTGGGCAACATCACAAGCTTTTGAGAAGGTTTGTCTAGCAGCATCTAATATGTCCCTTGTAGTACATAGGAACATAAAATTATAACTAATTTCTAGAGTCATGAAATTCCGCAATCATGACCTAATCATAGAGTCTGCTTCATCTAGGTGTAAGTGAGCCAAGTCGGTTTGCGAGCCTGCTCGAGCTTGACTCGTTAACGAGCTCGCGAGCCGATCTTATCGAGCTAATAGATCGAGCTCAAACTCGAGCTTGATGAGGCTCGGCTCGCTAGCTCGTGAGCTAGCTTGAAATCATTAAAATTTAAATACAACAACAACATCAAGCTTTTGTCCCACTATGTGATATTTAAAAAAAAAGTAATAATAATCACAAAAATGTATTTTAAATTCTCGCCTGCTGCAATTTCAAAATCCAATGCGTATTTCGAGAATTCTCAAATCCTGTGTGATTCTCAATTCTCAATCGCCTGCCCCCCCCCCCTCTCTCTTCTCTGACAGACCACTGAATAATAAATGCTAACACTCATTCTCTCTTTGGAAAACCAAAAAAACTGCTCAATACACACACTATCTCTCTCTCTTCCTCCCGTTGTAGTTGTAAAAGTCTACAAATAACTTTTTCGAAAACCGCACATGATGAAACTTGGATGGTTAAGAGTTCGGAAGGCGAACCGTGGCGCGGACCGCGCCAGATGCTCGTCGAGCGTCTCGAACTCATTTTCGATGAAACGAGTCTAGCTCGAGCTCAATTTTTGAGCTCGACTCGAGTTCGAGCTCGAGTTTTGTATTTGACAGTTGAGCTCGACTCGACTCGTTTGCACCCCTAGCTTAATCCCATGCCCAAAAATTAAGATCTTTTGTTGGTCCTACTCCAAGGAGGTTATTTATCTTTCTTTTCCTTTTCAAGTAGGCCTTCACAAATTGGGACCACTTCAAGTAGAAGGTTGCATATTTTGGAGATTTACTTTTCCTTGGTAAACCATAGAGTCCTTTATATGTTCAAAGTTTTGGTAAGAATTAATTCGTAAAGAACGACGAAGAAACAAACAGGGAAGAGTTGCGCTCATTTTCAAATCAAAGGATCCAGCTCTCTCTTGCTTTGGCGATCCCCGAATCCTGCGAATGGACCTTTCCCGATGTTCGCACCTCCCATCTTCACTTGGCAATCTCGCACGAGCGCCCAAGTTTCGTCTGTGTGACCGAATATGAGCCCTGTCCGCCCCTCCTGCTTGCAGCTGAACTGTGACGCTCTCTGTTGCCGATGATCAGACCTACCTTTCTCCCGATCTCTCTGCTGAACACACGCAAGAAACCGCATAGAAGACCCTCTGCTGATAGCCTTCCGACCCCCTTGCCTCCATCTGCACGCCCGAAGAGAACCCTATGTCTGTCTTCTTCCTGATCGCACCAATTTATTTGAAACAACAAGTGTGTGTGAGGAGAGATTATATGATAGTAATAATAATAATTATTATTATTATTATACTATATATATATAAAAGAAAGAAAGTAGGCACCACAATTGTCAAATTGGAGGATCCAAAGACATTTTCCAGAGCTGTTATGTCTAGGGGTGTAAGTGAGCCGAGTCGACTCGTTTATAGGCTCATAGAAACTCGAGCTCATTCAATAAACGACAGTTCGAGCTTGATGAGGCTCGGCTCGTGAGCCTGCTCGAAATACTGTTTAATTTTTTTAATTATTAATATTTTAATTACATTTAAAAAATGTTTAAAGCAAATTTAAGCTGAAGACTTCACTAGATGGTTGGGCGAGCAAACAAAAATTGGGCGGAAATATCAATGTTAATAAATGTTGTAGCTATAATCATTACTAAAATAGTAATAGTTTCAAAAAATATTATATAAAATTTAAAAGATCTATCCTAAAGCGGCCTAATATATTATATTAAGGAGATCTGCATTCTTTTTCATTTTCCCAAAGCAGCAGACTTCAAAATTGGGCTGCAAAAACTAAACCTGGAGGGAAACAAGAAATCAAGCTCGAGCCGACTCGATTTAATAATATAAAAATAATATATGTTTAAATATTTAATAAGATAAAAATAAATTAATATTTAATGTTCGAAGTTAATAAAAAAATGTTTAAAATATTTAAAATAATTAATATCACGAGCCAGCTCGAGCTCGTTTATAGTTGGACAAGCTCGAGTTCGAGCTCGACTCGAGCTGGAGTTTGAGCTCGCTTCCATTTGATAAGCTAAGCTCGATAGTTGCTAAAGCTCGACTCGACTCGACTCGTTTACACCCCTAATTATGTCTCCTAAAACCCTCGGCTGTCGATCTCTTCTAGCCAAGTGTACCAAAAGGGCAAGTGCCCTCCCCAAGCGGGGAGGGGGCACCATTAGGCTGCCAACAATTCGGGAAAACACCAAATTTTCAAATAGTTGCTCGAAGATCAATACCGGGGTCGATTTGCTCCCTCGAAGTCCTCGGCTATCGATTTGATCCTGCTGGGCAGACTTATAAGGGCAAGTGCCCTCCTGACCTCCCTTTGCGGGGAGAGGACGCCAGGAGGCTACCGAAATTATGCGTGTAGGCTACCAAATTGGTGAGTTATAATTAAACATAATGTAATTAATTAAATAATAGAGTTCATTAAAAAGCTAATATTCTAATTAAAATTTAATAGATGCAAAATTAATTTACTGAATTTGAAAATACAATAATTAATTAAATCTCTTTAAAAATAACTAATAACCTAATCAAATTTAAAATCTATAATATTTTTTTATTAATTCAATAAAAAAGAAAAAAATTTGTTAATTCAATTAATTAAACAAATTAAAGTTTCAAATTTAATTAAACTAATTAATTAATTGATTGAACATGAGAATATTTTAATTAATTAATAAATTCTAAATTTAATAATTATTATAATCTCATTTAATTTATGAGATCATTAATTAATTTAGAAATAAAATTAAAATTTTAAGTTAATTAACTAACTAATTGATTCATTTAATTAACATAATTAATTAATACAAATTATTCAAATTTTAATAAATGCTTTAAAGAAAACTGAATAATGTTCACACTAATTAGACACTAACAATTCACACTAAAACCCAAACTTCTAAAAAAAGCTAATCAAAGCATAAAACAAAACGAAAGCTCCAAAAATCCTAAATTAAAACATGTACTGGTAAAGCATATAGTGAAAGAACAAAACTAGTACTAGTAAGAACTGAGTTTGTACTAAAACGAATAGGTACTAAAGTAGAATTGGTACTGAAAGTAAATGAACGGGTGCTAAAGAAACAACGCTATTAAAGTAAAAGGTAAGCTACTAAAGTAGGAAAACTATGAGTACTACTACAAACAAAACTACACTAAACTACTGAAAGTTAGGGTAGAAGGCACTAGTGTCGGGTGGTAGGGTGTGTAACTACTCTTAAGCTAGCCTAATAGGAAATTACTAGCTAAAATAGGACAAATCCCAGCTACATGAATGCACACAACCTCCCATGGGGAGTAACAAAACCTCCTAAGGGGAGCAATAAATCCAAACAATGGGCCGCCTCTAATATAGGCTGTAAGACACGTTATTCGGGCCACTTCTAAGCGAGGTAATCATACCTACATGTTAGGGAAGCTTCTAAGTGAAGAACCCTAAACCTCTTAAACCCAGAGGCTACTTCCAATGGGATGCAATATGTCCTACCAACTAAATGCTATATGGGCTACTTTTAATAGAAGCTGTAAGACCCGCTATAAGAGCTACTTTCAACGAAAGCTATAAATCTTGACCCAAATCTAAACTACAGGCAACTCTTAAATGGGGTTGTAAGACTTAACCCAAATTCAAACATACTGGCAACTCCTAAATAGGTCCATAAGACCTAACCTAAGTCTAAACTACATGCAACTCCTAAACGGGGTCGTAAGACCTAACCTAAATATAAATTACGGGCAACTCTTAAGCATAGTTGCAAGTCCAAACCCAAACCATAATAAAAGTAAAACCCATACCTATCCACACGCAGAAGCCGTAGGCACTAGTCCTTGCACGATCGTTCCACTCAATCGACTCCTAGGTTACACAAACCTAGAAATCTCCTGCGCTCGATTCCGCTTCCCCTGCGCACAGAGGCTCTCGCTCCTCTTTTTCTGGCCGCAAGCACGAAACAGAGCAGTTTGGACTACTTGATTCTCTTTTGATCTCCAGCGACAATGAAGGTTACTTGCTCCTCTTCGTTTCCTTTGTATATCCAGGAATCGAGATGCCAAGCTCTCGTCCCCTCATAAAGATATGGCAACGACAATAAAAATGAAGGCCGGTGGAGGCTTTCATACCATGTTAAATTCAGAGAATTGGAGAGGGAAAGGCTTCATTTTATTACACAAAATTATCCCTATTTATTGATTTATATAAGATATCTTAATAAAGAAACAAATAATTACAAAACCATGCATAATTTCCCTAATATAATATTTCCTAAATCAGCCACCCGAATATGGAAGGAGATCAACATGATCCAGGTGAGCCTCCCACAGATCTCTATCTTGGCCGTGAGATCAAGTGCTAAGGTACAGTTTGGATTTAAAATTACTTTGTTTTCAAATTTTTACATTATTAAATATCCTTCTATGAAAGATGGCTCATTTGTCTCTTGAAATACCCATAATAGTTGCATTCTTCAGGTATCTCACAAAGAATTGCAAACATAAAGGCAAAGAAGCAAACTACTTGGCTAAGTGACTTAAAAGCTAAATTTGTAATATCCATAAATGAGAAGAGAAGAAGACTCATTCAAAAATTTTCTATGCCCAGAATTTGAAGTCATCATGAGATTTGCCATGTCTAGCTTGGTATCGTATAAATATGTGGAAGAGGATAAATTTTTTCTTTAGTTGTATCTAATCAAAATTTTTTATTCTCTAAATCTAGTAGCTTCTAATATAATCTTGAGATTGAACCAAACTAGATTCATCTCCAAACTCTATATCAAAGCAATTAATAGTAATATTGGGGAGCATAGTTTTGATATCACAATGTGAATATAGAGTAGTGAATGAAGGATTGCAAAAGGAAAACATTATGTATTCGCAATCATGATTTTTGAAAAAATTGGTAGGAACAATGGTCATATCACTTGAAACTTAAGATCAAAGAGATGTGTGTGTGTGTGGGGGGGGGGGGGGGGGGGGGGGTGGGCGAGTCTATTGACCTTCAACAAGCCAACATTAGTAAGGGGCGATACCAACTTAAGAAAAGAATCTAAAGGAACCTCTAGGGCATGATTAACTCTCGGTAGAACCTAAGCTAAAGGCCCCATTATATCATGAGTATTAACCACCCGTGTCTTCTGTAAAGCCCCTAGAAGATTTTCATAGTTATGGATGTACCTTGAAGGAAGCAACATAAAAATGACCAAAGTGTTAACATGACTAAGCATTATAAGGGCAGATCACCAAATTCTACTTGTTGCCTATAACCACATGAAAAAGTGTTAGATCATATTTCCCGAGTCAAAGGTGTAGAAATGTCAATCTCAACAAGAATAAAAGCTATAAATGGATGGGGTAGTTTGGCGGCAATAGAATACATTTTTTTTAAGTTTCTTAAAAATTGATCCCAAAAGAATATAATATATATATATATTGATTGATGTAGCGCTCATGAAGATGAGGGAAAACAACTTAACTGGGGTAATTGGGGTCTTCTCAAAAGTATTAAAGTATGCAGACCACTTTAACATATGCATCAATAGTAATGTAAACATTGAGAGAAAATTCTTGAATGATCTACTTCTAAAGATAGCCTAAGAAGCATGAGGCAATTATCTAGAAGTCCAACATGAAAATGAATCAAATATAGTCGGGCATGAAGGAACGAATAAGATCCATGCTTGAATTATTATAAATGTGTATGTCAACCATAGGATAGGAAAAAAGAGTTGTTTGTTCAAAAATCTCATTTTAAGAAAAAATGAGCGTGGGTTTACACAAAAAATTAAATGGGAACTTATTACTCTTGGAGCTCATGTCATTTTGAATTAATAGAAGGAAACTAGTGGGTGAATTTGGTTGAAAAGAGTTCTTCACTCTAACGACCTTAGGGAAATGGAAATGGGGGAATAGTTAACATCCAATTTAGTCTATCATGAAGTAGGTGGAACATCAAAATAAACTAGATGACCACAGGGCAGTTGGAAACGACTAGGTGTGTAGCATAGTCAGATTGACTTGTGACCTGGCTCAGGCTCAATACGATAAAGTGCTTGTGATTTTTGCTCGATAAGCTAACACCAACCCTAACTTGATTTATTAGCTCGTGGGACAGCTTATTTAAAAAATATTAATATAAAATATACCAAAAATGAATTATAATTCTTGAGCTTAAATACAAAATTGTTAAAAATATTTAAAAATTTATATCTCATTTATGTCAAGTGATTGTTTATTATCTCTCATATAATTTATCATGCATTTTATTATTTATTGCAATAGTTGTTTGAATCATATTTTTTCTCTCTTACCTAAAAAATGAGTAGGCTTGTGAGTCAGCTCTAACTTATAAAATCGAGCTCAAGCTTGAGCTCAAATTTGATTAAACAAGCTCAAGCTTAAATCAGATATGGCTCGACTCCTTTCACCCCTAGAAGAGACAAAGCACGAGGTGAAGCCTTGATGCTGACTCCTAAAATCATAATAGGGATTAAGGAGGATGAAGAACAGGCTCTAGGAACTAAGGAAATGAAATGGAGGCTCAGCTCCCTAAAGTTAGGTGAAATTTGGTTGTCATTAAAGGTTTCATCAACTCAGAAGATGGATTAATATGCTGATGCTCTAGTATTTCATATTTTTTGTGTATAAAGTAAGAGAACCCTAAAAAACGAGCCCCTTTATTTGCAACTGTTACGAAAATTTTTTTTGTTTAATTAGGTTAGGTACTTACGCTTAAGCCTTTGAAAATGTTCAATTTTTTCCTCATTTTGCAAATAAATTGTTATTATATGTGTGATTCATAATAGATGTAGATCAAGGTAAGATAGGTAGAGGTATGAAGATGTATAGATAATTAGATAGTGCTGCAAGGATAGAGATCATGTGATACAATGATGAAGAGATTTAATGCATGGAGAGAAGCTGAATTCTAGCAAGAGATTATTGCTGGAGAGAGGGAGGTTGCTGGTTTTAAAAATTTTTGCATTTGTTTTTGTGAAAAAATAGAATTGCTGGCGCATGTGAAAAATTATAGTTAGGTCTTCGATCAGTTACTAATGACTTAGTTTAATACTATTTTTCATTTATAAACACTCACATCTCAAGGCCTTGTAGCCCTACTAGTAGTTTACTGGAAATGCAGCTGATAAAAACTAAGGATTATGATAAAACGAGTTAAATGAATATTTATGTAAGAATTCATGCACGTCATGTTTCAGCTATCATAAGATAAAACTCTAGATCAGTTTTAATAGTTGGAACTTGTGCTATTGTCTGTTGGGCATTTATCTTCTTTCACAACTAACAAACTGAAGGAACAAGCACAAGATTGCTTCATTTATGCACAAAAAACATTCCATCATATGCATCTAGCTGTACATGAATCATCTCTCATGAAGCAACCATCATGTTAAAAACTAGGAACATTCATAAGCATCGCAGACGAGTGAGTGAATATAGTGACCTGTCATAATTCATATTCCATTGTTTTTTTTATTTTTCTTGATACTAAAAGTTTAAATGAGTGATGAAGATAAATGGCAAGCATTATCATCACAGGTTAAAAAACAAATAATTATACGTTAAATTTATTGTTTTTATCAATAATCTTTTGAATTATCGTGGTATTTTAAAGTTCAACTAATTATTTTTGCCTATCTTGCTTGGGATTCTGATATGGGTGCCTATTTCTGCTATATGCTTGATTTTTATTGTTTGCATGTAGGTCAATGAAGCTGTAGTCAGCGGTTGGCTATTTTTTCGTTATTTGGTTATTGGAGGTACACTAAAGAACTCATGTAGTATTCTATTTTTTATCATTCCGAATCATGCAAGCCAACTTCTTCATGCAATCTTATGCTCATGAATGTTTATTAAATTTGTTGAAGTCCTACTAGAAGGAAACTGTGAATGTTCACTATAGTTTTTCATGGTAAAATCTTGAACTAGTTGAATAATTTGTGATAATTCTCTAAACCCTCATAATGTTAATTATGGCCACAATCAATATGACACCAGAAATGATATGAAAATAGATGTATTGGGCAACGTGGTCAATGTAAATGGACAATGGACATGCCATACATGCTTATGATCAATTTTGAATCAAACTATTTTTTAACAACCTTTTTTAAGTTGAAGCTAATCAATTTTAATTTCAAATTGATTAAAGTTGTGATTATAAACAAATCTTGAATTTTGGATTTAGTAATCAACCCTATTTTTATCTCTCTTTCTTAATATACCCTAAATATGGTTTTTATAATTTATAATTTTTGGATCCCCTTATTGGCATAAATTGGACTAAATAAATTGAGATTGCATAAATCCTAAAGTACTATTGGTATGAAATTTTTTAGTCATTTTATAAAAATGAAATTTGATTTCCTAATAGGTGTGAAACACATACAAAACATCAGACCAACACCAGAGTTAATATACGCATGTGACGTGTATGATCATCAATAACTGTAAATATTATTTAAAGCCTATGTAGGTAAGGACATGACATAGACCCCAATTATTCAAAGGGACTTTGAAGGGACATTAGTAGGACTTGATGTTGAAGAGGGAAAAGACACCATTAATGTTTATTGAGCTTTCTAGGGACAAAGTGGTTGGGACAAACTCTTGAAGTTGTTGGGGTGGAGGATGACCCATATGTGCAATACCATTGATATAGAATAATGTTGGAAGGGGTTAATAGTAGATTTCACCAGCTTCAATATTGAGATCTGAAAGTGATGTAGAACGAAAATGGGAGGTTTGCTACTTTCGAGGATTTCAGCCAGCCGAATGTTCACAATCCCAATTCTTCCCAAATAGGATCAATGAAATCTGGACCTCACTTGATGATGCTCTTGAACAATAGATGTCAAGGAAGAAATTCTCTTATGCAATCCGGTAGGGAGAAGAGCTGAAATAAGTTTCAGGTTTTGGTGTGTAGAGGGGAGGACGTTGGGGAGAAAAACTCAGGATTTTGGGCTTTGGCAGCCTTAGAACTCTCAGGACAGCAAAATAAATCCAGCGGGGCTCAGCTTCAGCAGTCACGGGAAGGATTTAATGGAGGAGAATTGAGTTACGGGAATTGGGAAGTTATGCCAGCAGGGGGAATGAAGGCCTGACGTGAAGCTGGGAGGAAATTAGGGAGTATTTCCTAATTCCAATTCTCAGATTTTGGAAACTTAAAGGTTTTGGCTGAATTTGAATTATTTCCTAAAACTTGGACGGGAGGTTTCAGAAATAACAGCAATTGAAATCCCATGGGGAGAGAGGGGAAAATCTCAGATTTTGAAATTATTTCCAAAGAGTTTTGAGTGAATGAGGGAATTCATTAGGAGCCTTAATTGGCTCTTAATTAGGCAAAGGAAAGAGGAAGAGGGGGGGCCGGCCTAGGAGAGAGGGAGAGAGATGGGTTTGATTTCAAATAAGTGGGCCTCAATTACTTAAGTGAATTAATCCTTAAATCTGAAATTAAATTTCAGATTTAAAACTACGATTAATTCCTTAATTAAAGGGAGGAAATTGAGGGGGCATTTAACTCCTAATTCAAATTTGAATTTTGAATTGGAGAGTTAAAACCTTCCAAATGTGGATCAAACCCAATTAGGAAAAATTTCAAATTTTGAAATCCAAAATTTGTCATGGGTTTATGATTTCAATTTAGCACTTTCCAAAAATAGGTGAGCTAAATTAGGAAAGATTTCGAATTTCAAAATACATGATTTCGAATTTGAAATCAACCCAAAATATGAACACCCAAATTAGGCAAGGATTTCAATGGGGAGAAGGAGGTGGAAGGTGAGATTCACGGGTGGATGGGGGAGGTGGCCGGCGGGTGAGGGAAGTGGCCGGCGGCGGGTGACAACAAATCGAACACGAGAAATAAAGAACGAAAATTAGTAGAACAAGAAGTTCTAGAACTCACAAAGAGATCTAGCTCTTCCCAAAACTCACTAAGAGATTTGGGAGAGGGATGCACTCACAAAGAGAACACAAAGTAGAGAACTCACTAAGAGATCTCAAAAGAAAAAGAACTCACTAAGAGATCTAAAAGATGGAACTCACAAAGAGAACACAAAAAACAAATTTTCATTAATCATTCATCATCCCATTACATAAAAAAGGGCCTCTATATATAGGCCTAAGAAACTAAAACAAGACACATATGCCCCTAAGGCTTACATAGGACGACCCTCTTAAGTGAGGGTAAAAACGGAAAATTCATAATAAAAATTTAAAAATTACAAATAAAATATAAGAAAAACGTGGGACGATAACAGCCGTTGATCTTCAGCTCCTCGGATAGTCATGGACGGTTGGATGTCCGCATCAGAAAGACATAATGAAAGTGATAGAAAGTTAGTAATTGTGAGCTTGAGTAAGATTGTGGATTAATCATAAACTTATAGGAAATTTGGAACATGTTATACATTTAAAAGTGGTAAGCCCTAAGAGGGAGGTATAAAGCCTTTACTAGACATAGTGGTGGGGTATCCATCACCAATTATGAGAGGTGGGAGAGAGGACATGACAAGGTAGAAAAATAAGTGACAATTTCTTGTCATATATGAAGAGAAACTAGAGTTTAGAAGCTATGAAGTGGCAAAGGAAGCCATAATGTACAAATAGAAGAGGAAAATGCATGAAAGATGAACACGAATGTTTGAGAGCATAGAGGAAGACAGTCATAATCCTTCTAATACAAAATTATTGAACTAGAAGAGGTGGTAAGAGTGGAAGTGCCAATAGTTACGAGACAGAAACTATAGGCATGTTAAGAAGTGGAGGGAAATTCAAATTTAGCTCAATAGAGTTTATATAGCAAAGGGAATAGGCATTTCCTTCATAACCATGGACAATATCAGTTAGCCACCATGACCATCATGATGCCCCCTTAGTATGGGCAGTTTGATTAGAAACTAGCATAGATGATGGTGAGAGTTCAATGACCCAAAAAACTTGAAAGAGAGTATTGACATTGTTAAGAATAGTAGAATTGGGTGTTATCTAAAGATCAAATATGTTGGAGGGAGGGATTAAATTCATAAAGAAATTCCTAATGGTTTTTTTTTTTTTTTTTTGCTCGATGGTTGGATCAATTGTAAATGGCATGTATTAGACAAGTTCACATGATTTTAATTGCAAGGTATTCAGGTGTCCCACAAACTATATGTTATGTGTGGAATTGATTGTGTTGATCAATCAGATTGTTCTGTTGCCTCGGAACTCAAGTTTCTCGTGTTTACTAAGGGGTGCCAAGGGTTTTCCCCCTACTTGGGTTCGGGTGCGTACCTGAGCGCCCGACATTGTGTTCTCGAGCGCCCCAATGCTGAACGACAGAGAGCAGAGCACCGCAGCAGTATAGATACGGCGTTGCAGCGGTGCAAGAAAGAGGCTTCAGCACCGCAGCATCCCAAACTTGCGCCTTAGCATTGCGAGATGGACTAGATGGTTTTCTTTCTTATTTTTTTTAGGGTTACGTCCCTTGGAGTTATTTTACTTGGCTTTTTCTTGTATTTTGAGTGTGTAGACATTGAGAACGGTGCATATGAGAAGAGAAGCAATAAGAGAGTGAGAGAGAAGAGAGATCTGTGAATATTTCTCCTAATTTTCATAGTGGATTTATTGGTGTTGTGTAGCTCCGTCATTTTTTTTTCCCTATTTTATGTTTTTCCGCTTTAAATTCTGGTGTCCTTTATTTTTTCTCTACTTTTACTTTCTCGCTTGTTTCTTCATTGTAGTGTTTACTCCTCATCTTCCCCAACACTATATTATTGAATAGAACTTAAAATATAGGACATGAACTTTATATTTTCTTAAAAATTGGTGGAACAAAAATTTCTCAACTATTCTTTGATGTGTCTTACAATAGAACAATCAATGCAAGAGTTGTTTTAAGACTATTTTGTTTGCAGTTGAGGATAATATAGTCATATGCTCGCCATTTAGAAAATTTTGTTGTGTCATCATCACAACTCGGAGGAAGCACTCCAAATGTTAGAGGTTTAACATGAGAAATGACTAGGAAATGAAATTCTCTTGACCAAAGGAGATGGTACCATTGGTGCGCGTAAGTTTTGAATCGGTGAGAAGAAATGAAAAGTTCAATACTATGTGAGGAAATAGGCAAGACAATATATGAGAAATTCAAATATAAGAGTAGAGGCCAAAAAAGATTAGTCTCTAAGGGCAAGTGGAAGTAGGATTGATGAGGGGTGGTAAGTGCAAGTTAAGAGTGGAATTGGAAACGCTAGCAGGGACACAAGTAAAAATGTGGTAGGTGTGGTATTTAAGGGTGTCAATGTGGATGGGCAACTGAGCAAGAGAATTGTGTGCCTAGGCGATGGGGTGCATAATCATGTGCACAAATGAGTGAGAGACGTGTGTGCAAGCAAGAGGGTTTCTTGTGAGCTGGAAGGGTTGGGACACGAGCAATCGAGCTGTGTTCCTAAAACCCTTTTTGATATCATGTTGAAGTAGGGAAAATTGTATTAAATTTAATTGGCTGAGAAAAGTTTATATACATGTAAGAAAATAAAGAGAATATAAAAGTAAAGAAATAAGGTGGAGAATATCCTCCATTATGAGAATATCCTCAATTATGAGGATTTAAAACATGAATATGAAACTTTTCTACTACTAACTCATACTTTCTTGTATTACTATTTCTTATTAAGTGCTTTCTAACATTGGAAAAGTTGGGACTTTTTTGTCATCTTCTCTATTAAGATGATGGGGACATCAGAGCTTGGAGGGTTTATAACTGTAGAAGCCAGAGATCTACGGCCTTGATTAAGTCTTTATATTTTTTAGTTTTCATGTGTTGTAAGAAATTTATGTGGTGTTATTTATTTTATTTCAGTTTTACCTTCACTTGAGGGAGCTTTTGTGTTGTTTGGCCAAGGGCCTTTGTGTCTTTTGTCATTTCATATTTTTGGTGCCTATATATATGGCCAATTGTTCTCTTGTATGGATAATAAATATTTTGATATAAATTTTTGGTTATATGCTTCATCTTCTCTTTGTGAGTTGAGTTTGTGTGTGAAGTCCTTTGGAGAAAGGCAAATAAATACCCAACAGCGTGTGAGCCCTTTGTTGATATCATCTTCCCTCTCTTACTCTTTTTTTTCTCCTTCACTAGCCACCCAAACAGTCCCCTAGCTGCAGCAAACTACTGCCCTCAACCAGCCACCACTTCCTCTCATTCACCTTCTCCCCAACCCCTTAACCCTTGAGCTTCTCAAATTCTGCAATTAATTCATATTAATTGAGCATTTATCTCAATTAATTGTGAACTTTGGAGATTCACAACCACTTTTACTTTTTCCCTTCCAAGCAAGCCACATCAGCCATTTCTCTTCCCAAGCAACCAACCCCACCTCTTCACCTCCCAAGCCAACTACTTCCCTTCCCAAGCAAGCCACATTAGCCCCTCTCTTCCCCAAGCAATACGCCCCACCTCTTCACCTCCCAAGCTGACATTTCCCTTTCCCAAGCCAACTAATTCCCTTCCCAAACAAACCACATTATCCATTTCTGTTTCCCAAGTAGCCAGCCCTCGCCTCTTTACTTCCCAAGCTGAATTTTTCCTTTTCAAGCCATTAAAATTAGTTAAATCATCTCTCCCCTCCTCCCCATGCAGCCGGACTAGTTCACCCCTCCAAACCCCAAAACCGTGAGCTCTCCACTTCCAAATCCTCGTGTAGTTGAAACTTTATTTTCTCTCCTCACTATTCTACCTCTCCAAGGAAACTTAGCTTCTACTAATGCAACAAGGACATTGATTCAACAAAGAGCAAGGGTTTCAAGGGTAAGCTAAGGAGGAACTAGCCATCACTTCATCGAGGACTCCATTCCTCCCATTCATGAGCTAAGTATCAAACCCTCCCCTTGTTTTCATCTAACTAAATATTGATTTTCTCATTTCATCTATAGTAGTGTCATCTCATATGTGTTGATTAATCCGCAAAGTTCTACTTAAATTTGAGCAAACAGAAACTCTAGTGATTAGTCTCGTAATTAAATGTTGGACTTGTGGCAACCCATGTAAGCTAGTCTAAACTGATTCGCCTTTGTTATTGTTTACTCTTTGCTTATTAGTTTCTTACAATCACGTGATTTAATAGTTCAAATTTTCTTATTGGTCTTAATGTTTTTGAAGTTTATGTTGTTGTCTTTGATGTTCTCTTAGCTTAAATCTCTATTTGTATGACTTATTTCGCTTAGTCCTGCATCATTTGGTATCAGAGCATGGTTGCCTAGTTGCATGTGCTAGAATTCAACCCAAAGTTTTACATAGCAGCCCCTAGGTGTGATTAATTGCATAACATTTCATTTATATCACTTGTTTGCCCATTTTACACGACAATTTCTACATGCCATGTCACTTACCTACAAGAAGTAGGCTCAAAACCTCAAACTTAATTTAAGAAATTGTATGTGTTGCCCCTTAAACTACAGCAATCCTACCTTTCCAAAACTGATTTTAGGAGGGTGTTTCCCGTTGTTTGCTTGATGTCCACTAAAACCTGCATCATATAGCAAGTCTTAGGTGTGTTTTCCCATTATTAATCTTTGTGTTGTCCTTACATCCTAGCAGCCCTAAGTGTCACCTAGTGATCCCCATGGACCCAGAACAAATTTAGCAGACCTTAGACATTTTAGTTGGTCAAATTTGCGCCCTAACTCAGGTTGTTAGGGAAAACCAAGCCGATGCGAACGGAAATGCTTGACCATCTAGATAGGGCAAGGAGTATGCCTTCACTCTACACCCCGTCTAAAGTTTCTTCAATTGTTGGTGATGACTTGAACCTTAATGATGGATACCCCCATGTCCCCCCTCCTCCACAACCTAGGTATGACCAAAACCCCCGTCCTAGTCATAACCTAGTTTTCGGCTATGGAGTGCCCCCCGGCACATGGTGGACACCCACGTGGACATCACCCTACCCCTATTGGTCATCCATACCGTGAGCATCCTCGTTGTCATGATCCCATGCATGATCCTGATGCTCCTTTGCTGAAAAATATTAGGGTTGATACCTAGATCCCCAGATCTTTCTTAATTGAATCAAGGTTATGGATAGTTTTTTCTAATGGTATACCATTTCCGAGGAGCAGAAAGTTAGATTTACTGAAATGAAGCTTAATGGGAGAGCTAGTTGGTATTGGACTAATCTAGAAAATCTTAGGGAATCTCGGGGTGAATATCCTGTGACTGATTGGAGAACTATGAAGCGTAAACTAAGGCAGAAATACCTCCCACCATCATATTTCTCGAGATTGTTGGATAGGTGGAACAGGTTAACCTAGGGTAGTAAATCTATAAAAGACTATATTGCAACATTTGATGATTTTATAATGCGCTATTGTGGAGAGATCACCACTATTTGATGAATCTAGACCACACCACACTGTTCGTCACAATATGAGTCTAGACCCCCCATTTATGCCTCTTGGTGGATCGGCCCCACATGTTTCTTCTTCTAAGCCGACTCTTAGACATCCTAGCTAACCCCCTTCTAACACACCCCAGACTCGGCCTAATTTGAAGGGCAAGTCTCCCATGGTGGATTCAACTAAATCCCACCCCATGACTAAGTGCTTTAGGTGCCATGGGTATGGCCACATCACCGCCCAGTGCTCTAGCACTTTTAAGGTCTCCATTATTGAAGAAATATCTAAGGAAGGCCTTGAGCCTGAGGCTGACCTCATTCAGCAGGTAGATGCTGATGGTGAATTCTTTGAGGATGAGGATGATACTGATGTCATCCATTGCATCCAGAATTGGGATCCCTCGACTCTATGTATAGTGAGATGTGCACTATCAATCTGTTGATGGCTGGTGTGGGACTTCCATTTTTCACACCTACACCAAACTGAAAGATAAAAATTGCAAAGTCATCATCGATAATAGCAGTTGCATCAATGCTGCCTCCTCCAGCTTGGTGACCTACCTTGCATTGTCTGTTGTTCACCACCCCAATCCATATAAGGTAGCTTGGGTCACCTCCATTGTTTTGTAGGTGAAGGAACAAAGCCTCATACCCATCCCCTTTTCTGATTATAAGGAAAATGTTTGGTGTGATATCCTTGTTATGGATGTGGGCCAAGTTATCTTGGGCCGCCCCTAAATTTTTTATAACAATGTCCACATTTCTGATCGCTCAAACATCTATATGTTTGAACAGGGTGGCAAGAAGATCAAGCTCTTACCTAGTCAGACAAAGTCTAAGGATGAACCTAAATCCAACCCTGTGAAACGTAGTAAAGGGCTCAACCTTGTATTTGCCAAGATTATTGATTCCTGTGTGGTGCAAGGCGCACCCCTTTATGCCTTAGTGGGTCGTGAGGTTACTGAGGAGTCTGAGAGGCCCATTCCTCAAGAGGTCTAGCCAATCTTTCAGGACTTTTCTGATATTTTTCCTGAGGACCTTCCTAACCAGTTACCACCTTTGAGAGATATACAGCTTTCCATTGACCTTGTCCTCGGTGCTTCCCCAACTTGCCTCATTACCGTATGAATCCCACTAAGCATGCTGAGCTCAAGTGGCAGGTGGATGAACTCCTACAGTGGGGTTTCATCAAGGAGAGTTTGAGTCCTTATGTTGTACCAGCCCTTCTTACCCCCAAGAAAAATGGTACATGGAGAATATGTGTTGATAGCCGTGCTATCAATAAAATCACAATCAAGTATCATTTCCCTATCCCTAGACTGGATGACACGTTGGATATGATATCTAGAGCTACTCTATTCTCTAAAATTGATCTTAAGAGTGGATACCACCAGATTAGATTCATCCTAAAGATGACTGGAAGACAACTTTCAAGATCAATGATGGTCTCTATGAGTGGGTGGGCATGCCAGTTGAGTAATGCCCCGAGTACTTTCATTAGAATCATGACCCAGGTGTTGTAATCCTTCTTGGGTAAGTTTGTTGTCATCTATTTCGATGACATTCTTATCTATAGTCGATCTGTAGACCTGCACTTAGGCCTTCTTAGCTAGGTATGTGAGGTTCTGAGGAAGGAACAGTTATATGCTAATCCTAAAAAGTGCATCTTCCTCAATAACGGGGTTGTGTTTTTGGGCATCATAGTTTCAGCCCATGGGGTCTCTGTTGACCTCTAGAAGGTGAAAGCCATAGTTGAATGGCCTGTTCCCAGGAACATTCGGGAAGTTAGGAGCTTCCATGGATTAGCTACTTTTTACAGGAGGTTCATTAAGAACTTCAGCTCCATTGTCTCCCCCATCACCGATTGTCTGACGAAAGGAGAATGCAAGTGGTCTGTGGCTGCCACCAGTGCCTTTGATGAGATTAAACAAAAGGTGGTGGAAGCCCATGTGTTGAGACTTCCTGACATTTCCAAAGTCTTTGAAGTGTCATGTGATGCTTCGGGAGTTGGTATTGGAGGAGTCCTATCCCAAGAGGATCACCCTGTGGCCTATTTTAGTGAGAAACTGAATTAAATTCGCCAGCGGTACTCCACATATGACAAGGAGTTTTATATTGTGGTTCAGCCCCTGAGATATTGGCGACACTATTTGCTCCCAGAAGAGTTCATCATCTTCTCTGATCATGAAGCTCTTCGTTACATAAACTCCCAAAAGAAGCTGAATGCCCACCATGGAAGATGGGTTGAATTCCTCCAGGAATACACCTATACCCTTAGGCATAAGGCTGGAGTTCAGAACAAAGTTGTTGATGCCCTTAGTCATCATATGATGAATACTGTCGAGATGAGAGAAGAAATTATTTGATTTAAGCAGTTGAAGGAAGAATATTTAGAGTGTCTTGACTTCAAGAAGATTTACTCCATCCTCTCCTCAGGCCCTGAGTGCACTATTAATGATTATCTCATTGAGGATGGGTGTCTATTTAGATCCCAGAAGCTCTACATCTCATGCACCCCCCTTAGGAAATTTCTAGTTTAGGAGCTTCATAAGGGGTCTTGCTGGCCACTTTGGCCACGATAAGACTATAGAGGCTGTAGAGTAATGTTTCTTCTGGCCTAGCATGAAGAGGGATGTTGCTAGGTTGGTCAATAGGTGCCACACCTGCCACCTGGCCAAGCAAAGGAAGCAAAACACTGGCCTGTACAAACCTCTACCTGTCTTCAGTTGTCCTTGGCAGGATGTTAGTATGGATTTTTTCTTAGGCCTGCCAAGGACTATTCGTATGAATGATGTCATTTGTGTCATAGTAGACATATTCTCCAATATGGCTCATTTCTTCCCTGTTCTAGGACTTCTTATGCCTCAGCTATTGCCAAGCTTTATTTTAATGAAGTGGTTAAACTATATGGGTTACCCAAAACCATTGTGTATGACAGTGATGTCAAATTCACAAATTATTTCTGGAAAACCTTATGGCTGAAAACGGGCACAAAATTTTAGTTCTCTACTGCTTACCCACAAATAGATGGTCAGACTAAGTAGTTAATAGGAGCTTGTGAAATCTTCTTCGAACCTTAGTTGTTGAACATATGAAAAATTGGGATTCTAAGTTGCCTATAGCTGAGTTTGCCTATAATAATTCCATGAATCGTACTACGTGTCTAAGTCCTGTTGAGATAGTCTATGGTTTCAAGCCTAGGCAGCCTATAGATTTGATTGTCATAAGAACTAGGTTTAGAGTTAGTGAGTCTGCATCATCATTTGCATCCCATTTACATGATTTATATAAAGAGATTTTAACTAGGATAAATCAAAGTAATGCAACGTACAAACTTCAGGCTGACATTAAGAAGCGATTCAGAACTTTTGAAGTATGTGATTATGTGATGGTTCGGATTCGTCTGGAATGGTTCCTAAAAGGGGCTATTAGGAAATTACATGCTAAGAGTGCTGGACCTTTTAGAGTGGTGAAGAAAATTACTGACAATGCTTATGTGGTGGATCTTCCTTCAAATTTTGGCATAAGTCCCTCTTTAATATAGAGGATTTAGTAGCTTATGAGGGACCTGATTTTTACACACTCAATCCATTTGTTGAGCTTTGTATGAACCCACCCAGTGAGCACCTTAATCTATCTCCATTGCCCAAATTACCCAATACACCCCAAGCGGATAATTGATATCATTTTGAGTGATGAAATTATTTCTACTAAGAATGGAGGAAGAAGAAGATATTTGATGTAGAACGGGGTCGCAAAGCTTTGCTATGGAGAGGACCTCCTCTCCAAAATCTGAAATTGTTCTTGCAAAAACTGAAATAAATCTGGATTTATCCCAGCTCACAAAATCTGAAATTTTTCTTCAGGTTTTTATTCAAAACCTGAGAGATTTGGAGCCAAAATCTGAGAGAAATCTCAGGATTCTAGGCTTAGGAGCAAGGGGGATTGGAAGGAGAAATCAAGCTTTCATTCCAGCAAGATATTGAATTGGGAGAGAGGGAATTTGAGAGGGAGAGGTGGTCGGGTAAGAGAGAAAACCAGGAAACCGGGATTTAATTCCTTACAGTTCAGATTTTTTTACTCAGCTATTTTGTTTCCAAAAGCTGCTTGGAAAATTTGGACCCCTAAGCTTAGGAATTAATGGCTTGGGGGGAGAATTTAAAGCTCCCAATCAACTCCTGTAATAGCATAGGAAGGAAGTTATGAGAGGGAGGGAAGTGAGGCGGTGGGGGAGAGGAAGGCCAGCGGGATATTGATGGATTTGGGAAAGCTTTATTTCCTAAACCAGTGAGTTAATCTTAGGAATAAAAATTAGGAAATCTGGCTTTAGAAAATTCGGCCAGGGCATGGGAGTTAGGAAATATTTCCAAAGGGGAAGGGATAGGAATTAGAAATAAATTTCAATTAAGTCCAGGGGGGCCAGCTTCTTGCATGAATCAAGGGGAAATTAATGTGGAGGATTAATGCTCATTGGTTTGAATTTAGGAATGAGGGAAGTAATAAAATAAATCAAATTTGAATTTGAAATTCAAATGGATTTAAATTAATTCCTTTCCTAAAATAGGTGGACTAAATTAGGAAAGAAATTTGAATTTCAAATTTTAAACAAATTGAATTTCAAATTAATTCCTAATATCATGCACCCCTAATTAGGAAATCCAAGGAAAGAGGGGAAAGGGTGAGGCCGGCGGCTAGGGAGCCATGGCCGACGGTTGGTGGTGGATCTTCGGGTGAAGGTGGCCGGCGGCTATGGGGGAATTTTGTGGAGTTTGGTATGGAGGTTTGGCCGAGGGGTTGAGAAGGGAGGAGGAAGAAAATGAAAACAACGATGGAGAGAGGGAAGAAGGAAGAAATCAAAACAAAGATAAAACGAAAGGTAGAAAATTAAACCGCGAGCCTTGGACTCTTTCGAAGGCTGACGGGTGATCCGATTGCCCTTCTCCAAGGGACTTCAAATCATGAGCCCGGACCCATCCTGCGGCTGGTGACAACTTCGATTACTTCCCATAGAAATCTCACTCTCATTCTCTCCCAAGAACAAAGTGTGGAGCACAAAATTTTTTTTCATATTAATCAACCATTCTATTACAATAGTTTAAGACCCTATATATAGGCCATAACATGAGAAAATAAAATACAAAAATGCCCCTTGGGCCATAACACTCAAATAAACTAACCTAGGGGTAAAACAGGAAATAACATAAAATAGAAACTAAAATGCAGAAAATAATTCATAAATGACAACTTAAATTAGAGCCGTCGATTTACGACGCCTCCTGTGATAGATGCGCCAGATCTTCGTGCTGATGTCCGCATCAATATTTGGTTAGGTGGAAGGATAAGCCGGAGATCGAAGATACATGGCTTGAGCGTGAGTTGTACAGGATCGACCCGGATTTGTTGGAGCGATACAAGAGTTCACTTATAGCTGACTCGACAGGTCGAGTTTTCTCCCACTCTAGGAGAATGATGGGTACATCAGAGCTTGGAGGGTTTATCACCGTAGAGGCTGGAGATCTACGGCCTTAATTGAGTTTTTATATTTTTAGTTTTCATATGTTGTAGGAGATTTATGTGGTGTTATTTATTTTATTTTAGTTTTACCCTCACTTGAGGGAGCTTTTGTGTTGTTTGACCAAGGGCCTTCTTGTCTTTTTTCCTTACATGTTTTTGGTGCCTAGATATATGCCCTATAATTCTCTTGTATGGATGATGAATTTTTTGATATAAATTTCTAGTTATATGCTTCCTCTTCTCTTGGTGAGTTGAGTTTGTGTATGAAGTCCTTTGGAGAAATGCAAAGAAATACCCAACAGCGTGTGAGCTCTTGGTTGGTATCATCTTCCCTCTCTAACTCTTTTTTTTTTTCTCCTTTCCTAGATACCCAAACAGCCCCCTAACTGCAGCAAACTGCTTCCCCCAACCAACAACCACCTCCCTCTCTTCCTCTCATTCACCTCCACCTTCTCCCCAACACCCTTGGGCTTCCCAAATTCTGCAATTAATTCACATTAATTAAGCATTTATCTCAATAAATTGTGACCTTTGGAGATTCACAACCACTTTTACTTTTTCCTTTCCCAAGCAAGCCACATCAGCCCTCTCTCTTCCCAAGAAACCAGCTCCATCTCTTCACTTCCCAAGCCGACTTTTTTCTTTTCCCAAGCCAATTACTTTCCCAAGCAAGCCACATCAACTCTCTCTCTTCCCCAAGCAACTAGTCCCACCTCTTCACCTCCCAAGCTGACTTTTCCCATTTCAAAGCCAACTAATTTCTTTCACAAGCAAACCACATTAGCCCTTTCTCTTTCCCAAGTAGCTAGCCCTCACCTCTTCACTTCCCAAGCTAAATTCTCCCTTTCCAAGCCATTAAATCAGTCAAATCATCTCTCCCCTCCTTCCCATGCAGCCGGCTTAGTTCACCCTCCAAAACCCAAAACAGTGAGCTCTCCACTTCCAAATCCTCGTATAGCTGAAACTTTCTTTTCTTTCCTCACTTTTCTACCTCTCAAAGGAATCTTAACTTCTACTTATGCAACAAGGATATTAATTCAACAAAGAGCAAGGGTTTCACCGGCAAGCCAAGGAGGAACTAGCCGTCACTCCATCAAGGACTCCATTATTCCCATTCATGAGCTAAGTATCACACCCTTCTCTTGTCTTCATCTAACTAAATATTGGTCTTCTCATTTCATCTATAGTAGCATCATCTCATGTGTTAATTAATTCACCAAATTCTACTTAAATTTGAGTAAACAGAAACTCTAGTGATGAGTACCTTAATTAAATGTTGGACTTGTGCCAACCCATGTAAGCTAGTCTAAACTGATTTGTCTTTGTTATTGTTTAGCCTTTGGTTAGTTTCTTACTATCACATGATTTAATAGTTCAAATTTTCTTATTGTTCTTAATGTTTATGAAGTTTATAGTGTTGTCTTTGATGTTCTTTTAGCTTAAATCTCTATTTGCATGACTTATTTCACTTAGTCTTGCATCATTAGATCTCTTCGAACTCATTTTTTATTGGAAGTAATTAACTAAATACAATGAAATGCCTCAGTTGGCATTTCGTCCAATGTCTGTTCTTGTTGTGCATGATCCGCCTTCAATTTCCCATTAAAGAGCTAAAAATAACGTATAGACATACTTGTGCAAACGTACGAACAATAAAAGTGGAAGAATGAACATGAGCTTGGCAAAATGTAGTCTAAAATGGTGCTTATTCAGTAAGGTTAATCATGAATAGAATAATTCTTATAAGCTCTTAAGATGTGATTTTTACCAGTTAGGTGAAGATGGAAATTTTTAAGTAAAAAAATAAGAAAGGAGCTGAAAGGTACTTATAACATCTTTCTATTCTTTCATTTTTCTGTAATTTCCCAAGCCCAAAATTTGGCAGACTTAAGTTTTTATCATAATATGTATTGCACTGCAATTATATTTTGTTGAGTTTCTATCTTTTCTGTTGTGTGCAAATTACCCGGCATTAGGAAATGGTAAACATAAACCAATATCATGTTGAGGAGCCCAAATCATGAAATACATTTCTCAATTTGAAAATTTACCAAAATTAAAAAAAAAAAATCAGTTTGAATAGAAATCGATCTTTCTTGATATACAATGAAGAATCTGAATATTTGGATATTCCTCGAGCTTGTGTAGGGGGTAGGTGCCTGGGCTTTTTCTAGCTGAAGAATGGCCTCTCTATGAAATTAAAATAGTTTTATCATAACTTCCTCTTGATCTGTGGGATTTCCTAGGTATCCCCATCTGAAAAAGCATTCAAATATTTGTGCCGCACTCATTCTTGAGGGTAGTGAAATTCCTTCGGTTAAGTTCCGAGGCAAGAGTAATGTAATCAGAAGCATCACTAGCAACAGCTTATGTACGATACTTGTTTGAACTGGCCCCTTTCCAAGTGTTAGGGTATTCTTTTTGCAAACTATGAAGGAGCTGACACGTTGAGGTGTCGTATGGCTGTTTTGGGAGTCATTAATGTGTTACATTTTTATAATGTGCTGTGTCTCTTAGTCATAAGTTTCATTGATTGGACTGCTCTGTTTTTGCAGGTTATGTAGGTCTCGCAACAATAGCTGGGTTCATTTGGTGGTTTGTTTATTATGATGCTGGTCCTAAGTTGCTATATAATGAATTGGTAAGATGTATGCATTTAATTTTCTGCTGCATGCATCCCATTATTTCTTCAAGTTCTATTATTTCATATTAACTGCAAATTAGAAGCCCATGATGAGATAGTCTTTTGAGCAACATTTCTTATGCTGTTTTTCTTTCTATTTAGTACATAAATAGAATGATAGGGGTATTAGGAGAAATTGTACCATGAATTGCATTAAGCCCACTTTTATTTAGTAATTCAGTTGGCTGTGGAACTTTTTTCGGTTCGTTCACAGCTGTGTTACAAGTGCATGACGGTGCATGACGGTGGTTCAGTTTTATTTTTGCTGTATGTGTTTATTTGCTTTAGCTATTTGAATGGGTTTAGAACATTTATTTAACTTTTGTTAGTCTTATTCTTAAAATTTGTTGCAATAATTAAGCATCAATATTTCATATTAACTGCAAATGAAAAGCACATTTTAAAATATTTATCAATTAATTAGATAATATGGAAAAAATGAATTAACTTCATTATGAGAAAGTTTCACTTTGTAATAGCAATTCTTTTGCTTTATTTTCCATCTCATTTGGTATATATGCGTAAGGGAGAGGGTAGTTATGGGCAATAGTATCATAAATTGCATTAAGCTCAGTTTGATATAGTACTTATTAGCCATTAATATTTGAAATATGTTTGGAGCTGCCTTAGCCCAAAACGAGCCTTCTCATTCTAGATTTTGGTGGATGCTATGTTGTCTCTTGGATTAGTCGGACAAGGGAATGAAGAATTATTAGCTTTTCGATTCATTTTTCATGGGTAATATTTTTTCCAATAGATTTCCCATTGGTAAATCTACTTATTACGAACAAACCCTCCAGCCACTGCTCCGTGGGACGTAATGCAAGCTCTTTTATGTTTAGGATATATTTTTGGGTATATTTATTGCTTGTGCATATTATGTTGATTTTTATACTTGTATTATATATATATATATATATATATATATATATATATATATATATGAAAGTTTATTTGAAATTGTGTTGAGATATTGAATTAACTAAGCTGTCATTTTCATTTTCGTGGTTATGATGATGCTCATTTCAATTAGGGCAGCTTTAATATTTCTTTTTTTTTTTCAGAGTTGTATTCAGGTTTTTTGTAATTATGATATTATATACTTATTATAGATTTAAAAAATTTAGTATTCTTCAATGTATAATAGGCTTCTTCTTGGATGGAAAGGATTAATAATTGAATTTCTTAATAGACTTAGTTATTTATTCATGTGGCTTATCAATATTATGTATTCATTATTCAAGGAAAACTTGGGAAATAGATTTATTTAGCTAGAATTTAGCAAACTGAGATACTCAGCAATTTATTATTTTATGAAACAATTTTTAATATAATGATTTTGAAGTTTCCTAATAACTAAAATAGATTTATTATGTCAGATAGTTATTCCTTTTTGTTGACTTTCTTCATTAGGGCAAGCACCTAGGTTCAAGCATCAAGCATTAGATACTCATATTGGCCTAAATGCCCCTAGAGCTTTACAGTAGTAAGAATTGTCAATGGATTGATAAACATAACTCCTACTATTTAGGATAAGATTATTGATCTTGGTGGCGGCAATGGTGGGTACTATGCTTGTCAGGGATGATGATGGTGATGAATATATTAAAGTTCTCAGAAAATTGATATGCATATGAGTAAATTTAGCTATGATCAATGCTTTTTTTTGTTCGAACAATGCTATTCACCATTCAATGGGAAAGGAATGGCTTGTCTACTCCTATTGTTAGTATACTGCCAAATCACTCACCATTAATGATGTTGATTCCCTTGTAGGTGATCTTTTTTCATATTATCTTGTTATAACTTCTGCCATTTCTCCTATCAACTCATTAGGATGAACATCAAAATGATAATATGGAGGTCAGTATCTAGGTCGTGTTTAGGGCCTCCAGTCGTAGGTTGCCATATCTCATTAATGGCGACTAGAGCTTTTGATAACACTAATAAGGACTAGTTTAAGCAATGAATGGATCTAGTGATGTAGATGATGATGATGATAATGATAACTAAAATGCAGAGAAAATAATTGATTTACTTGATATCTACATTTTGATATCCTTTCTCTTTTTGAATATTCTGTCCTCTATCTTTTTTAATATTCTAACTTCTTTTGTTTAATTCTTTTTTGTGTGTGTGTGTGTGTGTTAATCTAGTCATATAATTTTTGAGCTTCCATTTTCTCTCTTTATGTTCAGGTTAATTTTGATACTTGCTCAACAAGAGAGACAACATATCCATGTAGTATATTTGCAAATCGTCATCCATCAACAGTTTCAATGACCGTGCTTGTTGTGGTCGAGATGTTTAATGCCTTGAACAACCTCAGTGAAAATCAGTCGCTTCTGTACGGTTTGATTTATTTACAGTTAACATATTAGCTTTTGGCATTACTTATGAACAAGTAACATACTAAAGTATATTTGCTTACTGTTCTAGATATCTTGAAGTTGATTTCTAGCATATTCTGGATTTGCAGTGTTATCTAATCATACTCCGAACTATGGGGAAATAATTATGGTCATTAATACATATATCTGTTTAGGGTTCTATATATTTGCTTCAAACTATTGTGCATGTCAGTACACCTGGAATATGTAGAAAATTATATAGATGCATGCCATGATTTTTTTTCCTAATTTAATTCATATCACAATGCATGTCTAATTGTCTTAATTTTGATTATCAATAGTTATAGTGTATTTAGGTGTTATGGTGGAAAACTTATTAGAATCCAAGCATTGTTTAAGTTGCACATTAAGAGGTAGGCGTCAAGGCCCGCCTCTGTTGAACTCTATAGCAAAATAACCAAAAATATAAAATAATAAGAAAAGGGGCATGAATCATTAATTGTGCCGAAGTACTGCTGAAATCCTGCGTAAAATCTCTGCAGTTCAGCGCCATCCCATCTCTGCAATTCGGCGCTACAGTCTAAGCCCGTCATTTTACCCATTCACAGCAAGTCGAATGCTCACTTCTCTCTCGCTCTCATCCTCTTCTCTGTTTCGACGACCTCAGCCCTCTTCTTCCTCTCCTACACCCCACGACAACAGCTTTCCCTCTTGCTCACGAACTCCAAATGCCAAACTCTTCTTCCAGCTTCTTCTCCCTCATTCGCAAATGATTCGACCTCCTCCTGTGAGCAGCAACTCATGCATAGAAGCCTCCCTACCGCCCAATACCCCTTCTACCTCTGCACGTAGCTACCTCACGGCTAGATCTCCCCTTCCACAGGCGTCTGTAGCCTCTTCCGCATGCCCTTCCCACCTCCGACCCTGCTATCTCACTCGATCTCCCCTCACGGCCAGCTTCTCCTCCTCTCTGTCGTGAGCCCAAATCCCATAATACCCTGCTGACGTCGACTTGAATCTACACGAGAGCCAGCCGAAACCCGACTTCCTCCCTTCTCTACCCGTTTCCCAGCTCTTCCCAGCCAAACCCTCTATTTCCTCCAACCCCTATTAGACCTCGGCACAGTCCCTCAATTTCCCTCAAAGTTCTGACCCTTCTTCTGATCCAGCTATCCCGCAATCCTCCACTGTCCCGATCTCCAAGCCCATCTGAGATCCACAGGTATTTCTCCTCCTGAACCAGCCCTCCACTTACAACACTCACTTAAGCCTCATAGTCCAAACAGCAAGCTCCAGCCGCCTCCATCAACCTGCATTCCCGACTCACGGTATATATATATATATATAGTTATTAATTAGTTAATTATTGTTATTATTATTATTTTAAGTGTAAGTATAAATATACATACGTACGTATATAGAAGTTGGTGGAGGTAGCTTCCAAAAAAAAAGAAAGAGAAAAAATGGAAGCAAAGAAAAAAAGTCTTTTTGTGCACATTTTTGTCGCCATCACACCGTCGTCATCACCTCTCCGCGAAGGTATATTGCCCTAAACTCAAACATTCCCGCTCTAAGCGTTTGTGGCGAGGCGAAGGACCTTCTCTATGTGCTCTCATAGCACGGTGGGAGAGAGCCAGGTACGGTTTTTACGGGAAAGCGGGTAAACCCTGTACACGCTCTCATAGCGTGGTGGAAACACTTATAAGTACACGTACACACCTCAGTGCTGTCGGGGAAAGCAATTGCATAATTTCAAACAGGTATCTCGAAGACTCTTAAGCACTCTCGTAGCATGGAGGGAATTGAATATACGGCCACGGTGTTTCCCGACAACTACCTGAAGCGCTCTCGTAGCATGGAGGGGAATGCCCGACTTTTGGATTTCTCTTAAATGGGGGATATGCCGAGAGACTGCCAGAATTTTCACTAACAGAGACCTAAATTTGAATTGAACACAGGCGTCCTGATTTGAATAATTGACAGGGGACTTGAACTTGCAAATTGAATGATAGGGAACATGAGTTCGGACCTAATTGAACTGCAATGAACAAAACTCAAATTAATAAACAAAGAATTGGATTTCAATAAAGCAAGTACATAATAAAATTGAAAAAAAAAAACATCAAGTAAAAATCCAGGGCATTCAAATGAACACTGACAAACAAGTAAAGGACTCGTGGCATGCAAAGAATAAGGAACGCATGAAGAGATACAACAATCTTCTCGCAAGCAAATATCAAATTGAAGATGTAACAACTTGCTTACAAACAATGAATTGCGGTGGATAAGAATCCCACCTCCCACTCAAAAGCAACAAACAATATTAAGATCAATGAATAATAAAAAAAACTCATGATCGATAAATTGCCAAACACCTGCTTGCAAACTAATGTCAAAAAGCCACAATTAATGTGAAGGAGCATATAATATAAGTGCATGCAATCCATCTTAATCATGGATGGCATGTTCATGAAAGACATATGAAGAAGATGAACTGAATGGCAAGATTTCCCTCTAATCAATGACAACTAGCTCGTGATAAATACAATTTTTATCCACGAATACTGACAATCAACATGCAATGATCGTGGTAAGTTGCTGATGAGCGTATGTGGGGGTTATTAGTAACGATTATAACTCACCTAACAATTATCATCAGCTGGCAGACGAACACTTATAGGAAACTTGTAATGAGCAGAATGATTTTCCTGAGGGTATGGAAATGAACTCATGATGCCTATGGCAACCTGCTTATGGTTAGCTACAAGCAACTTGTATTAGGCAAGCTCTCAGTGCACACAAGTGACAAACTATGAGATTAAAATGACTTGTATACTTGATTAAATCAACTTATAAATGAGGATAAATGACATTCGTATCGCTCATACAATGAATGTCAGGGTACCCCTACAATACAGCTCGGTAGAAGAAAACACAGCAATTTCTTACAAGTGAAAAGGGTTAATGCACAATGAATAAGTTGCAAATGATGATAGAAGACTGGAAGCGCACATAATAGCACCGCTCATAACTAATGCTAGAAGATACTGCAATGAGCATAATTCGTCTACAGTCAATATTAGCTCGCGAGCAAATGCCTTGGGCTACTACAAGTGGTAAAGGGTAGTGTATAATGCGCACACGACATACCATGCACAGACAAGTACAACAAATCCACAATATATATATGAGTTCCTGCGAGCCGCTGCAAAGGATTCCTCATTCATACAGTGATCCACCTGCAAATAATGAACCTTTTTGCAAGTGCGCATAAGGATGTGTATGATGATTGCGAGCATCTACAAGCTGATATACTAAACCATTCATTCGTACAACAGTCCACTCATAGGTGACGATGAATAACATGTAGTGGATGCTAAAGCATCCCATAGTCAGCAACCACTCAATATCAATCAATTACACTTGCCCCCTATAAGTAGGAGCAGATGATACATAGTGAAGTGCAAATGTCTACAGGGTTCTAGGAGATCCATCATACACACTACATGCCATCTACATGCAAACACTAGATGATATGCAGTAAATGCAGGTGTTTATAGGCCCTTGTAGGAGACCTGCTATACACACAAATGTTATCTACGAACAAAATACCAAATGACTACAGCAAATGTAAATGCCTACGAGCTGCTGAAGGACGCCCGTTATACATTTAATATGCTATATGTGGGTAAATATGAAAGATATGCAATAGATGCAAGTGTATGCAATCGACTGCAGGAGACTCGTTAATGCACGACAGTCTACCTGTATGAACCAACAGGCAAATAACCACAATGCAATGTTATGCCACCGGATCCACAACATCCATGCGAGAGAACAAAAGGCGTCTACAAGTTGCAATGCCACGCCACCGAATCTGCGATATCCATGCATGTTGACAAAAGGTGTCGTCTACAAGCTGCAACACCACGCCACCAGATCCACAATATTCATACAAGCGGACAGAAGGTGTGTGTAAGCTCTTAGATAAACCATTGCACACACTCAAGTAACAATTACCCGCACGACTTATCTGTGTCAAGTATTCTAAAAATACCCCCGCACATGCAATGCAATATGTATACACATAAGTATGAAGTGTACATGTAAGCACATTAGCATTTATACATGTAAGAATATACACCCACTTGGGCCTTAGCTTGCGTATTATGGGCACACGTGACGTCTGAGGATGCTGCGCGAGTCAAATAATAAATCCAAATTCGAGCTCAATCCTTTCATGCGAGTATATAGGAGTCGACACAGCTCAAACTATCAAGCAAATGTATGATCATGGTGTCGACTGAGATTTTTATTTTAATACGTTTATATTAGGCCTTCAAGGGCTGTAACCAGGAAAATTCATTAATAAAGCACGCAGCCGAAAACAAACCCAATCATCTGTCAACAATTAGATAGAGCCAACATGGTTCAATTGATAATATTAAAAAATGCTCCCTGAACACCTGTTTGGGCTCCAGCAAGTATGATTTATTCACACGTGATATCTGAGGATGCTACGCGGATCAATAAATGAGCCCATGTTCGAGCCTAATCCTTCTATGTGGATAGATAGGAGTCAACATGGCTTGAACTATCAAATAGATATACGGTCACAGTGTCGACCGGGATATTTATTTTATACGTTCATATTAAGCCTTCAAGATCTATAAAAAAGAAAATTCATTAAATAAAAGCATAGAGCTGGCAACGAACCTGATCCTCTGTCAGTTATTAGACAGAGTCGATAAGGTTGAATAGATAATTACAAAAATGCCCTCTAAACACCCGTATGGGCTTTGACTACGTGTTATGTTTATAAACATAACGTCTAAGAAGGTTGTGCGGGTCAAGAAATGAGCTTAAGTTCAAAGTCTAATCCTTCTCCTTGATAGGAATCATAGTCGACACAACTTGAACCAATGGACAAATTTGTGGTCTTGGCATCGACTTGGATATTTGGTTTTATACGTTCATATTAGACCTTCAAGGTCTATAATAAATAAAAATTTACAATGGTCGTGTTGACAGAAAATTTCAACTGGAGGGATCCCTTAATACTCATAATGCCTCCCAAATTCTCAATTGCCATAAAACCCATGATACCCCCCCCCCCCCCCCCAATGATAGTCGTGTTGAATGTAGATTTCAATTAAAGAGATTAATTTCAAATATTCAAAATGCCTCCCAAACTCCCATGAAAATTCAAAACTCTAAGAAATCACAAAAACCTAAAATATTTAAAATCAAAATTAACCATCAAAGCACTTAAAGTAAAGCTCATCCACCATCCGCAATAGTTTGTCAAGATAGACAAATTTTTAAAATTACTTCAGCTCTAAAGAGCTGATGTCTGGTCGAGAATATCACTAGGATTCATTCTCAAACTGTCTTCTGGCAGTAAGGACATGGCATGTGTCCTTTAATCGACGGTTTTGTCGCTAAATGGTACAGCAGGTAAACGATTATGACCGGGGCCCTCTGAACCGGGTGGTTTTATGCTAAATGGCGCCACTAAGTTATGGTTATGGCTAGAGCTCGTATGCTCCCAATGTCACTAAATTCTTGAGATATGAATCAATAGGATATAGTCGACATAGCACAAAGTCATTTGTCAGCTAAGGTAGATTCAAATTTATCCCTTTAGACAAATATTCACCCAAGATCTACAAGTTAACCTTGGACAAAGCAACCCATGACTGCCAACAAGGATCCTTTTGTTAGGTTCGGTCGACTACCTTCTCTAACTAAGTAGACCAAGGACCATGATGGCCTGGAACGATAGAACCATGGGATCTTGATCAGGCTCATCATCCATTCCCCCACCATCCGCTTTAAGTACAAGGTGGTAAAGTTCTGATTTTAAATATCAAATATTCAAATACCTAAACCCATGCCGCTGCTATATGCCAGATACATATCTCTACGTATCTGATTGACAACTAGCCTTAATCGAAAGTTCTCTCTAGTTATCGAGAGGGGTAATTAACTATAGGATCTTGCGCCTATAGCAAACCAGAAATCAGATCTAAAGTCCTCGCAAAATGAGGGTGAAATCTCTGGGCAATGTCTTATTTCAAACTCAATCTGCCTTCTAAAAATTTACCCCAAAGCTTAATTCGTTAAAACTCCCCCGAAAGCAGGGGATGCTGGGGCGCGAATTTTCGGAGTCCATATCCTCAAAGTAGTTTTTAAAAAAAAATTATGAGGCTTACGCCTTATCTTGGCTTGATGAGGCATACACTCGATGGAGTCGAGATATACCTTTGCGTAATTCATAAGAGGGGTAAGCCTTCAAAATTAGGGTTTATGTATTTTAAAATTTTTAATTTATAGTTTAATATATAAAATAAAATCATATATTATTATTTCTTTGCACCCAAACCTTAATAAATACAACCAAGAACCAAAATTGCATGCACCTTCTCGAGTCCTAGTTGCACCCTGAACTCGCACCCGATGCCTCTTACACTTTTAGTAGCACCTGAGGATACGATAGGAGAGAAAGCAACTCACTTTAACAATGATTATAATAAAGACCCACTAGGTAAATGTAAGTGGGGTAGACTATTTATATTGAATTAAGAGTGTGAGAAACTTATTGTTATGTTTATATTTTGATATTAGTATGTTATTTATTATTTCATTTTTTAATTAATTTTAAGGATTTATTTTTGAGGTTTGCTCTTTAAAATATTTTGAGGTTTACACCTTGCCTCACTAACAGAAAACTCTTCAATACCTTTTTGAATAATTTTAAACCTTTAAAAAAGGTAATATAGCATTATCCTTTGAAATGATAGTATAAACTAGTTTTATGCTTTTAAAGGTTTAGGTTCTTCCCACTCAGGGAAGGAACTAGGATTTCAATAAGGGGGTGAAAGGGCTTAACCAAAATTTAGAGGGTCAAAGCTTTTATACTATACACAATTGCAAAAGCATTGAAGGATAAGCTTTCATTATTATACATAATTACAAGGGACTATCTCAAATATGGGGGCAAGAGCCACCCCTATCCCCCTTGTTCCACTACTATTGCCACTGGCTTGCTCTTTGGAAAAACTTTTAATAAGTTATTATCACTTTTGAATGTACTTTTGATTATGAGAAAATACCAACCATGCTTTCATTGTTTTGTTTTGTTTTGTTTTTTTTACATGTTAGTGTTATTCGTCCCTGGAGCAATCCCTGGCTTGTGTGGTCTATAGCGCTGACTATGCTTCTCCATTTACTAATTTTGTACATTGAACCTCTCTCCATCCTTTTCTCTGTAAGTCGCTTTTCCATATTACCAATGCTTCATCTACAAAGTTGTTCTTCTTTTCAATAATTTCCTTTAATACTTGAGCATTCATTTTCACAGGTAGTTCCATTATCATGGACCGAATGGAAAGTTGTCCTGTATCTCTCTTTTCCTGTTAGTATATCTTTTCACTCTTCTTTTGCATTTGATGGTTTCTATTTTTCTACACTTGCTTTTTTTTCCCTCAATGATTGTGTTTTGAAGGATGGATTATCTGATATTTTGAATTAGCGATTATGGAGAGGCCCAGTACTGGAAGGGGATATAAATAATATTTTTGTGAATGCTACTGCTTACTAAAGAATTTCCTCATGGAATCATGACATCTTTCACACTTGCATTATCATGTTTTATTTACAGTCCTCTTTACATATATTTTATCATTATTTTTGTATTTTTATGTGAAATTTAATAATTACTGTGATGGATTGTCTCATAATGCTAGGTGCTGATAATTGATGAGGTTTTGAAGTTCTTCTCAAGAAGATCTAGAGGTAACACAGTTCTTTTTGACCTTCAAATTTTCTTTCAATGAAGTTATGTCAATAAGATACTCCCATGCATCCTGTAACTGCGTTAAAAATGTTCGCCAACAGTTACTTCTTAGTATTGACAGTGCAAGATTAAGAATTCTGTTCAACCAATATAACTATTATGACTAAGGCCACTACTGAAATTAAATATGATCATATATTAATTAGTCCCCATTAGTCTGTTGCTTGTTCCTTATCTGAAATGTGAATTCAATAAGTAATTAAGAAACCTTTGCAGGTATCACTTATTTATTAATAAAATTGAAGGCTAATGATACTGCAATTTACTTCGAACTTATCCTATTCTTATGCCCAATTATGATTTCATAGAAAACTGATTATAATGATTATGTAAACCTGCAGGTAGGAATTTCAATTTTAGGTTCAGAAGGGCTGACTTACTTCCCAAGAGAGAAGAACACGACAAATAAACTTAATACGACACCAGTCACAATTTTTTCCTTTTTTCTTGTTTAAAGAAGAAGAGTTAAATTAGGCAGAAGCTTTGGCCACAAAATTCTTATAACAACCTGTTTAAGTGCAGGGGAAAGAAAACCACAGAATTTATCTTGTTGAGCGTGTACAACTTTGTTGAGATAGTTTTGAGTGAGATAATTGAGATTGCATCCATTATTCTAATAGGAATTTTGATATCCATATATATATATATATATATATATATATATATATTTATTTATTTATTTACACGCACGCTTCACTGTTCATGTAAGGTATCTCGAATGAGTTTTGTTCTTTTCTTACCATCGGGCAATGATATCAGAAATTTTGTAATGAATACACGAATCGAAGGCATAGGTGAAATTTCAAACTAATCTGGAGGCGTAGAAAGCCTTGAGTTTTAATGGGGGACCAATGGCAGCTAAAATATTGTGTTTTCTTAACTTCTGCATTTCTTTAATGACTTAAGATGATAAACAAACTTTTGTCAGTGAGATGTGAGAATTGTGTTAGGACCAATGACACTTAATATATTCCCTCTACAGCAGGCTAATTTCGTTTGCCAATTACATGGGCTTCAGGTTGATTGTATTATAAAAAGTGAAATCAATTTTTCTGGTGTTGTTGAGATCAATCGCACTTGTATAACTTTTTTTTTCCTTTTTTTTAATGTACAAGTTGATCAAGAGTAATTCTTGAATTCTCATTTTTTCACTAGATGGCTAACTTGTGGGGATTTAAAATAATTGATAATGTTATACGTAGAGATATTATTAATCATGGCACTAGTATTGCAACGTTGAAATTATAGATCATATTTATATATATATATTGGTACACATTCAAAACTCTGGTTTTCATTGTGGGTTTCGTTTATCTGCTTGGTTTTCTTTTTCGTCTTGTTTTGTCCCGATTTTCTGGCATCATGCATGAGCTTATGCAGTAAACCCTAATCTTTTACAATTGAACTACTATAGTCTTGCTCTTTTTTCTCCCCCAGTACTTCAACAAATGGTACCCTCTTTTTATGCCCCTTTGTTTCGTCTAACTGCACCTCTAGCATGATGTAATGGATGTTTGTTGCGAAAAACTTTTTTTTTTTTTTGTTGGTTTTCCACATAATCTGTTTCTTTTATAAGTTTTATATTTTGGGTATAAATCAAGTCGGCATGGCATTTCATGATCTCTATTCCTTTTGGTTTTAACTTTTTATTCTCATATGGAATAGGGGAAAAAACCAAGGAAAGTCTCGGTAGCTGTGAATGATAAAATGTAGCAATTTAGGTTATTATTTTTTAAAACAATTTTTTAGAATAAATTTTTAAATGAAATTTTTCTTTAGAAATCTATAAGAAATAGGTTTTTATTTGGGATGACTTTTTATTTCTAAGTAAAAAATGAATTGTAGATTTTCTCAGCATTAGGACTAATGGATAATGGATGTACGTAAGTCGTTTGTTCATATGCATAAATATTGGCAGCCCTTGATGGTCTAAACGTCACAATAATTTAAGTTATTTGATCAACATTTTTTAAGATAAAAGGATATTAATGTTTGATCTTCCTACTGAATGATTCAAATCATCATGATGAGTCCAGAGCATGAATCTCAATTAAAAGAGTTCTTCACACCATCTTCTTGCACCATATCCAAGCTGAGCTCAAATGAGTAGGGGGGTTGAAACATGGCTCTTTTCGCTGCGTAAATCCAATTTGAGTTTTCATTTGTTCATATGTGTCCAGGATGGTTTTCAGTGCAATAAGGATATTCTATTCTCACCCATAGGCAAGTTGATTCCCTCGTCACAAACCTGTAGGATCAATCCGCATGATTACTTTTATTTCAAAAACTTCCTTTTTGCATTAAAACAACAAGAAGCACAAGCAGTGGCGGAGCCAGGATTATTTATCTGCGGGGGCACAAATTTTAATTTGAAAAATATTGTCAAGTTTTTTCATTTGAGCTTGAAATTGATATTAGAATTTCAATTTTTTTTTAAATATCTAACTTAGATTTTCATGTCTAATTTAAATAAAAAAATAATTAAAAAATATTTTATAATGAGTAATAAATATAAAAAGCTGCATCTTATTAATATAAAAATTTATAATTAGTATATTTTAAGCTACTTGATTTAAATTTAAATATTGTAATCTTTCTCTAGTGTAATTTGTTGACTTTAATTACATAATTTTTCTATAAAAGAGAATTTGAAGATTTTAAAATAATTTAAAAAAATTGATGAATTTTTTTATTTTAATAAACTAGTAATGTGAAAAAAAATAATTAAAATGAAAAAATATATAAATAAAGAGATAAATATAAATGAAAAAAAAATTAGGATGGTCTAATAAAAATAAAAATAAATAGCTAAGTGAAAAATATCATCTTTCATGAGATAGAGAGATAGAGAGGAAAGAGGCATCAAGTACAAAAGTTGCCATTTTAACAGGAAAAAAATGAAAATGGAGAGAGAGAGAGAGAGAGAGAGAGAGAGAGAGAGAGAGAGAGAGAGGGATAGCAAACAAAAAGACATTTCAGCCAATAGGGGAGGGGAGGGGGGCACATGCCGCCCTAGGTCCCCCCTAAATCCGCCAATGAGCACAAGTACTTAAATAGGGTGCTATGTTTGATATTTCAAATTATAGCTTCGAGCAAGGGAATGGGCAAAAATACAAAATTATCACTCAATCATTTGACCTGCCATCTAAAATAAATAAAAATGATACTTTGTTTGAAGTCTCTCTCGTTACAAACGCATCAAATTACAAAGATTTATGAGAAATCCACCGATTAAACAGAGCCGAGGTCTCCATATTCCTATCCTTTGCCGGCTCATGACCGCCACCCTACAGCAAAAAAGCAAGTAATAAGAGTTTCTGCATAAGAGCAAAGAGCTCAAACAATCGATCAGAAAATTAACATTCAAAGAAAAAACTACTGGCTACCTTCACAGTTGCAAATGTTAAATTTTTCGAGTACCTCACAGTGTATCTAAGTAATAAATCATCAAAACACTCAGAGAATTAGCACAAGAATGAGTAAGAACATTAGCTTTCACAGTTCTTAGGAACCTACCCACCAACTTGACCGTTAACATGCCACGATCGCCATGGTTCGATGATTGACAAGTTGAGAGATCCTATCCACTCCATTGTTCCCAAAAATGGAACAGTCAAGTCATGGTCGCCACTGTTTAAACAAGGTTTCTGCTTACAATACTTAAAAGTAGATAAAGATTGAATAAGCCAACTAAGGGGCTTCACCTGAAAACCAGAGCACGGTAACCTCTGGCTATTAAATCATGATGATAAGGTATACTGCTATTGACCAGTGCATCATCGTAGGGGAAGTCATCCCTGCAAATCTGCCATTCTTTCACACTTCCCTGTTTACCATCATTAACAGAAGGCTTCAAGTTTTGAAAATTGTGGAAAGACATAGTTAAGATATGCTCGTTGTTACAAAAAATTTGATTTAGAATGTTATGCCCTTTAAGAAAACATTAAAAAAAATATTGCATTCCATAAATGACAGATTTTTTTTTTTTTTTTTTGTCTTAACATAGATGTGGAGGCGGCGCTTGTATCCAATAAGTTATTTAATTCTTTTTTTTCTTTTTTTTTAATATTTTGGTCTGAACTTGACTCAATGCCATAACTAAAAATAATCAGAACTAATCTACAGCTTGTGCACATTAGCAATCCTACATCATAAAAGCATTAGATTCAAATAAATATTTCATGAAGGTTATGTACCACACAATACAAACTTATGCATCATTTTGCTAGGAGATTTAGCAGTGGGCTGTTGCTTCTGGGTTTTCAAACATTGATTAGGAATTTATTTCATTCAATTATATAATCTCTCCCTAAATGTCATCCAGAAGACTGGGAATAAAGCTAATACCTCCTTGACATTGAGAGCCGCTCTGGTATCTTTGTCGTTCGCCCAGTGATAGGCAAGATAACTAGCATATGTCTGCAGGATTTTGATCAGAAAAGGCAAAAGAGAGACTTTGGTGTTTGCATTAGAAGGGTTTCATAATAACAGTGGAATTACTAACTGAGCATTTGATATCAGGAATAGGAGGAGGTGAGCGAAGATCTGTTGATTTTTGCTTTAGTATAGATCTGTCTGCTTCAGCTGCATTACTCAACGCTGGCCTTGTGGACTCCCCTTCGCATTTTTTAGTCAAAAAGTTATCCATCGTTAGCTCATTCATGAACTGCATACACGCACAACAAATCAGCTCAAAGAACAACTAGAACCAAGAATGATTCTGTAGGAATAAAGATTCTTACATCCCTAAAGATCTTGATCTGTTCAATACAAGGACCAGTCCTAGGCCTTTTGTAGTTTTCTCCTGGGCAGCTTCTCTGAATAGCCTGCTAATTGATAAATGAGATTCAAAAGGTTGTACTTATGAACAGTCCCATCGTGAAGAACTGGCTTTTACATTGCAAATTCAAAGTTGAAAATCAGACTTTGCCATGAGAATGGCTATTGCACACACCATGCCATCTTATAACAAGTTCTGATTAAAAATCTTCATGAACAAACCTTGGTAAACAAGACAAGTTGTTCTTAAAATATATATATATATAGTATCGTGGTACACTTTAAGAAAATAACATCAGTGGGCAAGCCAGGGTTGCATTATTGCGTCCATTAAGATCATCTCTCTCTCTCTCTCTCTCTCTCTCTCTCTCTCTCTCTCTCTCTATATATATATATATATATATATATATATATATATATATATATATATATATATATATACCAATTTTTATGCATGTACAAGTATGTTCAAGTCTAAAAAAGTGTACCTGAAAAAGTTCATCTGAAAGGATACCCATTCCATGAGCATACGGGACCCTTGAATTGACGTCATGTACCGTAGAAGTGACTGGGTTATTGCATATATAACCCTGAAACCATTCCAACAAAATAAAATATCATAAAATCTAATATTGAGTTGAATGGTAAAACCTCTCTTTATATAAATGTATGCATGTCCACAAAACAATTTCATTGATCTTTTATGTGAAAACCACAAAAAATGATAAATGATATATTAAGCGAGTGTTGTGGACCTTCCATTAAATCTTAATCTATATTATTCAACATATAATAAGAGCACCCACAAATCAATATTAGCTTTAAAAAAGTGGCCTCCATTAATCTATTAGACCTAATAGCTCAAGAGACCCTCAAGGTAGGAAGAGGATTCAGTAACCAACATTATCTTACAGAAATTATCTATAATAAAGTAACACTGAGAAAATCCCGGCACAACTGGCAACATGAAAGTACAAACTAGAAGAGTTTGGCATTTAAGGAGTATGGATAAACTGATTTTCTATCTAATTCACTTCAGATTTTATGAATTGTCTAAGTTAGCATCCCAAATTCAACGAGGGCTACGAGTGGCCTTTGAAGGCTTAGATGAGTGGCTCCTAACAAGCTTCCAAGAATATTAACAAAGGGCAAAAAATAAATCAAAACTAACATTAGTAAGGGATTAGGCAACATGTTGAGGAAGATCTTTGATGAGGACATCCGACCATGAAGAGTCTATCAGAGAAGGGGCCGACGATCTACGGCCACGATCGCACCACTTTATTTTTGAGCTATCATTTGTATTAGATTTATTATTATGATATGTGTATTTAATTTATTATCACAGTTTTTCCGTTTTTACCTTCACTTGAGGGAGTAGTTGTTTGTGACCCTTAGAGGCACTTTTTTTCTTTTGTCTTGCTATTGTATTTTGGCTATTTAAAGCCCCCTCCTCTTCCTTTTGAGGGGATGATGATTATTATTAAAAAGAAAATTCTGCACTTGTGTTTTGGGAGAGCTTGAGAGTTCTTGTAAGAGTTGAAGTCTCTAGGTGAGAGCAAAATGCTACCTGTCAACCGCAAGAAGCGTCCGGGCTAGCTCACGGTTCAACTCCTTCCCCTCCAAACTGCCGGCCACCACCTCCTTTCCGTCCAAACTGCCGGCCCTAACTCCATCTAGCCCCAAGCTCCACCCCCTCCCATAGTCGCCGACCTCCCTCGCCCCAAACCCTAGCCTAGCCACCGGCCAATTCCACCCTTTCATTGAATCCAAAATTTCCCTAGCCTTTACTACTTTCCTAAATTAGATCATGATGAATTTGGAAGGATAATTAATTCAATTTTTAATCAATTTCAAATTTGAATTCTTTCCTAATTGACATGAGTTATATTTGGAAAGTCTCTCAATCAAATCAATTTGAATTTGAATTCAAATTAAAAGAAATATAGACATTAAATCTCTTTTAATTTAACTTGCTTTGCTTGGAAACTATTTGAAATTTTCCAAAACTCCTCCCTCTCTCCCTTAGCCGCCGGTCCTGCCCTCTCTCCTCTCTAAATTCTACTTCCATTAATGATCCTAATTAACTCCCCAATCAATGACCATTAAAAATAGCCCCCCCCCCCCTTCTTTATTATAGGGAAATTAAAATTAAGTCCCCTAATTATCTCCACCATCAAATCTGAAATTAATTTCAAAATTTTGAGTTGATTCCCTCCTAACCAACAACAAAACTCTGAAATAATTAAACCCCCGTTAATTCCGGCGGTTTAACGTATAAAAAACACCGGCAAACCGCCGTTAACAGACGGCGGTTTAACCGCCGTTAACAGACGGCGGTTTAACCGCCGACTAAACCGCCGGTAACACCGGCGGTCCATGAACCGCCGGTAATAGTCATTTTTCCTGTAGTGTAAAAAATTTGCCCTCTTCTCCTAGCCTTGGCCGACCACCCAAGCTCCTCCCTCCTCTACATCTCCTCTCCTATGCTTGGTACTTCACCTAAGGAAGAAGAAGCAAAACCTCTCCCTCCCCAACACCTTGTTTGGTCTCCTTACTCATGGATGGCCGATCTTGAATGTGATCACGGCTTCGTATTCGACAACCAAAGGGTTCATTGACATCCACTTTCTTCGACGTTGACCTAGAGAACAATCTCTCCGTTGAAGATTAAGTGGAACAAATCATCTTCTCCCTTGTCACCGCTATCGATCAACAATAACCTCCCATTTAGTTGCAACTTTCTTTTGAATCTTGACAAAGGTGAACTCTCTCTCGAACCTTATTTCTTTCAAGTCCCTCTCAATTGTGGCATCATAAAGATCATGCAAGCTTTTTCCACTTAACCAGTTAATATTCTAAATGTTAATTAAGGGATTTCTTTTGAAAGCTCCACATTAAGTAAAATCTGATTTGATTGGTTATTTTGTTCCCTAAATCTTTATCCTGTAATATATTGCTTGAACTAAATGATTGCTTTATTTTTTTTTTTCGTCGTTTAAATCATTGAAAGTGACTAATTGCACTTGCTCTTTCAAAAGCGTAAAATTTCAATGGTAAAACATCAACAAACATATTTAGTCCTACATCAACCTTGCTGATCAAAATTGTGCTCCTCAACAAGCCTGTTCAAGTGACTGCTAAAAGGCCCAACTCTATGCCCTCATTCTTAAGCTGGATCCATATATATAATTGGCTCCTTGAAATCCCTAGCCCATAGAATATCTATTATATGCTTCACATGATAGTCAAGTCATCTATCCAAAGGAAGTTACATGCCTTCTCAATAGTATGCTTGCCGGGTAGCTCTTTCAGGACTTCTAGCTAAGCAACCATCTTCAAGATGGCTCTTTACAGTGAATCCTCTATCAACTCCACCAACGTGGTTGGAAAATTTGTTACCAAGGAAATCCCCTCTCGTTCACTCAAGCCACCTAACAGTTTAGATCTTTCAAGTAAGACTTCTCTAGTGTTGTGAAGAGTGTGTCCATCTTGACCTCTACATCATCGCAGTCGTTGCTAGGGCTTTGCCTCCTACAAGCTTTGGACGTTATGCTTGTCTTTACAACTTTACTAAAGAAAGTCATATCTACTTTTTTTTAGCCCTAATCTACTCTTCGCCCAATCAATGACCACTATAACCCTCTTGTTCACCCTTTTTCCACCTCTTGTCCACCCTTTTTCCACCTCTTATCGATCATGCCCTCCAATCTCTTTTAGTTTAGTTGGTGCTTGGTCTTCATTGTTAAACCTTGGTTCACCTGCATGCACTTTTAATAGATCATCCTACCACATAACTTCCTTTCAATAATCAATCCTGCATCAACTCTTGCTCGATGGTGGTCATCAAATGGACTTCTGCTGGCATCTCTATTGGTGGTTCCCTAGATACCTCCACTTGCTCACTTGCGTAGCCTCTGCTAGTGATCTTCTTAGTATAAGATCTAGCTCCAATCTAAAGGGCTATTTGCATCAATTAGGTCATTTTTAACTGATTCAGGCCTATTGGGATGATTGGCCGTAGTTAATTTCATCAATCATACGATTTGCGTATAATGACCTAATTGAGTCCTATTAAGCTAATTAATGTTATTGGGGTTCTATCCTAGTCCAATGGTCAACTAGGGTCAATTCAACTATGGTTTGATGATAGCAACCCTACAAAGGTGTAGATAATCAATTGAATTAATTGGTTCAAAATCATCAATGGGGTTATTAGGGGTGGATTGACTTTTGGTCTAATTTAGGTCCATAGCTCAAGCTCAAAGAATTCAATGTCCAATCATAATCACATGCATGTAATTGAAACACTAGAGAATTGAATGTTTTTATTTCACTATCTGAGTACACTTGAACCAACTAGAGTTAAGCCAAAGTTAGATGTAACATAGGGCCAGACCTAGTCAAACTCAATCAAAAGAGAAGATATGATTAAATATGGAATGATCAAAAGTTTCCTCCTACGGGCATTGCTAAGTCCAACGAAGTCCTATAGTCACCCTAGTTTCTAATCCTAATTAGCTGAGGCTATAGGGGGTTACATGACTAAGAGTAAGGGAAAAGCAAGCACAGTTCAGATTTGACCATTTTAAATGTTGAGCCTGGCCCATCAAAATTTTTTTATTCCCTCCCTTCCTCGTGCTCATTCAATTCAAATAATTTTTACACAATGAGAAAATACATGTACCTGGAGGTTGATTAGTGGGTGTTGTCCTGCTCCAATTCCTAGGATTCAACATGGTCCAAATTTATAATCAAATAACTGTTGGGACAATTTTGATAAACACTATTAATTAAACAAAAATTATCAAGTAGAGAAACGTTTTACCTTCAGCTACATTGTGTGCCACAATTGGTGCCATCTTGCCGCCATATGAATTACCACCAACATAGAAAGGATTTGAGAGAAAATGCGGGTGATCAAGAAGCCACTAAAAATCATTTCACATATTCACAATAGGATCAAAGTTAAATCATGAAAGGAACAAACCAAGATTTTGAAATACTTGAGTCAACATAATAATATTGAACACATATCGAGCTTATAAAGTCATGCCCAATAAATATTGAAATAGTCTCACGTATGCACCTGCTTAAGAAAATTGTAAATTTCTTTTGAAGATTTAATGTCATTTGTGATATAGCTTTCATCATTTCTCAAGAATGAGAATCCAGTCATAGCAGGCCAATCCAAGAAGATAACATTGGAGATCTAAAAGTGCCCAAAAAAAAAATTATAGGAGAAGATGGCAGCAATAAGTGGAAGAATATTTCTTAAGGCAATAGTTTGTTCACCTTTGTCCAAGCATAAGGATTATAAACTAACATAGGTAAGGTTCCATTATAGGGGGCAACCTTGAATCGAATGGGGCCTGCATGACATAAAAGAAAACGTAGAATGTAAAACAATTTCCTAACTTCACGGGCCTAATCACTTGATCAAGTTAAGTAGTAAGGTAAAATAATAGAGAGCTTTTAAAAAAATACGCACCTATCCAATTATAAAAATAAAAACGTGTCGGCTCCAAAAATTCCCACACCCTAGTCTCTCCGCACCGTCTCTTTTTTTGTTTGTGATGGCGGAGAGTTTTAACGAGCATAGGCTCCGAGTGAATTTTGAGAAGACAGATTGGGAATTAAACATTACCCAATGATTTCGCCCTCATTTTGTGAGGACTTTATGATCTGAGTTTAGGCTTCCTATAGGCGCAAGCCCCTATAGTTAATTATCCCTCCCGATAAATGAGAGAGAACTTTCGATTAAGGCTAGTCGTTAAAGAGGTCGCATAGGTCATAAATTCAGTGTATAGTAGCAACAATTTTAGGGTTTGAATTTGGTATATGAATTTTGGAGTTTGAGACTTTAAAGTTTATTATCATAATCTTAAAACTGGTGATGGGAGAATGAAGACGAGCCCAATCAAGATCTCATGGTTTCGTCGTCCTGGGCCGTCATGGTCCCTAGTCTAGTTAGTCAAAGGAGGCAGTCGACCCAACCGAACAGAAGACGTCTTATCGGCAGTCATGGGTTGCTTCGTCCAAGGATACCTTGTAGACCAGGGGTGATGTTTGTCTAAGGGAATATATTTAAATCCACCTTAGCTGACAGAGAGCTTTATGCCTATTGAATATACCCTATGATTCATTATTAAAGGATTTGAAGCCATTAGGGAATATATGGCTTTGGACGTGATCATAATATAATGGTGTCATTTTGCGGCAAAATCACCCGATCAGAGGGCACATTCTACGCCCTTGATAGAAAGAGACTATTTGAGGATGAATCTTAATGATACACCCGACACGACATTAGCTCTTTGTGAGCTGAGGTCAATTTCAAATTTATTACCCTTGACAAACGATTGCATAATTTTTTAATTTTTTTAAATTTTAAATAATAATAATTTTTATTAAGTTTAAATATTAAAAAAAATATTTATACATTAAATAAAAGGTGTCAAATGTCAAGGTAAAAAGCAATAAAAATTAATGTCATATTTTATTAAATTTTTTGTTATCAAAGCATTAGATGTTAATGTTTTATACAGCTATGAAGAGATCCTTTATCTAAGGGAAGAGTAACGTTGGAGTATAATCGTTGGACACTTGGCGTAAACCACGTGGACGCCTTCTATTATCCAAAGGAAAAAAGGCAAAAAGCAACAGGCGAAGCGGATAATTTATTGCTAGCTAAAAACCTTAGCGTGAAATTCCATATGGCAAGCGAGAAACTTAAATCAAGTGGCTCGACACAGCTCGTAGAGCTCGTTTATGTGTCGCAAGTCGAGCTCAAGCTCGACTTTTGAGCTCGACTCGAGTTCGAGCTCAAGTTCAAGCTTGATATTTGACTCATGAGTCGAGCTCAAACACCCTCTGACTCGAGCTAGACTCGACTCATTTACACCCCTAAGCCGCGCCAAGTGGGCGGCATAAGCCATGACTAGACGCGAGCAGGCGCGTGAGAGCGCGGCGGCAGTGCAGCAGCGGCGCGGCAGCGGCAGCTAGTCTGTCCCGGCACGTTTTCGAACCCAATTTTTGGCCGGAAAGGCCAAATCAGACGTTTTTGGGGTCCATGGAATTATTTTTCGATATGACGAACTCAATTTTGAAACTTTTAAAGCTATTCGAAACCTCTATACACAATATTGGATTATTTTCAAGTTTCAAAGCGCACAAAATTTTCCCAAGAGCTATAATGCATATTTTCGAACTTCTAGAGCTTCGACGTCTGAAAAAAGGGGCAATTGATACATCATCAAAAAAATTATCTTGATCAGGCACAAATTTCGAGGCAAAATCGAGCTGAAAACTTTCAAAATTAAATTCAAGACCATCCGAACTTCGATTTTAACAAACTTACAGTCGAACTGAACGACTCAAAGCATGAATCCAACGACACCAAATTAAACTCAATCCGAGCCCAAATGGGTCCAAATCAAAGACCCAAAGCACTGTTAGAAGGTTCAAACCACAATTTGGATTACCAAAACGGTTTCCAAACGTGACATGCTTATAGTCGAATCGAGCGTCTCGATGAGACGAATCCAACGAGCCTAAGATCACAAAATTCTGATATCACTAAGTCATTTAAATGTATAGTAGACGGTCCACGATCAAGGGAGTCAACATCGGTCGTCCATTCAAACCACTCCAAACTTGTCATTGATCTTCTTCCTATTTACGGATCATGCTACTCTAGAAAAACTATAAATAGAGCCCCTATTTCTCATGAAAGGGGACCCAAGCCAAAGGAAACAAGAGAGAGATCAGAGATCGCTCTTGCCTCCTCGCTCCTCCTCAACCACTAACTAACAACGGAGTTCTGTCGGACCACCACCTGACGCCCAGAGTTCCGCCAGACCACTACCTGATGCCCGGAGTTCTGCCGGACTACCGCCTAACACCGAAGTTCCGCTGGACCACCACCTGACACCCGGAGTTCTGCCAGACCACCACCTGACGCCGGAGTTCCCCCATATCACCACTCAACGCCGGAGTTTTGCCAGAGCACTAACTGTCGCCCAGACTTCCGCGTAACGTCAGACTTCCATCATATCACTAATTGGCATCGAGACTTTCACCAGATCACCAACAGACGGCCGGACTTTCGCCGGACCACCAAGTGACACAGGACTTTCATCCCTATTTATCACTAAACTACAACCATACAGTTGACATTTGTAATTTGATCTCCCTCAAGTAGGGGTGTCAATTCGGATCGACAGGTCGAGTTCGGGTCAAACCCAACTTGACCCGGGCGTAAATGGGTCAACCCGAACCTGACCCGTTTAGGAAAACGGGTCATGAAATTAAACCTGAATCCGACCTACACGGGTTGTCAGGTTGACCGGACCTGAATTCGACTAGGCGGCACGACGACAGGCGAGGCGGTACCGGAGATGCTACACGGAGGCAAGCGGGATCGACGTCGACCAAATGGATCATACGGTAGACGTGCGAACTCGATCAGCCAGTGCGGGCGACGGGCTGAGGGCCTGAGACGGTGTCGCCGTTCCTGTGCGGACCGCAGAGTCGCGGACTAGGCGAGCAGCGGAGCGGACGTGTTGACGTGGACGACTCGCTAGGCGACATCCGGTCCAATCCCGCTTTAAGCGACGTCCAATTCTTCGAGCACGACGTCCAGTCCCTCATGCAGTCAGGCCTCGATTCTGGATTCCCTCCCAGTTCCACGTGAGAAAAATTAAAAATAGGCGGACTGCAGAGGCGCGAAGCCGGATTACTAGGTCGATTTCGGCTTACCAGGTTGACCTGGATCTGAGCCATTTGTTAAACGGGTCGATCCTAAACTGGATTTTCTGGGTCAGCTTCGGGTTGAGTTGTCGGGTCATGTCAATAATTGACTCCCCTACCTTCAATGACGATTCGCTCACTGTACTCAACTCAAATTCTAGTAGAATCATTTTCAACTGTGTTAGACCCCATGATTTTTCCCCCTTTCAAGGTTTTCCACATAAAAAATCTCGTGTACTTTGTGTGTGAATTGGATATCTGTATAAAGCTAAGACGTAGAACTATAACTCTATCCCCGTATATATTCTAGCCCGCAACAATTTTCAATAAAGTATTATATCAAATATATATATATATATATATATAAATATTTAGAGAGGGTATTTTTAAATATTTGGGGTATTTTTTCCCCCTCTAGAAAATCCTTTTAGCCCTAATTTTATCAATCCTAAGCATCTTTGTTCATCCCCCACCAAAAAAGAACTTTTGCCCACCTTGATGTGAAAAGAATGAGTGCATGCGAGCAAGATACAAGATCAAACAACTTCACTCGCTCCTTTATGCATGGGCCAGCAAAGAAAGATCAAGAGGGTTTAAACATCTAAAATTAGTAAGTGATATGGATAGGTTGTAACTATAAATGACATGACGAGGAGATATTCTAATGCAAGAAATCAAATCCACCCTAAAGAAGGGGGCTGCAGGGGCGGAACCAAGTTGGCGTATTTAAAAGAGGTGTATTTAAGTAATTTGCCCCCCCCCCCCCCCCCCCCCCCCAAACCTTTTATTTTGCACCCTTTTGCCCTAACCGCCCGTACTCCCCATCAGACAGCCGCAAAAACTTTGCCCGCTTCACTCGCAGAAGAGGAATGCGATGTAAGCACTTCGCCTCCCTTCCATGGCCTCATTCTCCTCCTTCCTCCAATCCACACCTCTCCTACCTCTTGAGCGTTCCGCTAATGGGTAAGCTTTCTCCCCTTACCACTCGATCGAAGTCTGAAGCGACTGTCGCCGACATTCGATCAAAGTCTTTCTCGAACGGAGAAGAGCCATCAGCGGAGAAATTTTGATCTGGACTGGGATAAGGATCTTGCAAATCGCGCTTGTGTGTATGTGATCCGAGATTTATCTCTCTTCTTATATAGAATGCCTTGGAACCTCTCTCTTATTCTCTTTCCTGTAAACTATTTTTTTCGTTAAACATTACCATTTATTTTAACTTCCTTTGGCCAATTTTGAGTTGATGGGCTATAAGCCATTTATGATGTTGGACTGATGTCCTTTTGCTGCTGGGAATGGGTAGAAGAAAAATTCTCCAGTTCTGAAATTTTTTCATATACTTTTAAGCTAATGCACTCAATAGAAGCATCATATTATCCTTCTTAGTGGAGAAAGCTTTTGTTACTGAATCTATTTACTTTACAAAGGCTGATAATTTTAAAAACATTCATTAAACTCATCTACATAAAGAATATACCTTAATGTTTTTGAAAAGTTGAGCTTTGTGTATCAAGTATATTTATATAGGCTTTTGTTGTTGAATCTATTTAATCTGTAGAAGATTGAAACTAATGTCTTGTGAGTTGATTTTTATTTTCCTTTATATTTCATCGATTGGGAGGTAATTACATCCAATGCACCGTTCCCATCTTTAATTTTAGTAGCTTTATTTATTATTTACTTGTAGTAACTTTTAATTTATCTATTATAATGAAATACAAGATTTTACTTTAAATTGTATCTTCATTTTATTTTATTTTATTTTTTTAATTGTCCATTTATATGAAAATTTTGCCCCCCCTAAAACGAAAGGCTGGTTCCGCCCCTGGGGGCTGACACCATAATGGTATTAATTTATTCGAAATAAAAAGGACTATCATCAAACTTGCTATATTCTAAGTGATGTAAAATGTATTGGAGTTTAGGGTTCACTATCATCAAACCTAAGGCGCCCTTATCTTTAAGGGTAAGAGGATTAGCAAATCCTTAAATCTGCGTGACTTACTAAATCTTGAAAGCCTTAAGTGACTGTTTGGATGCAAGAGAGATTGACTGTTTGGAAACATTTGGTTAGGAAAATTGGAATTAATCCCGCAACATTCAAGAGACTAATAAAAGTTAAAAATCTTACCAATCTCTCTAGCCAAGGCATAAAAAGAGGTGCAGCCGGGGCCTCCGGTGAGCCAGAGAATGAGAGGGTCCTCGCTAGGTTTTCTCTCTGATTCTACGAAATAGTAGAAGAGATCGGCCTGCGTTACTTCATCCAAGCTCACATATCTTCACATCAATTGATGATCATTGATATGCATACGAATATGTCCATATCACTTCCCTTGGAATCAATATTGTGATAGAAAAGAAAGGAAACATTTCTAAAAGAACAAAACGTTTATGAAATAAGCTCAGCCTAACCCTGTTTCCAGATGGAACGGAAGTGCGCCGTTGAAGCCGGGAAGATGAGTGATGGTGGCGGCAGCGATTATGCAGAGCATTAGACTGCTTGAGAAAACCACAAGTAAGAGAAAACGCACAAGACTGCAATTCATAGACATGATCCGCGAAGAGAGAGAGAGAGCGAGAAGAGGCCAAAAGAGGAGATCTTCCACAATAGAAAATGCCGATAATGGCAGCAGTGACACATTAGATTAAAAATATTCGTTTAGGAAATACATACACAAATAATCTGTAAGGTGCTTAATAATATTTTAATAAGAGGCGAAATATTTAAAATTATCCAAAATATTTAAAAAAATGGGTGGGGCTGGGCGAGGGAATCGTGGAAAATTTTAAATTTATTAGTTTCGTCGGAGTTCGTTTTTTTCAACTATTTAAGGTTTTGAGTTTTTTATTTCTATTTCCGCTGGAGGTGCTAAATTTATTTCTTTATTAATTACTTCGTGCAATTTAAATTCATATAAAGTTAACATTCTTATTTTTTCTTTCTTAATAATCAGATTATTTAATTGACATATTTTTTATAATTTATTATATACTGCTATTTCAACTTTTCTCTAATATAATTATTTATCTATTTTTTATTTTGTCTTGTGTTCGTTTTAATATCAATAACTTTTTATAGCCCAATATATGAATTTATAGAAAAATATTAATATCTGAGCTTGTTATATTATTAGTAATATTATGCTCTAGAAAATTTACACTAGTAGAGTTGGTATCTTAAATCTCTTCCTCTAACTCTTGGATCTCTCCATTTATAGAGAATGAGTTCTTATTTATAGCTTTTTTGTTATGAGCATTTTGATAAATTGGGTCAAAAGATCCATAATGATTCATTTGATCGTGAAGTATTTTGTCAATACCAACGTGCCTTAATGATGTTGGAATTAAGTGTATTGGGCTTGTATGATTTGTCTCGTCAAACTGTTCGATCCGATTATAAGCGTGTCAAATTGGAGTTCATTTAGTCGTTCAATTAATATTTGAAGTTTTCAATTATGTTTCGAGTGTTTGATTTTTTATCTCAGTTTTTAGGCTCGAATTGGACCATTTTTTGTATCATTAGCTTTGTTTTATCAAGATGTCTAATTTGATTATAAGTTTTTTTTAAACTGGAACTCATATTATCTTGAATTTAATTATGAAAGTTCTATGTTTAAATTTCATCTCAAGATTAGTGGCAATTATGCTTCTTTTTTTTCAGATATATCAAGTAAACAAATTTTTGATATTTCATGTAATAGAAATCCAATTATTTATTTTAAAATAGATTTTTAATCTTTCAACTTTTTAAAAATGCTAATGTATGTTATGAGAAAATTTATCCCATTAAAGCTGATTATTTTTATGAACTTTAAATCTCAAATCAATTGAATATTTGAATTAGAAATTTTGGGAATTGCTGCAAAGATTAATTAGATAAATACTAACTCAATTTGTTGAGGTGTATCCAATGAGATAAAAGTTAAGATTGAATCCAAATGTGCTTAGATCAAATGCTTTGAAGTAGAATTAGAAACTTATCAAAACCATTTGCCCCTAATTTTATCTAGTAGAAATGAGCGCATCAACAAAATTAAAAAAGAGTCAAAGATCGCTCATTTTTAAATTCATTAAGACACTAGAAAATATTAGATGATTTATGCTACATTTTTGTAACATCTTATTAAGTGAACACATCTCCATAAATCTATAAATAGATAATGTTTATATATATTCAAGAGATGACTTTTAATGAAGAGAATTCCAAGCTCGAACTACCATCATGCACCCAATGCTAACTATCGGTCACTGTAGACGACCATCATCATTGTCGTCCTCTAATGCTGAACAATGTCCCTCAACCAACGTCAACATCCAACATAATCAATTAATGTTGATGCATAACATTGTCATCACTCAATGTCATTCATTAGCATGTTCGTCGTATATCATCACCTAACACTTGTCAAAGATCATCGTTTGACTCCCACAAAAGATTGATAATGTAATGTATATCAGTCACTAACATCCAACACATCTTCAAACTTGAGTAGTATACACTCCTATCAAGAGTATGACCGAGATGATTGCATGATATTTCTTGACTATTGACATTGCTCGTCAATCCTCATCAACATCAACCAACGATTGACTTAAGTTTTACTAACCATCTTGTCTTCTTTAGTGTTGAGAGAATAATTTTGAGTAAACTTATCAACCATTATTTGACTTCAAATATTATCAATTGATCGTTACTCTTTAGCATCCATTAGCTACCAATATTCTTAGCCTTAAATATTCACCATAAATTTTAAACTAATATGTTAATAAAATATTACAAATTGTAACATCTAAGTTTAATTTTCAAATTAGATAGTTTGAGTAAAATTCCTACATTTGCATTCCATTGAAACTGACTTTTGGCTATAATTAGTAACCATTATCATTAGGTAACCGATTGTCTGAAGGTACGAATGAATAATTATCATATTCCTGTCTAATACAACTATTTAACCTAGAATATATCATCTTAATTAATTTTTAAATTTTTATTAATATGGATTACATGTGAAAAAAGGTTCATATTTTAAAAAAAAAAAGTATTATATCTCTGATATTTTCATCTATATTTCTATTCCAAAGATTTAGGTGCTTTTTTAAAGTTATTTTTAAATATATTTTTAAAATTTATAAAATTTAACAACTTATTGTGATAAATCTTAGTTTAATTGGATCACTGAGATAAACTATATTGATATCTATGTTTTATACTTTTGTATTTCTATTATGTCAAGGAATATTTATGTGAAGTAACTAATGGTCCTATATACTTTTACTTTTCTTTTCTTTTATATATATATATATATGGTCCTAAGATCATCTTACTTATATCCATTAACTTCATTTAGCCTTGTTGCGTCATAGAGTATTCGCGGCAGTAAAGAAATATAAAGTTTAGCGTCTTAGCATTGTACGAAGATCCATCACACAAGCAGATGAGAGAGAGGGTGCAGCATTCATAAGAAACACAAAAGTTTTTACATGGAAACCCCTGAAAAGGGGAAAAAAACCATGAGGCATGGCCCAGTTTGAATGAATCCACTAGTATTTGCCGTCGATTACAAATGAGGCCCTTCTTAGGGGGAAGGCCTTGTCTTGATGTCGCAAATATACATCATATAGAGCGCATTACATGATGGGAGTTACAATAATCAACATAAACATGTTTGTTGGTCGGCAGGACCATAGTTGATAGGATATAGGTCGGAAAGACCGTAGTAGGCAGGAGGTCGGGGTCAAAAAGAACATTGTCTGGAGGCGTAGGTCAGAAGAATCGTAGTATGCAGGAGATCGAGGTCAGAAAGACCATTGTCTGGCGATGCAGATCGGAAGGACCGTAGTAGGCGACGGAGGTCGGAAGGACTATAGTCGGTAAGAGACAGTGGTCCAAAAGACCGTAGTTGGCCAAAGATCGGGGTTAGAAAGACTTTTGTAGTAGGGCGATACTCCGGTAGAACTCTGGGCATCATGTGGTGGTCTGGTATGAGTCCGGGTCTTAGGTGGTGGTCTGGTAGGAGTCCGGGCCTCACGTGGTAGTCCGGTAGGAGTCCGGGCCTCACGTGGTGGTCCGGTAGGAATACGGGACTCATGTGGTGGTTCGGCATGAGTCAGGGCCTCAGGTGGTGGTCCAAAAGGAGTTAGGGCCTCAGATGGTGGTCCGACAGGAGTCCGGGCCTCAGGTGGTGGTCCGGCGGAACACCAGGCAATGGTCGAGGACGAGGGATGAGGAAAGAGCAATCTCTGATCTCTCTCTTGCTCTCTTGGTTGGAGCCTCTCTTTCAAGAGGGCGGAGGGGGTCTATTTATAGATTCTTAGAGTGGCATGAACCGTAAATAGGTGGGAGATCAAGGGCATATGGGGAGTAGCTTGGATGGACGGCCGATGTTGAATCCCTTAATCATGGACCGTTTGATGGACATTTGAATGCCTTAGTGATGTCATAATTCAATGATCTTGGTCTCGTTGGATTCATCTCGTCGAGTCGCTTGATTCAACTATAAGTAGGGGTGACAATATTTGACACGACATGAAAATCCGACCCGGACCCGACCCGAAAAATCTGGGTTGAACCCGACCCGATTTTAAAACGGGTCGGGTTCGGGTTGACCCGACGGGTTGCCGGGTCAACCCGCGAACCCGTTTAATTCAAAAAATTTTGAATCCCGCCTCTGCGCGCTGCGAGTCTGCACCTGCGCCCGCGTGCCCATCGCTCCCGACCGCGCCCGCGCTGTCCCCGCTCGCGTCCGCCCGCCGCGCTCGCGCCCCCCGCCGTCCGCCGCCGTCGTTTCGGCGCCGGCAACCCAAACCGGGTCGGGTCGGGTCAACCCGGCAACCCACCGGGTCTGGTTCGGTTTTTCGACCCGTTTGTCTACCTGGGTCGGGTTAGGGTCGACCCGTTTGAACCCGGGTCAGTTCCGGGTTCGACTCGAACTCGACCCGTGACCCGAAATTGACACCCCTAACTTTAAGCACGTCATGTTTGGAAACTGGTTGGTAATCCAAATTGTGGTTCGAACCCTCCAACAGTGCTTCGGACCTTTGATTTGGATCCATTTGGACTCAAATTGAGTCGAATTGGGTGTTGTTGGGTTTGTATTTCCGAGACGTTCATTTCGACTATAGGTTTGCTTAAATCGGAGTTCGGATGGTCCCAATTTTAATTTCGGAAGTTTCCAACTTGATTTTGCCTCGAGATTCGTGCCCGATCAAGATAATTTTTTTAAGGATGTATCAATCCTATTCAGTCATATTGGTTTTTTAAATTTAAAATTAATATTGTGAACTTTTATAAGTATTTTATATGAGTTTTGATAGTACTAATTAGTCTTACTTCACTAACCTCTTTTCTCAGCCATTATTGTGAGATTTTCAATGCAAAAAATCCTTAGTATCATCACCTCATTTTTAATAAAAAATAAACGATGGATGAGGCCATGCATGCGGTGGCTTTGGTACAGATCAAAGTTGGTCCATTAGATGAAGACAATGGACATAGCGATTGTTGGTGAATAGTGTTTGGCAATGATGATTGGTTGGTGGCAAGGATACCTTTGGAATTCCTCAAACATGAGAGGGAATTCTATCTACCCAAAGTTCTTCTTAGAGAATGTAAAAATACCATCTATTTTTAATTTTTTTTTAGAGAATACTCTTATCATTATACTAGAAATCGGGATATTTTATTAGATTATTTAAATTAACCACCCCCTTAATTTTTTATTTTTTATTTACCTTCAATGCTTTTATCAACTCATAATTAATTTGTCTTGAAGTCGAAAAATGCATCATGTTAAGGAGCTAATGTTGATTATAAGTGCATAAAATTAGGTTAGGGGTGTCAAAAAGGTTCGAAAGATTGGATTCGGGCTGAACCCAAGTTAACCCCGGTCTAAACAGGTCAACCTGAATCCGACCCAACTTTACAAACGAGTCAAGATTTCCAACTCTAACCTACCCACATGGGTTATCGGGTTGACCCAGCCCTACCGACAACCCGTTTGTAAAATGCAAAGTCAAAGTGTGGGGGGAGGTATGTGAGGCCAACATGGGGCAGCTCGAGCCGTCAGGCGAGGTCTACGAGGATAGGCTTGACCGCTGTCAGCATATGTGAGAGCTAGCGAGGCCATTCGCCAGCATGTGGGGCGACCGGGCGTCAGTCCGGGCGAGGCCAGCACCAGCGCAGGTGCAGCCCATGCGGGATCGCGGGTGCGACTACGAGGTCGAGACATGTACATGCAGGGCGGGCCGCTGGGGTCAAGTTGACTCGAGCAGTGAAGTGGGTCAAAATGTCGGGTTGTCGGGTCAATTTGAACCGGACCGGACCCAATTTTAAAAATAGGTCAAAATCTCGAACTCGAACCGACCCATGTGGCAAACAGGTTGACCTGAACCCAAAATTTTTCAATTCGGGTCAGATTTTAACACACCTACATAAAATTCAAACCATTTTGCCAGGCCTCTCGCATCTACAAGTTTCTAGTTTTGCATCAACAAAATGCTTTATTAAGATTTATTGGGACCTATATGGAGATGTGCATGGCATCAATTTTGAAAATTTAAACCAAATATTTGAACATTATTATATCTGGAAATAAACTATATTTACTTTATTTTGAATTTCTTTTTGATCCAATCAAATATTAATATTTTCAAAACTCCCACATTTAAAATACTTTATATCTTTTTATTCCAACCAAAGTAACTCCTTAGTGCATTTATTAAAACAAGCAGGGGAGAATTATATGGCCCCATAAGTAATACGTTTCTTGAGCAAAACTCCTTGTGTTAGTTGGACTGGGCCTTCAGTCAAAATCATTGCGGCAAAATATTTATATGCTTTAATGCAAGAATTAGAAAAAATATATATCTCGAATTAGTTTTTTATTTATATCTTTAATTCTATATATTTTGAGTTAACTCTCAAGTCTCAACATAATTAAACTATTAATAATAAATAATGTAATTAAACTATTTAATAATATAATTAAATTAATAGAAATTCATAATATTTCTTTTGTAATAAGTATAATTATAAATATCTAATAATTTAACTATTTTATTTAATAATTTGGATATATTTATCTAATAGTTTAGTCATATTATATAATAAGTTAATTATACTAGGATATAATATCATGCAGAAATTAATGTATCATGTTATAAACAAGTCCTATTTTGATAAAAAATATTTCAAGATATGTCTATGTAATTTTATTAAATAAGAAACTAACTACATGCGCAACAATATTTTTGAGCAAAATAAAAAAAAAATTTAAGTAAATGATTGCATAGATTAGTTTAGTTCTATTATAACATGTTTTTATATGATAAAAGACTTGATGACAATATTTGAGGTTGGGATCTCCAAACATTGTGTACCTATTGTCAAAATGAATGGCTCGACGAGATAAATTCAATGATCATAAGTTGATCGATTCGATTACCATTAAAGCATTAGGATGCATGGAGAATATTATATGATCATGATGTACAACATGAACCACCCAATTAAGTGTTCTAATTTATCATTGAAGCTATTAGAATGCCTCTTTCCAGTAATCAATGAGTAGATTCAACTTTTCTATTTATAAAGTGCAAAAATGATTCCAAAGGATAAAATTTAGAAGTGGGATTGCCAGCATCTGATATATGTTGTTAACATTAATATATATGTTAAGTCGTTGCTCGTGTCAACAACAATGTTGATGCTAACATGCACTATAGAAATTTTACGATTTCCGGCGGAATATTGCTTGTCAAAAATACCAACGGAAATACTGGCCGGTTTTCTTTGAAGGAATTTTCGACGACACGTACGTAATGCATGCTTTAGATTACTTAAATATTTTGAGGAGTGTTTTTTTTTTTCCAACCTAATATTTTATACAAGTTTCATCATTCAAATCAGCATACACACAAAATGCATAACATCATACATAGTAGGTTTAATGCTACATATGTTTCATGAAAAAAAAAATCCCTCATAAAGATTGAGACGTGGTTTCGGGAGTTTGAGACTAGTTATTAACACTAATAATAAAATATTTGCATTTTAATTAGCATAACAAAAAATATAATATGTTGTACTTTTAATTTGTAGGGAGATTTCTACTAGGTATCATAACATAATGTCATAATTAAAAAAAATTTAAATAAATAAATAAATAAAAACGCATGTCGACTCTCATGCGAGACATGTTTACATATATTTAATTTGGAATATCAATACAAAGACCATTGTGGATTATTGAGAGTGTGTGGACTTACCTGACTAGAGCTGGGGGTAGCCTATATTATACTAGACCCTCCTCGACCACCGCCCGGCCACTGACCATCATCAAACTTCACAGTGTCCACCAACCGTCGCTGGACTTTTGGTTGACAGCCATCAAATTTTGCTCTACCACCGTCAGACTTCTGCCCAACTATCATCATTGTAAACTCAGGAATATTCACACGGTTCAACCCACTTCCTAGACTACTGTAATTTGATCGTCTTCAAGTTTAGGAGCGGGTCAATCTTTGTAACATGTTTAGATAATAGTGAAATCATTTTGATTAGGCATGGGCTTTTAATTTTTTTCTTTTTTCAGGATTTTTCATATAAAAATCATGGTGTTTTTCATTTATCTATTTATGTGTTAGATATCCGTGCAATGCTAGGATGAAAAATTTTCTTACTTTATTGCCATAAATATTATAGTCGACAAAAATTGTATTACTCATTTTTATTAAAATGACATATATGCAAAACCTATAGATAAAGTTTTAATATAAATCAATCAAAATGATTAGGGTGACGATATGTATCACATATCAAAATTTACATTAAAAAATTTCAATCAAAGGATATTGAATTTTTATTCATTTTTAGAGATAAAATTCAAAAAACAAAAATCATTGAAAATTAAAAATAGTATACAGATTACCTATCACAATCAAAGAAATCTAATAACATTAGTGAAATGGAGTTTAATATTTAAATAATAATAATAATAATTTTTCTGTCCAACCATCATGGCACCCAAAATCCTGACGTCAATGCACTGATTTATTTCCCCAAAATCCCAAGAGGCCAATGTTGTGGCGCCACTCAGCCCAACGCCGTAGCCCTACTCATCCAATTTTTTTCTTTATTTTAATTCATTTATAAATTTTGTGTTATTACAATACTATAATTACAAATAAATATTAAACAATTGCATTCGATGAGATTGATGTGCTCGAGCGACGCAAAGTGCATATATAGCTCATAGAAAGGTAAATCTTACTCATAAATTGGGTAATGTTAGTCAATACTTTCATAATTCTATAGAATCAACTTCAAAGTCACACTTTTTTGTGGATGAAAATCCTTTTAGAGCAAACTTATACGTAATTAATTCCTTATTTCTTATAATTTCTAGTTTCCGATTTATCTAAAATTGCCATAGTTTGTTCTAACCCAAAAATTGGTTGTGCGGGAGAGAAAAAAACTTTTAAAGTGTTAGCTACATAACGCAAATAGTACAAGTCACATGTAGTAACATGCAAATCCATTAAAAAACTGTTACATTTAAAATTTTTAATAATTATATCTCAGTAACAGAATAGAAGAATATAAAATATCATTGATGGGACATAAATAAATATTATCTAATACAACACTAATACTAATTATATAGGCCTTTAGACTAATCGAATACTATTGATATCTCAAATAAAATTATTACATTAAAATATAGGGAATTTTAATAGCTCAAATTAGCTATGGTGAAATTTTAATATATAGCTCAAAAATCATTGCATGAATGAAGAATTATTTTGAATTAAGTTTAGGGTATTTCATTGGGACAATCATGGCTGTAAAATAAGTGCAGTGCAGTGATGGGTCTATGGAGCCACCACAGCTTGGGTTTATTAGCCGAAGGTGCTTTCTCAGTTCCTCTCTCTCGTCGTCTCCTATGAGATGGGGCCCACTCTCATGCCACATTTAAAAAACAATGGGTCCCACAACTTTGAACAAACTACGAACCTCCCTCGTGTCATGTTCTATTGTTCTCTCTCTCTCTCTCTCTCTCTCTCTCCTACTCTTAAATTAATTAAAAATACTGAAAATATAAACATAAAAAGATACCATAGTTTTAATTTTCTTATCAGTAGAACGTCTCTAGAAAATGCAATTAGGTACAACAAAAATGAAAAATTAGACTTAGAGGATAAACTAATATTTATAAATTTAAAAATTTTCTATAGAAGGTGATTATTCTATTATATTCTATTGAGCACAATATACCATTATTTTATAGATATTTGTTCATAATGGTGAAGCCATCAAGAAAAAATAAATGTTATATGATAAATTTATTCGACATTTTTAAATGAATTACTAAAATATATCCAAAATAAATAAAAATAACTAAAATGATATTATCAAATGAAAACTAAATTAATTATCATCGATCTGTGCTTCTATAGGCCTTTTAAGTTAGGCCTTCTAAAATTTTATTTTTTTATGCATGTAAGTATTTTTAACTTGATAATTATTTATGTTGATTCAATTTTTTTCATAACTAACACCCAATCTTTCTAGCAGTTCAAATTGTGAGCGTCTGAAACTTGTTTGAGAATGCAGAGCATGAAGAAAATGTTAGAGATAAGTTATGGTAAATGCTTAAAGTCTAAATCATAAAATAAAAAGATCTGAGCATCATAAGATTCGAAGGACGCAAAATGGTCCTCATCACTTCTTATTTATACAATTATGAGGCCTATGGAAAGGCTACACGCAAGAAAAGTAAAAGTTTAATGCTATACAAACTACTCTTGACACATATTATCTTCTTGTTGATCTAGGGACAGCTGGAGCTATATAGTTCTGATGATCTATTTTTGGGTGAGCTTAATATTATTGTTGAGTATGAACTAGATGAGCTTGTAGTATGTGTGGGTTTGGTAGTACGTACCAAATAGGAGTGGACGAGTCTACAAACGTCTTTTTGAGCAAGGGAGCTAGATGACTGAATAATGTCTGGGGGCCATGGTAATATGTGTGGAGTCTAAGTCTAGGATTCCCTAAAGGAAAAGGCGACTAAGCTGATGCTTAAGAGAAGACAAACTTAATGGTCAGCTTGTGACAAAAGGCCCTTTGTATTAGGGCTGCAAACGAACCGAGCCGAGCCGAGTATGTGAGTGTTCATGTTTGTGTTCATTTAATATCATCTTGTTCAAGTTTGGTTCATGTTTGTTCGAGCTTTATTGTTTGTGTTCATGTTTGGTTCATTTAAATTAATGAGTGTTCATGTTCGGTTCATGTTCAGTTCATGTTCGTTCGTTTAGTGCTTATCGAGCTTGTTCGTGAACATATTTAACGAATTGTTTTAAACTATCAAACAAATACGTTCATGAACATATCTATGAACAAACATATTTATAATAAAAGCAATTATATATGTAACAAAGATAATGATTATTTATATTTATTAATTTTATATTCAAATATTAATTATTTTTATCTAGCTTATTCACAAGTTCAAAATCGAACACGAATCAAGCTTTTATCGAGCTTCTTATCGAGCTTAATGTCAAGTTTGTTCACGAACTTCAAATGATGTTGTTCGTGAACATAAATGAGCCGAACACATTAGTGTTCAAGTTTGTTTATTTATGAATCGAGTATTTAAAATATTGTTCAAGTTTGTTTGTTTAGCTAATTAAACGATCACAAACGAGCTTCAATCGAACCGAACAATGAGTAGCTCGTCGAATGTTTGGTTCGCTTGCAGCCCTACTTTGTATAGACGCTTTTTGTAATTTAACTTTGATGTATGGGGACGATGGTATGCACTCTATATGGGGGCACGATACGAGTTGATGTGACGACTGCCTCCATCTCATGAGACGAGTGACAAGCTGCTTGGTTGGCAAGGTCCCTTATTGCCCATGAAAGGAATGTTCTTGCAAAGGCTCAACCGAGTAGGTCCTGATATTTCTGTGGCCTGGGATCATAAAATAAAGCTATTTCATGATAAATTATCAACTACTTCAAAAAAAAAAAAAAAAAACATCAACTACTTGATTAATATTGGATAATATATATCGATTATACAATCTAAAATATAACTTATTTTTATAAATTTATTTACTTAAAGTGCTATATATAAATATATAATTTTATTTGATTGATTATATATATATGCATTGTAATTGTTAAGCTTTAAAGAATGTGAGGTCATAGTCAAAAGAGTCATCCAGCCTAAGCCATCATTTGCCAACCCCAAAATATGCTGTCTCTGTCTCTCTTCTCTCTCTCTCTCTGCTCTTTGACCGGTCAACCATAGAGCTGTATAAGTAGTGTGACGCCGATTATCTGATTTTAATCATGCAGCTTTTGTGATTATCTTAACCATCGAATATTAATATTATATCTGCCGATGCCGCAGAAGACAACAAATACGCATTAAAAAGAGAAATATGTCTCTCTCGCCTACGTCATCAGCTGCTTAATTAGCCATATTTATTATAAGATATATATATATATATATAAGGTTTAGGAGAGCTTCTTTGCTACTTTATAAAATTGTTTAATAAAAAAAAAATCGTACTAAAAATTTATTTTAAAAAACAAGAAAGAAGATGTCCCAAACTCAACCATAGACTAATTAAAAAGCAATTTTTCTTCCCATTTTTATCTTAAATGTTAGATTCAAATTTATTCATAAAAAACATGAGACCTTACTAACAAGTTGAAGCATTGAGTAAGTGAGTGACCTCAAAATCTATGAGTGAATGGAAAGAGAAAGAAAAAGAGAGCAGAGAGATAGCATATAAGAGATCTAAAGTTGTTATACTATTTATGTCTATTACATCATATCAAAATTTTTCTTAATCACATAAAAATACATTATTTATAAAATTGTTTCAACTATATAGGCACAAAAGTCCAGAGTTTATTCATACAAAAACTATATTATCACTTATATTTCTTCTTTTATCTTTTGAATCTCCATATAATTTTAAAATGATAAGCTCTTTCGGTCCATTTTTATAAATGTTTTGACTTGCTATATTACTAATATAAATATGAATAAATTTTGATTAGAATATTTTAGTTTAAATTTAATGAGAATAAAATTCAAAATTATTACATTAATTTTAAAATAAGTATAAATTATATTTTTGATATATCATCAAAAAAGTATGTTGATCGGGCACTAATCTTGAGCAAAATCAAGTTGGAAACTTCAAAAAATTAAATCTCGGATCATTTGAACTCCCATTTCAGTAATCTTACAATCGAACTGAGTGTCTTGGAAATACAAACCCAACGACACCAAATTCAACTCAATCTGAGCCCAAATGGGTCCGAATCGAAGACCCAAAGCACCGTTGGAAGGTTCAAACCACAATTTGGATTACCAAACGGTTTCAAAACATGACATGCTTATAGTCTAATCGAGCGGCTCGACGAGCCGAATCCAACGAGCCCAAGATCAATGAATTTTGATATTATTAAGACCTTCAAATGTCTGACGAATGGTCCACAATCAAGGGATTCAATATCGACCGTCCATCCAAACCACTTCACATTTTCCATTGATCCTCCTCCTATTTATAGGTCATGCCACTTTCTATAAATAGACCATCATTTCTCTTAAGAAGGGGACAGATGCAAGAAGAGAGTAGAAGAGAATAAGAGAATGAGGGAAAAACTCCTCGGCCACCGCCGAATTTTCGCCCGACTTTCAAGTGACGTCGGAGTTCCACCCCACATTCAAGTGACGCCGGAGTTCTGCCAGACTTTCAAGTGACGCCGGAGTTCCACCCCACATTCAAGTGACGCCGGAGTTCTACCCGACTTTCAAGTGACGCCAGAGTTCTGTCAGACCTCCAAGTGACTCTGGAGTTTTGCCTGAATATCATCTAACGGCGGAGTTCTCCCCGGCCGCCGACTAACGTCGGACTTCTTAATTCCAGACGCCGGACTTCCACTCGTCGCCAGATTTATACCTGACATCGGACTTCTACCCGTTGTCGTATTTTTGCCGAACTTCTATCCGATGATGGATTTATGTCCATTGCAAGACTTCTACCTGACGCCGTCCTTATGACCTCTGTCGTCTGCCGACTATGGTCCTTCAGACTTACGTCGCCCATCGGCTACGGTCCTTTCGACCAAACGAACACGTCAACAGTGACTCTTTGTATTCTCATAATGTATTTCATATAATGTACATCAAACCAAGGCTTTCCTCCTAAGGAAGGACTTCATTTGGAATCGACTGCAAATAACAGTGGGTTCATTCAAATTGGTTGTGGTTTTTCACCTTTTTAGGAGTTTTCCACGTAAAAATCTTAGTGTCTCATAAATGCTACACCTTCTCTTTTTATCTGTTTGCGTGTTGGATCTACGTATAACGCTAAGACGCTAAACTTCATATTTCTCTACCACTGCAAATACCCCAGGAGGCAACAATTTTAATAAATTAATAATTTTTTATATTTATTTCAAATTTAATAGAATATTTTTTTTATCTACTGCAACTAAAAGTTTTTCTTAAGCATAAATTTTCATAAAAAATTAGTCAACTCTACTTGAACGCAATCATTGATTGAGGCCTTTAGTGCCATTTCAGTGCTTATATTTTTAATTTCTTCTTGTAAAATAAAATTCTAGAACAAAAAGGAAAAAGTTCTGATAATATTTGGATCAATTCCTATTTTTTATGTATTTAAAGTTAAAAAATAAAAGGATATGTAAATGTTAACATATTTTATTTTTTGGGAAAAACTAAAGAGTGTGTAATTAAAAAAAATTAAAATAATATATTGATTCCTTATGAAGAATTAAAATAGTTCTCTAATGAGATTATTTTGTTTTTTTTAAAGAATTAAAAGATCAAGGTGAAATTTAATATAGTTAGAAATAATTTTTTCCCTTCATAAAAAAATAATAGATTATTTTGAATATTTTTTTATATATATTATTTTCGCTTATAAAAAAAAAAAAAAAGCAAAGAACCCTTTCCAAAGGCCAAAGTATAATAATTGTAATTTGATAACTCCCCTAACGTGCGGTGGGCCACAGATTCTTTTCTCCTAGCTCCAGATAAGGGAGTCCTGGTCAGTGGAAATTTTCTTTTAGGCTTGACCATCCTTACAATTTTGAAGGAAGGATGCACAAGTCATTATAAATCCGAAGCGAGGGTGGTCTTGTCATTTCACACGCACGTGACTAGCACAACAGCACGTGTGGGGGTGGTCTACGCGCCGAAAATCCCTCCATCGGCTATAGGAAATTAAGCTCACCGGCTATAGGTGGTCACCCTGTCTTCCGAGACCTTGAAAGTAGAAAACAAGGCCCTTTCTTTTTCTTATTTTCCGGCATGTTTACGTTTTTTTTTCTCTAATAAAAGTAGAAATGGGAGAGTAGAGTGAGAGAACTCAGAAGCAGATCTGAATCTTGCCGGGGTCCCTACTCTCTGCGTGGTTGTAGACTGTCATCACTCATTTTCTCGCTCTATATTTCTGCTTTTTTTTTTCTTGTAAACGATAGTTTTCAAAAATACAGTTTTTAGGGTATCCTGCCATTGGAGGTGGTCTTCTCTTAAAAAAAAAAAACAAAAAAAATCTAATCTTTGGTCAGTCAGGGCTCAGGTGGGCGTTTAAGACTATAGTCTCCCAGATTTGATCCGTGATTTCTTCTGGATCACGGGGCTGTTCTTTGATTTATTTTCTCCCACCAGTTTAACTTTAGTCACTTTTCCTCCTTTTTCTTTCTCTCTTGCGATCCAGACTCCAGAGTGGCCTTTGCTCGCTGATCATTTCCCTTTTGACGACCTCTGCTTTGGGCTGAGGGGGAGAGAAGGAGAATGAGGGGGCTTAAGATTTGAGAGAGCTTTGGAGAACATGGTTAGAAGAAGATCAGAAAGCAAGGGTGTTTGGATTTCTGGGCATGGGAGATTATAACTCTATGATGCCCGCTATGATGACGATAGCCTTCCTCTTCTTTCACTCATCCCTTTTGACTGTATCCAGTACTCCCACATCACACCGCACGAAGAAGCCAAAAGCACAAGAAAAGGAAAACGCTTCTTATTACCCCCTTCCTTCCCCTTTTCACTACTAGCCTTCTCAATCTCCTTCGCCTCCCACTCTTCTTCCTAAACTTGCACGAAGGTGACATTTGGCATTTCAAATTTCTTCTTAAAACAATGCCGCAGTTCCAACAACATCCTTCCTGGACCGTCGATGGCGGCGGGCTGGTTTTAGATCTGGAAACAGCTGTCAAGGATGGCATCTTGGGAGGCACTGCCGCTGGTGGCGGAGCGCTTTCTGGCGCGAAGCTGGATCTGAAGAAAATGATAGAAGAACTTGAACCCGCAGGTGCCGATGACATTCCCTCTGTTTTCATCTGTCCCATTTCTCTCGATCCAATGCTCGATCCGGTAACGCTCTGCACCGGCCAAACGTATGAGCGCTCCAACATCCAGAAATGGCTTTCAATGGGTCACCGGACTTGTCCCACCACTATGCAAGAGCTTTGGGAAGATGCCGTCACCCCAAACCGAACTCTTCACCATCTCATCCATACTTGGTTCTCCCAGCGTTATCTGCGTATGAAGAAGCGTTCTGAGGATGTCGGAGGCCAAGCGGCGGAGCTCCTCGTCTCCCTGCGCAGGGTCAAAGGCCAAGCTCGCATTCAAAATCTCAAAGAACTCGGAAAGCTCGTAGCTTTACAGTCAACTGCAGCAAGAAAAGCCATCGTCGAAGCTGGCGGCGTTCATCTGCTCTCGTCTCTCCTCGGCCCTTTCACCTCCCATGCCGTCGGATCCGAGGTCATCTCCATTCTCGTCAACATTCAGCTTGATTCTGACGCGAGAAGCAACCTGATGCAGCCTGCTAAAATCTCCCTCGTCGTTGACATGCTCAACGAGGGAACCGTCGATACCAAGATCAATTGCGCCAGATTAGTTGAACTTTTGATGGAAGATCGAAACTTTCGTTCAGAAATCCTCTCAAGCTTGAGTCTTTTGGTCGGATTGTTGAGACTTGTGAAAGATAAGCGACACTCAAATGGGGTCGCCACCGGTCTCGGGCTCTTGAAGACGATCTGCAACCATAAGCAGCAAGTTAGGGGCCTTATGGTGAGCGTCGGTGCGGTGGCTCAGCTTGTGGAGCTCTTACCTCATTTGAATTCTGAATGTTTGGAAGTAGCTCTTCAAATACTAGATGAGCTTTCTTCACTTCCTGAAGGCCGAGCATCGTTGAAGGATTGTTCTCAGACAATTCCCAACTTGGTGAAACTTCTGATGAGGGTTTCTGAAGCTTGTACTCAGTATGCTCTTTCCATACTTTGGTCTGTTTGCAAGCTTGCACCAGATGAATGCGCCTCACTTGCCGTAGAAGCCGGCTTAGCGGCAAAGCTTCTGCTTGTTATCCAAAGCGGCTGCAGCCCTTCTTTGAAGCAGAGATCGGCTGAGCTGTTGAAGCTCTGTAGTTTGAATTATACAGCCACACTCTTCATCTCTAAATGCAAACTTACGAGGACAATTCAGTGAGTGCCAGAGTAATATATATTTCTATATATATATATATATATATATATATATATATATATATATCTGTTTTGTTGATGTTCATTTGAAGATGATTTCAATTAGCAAAAGCAGCTGTAAATTATAAGGAGGTAAATAATACTGCTGTGTTTGCTCTGCTTTCTTCTGAGGAAGAATTAATATGTGTACTTTGCTAAGAGGTAGAAAAAGCCTGCTTCCTCCTCAATAAGTTGCTGAGGCAAAGATATTAAGTAGCTATTTTTCTCATATGTTGGAAAAGGTTTTCTCTTTTCATTACGAAATGTCTATGTGCTTATTTCTTGGGATGGTTCAGCATTTCTGCTGGAAATTGTATACAGTTTTTTGTTGTAATTGATTCCTCTGATAATTCTATAGTTATATTTTATATTAATCATATGTTGTCATATAACACGCTCTTCTTCTTTTACCTCAGACTGATTTCAAGGCATTGGCCCCTCATTCAAAAGATAAAGCCTTTATGATAGTTGAGATTTGCTTGCTTCTCTGTGCTTCCTTCCCTTTTTGGACTTAGAAAATCACCTCTTTTTATGGCATTATATAAAATAGTACTAAAAAGTATTGGATTGTGTTTTTGTCAAAGTTATTTATCGGTTTTCATAACTAAATTTAAAAACTATAGTAGTGAAACAGATGAAAATATTTATAGATAGGGATTCTCTTCTGAATTTCCTTTTTAACTCTCTGAGGCTAATGTCTCCATTGGATTGATTGAGTTGCTTTCTTAGTAGTGATTCATTACAAGGATTTCACAACCCTCTGTATCTCTGGTAGAATTGCATTTTAAGAATCTAAGAGGAATTTCTGATCTCAGGATATGTGAAACTTTTCTTTTACTGAACATATCATGTTAGCCAGGATATGATGAAGTGCCGGGAAATCGAGTTTTACTGAATGTTGAACTTTTAAGGGAGCGTTTGGGACAACTTTTTCATGGTTTTATGCTAGTTTTTTCAGAATTAATTATGTGATGAGAAGCTTTTGACGCCTATTGATCATCTTCAGTCTTGTTTTACATTCATTGTCATAGTCATCTAATCTTTGTTATTAGGACCAATAAGATAGAGCATTCTAATTATAGAATATAGTTTCAACTAATTCTCCTAGAAGGCTGATGGTCTGTATATTGAAGGGAGTGGTGGAGGCATGAGGGATCTACTTGCTTTATTTGTTGGAAAGCCTGCACTTAGTTTTCCTACTCTTTTGAATGTTATGTCACCATGGTTGACCACCAAGCTCGCATCATCTATGACAAGACTCTCTCTCTCTCTCTCTCTGTCTCTCTCCCAGGCACACTGAGGAATAATCTATAGGTGTGACTCGGATTGATTCAACCTTGGAGTGTTCGAATCCCACCATATTGGAAAGGGAATTGGCCTTAAGATAGTTTCTTTCAAAGCAGAAGGATCTTCTGAAATCATTTTAGTGTTTAAACTGGCAATTGGAAGAGGACAGAAGAGCATTGATGACTCCATTAATGCTTGCTTGCAAAACAAAAACTGGTCCTCCCTCGTTGAATGCTTATTTTTTAAATGCAGAAGATATATGCGGGTATTTCGCTTTACTTGAACTTCAAGTTGAATTTCCTGATCTCATCTTTAACGGGAAATATAATTCAGGATATAGTTAATCTCATTCTGATATGAATTATATGGCAATATCTTTCACAAAAAAAAAAAAAAAAAAAAATCTTTTTTTTTTTCTATTAACACATGGCTTGTCTTGTCTCTTCTTCTTGTAAGACACAGGGTGTGATTAGACAAACCAAAATTCCTGTCAGCACTTTGAAGAGTTTAATCAAGCAATGGGTCTGGTTCCCAAAAAAAAAAAAAAATCCTTTAATCCAACAGTAATCGAATTTTGAGCTGAGTTTGAACTAAATGAACAACAGCATTACCTAGATGCCGCCACTTTCACTTCTCCAAGAGCTAGCCCTAATGAATTATAGAATTACTTGGCTATGGCGGGCCATTGGATGGGCCAGAGTTGCTGGCTTGGAGAAACGATGGGGCGACGACCTTTGCAGATAGTGGTGCTGCAAGTGCAGGTGGTCGTGGGGTCAGCAGCGCACCATTGCCTGCTAAAGTGGACCCATTTTGGCGGAGCTGCGCTGCGCTGCGAAGTGGGCTAACCGAGTCCAGGATGCAAACAAGAGACCGCTCAGGTGGGTCTCCTGTTTATTGATTTTTGGATGGAGGAATCTCTCATTGTTGAATGTTCTCCTCATCAAATCAATTTTCATCTACACATTCTACTCTGAGAATAGTGTACTCTGAGAATAGTGTACATCGATCCTTTGAAGAATGGTTATCCTTTGATGAGAGACGCCATGATTTGTGCTGGTCCACGCTCAGTCTGGATCATCACATACAGGATATTTAGGCTTAGATTATGATCCATGATGTCTAGCTATTAATTTGGAGTAGGCCATTTAAAGGTTTGCTTTGACCACCATCGCTTGATTGTGCTCCTCTAATCATCATTGTCTTAACATGATTCTACGATCAGTATCGCCTCACACCTTTGACTATCATTTCTCGACTTTGGTCCTCCGACCACTTTCACTCGATTATGGTCCTTTGACCGTCATTACCTTATATGGTATATGGTCCCTCAAATAATGTCAGCCGATTACGATCCCTTGATCACTATCACCCAACCATGATCCTCAAATCACCGTTGCTCAACTACATTCATCTAACTATTGTCGCCCTATTGTGATACTCCAACAATCTTTATTAACTTTAGTCATCCAACTACTATCGTTCCCCTCCTTGAAAGAAATATTGCATTAAGCGTGATAAGGAAAATAAAGATAGAAATCCAGCTCAAGGCCAACCAAAAGAGAAAGGAAAAAACAACAAACCCCCAGAACAAAGGGCAAAACAATCAAGCAACAAAGGAAGAAAAAGCAACAAAAAGAATAGACACACGGAAGAGGCCAGAGGGCCTAGAACCCTTGGAGTGAGGAAAAGACCACGCCGGGGGGGGGGGGGGGGGTCTTCTCGTCACACTTTTAGGCCTCCTTTGTCCAATCCCAAGGCCAAGCAGATTGTTCCATCACCGCAGCTCTCCCCTTCCTCGCCTGGTCGCTCGCCCAGTTCGTCCTCTGCTCAGCGTCAATGTCTGGTGCTTGGACCTATTGTTGATGCGCCCCGGAAGCGGAAGAAGGTCCGGGATGATCTTTTTTGCGGGGATGATGTCCCCTCGGGTGTGTGATGTGGGGATCTGGCTCTTGGGTTCCTGGAGTTCTTGGATTGGGGTTGAGCCACTTTCGAGGCATTGGGGGTCTACTCCGCCATCGATGGCGGTTCTTCTTAATTGTGGTTCAGTGTTAAATGTAAGAGGGGGGAACCATCACTTCAAGACTTCAGTCCTCTAATCGCCATTGCCCTACTATAGTCATCTTACCTACATCGTTTGACTATGGTCATCTAATAATCATCATCCAACTTCAATCCTCTGGCTACTATTGTCTGACTACAATTATCTGACCACTCTTGCTTAACTTTGGTCATTTGACCACTATAGCCCAACTAAATTTCGCTGGTCATTATCACCAGACAGACTATAGCCCTTCAACCATAGTCTCGTGACTTTGACCCCCCAACCACCATTAATCGACTGAGATCCACCTACTAGAATCGTCTAAACATAATTTTATGACCATCATCACTTGACTACGATCACTCAGTTGTTGGGGAAGGACCCCCGCACCCTCCAACGAGCACGACATATTGAACTGAGATCCAAGACAACAGTACAATTCGATTGATCTACACAATCTTATTCCACACGGACTATTAATTCTCTCACTTCTAATGACTATTATGATAAAAAAGAAGCTATAATAAAAAAAGCCCACTTTAGCCCACTTGATTGACATTTTCTCCTCTCCATACATGCAGATTGGTGCCTCGTTAGAAGGAGAAAGCTCCCATTAATTAATAGAACACTTAGCTTTTCTATTCATATTTAGAGTTGGGCTTGTATCACTCGGCATTATAATACATTTTATATCCTCTTACATATATTTTCAAATTTACATGTTATATTTTATCTCTCAAAATAGGACACAATGCAGAAACAAATATTCATGTAGCTAACCTCATATAGTAGGATAAAAGTTTGATGTTTTTGTTATTGTTGTCGGTTTTTAAGTTCACATGTTACATGTTATCTCTCAATATAGTTAATATATTGTATAATATAACTATGATTAGACAAATATAACTATATGATTATATATGTACATTATTTTTCATATAATGATTATACTTCTCAATGTCTTATAGTTTAGTAATATTATTTAACAATTTAAATGTATTTATATAATAATTTTATTATATTATCTAACAAGATAACACAAAATGAAATTAAGGACATATGTAATGAAAGTGCTCCATATAAGATACTCTTATAATTAAAAAAAAAAAAAAAACTAATTTTATATGCCCCATAATGTTTGAAATTTAAGAAATATACTTGTTGTTTCATTTATTGAGGAAATATACTCAGAAGAGACACTTGGGCATTATATAAGTAGCATTTTGAGCAAGAAGCTGTATATATACTCAGAAGAGACACCCCATCTCTTTGAGAATATTTTTCCACAAATCTACTAACATCTCGACGTAAATGAGGCTAGTATAAACGAGCTTGTAGCAGCTCCAAGATCTTGTCTTGCCCCCACGTGAGCTGCCAAACCTCCACAATGGAGTTATTTAATCAATTGAGGACACCATGAAGAGTCGAGGATACATAGATTGTTTCCCTTAAACAAGAATCATTGGTGGAGTGTATAGTCATGCTACGATTGGTCAGCCATACATACGGTCCAGGCATGAGAGAAATCCTTCTTCGGCATACGATTCTTGCAACGACTGCAATCGTGTGATTTTCGGTCTAAAGATGTGTCAATAGAGCTGAACGCCTACTCAGAGCATCCGCAACCCAATTAGATCACCCCGCCTTATGTTTAATTACAAAGCTAAATCATTGGAAGAAGACAATCCAACAGGCATGCATCCTATTGATGTTCTTCTGGTTGTTGATATACTACAGTGCTTGATTGTCACTACATAAGACAAAGTCACGTTCTAATAAGTAATGCTCCCATTGCTTGAGAGCTCAGACAACTACGTACAGTTCCTGCTCATATGCCGACCACCTCTGGCGAGTAGAGCTCAATTTTCACTAAAATATTCAACTCATCTCCCTTCTTGAGATAAAATTGTTCCTATGCCGATGAACGAAGCATCAGTGTCCACTTGAAAGTGTTTGTCAAAGTCGGGGAATACTAGTACTAGTGCTGAACTGAGGGCCTCTTTGATCTGCTCAAAACTCTTCTGTTGCGTCGTTGTCCAGGAGAATGATGAAGCTTTCAAGCAATTAGTAATAGGGGGCCATTATATCACTGAAGCTTTTAATGAGTTGTCGGTAATAGTTGGCCAACCCATGAAAGCTCCGCACCTTTGCTAATGAAGTTGGAGTTGGCCAATCTCGAATGGGAGAGATTTTCTAAGGAGCGATTTTGACCCAATCTGGCATTAGAATGAAACCCAAGAATTAGACATTGGTGGTAGCAAAATTGCAATTGGTCATGTTGAGGAACAACTCGTGGCTGCACAATGTCTCTAAGATTGACCTCAGATGGCTCAAATGCTATATAAGAAAAGAGTTGAACACCAAAATATCATCAAAATATACTATGCAAAACTTATCTAAATAAGGTTTAAGAATTTCAGGCATAAGTCGCATAAATATAGATGGAGCATTACAGAGCCCAAAGGGCATAACATTCTACTCGAATAAATCATCTATCGTCTTGAATGCGGTCTTCTAGGATGGATGCAAATTTGATGGTAGCCACTCCTCAAGTCCAATTTGGAGAAGATTATGGAGCTTAAAAGTTTATCCATAGATCATTAATTCATGGAATGGGAAATCTATACTTAACCGTGACACGGTTTATAGCCCGGCTGTCAATGCACATACGCCATTGTCTATCTTTTTGGGAACAATCAAGGCCGGGACGGCGCAAAAAACTCAAACTAGGTTGAATGAGTCGTTTCTGCAATAAATCATGTATTATTTCCCACAATATAGTGTGATCTCGAGGGCTCATGCGGCAGTAAGGTAGATTGGGTAGTACAACACCAGGGATAAATTCAATTTGGAGCTAGAGTGTGAGACCTCGTTCCCTTACTGTTCCTCTCTGACTTGGATTTTTCTCCCAGGATCGGCCGGGACGATGGTGAGATCGTCCAGGCCGATCAGTGTACTGAAACGGCTGCTTTCTGGATCGTCCTGAGCATAGTTCTGGGAACCGTCCAGGCCGATGGATTTTGGTCTGATCGTCCCAGGACGATCTTGCGATCGGCCGGGCCGATCAGCTTTATGATATAAGAAAATCAGCTCGTTTTGAGGAGAGAGAAAATCATTTTAAAACAAAATATCTGATTTAAGGAGAGAGAAAGAGAAAGGAAAAGAGGAAATCTTGAGTTTCAGAGGCCGCGGAGCGCTTTTCGTCCGACGCTGCTGTTGGGAAAAGTGAAGATCTCGTGGTAAGGACTCCGAATCCTATTTCTGTTTTCAAAGATATTGAGTTTTGATCGAGTTGTGCACTGTTTTGTGTTTTCGTAGTCAAACTTTTGACCTGATTTGGTATTGACACAACTTTCACCGCACAACTTTTGGTATGTTATAGATATGACTATTGTACACGATTTGAGTATTTTCTACGACGATTTTACCGGTCGGAATTGATTCTACGCGATTTTAATTGAATAGAAAAATATCAGGACGTGATTTGATTTGGATTCTGTAGAGCAATAGTCTTGTATTGATGTCGTGAATATTCTATTGTAATTTGGTGAAATTTGGAATTTGTGCTTTTTACAGGATTTTTGTGTAAATTTGATAGACTGCCGTTCCTCTGCCCGATTTTCATATGATTTCTGATTTATCTGAAATTGATAGATTGAATTGATATGCATATGACTATTGATATGATTATTCTAGATTGCTTTAATATTGATTATTGAATTGATTATTGATTGATTATTGAAATGATTCTTGAATTGACTATTGATACTGGAAAACAAGTGTAACCTGGTTGAACGTTGGTTGGAGATTGAATTGACCTGTATAGGATGGTGGGCCGACGGGCTTTCCTTTAAACCATTGATCATTGATATAACGATTGGGAGTCATAAGGGGTTTATAGAAATGCTGACGGGCGGCCGACGGGCAATAGAGTGACGACTCTTTTTATTGAAACCAATGTATGGATATCTACAATAGCAATATGGATTCTACAACAGCAACATAGCCAGTTGATTGTACTTGTTCAATATTATCGTATTGAATGCATGTTTACTGTATTGACGTACGGATTTATTGTTTTATCGATTTCTGCTTTATTGATTTGATCGGATTTATGGATTTACTGTATCGTACGGATTCATAGATTTCATTGATTGATCATTGAGCATGGATAATATTGATTATTGATTATTGACATTGATATGGTTAGAATGGATATAGATTTTGTATAGACTCATTGATACTATTGATTCTGCATTGTATTGATTGCTACATTTGACTTATTGATAGGATATCGTATTGCTTTTCTGATTGATTTTATCGACTTGATAGTATAGATTTGATTTGATTTGATTGATTGCTTTGACGGATTGATTTGACGGACGGATTGACTGATTTGACGGATTGATTGATTTTCTTCTGTGTACGGATTTCTTCGAGATTGACGTGGATTGATTGAGCTTGGTTTATTGAGTTGTCTGCTGCTGCATTGATTGGTGTTATTGACTATGGATTTCCGTATTGCATAGATTCATTAACCATTGACTGATATAGATTTGATTGACTGACATGCATATTGATAGCATCGCCGTGCTTTGATTTCAGTTATAGGTATTAGGTGACCTGCTGGGCTTTGTAAAGCTCATTATATGTGGTTGATATTTTCAGGTCAGGGCAAGGGAGCAGAAGATAGGAATTGATCCGGATCTTCAGGTTTTAGTTCTTTTGATGATTTTGATTCTTTTGTACTCAGGATAGATTTCAGTACTGGTGATTGTAGTGTAGTTCCTGAGTATTGTACATGACCTTTTGAGATATGAATCGACTTGCATATTGATGTTTTAAATTTTATAGATGTTTGATAGATTGTTAATTGAAGGTTTTAGATAGCTCTGGTAAATTGTTTGAGTAATTGATTGACATTCTTTCTAAATTAGATCTTGGGGCGTGACATAGAGATCATGCAATGGAGGTAGCATAGGGGGTAGCTCGAGTGCAATAACATCAACATATGCTTCTATCAGTTGTTGCACTTCTTGTTGATGAATGGGAGGGGCTCGATAGAGTACTTCATCTTAGACAACTCGAGTATTTAAGTTGTAGAAGGGCGTGACCCGACACAACACGAGTGGATGTGAGGTTGCTGGCGACATGTTTACTCTGAGCTTGGCCTGCTAGAATGAATTTAATTTTCTTTCCCTTCCACTCTAGAGTGTATGTGTTAGCTCTAACATCATGAATTGCTCCATTGTTATATTGCCATGGTCAACCAAGGATCAAATGGCAGATGTTCATTTCAAAGAAGTCGTAAGTAACTTGACATAAATAGTTCTTACCAATAGTGAAGGTAACTTTGCAAAATTCAGGAAATAGACAGTCTACCCCTTTCTTAACCCAACTAATTTTAAAGGGGTTAGGATTCTTAATTTTCTTGATCTGTAGAGCTTGAACAACAGCCTTTTATATAATGTTCTCGGTGCACCCGCTATCGATCACCAAGTCTCATACCTTTCCATTGAGTTTTGATTAGTTTTCACGGGGCTAAGAGTAATTTCTCCAAAACACAAACGACTGGTTCCCCCTCATTAACTTATATTTCTTCCACTAGCTCCTCTGTTTCCTCCCCCATTCTAGATTGATTTGCTTCTTCCTCTCCTTCCATGAATTGTGCTTGATGTCTGGTGGGCATTCATTAGACTTATGACCAGGTTGGAGGCATCTAAAATATTTGATGGTGGAGGGATTCGCATAGGGTTATACTTGGCCTATGCCTTGGGCCTAATTGATACATTGACCTCCACGGGCGATCTGACCACAGGTACAGGAGACACTGCGAGATTTCCTTTCGGAAAGGATCATCTAATGGAATTTGAATGATATGGTCGTTGCAATTTAACTATAGCTTTGAGGATGAAGTTTACCACTTGAGATAAGGGCCATACAAAATTGAGCTCCAACTTGTATTGGAGATTATCCTTCAAACCTCCAATATAACGAGCCAACAGTTGTTTTTCATATTCGACGAGATTATTGCTTCATTAAGCCTATAAAATTCCTTAGTTTATTCACTGAGATCGTTGCCCTTGCTTACAGTATTGATATTGGAGATATAACAACAACTCAAAATCTGTAGGAAGGAAATGCCATCTCATTAGCTGTTTCATACGAATCCAATTAAGAATAGGGCTCTTGCCTTCCCACTGTCTACTCTGAAGCAGCTGCATCCACGTGCACTAGCTCCTCCCTTAAGTCGGCAAGCAATGTATTTAACCCTTTTGTTAGGATTAATCTCCATATACTCAAAGAAATTCAACACAGCGCCTTCCCAATCCAAGTAATCTTCAATTTGGAGTCTACCATAAAAAAAGGAATATCTAATTTTATATGAATACCTTCTGGTTCGTGTCGATGCGGATGATGTCGCCTGGCTTTATCAATCGTTGGATGACGGATATCCTCATATGTCTCTAAAAAATCATTTCTAGGGTGTTCATCCACATCAAAATCCAAAAATTCTAGAAAAGAGCTGGAGCTCTTCTTTGCAAAGGATCTAGGCATGCTGGTGCTCTATGATCCGGTAAGGTTGCTGGAGCAAAGGGGCAAACTACTGGGTTGGTAGCTGCACTTATCTATCGCATCTCATCTCACATTTCATTTGCAAAATGGGCAAAAGCAGTCATGAGCTCATCCAATTGCTTGGACGTGTGCTGGTGCGTCTCCCATAATGCCTCCAAACTTTGATCGCCGTCGAGCCTAGGATGATTTTTTCCTTCGGCCATTCCTGCAATGGCCTAGCTTTGATACCAGAACTGATGCAGCGGCTAGAAAAAGGAAGGACCTGGGATGGAAAACTCAATAGAACTATAACCAGAATTTGGGAGAATAAATTTTCATTATATTGCTACTTTTCTATCAACATGCTATAAAACCATAAACTAGCTTACTAACAGTAATTAATAAACTAAGAAAATCAAATTATAGAAAAGTATTGTCCTGTGCTTAACAAAAAAAGTAAAGCAGTAGAAGAAAAGGGTGGTAGGCAGTTTAGCTAAGTATGGTGTTCGCTCGGGTTTGGTAACAAATAGGATGACCGCATCAATATTCAAGAAGAATTTAGCTGGTAGATATGTTATAGTTGTTGAGGAGTTTACTATATAATGAACTGGCCTATCAGTTATTGTACTAATTTTTAGTATTTTGAAAATAATTTTCATCCTTATTATTCTTGTATTTTCTTGAATTATTCATGATGGTTCACATGAAACATATTTTCTCTGCTTTTAGTATGTCATTTGGATCTTTTTGAAATGTCTACTTTTTTTCTTGCTCAACTAAGTCTCCCTAACTGGCAAATTGTCAATTGAATATTTAGGTTGGAGCTAAATCACGTAACAAATTATATCTTTAATACTTCATATAACTTCTAGATAGAAGCTTGATAGGGCACTATTTGTAATTTCTAATTTATTACTCCAATTACAATTGAAACAATACTAGCACTATTTTCTATTTTCCATTGAGAAGTTTCTTTTTGGTAATGATTATTATATTGTTAATGATATTTGGTCAATTTAGGGAGAGAAATAGTGCATGCTTCAATCCTAAGAAAGAAAAATGATGGAAAGTGCATTGGTTTAGCTAAATAAGGAATTTTTTTTATTTGCTACATGTTTCTATCAAAATTTTGGGCAGAAAAATTTGTTGAAATTTTCGTTGCTTTGGAATTTTTGACATTTTTTTTTATTTTGTCGATTAAACAATCAATTTTTCATCAGTAATCTGCCAAATATTCATTAGAAAGCATTTTCCGACAAGCATTTTATTGGCAGAATCATTCTACCATAAATTGCCATTTTTGACTAAAAATCTTAGACTTTCAATGGATTTTACTATCAAAAATTGCAAAGTTTCTTGCAATGGATTTTCCTAGTTATTTTTGTCCACTAGTTGTGATGAACTTGAGTTGAGGTGGCTACTCCATTTGCTTGTGAGAGAGTGGTTGTCATTCTTAACTTCCCTCAAACTATGGTTCTTATTGAACAACCATCTTATGTCGAAGTGTTTGAAATTTGTGTTTTTGGAGTTGTTTGGTGAATATGTCTGATATTTGGTCTTAAGAGTTTATGTGTTCCACTCATATTTTGTTGGAGTGTATGTGTTTACAAATGAAATGTTAGTCAAGCTCGATATAATTTATATAGGCATGAAAGGAAAGATTGTTGGCTAGTGCAATTGCATAGATTTTTTCACAAAAGAGATCTATGGGTAGGTGTGTGAATATGCAAAAGTCTTAAAGGATACATTGAAGACAAATAATGTTGATAGCTATTGTGGCAAGGGCCCAATTTTCAGCTTTTATGAAGGATCGAGCTAGGTGAGTTACTTTTTTATTCTAAAAGATATGAAGTGGAGTTAAGATAGGAATAATAACAGGTTGTTGATCGACAGTTGGAAGTGTCGCTATCTCATCATGAATTTGAGAAAGAATTGAAGATAAGAGGGCTGATGGTGAATCAAAGGTCAATTGTGATGGTTTCTTTGATGTAGCAAAGTGGTCTTTCTAGTATATGGGAAAGATATGGAAAGGGTTATGCATGTGTTAACAAAGTTATTTGCAATGAAATAGATGCTTGATCAATTGATGTTGAGATTTTGTAAGGCGCTTGTGGGCTTTTGAAATAGAGTGGAATTGGAGTGAGGGGTATCTGTTTTGGGGGGAGAGGATTGTTTGAACAAGGTTGGATTGGATTGGTAATTATAGGAAGAATTTATGGCCTTTTGAAGGATAACTTTGGCATAAGATGCATCAGAGAGGAAGTAGGAATTTGAATGTTGTAGATTTGTATTTCAAGATATGTGATAACTAAGATGTTTCATGCAAAATTTTGCATTTAGATTTTGTATGAGTTGAGAGATTGCATCTTGGGCATAATATATAAGAAATATGTTGTCAGCATAGATGAGGAAGCATAGAAGTAGCTAGTTGTTATCATAGATGAAGAGGGAAGTGTCGGCTTGCTAAATTTGAAATTGAGAGAGATGAAGTGGTGGAGAAAGTGTGGAACTGTCACGACCCGACCCGAGACGGATCCCGCTCGCACCGGGCCGCGACACGGAAACGAAACGGAACGAACTGACCAGGATCTAGTTTTGGAATTGGTTCCGGAACTGAATCTTCCAAATTAATCAACACAACAGACACACAAACACAGAGCTACTATTTATCATCAAACACAACGGAACAAACATCTATATTTCTTTTTTCTCAAAACAATCATCTACAGATACAGTACATGGCTTTTGAACAGAAAGAAAGACAGAACAGAAAAGCCATGACTGTACAAAAATCAAAAGGTACAAACAATACCTATACTGATCAGAACTCAGAAATCTACTCCTGGACTTCCTTCCCTTTCCCAGAACCTGAAAACCACCATAAAACAAGAGTGAGCTCAACAGCTCAACAAAGCAACAAACCTCCAATCAAAACTCTCAGAATCCAAAACCAAACTCATCAGACAAAATCCAATCAGAAATCGGAACAGAATCGGACAGATATCAAATCGGACATATATCACAGCATAATCATAATCGTACAGATCAGATCTCATCAGAGTACAAATCAGAACGGATTAAATCAACAGAGTCAGAATCGTACAGAAATCAGAAATTCAGATCATATCATATCAAAATCATAATTGCTTACAGAACAGATACGGAAAGCAGAATCAGATCAAATCAGATATCAGATATCAGATATATATTTAATAGCTAAATTCCCTGACACTGACTGAATCTCTTTGGATTCAGGCCCCTTATAATTCCCTTTGTGCTCACAACACCAGAACAGATGTGCTTACATCACCAGAACAGATGTGCTTACAGCACCAGAACAGATGTGCTTATAGCACCAGAACAGAATTCATCGGATCCGGAACAGAACATATATCAGATTTCAGATTGAGCTCATTTCAGATTTCCCTGACACTTACTGAATCGCTTAGGATTCAGGCCCCTTATAACTCCCTTTTTATAGCACATACAGATAGCATTTCAATTCAGAAGAAATTCGGGCAAATCAGAAATTAGACAAAAATCGGGCAGCACAACGGCAGTATACGGAATTTACACAAAATTTCCTGCAAATCAAAATTCACCAAATTCGCACAGAATGTAGATAATCACATTTCAGAACATTTATTCTACTGCACAGATAATTTCCAATTTCACAGAAAAATGCAGTCGACTAAAAACACCGCCGAATCAAAAATACCCGGACAAAAATCTTCAGAAAATAACCAAAATGTGCACACCCGGCACGTCAACAATATACAGAAAGTTACGCGGTAAAAACTGAACCAATCAAAAGATACGGACGAAAATCATTAACGGAAACGAAATTCGGACAGAAAATACCGCCAAACACGACGGTTCTGAAAATTGAGAAAGGCGGAATGTGCCTTACCTTGCGTACAGTAATATCTCGAACAGTCTCCTCGGACGAAAACAGCTCCGCGTCGTCCGAAAATCAACTTTTTCCAAATTTCTCTCGACTTTCTCTCTCCTCAAACTGATTTTAAGATATTTTGATTTTCTCTCTCTTCAAAATGAGCTGAAATCAGCTTTATAAAACTCAGATCGGCCGGCCGATCGCCAAATCGTCCCAGGACGATCAGACCAAATTGGATCGTCCTGGACGGTTCCCAGAACTATTCTCAGGCCGATATTTTCTACAGTGCCGATCGGCCTGGATGATTTCCTCAATCGACCTGGACGATATGTACAGAAAATCACCTGGAGCAAATCTGGGCACATTCTGGAGCAGATTCTCAACTGATCGTCCCAGGACGATCCTGGAGCAGATTTTTGATATTACAATCTCCCCAACTTCAGAAAAATGTCGTCCTCGATATTATCCAATCCAAACTCAGTCAAAACAAGTACGGGTACGACCGTCTCATGTCAGACTCCTTCTCCCAAGTCGCTTCTGGTGCAGTCCGGTGCTTCCACTGGACTTTAACCATCAGAATCTCTTTATTTCTTAACTTTCGGACGTCGTACGCCAAAATTAACTTTGGCTCTTCCTTGTACGACAGATTTTCCTGAATCTCAACCTCGTCAGCTGATATCTTCTTCCCAGAGTCTGAAACCCACTTCCTCAGAGTGGAGACGTGAAACACATTGTGCACGTCAGGCATCGAATCAGAAAGCAACAGTCGGTAAGCAGATTTTCCAATTCTTTTCAAAATCTCAAACGGTCCAACATACCTTGGACTCAGCTTACTCACCTGACCAAATCTGCTCACACCCTTCATCGGACTGACTTTGACATACACAAAGTCACCAACTTGAAACTTAACAAACCTGTGCTTCTGATTATAATACTTCTGCTGTCGATCCTGAGCCGCTTTCAATCTTTCTTTTATCAAACTGATCTTCTTAACAGTTTCATCAGCAAAAGTGGCACCCAGTTCCTGTCTATCTCCGATCTCAGTCAGAGTCAAAGGAGTACGACACTTCCTGCCATACAGAGCCTCGTACGGTGCCATACCAATACTGGACTGAAAACTGTTGTTATAAGCAAACTCAATCAGCGGAATATGATCTTCCCAGCTTCCGCCAAAGTCCAGAACACAAAGTCTCAACAGATCTTCCAGCACCTGAATGGTCCTCTCAGACTGTCCATCGGTCTGAGGATGAAAGGCTGTACTGAAATGCAGTTTCGTACCCAAGCCTTGCTGAATGCCTTTCCAAAGTCTGGAAGTAAAACGTCCATCTCGATCTGAAACAATCACTCGAGGCACACCGTGCAATCTGACTATTTCCTTTAAATATATCTGTGCCAAACGATCCACCGGATCGGTCTGTCTGATCGGAAGAAAATGGGCTGACTTCGTCAATCGATCTACAACTACCCAAATGGCGTCGTGCCCTTGTCTAGATCGAGGAAAACCCATCACAAAGTCCATCGTTACCTCATCCCACTCCCACTCAGGGATAGGCAACGACTGCAACAGTCCACCTGGTCGCTGATGCTCTGCCTTCACCAACTGACAGGCTTCGCATCTCGACACAAACTCTGCCACATCCTTCTTCATTCCAGGCCACCAGAACAAAAGCTTCATATCAGCATACATCTTACCACTGCCTGGATGAACAGTGTAGCCTGAATGATGAGATTCATGCAGAATCTCCTGCGTCAAATTCCCAAACACATGTACCCACAACCTGTTCTTACAGAAAATAGCACCAGAAGCAGAAATTCGAAGTTCAGGAGTCTTACCAGATCCAATCTGAGCAATCAACTTCGAATAATCAGAATTTGACTTCTGGGCTTCTTGAATCCTTGCTTCCAAAGAAGACTGAATGCTCATCTGAGCCAAATCCAAATCATTGGAGGAAATCACCTCCAACTGCAATCGCTCCATATCACGAATCAGGAAATCATCAAAAGTAAGCTGCAAACCTGATAATCCAGAAGATTTCCTGCTCAGAGCGTCCGCTACCACATTAGCCTTCCCAGGCTGATACTGAATAGTCAAATCATAATCCTTGATCAACTCGAGCCATCTTCTCTGTCTCAAATTCAGATCCTTCTGAGTGAAAATATACTTCAGGCTCTTATGATCAGTGAAAATCTCACATCTGACGCCATACAGATAATGACGCCAAATCTTCAAAGCAAAAACAACAGCAGCTAACTCCAAATCATGCGTCGGGTAATTCTTCTCATGTGGTTTCAACTGTCTAGAAGCATAAGCAATTACCCTTCCATTTTGCATCAGTACACAACCCAAACCTTTCAGTGAAGCATCACTGAACACCTGAAATCCTTCCGTACCTGACGAAAGTGCTAGCACTGGAGCTGAAGTCAAACAGTCCTTCAATGTCTGAAAACTAGCTTCACACTCCGGTGTCCAAACAAAAGGTACTGACTTCTGAGTCAGTCTCGTCAGAGGCGTCGAAATCTGTGAAAATCCTTTCACAAATTTCCTATAATACCCGGCCATGCCCAAGAAACTACGTACCTCAAATACCGTAGTTGGCCTTGGCCAATCAGCAACCGCCTGAATCTTCTGGGGATCAACAGAAATACCTTCTCCGCTCACCATATGCCCCAGAAAAGAAATGCTCTTCAGCCAGAATTCACACTTGGAGAACTTGGCATACGACTGATGCTGCCTCAGAGTCTCCAACACAATCCTCAAGTGTCTGGCATGATCATCCTCAGAAGCAGAATATACCAGAATATCGTCGATGAAGACGATCACAAACTGATCCAAAAATTCCCTGAATACTCGGTTCATCAGATCCATGAAAATAGCAGGCGCATTGGTTACCCCAAAAGGCATAACCAAAAACTCGTAGTGCCCATACCGAGTACTGAAAGCAGTCTTCACCACATCAGCTTCCTTCACCTTCACCTGATAGTATCCGGATCGCAAATCAATTTTCGAAAACACAGAAGATCCAGAAAGCTGATCGAACAAGTCATCAATCCGAGGCAAATGATACTTGTTCTTGATCGTGACCTTGTTCAAGTCTCTGTAATCAACACACATACGGAGTGTCCCATCCTTCTTCTTCACAAACAAAACAGGTGCTCCCCAGGGCGAAACACTAGGACGGACAAAACCTCTGTCAACCAACTCCTGAAGCTGAACTTTCAACTCATAAAGTTCTTTCGGTGTCATCCTGTACGGAGCTTTTGATATAGGAGCTGTACCCGAAAAAACATCGATAGAGAACTCCACCTCTCTATCCGGAGGTAAACCAACCAACTCCTCAGGAAAAACATCAGCAAACTCCCGTACCACAGGGATCTCAGAAACAGAACCAACCTCCAGGTTCAGATCCCGCACCAAAGCCAAAAACACTGGACATCCTTTCTTCCACATTCTGCTCACCTCCAAAACAGAAATCAGACTGGAGAGAATATCTCGTAATCCCTGGAATACAACTCTCTCTCCGGCCACAAGCAAACTCACTTGCTTCTTCAGACAGTCAATCTAAGCCTCATACCGACTCAGCCAATCCATGCCCAAAATCACATCATACGAAGAAATCGGCAACAAAATCAGACTAGATTTCCACTTCTTGCCAGCAATGTCAATCTCACACAAACAAAACTTCCGAGCAATCAAAGGATTTCCAGCCAGTAAAATCACAGACAAAAAAATCGGAAGCAAAAACGAAGGCATTTGGACTCGTTCAAAACAATGCTCGGAAAGAAACGAGTGACTAGCTCCAGAGTCAAACAAAACACGACAGGGCTGATCAGAAATGTAAATCGTACCTGTCACAACATCCGGAGCATCACGAGCCTCCTGCTGACTCAGGCTGTAAACTCGTGGCTGAACTGGAGCAGGAGCTGAAGCAACAGAACTACTCTGCTCCCTCTGAACTGTAGGTGGTCTCCGTGGTCCAGAACTAGTACCACCACCTCTACCAGAAAATCCCTCAGGGCGAGGAGGAACAGTCCTCGGTCTTCCTGCTGAACTGACAGGTCTGACAGAACCCTCAGATCAGAACTCAGAACGCCGATCAGATCCAGTCTGTGGACACTCTGCAATCCTATGTCCCGGCTGACCACATCTGAAATAAAGACCAGCCATCCTGTAGCACTGGCCATGGTGTCGCCGTCCACAACTCTGGCACACAGGTGCCGCACTAACAGATCCAGAACTCGTCGTACTGGTAGTAGTACCAGACGACCCTCCACTCTTCCTGGAATCAACAGATCCAGAACCAGTCACAAATCTCCTCTTTCCAGAGGAACCACTGCCAGAAGCCTCACCTCCAAATCTCTTCTTACTCGCAGTCCATTGCTGCTGAGTAGCCATCAGATCATTCTCAATCAGACGAGCCCGCTCCACAAGCTCAGAGAAATCAGAAATGTGAAAAGGTACCAGGGGCTGTCTCAAACTATCCCGCAATCCCCTCAAAAATCTATAGCACCTCTCAGCAGAAGTACTAACCAGCTGCGGAGCGTACCTGGCTAATGCAGTAAACTCAGCCTCGTACTGCATCACCGTCTTGCTCCCCTGAACAAGTCTCAGAAAACTCTCCTGCATCTGCTGTCGTGCAGAAGGGGGAACAAACCAATCTCGAAATACCTCAGTGAACTCTTCCCAGGTAATCAAAGAGTTCAGCCTACCCTGAAATCTGGCTGCCTGCTGGCCTTCCCACCAGTGCTCAGCCTCTCCATCAAACAGAAAAACAGCCAACGGAACCTTCCTGTCTGACGGACACTGCATTCCGTCGAAGGTCTTCTCCAATCTCCTCAACCACTCCTCGGCTGCTCTGGGCTCAACAGCGCCCTCAAATCTCGGAGGTTTCAACCTCAAAAACATCTGTAGGTGTCTATCAATGTCATCAGATCTGACAGTAACAGCTCTGCTCTGAGTCTCGCTCATCATCTGAGCAACAAGCGTAGCAAACTGAAATAATGTATCTGCACCGGCCACTGGGGCTGTACTCCCCACTGGAGCTGCTTGACTGGCACTCTGCCCGTCTGTCATGTCTGGGTCTGGCTGATCCATACAAAAAATCCAAAATCCAGAAAACTATCACAAAAACAACACAATAAAAAGCCAAACGACCCAAAACTACCCCCAGACAAACTCACTGATCACTTCCTATAGCTCGATCTGACAATCTAACCAATTTCCAAAACCAGTGCTCTGATACCACTAAAAAGCTTGTCACGACCCGACCCGAGACGGATCCTGCTCGCACCGGGCCGCGCACGGAAACGAAACGAAACGAACTGACCAGGATCTAGTTTTGGAATTGGTTCCGGAACTGAATCTTCCAAATTAATCAACACAACAGACACACAAACACAGAGCTACTATTTATCATCAAACACAGCGGAACAAACATATATATTTCTTTTTCCTCAAAACAATCATCTACAGATACAGTACATGGCTTTTGAACAGAAAGAAAGACAGAACAGAAAAGCCATGACTGTACAAAAATCAAAAGGTACAAACAATACCTATACTGATCAGAACTCAGAAATCTACTCCTGGACTTCCTTCCCTTTCCCAGAACCTGAAAACCACCAGAAAACAAGAGTGAGCTCAACAGCTCAGCAAAGCAACAAACCTCCAATCAAAACTCTCAGAATTCAAAACCAAACTCATCAGACAAAATCCAATCAGAAATCGGAACAGAATCGGACAGATATCAAATCGGACATATATCACAGCAGAATCATAATCGTACAGATCAGATCTCATCAGAGTACAAATCAGAACGGATTAAATCAACAGAGTCAGAATCATACAGAAATCAGAAATTCAGATCATATCATATCAAAATCATAATTGCTTACAGAACAGATACGGAAAGCAGAATCAGATCAAATCAGATATCAGATATCAGATATATATTTAATAGCTAAATTCCCTGACACTGACTGAATCTCTTTGGATTCAGGCCCCTTATAACTCCCTTTGTGCTCACGGCACCAGAACAGATGTGCTTACAGCACCAGAACAGATGTGCTTACAGCACCAGAACAGATGTGCTTACAGCACCAGAACAGATGTGCTTATAGCACCAGAACAGAATTCATCGGATCCGGAACAGAACATATATCAGATTTCAGATTGAGCTCATTTCAGATTTCCCTGACACTTACTGAATCGCTTAGGATTCAGGCCCCTTATAACTCCCTTTTTATAGCACATACAGATAGCATTTCAATTCAGAAGAAATCCGGGCAAATCAGAAATCAGATAAAAATCGGGCAGCACAACGGCAGTATACGGAATTTACACAAAATTTCCTGCAAATCAAAATTCACCAAATTCGCACATAATGTAGATAATCACATTTCAGAACATTTATTCTACTGCACAGATAATTTCCAATTTCACAGAAAAATGCAGTCGACTAAAAACACCGCCGAATCAAAAATACCTGGACAAAAATCTTCAGAAAATAATCAAAATGTGCACACCCGGCACGTCAACAATATATAGAAAGTTATGCGGTAAAAACTGAACCAATCAAAAGATACAGACGAAAATCATTAACGGAAACGAAATCCGGATAGAAAATACCGCCAAACACGACGGTTCTGAAAATTGAGAAAGGCGGAATGTGCCTTACCTTGCGTACAGCAATATCTCGAACAGTCTCCTCGGACGAAAACAGCTCCGCGTCGTCCGAAAATCAACTTTACCCAAATTTCTCTTGACTTTCTCTCTCCTAACTGATTTTAAGATATTTTGATTTTCTCTCTCTTCAAAATGAGCTGAAATCAGCTTTATAAAACTCAGATCGGCCCGGCCGATCGCCAAATCGTCCCAGGACGATCAGACCAAATTGGATCGTCCTGGACGGTTCCCAGAACTATTCTCAGGCCGATATTTTCTACAGTGCCGATCGGCCTGGACGATGTCCTCAATCGGCCTGGACGATATGTACAGAAAATCACCTGGAGCAAATCTGGGCACATTCTGGAGCAGATTCTCAACTGATCGTCCCAGGACGATCCAGATCGTCCTGGACGATCCTGGAGCAGATTTTTGATATTACAGGAACAACTACATGGGAACTTTTTAAAGATAGTTGAGAGATTTTTGCATGCAGACATGATTCAGATGTTATGAGTGTTGGAATCCTCTTAGATGCTTCATGTAAAAGTTTTCATTGAGGTTGCCATGTAAGAATGCATTTGAGACATCTAATTGGTGGATTGAATAGTTTTGATTGAGAACAATGGTAGTAAGATTGGAATGAATGGAATTTTGATGGCAGGGTTAAATGTTTCATTTCAATCTAGGCCAATCACATGTCTATGATCTTCACCAACTAGTCAGGCTTTATATCATGCAACTAAGCCATAAACATTATGTTTTATTTTATATGTTAAGTGCAACCTAGGATTGTTTGTTGAGATAAGCGATACTAGTTGTCATGTTCCTTGCTATTGCAAGGAAAGAAATTCTTCAACCATTGCTTGTCATCAATGTGCATGCTTAACATTCTCAGTGAAAGAAGTTGGGTCTTATGGATGTGTGGTTTGGTGTAGGGGATTTAGGAGTTTTCATGGCTTAAGAGAGCCTAACTTAGATCTGGTCAACATATGGTCGCTAGTTGGATGTGGACTCAACTGTAGGTTTTGATTTATAATGGTTAGGGAAGAGTTGTTAGATGATTATGGGATGAAAGATAAGTTAGATAATGTGTGATTGGGATAAGGATGGGGTGAGGGGGTGATGACTATGGGATATGACGTGGATCTATGGTGAGTTGGATATGTTGTGATATGGGAGTGAGAATATGGGGATTGGAGTTACGGGTAATGGGAGTTGATTAAGAGGGTGGGGTGTGTGTTAATGAAAAGAGGACTTTATCAAATGTGATCTGATTAGAGATTATGACTTGATTGGTTATGACATGATGATCATTGGAAAGCTCCATACATGACAACAGAAGTCATAAGTAAAGGGAGTACAGTATTTAAGATTTTTAATTGAGGCGACTGAGGAAGATCGACATACATGTGAGTAGATTAATTCTAGCAATTGATATTTGTGATTGCTAGAATTTACATAAGGTACTTTATGGCCAAAAAGAAAAAGTTGTAGGAATGATAAGATTATTATTTTGCTTGGAGATAGTTACCAAAACTTAATGATGAGGATGCTTGAGAAGTTGATGCCAATATAATAAGGGAAATGTGACGCCCCAGATATTAATAGTGAAAGGATTCATCTATCATTCTTTTTTTTTTTCCTTTCTTCTTTTCGTTCAGTCTTTTTCTTTTCTTCTCGTTCGTATCAATACAGTCATCCAGGGATAATTGCATTACAGGAAAGAAATACAGCAACTACAATAATTCACATATCAACATATATACAATCAACAGAAGCGTCCAAAAGGTCATGTACAATAGCCAAATGGCTACAAAACAGAAGTCTACCCAAGCTACAAAACAAAGCTACAGCATCAACCGAAGAAACATCACGCGGGAGGCTCTGCACCTGAAATATTAACCACATATAATGAGCTTTACAAAGCCCAGCAGGTAACCAAAGCCTACAACTGAAATCAAAGCACGACACTGAAAATAATATGCTGATCAAACAAATCAAATCAATAGACTATGATCAATGAATCTATGCAGGTACGGAAATCAAATCGAATCAGATACGTCAATAGTCAATAATCAATACAGCGATAAAAGCATCGATAAATCAATACTCCAGTAATCAAATCAATAAGTGCTTTCAGTCAATGTCCATCCATCGTAGCAGTGTCTATCAATCAATACTATCATTTCAATCAATCGTGTCGTCTAACCGTGTCGTCTAGTCAATTCGTTGTATCTATATCATCTATCAAATCAGTCAATACTCTTGCCAATCGGTCAATCCAATTATTCTATATGATTTACTCGATGTCAATATGCAATATTCAATAACACTACGGCAATTTCAATAATGACGACGTACGATGCTACAGTAGGAAAATCATCTCAAAGTCCATAGAGCACTTTTCAGTCAAGTGTATCAATCGGCTCAAATCCCAATAAACAATTTAATCAATACGGTGAAAGATCAATTGAAATCAAATCATTACAATGAAATCATCAGGTCAATAGAAATCAAAACAATCAGCTTCATAAAGGAAATCTATTCTACGATGCAATAATCCATTCAATCAATCCTTCAATAATCGGCACGACGAATCAATGTATCAGTGTATCAATAACCTATCAGGATCTGTCGTATCAGTAGTATCCATATGTCAATATCATATTTATATCAATGTCAATATCGGTATCTATCAATCGATACAATCTATATCAATATCAGTGTCAATATCTATGAATCGATATACATAATCCATATCAATGTCGATGCCAGTATCTATGAATCAATCAAGTCGATAATATCAATCAAAACAAAACAATACGATGAATCAATAAAAGCAATAAATCCGTCAAATCAAACAATCAATCAAATCCAGTCTATGCTATCAAGTCGATCAAATCAAATCAGAAAGACAATACGATACATCTATAGCAACAAGTTGAATCAATGCAGAATCAATGGTATCAATGAATCTATAAATCTATGCCGTCCATATCCATGTATCAATGTCAATAATCAATAGTATCAATGCTCAATGATCAATCATCAATGAATCAATGAATCCGTACGAAACAGTAAATCATCATTCCATGGTCTTACTAGACAAGCACAAACGCTGGTCATGTTGCTGTTGTAGAATCCGTATTGCTGTTGTAGATATCTATACATTGGTTCTATGAAAAGAGTCGTCACTCTATTGCCCGTCGGCCGCCCGTCGGCATATAATCTCCTTATGACTCCCATCGTTATATCCATGATCCATGATCTATGATTTAAAGGAAAGCCCGTCGGCCCACCATCCTGTACAGGTATCATCTCCAACCAATGTTCAACCATGTTCCCACTTGTCTTTCAGTATCAATCAATTCCAATCAATGATCAATGCAATAATCGATGCAATAATCAATAATAAAGAAATCTAAAACGATCATATCAATAGTCATGCACATGTCAATTCAATCTATCAATTCCGAAAAATTCGGAAATCATACAAAAATCGGGCAGCGTAACGGCAGTCGGTCAGATTTACACAAAAAAATCCTGCACAAAAAGCACAAATTCCAAATCTTTCCAAATTACAGACGAAGATCCACGGCATCAATACAAGATTATTATTCAACAGAATCCAAATCAAATCAAGTCCTGATAATTTTCTATTCGATTAAAATCGCGTAAAATCAATTCCGACCGGTAAAATCGTTGCAGAAAACACTCAAATCGTGTATAATAATCGTATCTATAACATATCAGAAGTTGTGCGGTGAAAGTTGTGTCAATATCAAATCACGTCGAAAAGTTGACTACGAAAATACAAAACAAATCACAACTCGGTCAAAACTCAACATCTTTGAAAACAGAAATAGGGTTCGGAGTCCTTACCGCGAGATAAACAAATCTTCCAACTGCGTCGTCGGAAGAAAAGCGCTCCGCGGGCTCCAAAACCAAGCTTTTCCTTTGCTTTTCTTCTCTTTCTCTCTCCTGCCTTCTCCTTCTCTCTCTTCGAAATGAATAAAAATATCTCAATCGGATATTTATCAATACTGATCGTCCCGGACGATCTACAATTCGTCCCGGTACGATGTGTCCTCTGGACAAATTTCGTACAGACGAAATCCAAATTCGTCCCGGGCGACTTGCTCTCTGGACAGATTTCGTACAGACGGATCGTCCCGACCCTTCCAGGTTCGTACAGACGAAAATGACAGATTTCTTCACAAATTTCTTCAGTTCGTCCAGTACTAAGTCCATTTCGTACTGACTGACAGCACTCATAAAAATCAGTTGTTTCAAGGCACTGATCGTCCCGGACGATCTCAATATCGTCCCGGACGATCCTGGGAGGAAAATCACATCTACAGAGAAACAAATCAAAGGAACGAGCTCTCACAATCTCCCCACCTTAGAAAAATGTCGTCCCGACATTTCCCTTAAGTGTCCGGAGCAAAACGAAACAAAACAAATCCAATCAATCGGAAAATCGTACAAATCACATCGAAATCGTACAATAAACTAAACTCGTACCAGTCACATCTTCAGGCACTGAAGGAACATCTTCCATCATGGCTTGTACATTTCCAGTCAGAACAGTCGGAACAGATCCTTGCCTAAGTTCAGAACTCGGGCAATCAGTCATTCTATGTCCGTATCCACCACATCGGAAGCATTGCCCTGTTTTCCGATAACACTGTCCCAAATGTCTCTTTCCACAACATGTACAAACATTAATTCTTGCTTTGCTACCTTCCCCACTTTTCTTACTACGCCCAGAGCGTTTCGCTAATTTGTCACTCACCATCTGAGCGACCATGTCAGCAAACTTGTTCATATTTTCAGATGTGAGCGGGAGGTTAGCAGCAGGCTCAGTCTCAATCTTTTTGCCTTTCGGATCCATTTGCCTGATCAATACAAATCATTCAAATCAAATAAAATCGTGGAAATCAAACACATAAAACAAAACAAATCAAATAATGCAATCATCACTATCACTCTGGATATAAGCAAATCCTTTCACTACACTCGCTCTGATACCAACTGTGACGCCCCAGATATCAATAGTGAAAGGATTCATCTATCATTCTTTTTTTTTTTTCCTTTCTTCTTTTCGTTCAGTCTTTTTCTTTTCTTCTCGTTCGTATCAATACAGTCATCCAGGGATAATTGCATTACAGGAAAGAAATACAGCAACTACAATAATTCACATATCAACATATATACAATCAACAGAAGCGTCCAAAAGGTCATGTACAATAGCCAAATGGCTACAAAACAGAAGTCTACCCAAGCTACAAAACAAAACTACAGCATCAACCGAAGAAACATCACGCGGGAGGCTCTGCACCTGAAATATTAACCACATATAATGAGCTTTACAAAGCCCAGCAGGTAACCAAAGCCTACAACTGAAATCAAAGCACGACACTGAAAATAATATGCTGATCAAACAAATCAAATCAATAGACTATGATCAATGAATCTATGCAGGTACGGAAATCAAATCGAATCAGATACGTCAATAGTCAATAATCAATACAGCGATAAAAGCATCGATAAATCAATACTCCAGTAATCAAATCAATAAGTGCTTTCAGTCAATGTCCATCCATCGTAGCAGTGTCTATCAATCAATACTATCATTTCAATCAATCGTGTCGTCTAACCGTGTCGTCTAGTCAATTCGTTGTATCTATATCATCTATCAAATCAGTCAATACTCTTGCCAATCGGTCAATCCAATTATTCTATATGATTTACTCGATGTCAATATGCAATATTCAATAACACTACGGCAATTTCAATAATGACGACGTACGATGCTACAGTAGGAAAATCATCTCAAAGTCCATAGAGCACTTTTCAGTCAAGTGTATCAATCGGCTCAAATCCCAATAAACAATTTAATCAATACGGTGAAAGATCAATTGAAATCAAATCATTACAATGAAATCATCAGGTCAATAGAAATCAAAACAATCAGCTTCATAAAGGAAATCTATTCTACGATGCAATAATCCATTCAATCAATCCTTCAATAATCGGCACGACGAATCAATGTATCAGTGTATCAATAACCTATCAGGATCTGTCGTATCAGTAGTATCCATATGTCAATATCATATTTATATCAATGTCAATATCGGTATCTATCAATCGATACAATCTATATCAATATCAGTGTCAATATCTATGAATCGATATACATAATTCATATCAATGTCGATGCCAGTATCTATGAATCAATCAAGTTGATAATATCAATCAAAACAAAACAATACGATGAATCAATAAAAGCAATAAATCCGTCAAATCAAACAATCAATCAAATCCAGTCTATGCTATCAAGTCGATCAAATCAAATCAGAAAGACAATACGATACATCTATAGCAACAAGTTGAATCAATGCAGAATCAATGGTATCAATGAATCTATAAATCTATGCCGTCCATATCCATGTATCAATGTCAATAATCAATAGTATCAATGCTCAATGATCAATCATCAATGAATCAATGAATCCGTACGAAACAGTAAATCATCATTCCATGGTCTTACTAGACAAGCACAAACGCTGGTCATGTTGCTGTTGTAGAATCCGTATTGCTGTTGTAGATATCTATACATTGGTTCTATGAAAAGAGTCGTCACTCTATTGCCCGTCGGCCGCCCGTCGGCATATAATCTCCTTATGACTCCCATCGTTATATCCATGATCCATGATCTATGATTTAAAGGAAAGCCCGTCGGCCCACCATCCTGTACAGGTATCATCTCCAACCAATGTTCAACCATGTTCCCACTTGTCTTTCAGTATCAATCAATTCCAATCAATGATCAATGCAATAATCGATGCAATAATCAATAATAAAGAAATCTAAAACGATCATATCAATAGTCATGCACATGTCAATTCAATCTATCAATTCCGGAAAATTCGAAAATCATACAAAAATCGGGCAGCGTAACGGCAGTCGGTCAGATTTACACAAAAAAATCCTGCACAAAAAGCACAAATTCCAAATCTTTCCAAATTACAGACGAAGATCCACGGCATCAATACAAGATTATTATTCAACAGAATCCAAATCAAATCAAGTCCTGATAATTTTCTATTCGATTAAAATCGCGTAAAATCAATTCCGACCGGTAAAATCGTTGCAGAAAACACTCAAATCGTGTATAATAATCGTATCTATAACATATCAGAAGTTGTGCGGTGAAAGTTGTGTCAATATCAAATCACGTCGAAAAGTTGACTACGAAAATACAAAACAAATCACAACTCGGTCAAAACTCAACATCTTTGAAAACAGAAATAGGGTTCGGAGTCCTTACCGCGAGATAAACAAATCTTCCAACTGCGTCGTCGGAAGAAAAGCGCTCCGCGGGCTCCAAAACCAAGCTTTTCCTTTGCTTTTCTTCTCTTTCTCTCTCCTGCCTTCTCCTTCTCTCTCTTCGAAATGAATAAAAATATCTCAATCGGATATTTATCAATACTGATCGTCCCGGACGATCTACAATTCGTCCCGGTACGATGTGTCCTCTGGACAAATTTCGTACAGACGAAATCCAAATTCGTCCCGGGCGACTTGCTCTCTGGACAGATTTCGTACAGACGGATCGTCCCGACCCTTCCAGGTTCGTACAGACGAAAATGACAGATTTCTTCACAAATTTCTTCAGTTCGTCCAGTACTAAGTCCATTTCGTACTGACTGACAGCACTCATAAAAATCAGTTGTTTCAAGGCACTGATCGTCCCGGACGATCCTGGGAGGAAAATCACATCTACAGAGAAACAAATCAAAGGAACGAGCTCTCACAGGAAAGTGGTTGTTGTTAGGGTTGAATGAGTTGATTATTATGATGATATTTGGATGAGGTAGAAGTTGTTACAGCATGATACTTGGAGGGGTGGATGATTAGTCTTTGTGTCCTTAATATGATCCGGGTGAAGTGGCTACCAATGCTTTAAAGGACTGTTGAGAGTTTTGGGGGTTGTGGTTGACATTTTGTTGGTTCCAACAACATAGAGATTGCCTTATTTGTCATAGATTTGGCAGATTATTGAATTGGAAGTGCCACAAGTAGAGTATAGTAGAGGGAAATTAGTGATCGAATGCTAGTTATTCTTTGGTCGATTCTGTTTCCAATTTGATTTTCTCATTCATGATGAGAAGTGAGTAGAGATCTTTAACACTGATTGGTGTGGATTTACATGAAATTATTAAAGAGAAGAATTATATTATTGCATGAGATAAATGAAGAAATAAACTTAGGAGTTAGGAATAAGAAAATAGAAATAGCCATTTGCCCATTTGCATGGCCTTTATAATGGGATGAAGTTGACTGTGAGATGTAATGCCATAAGATCTGTCTTAATTGAACTATGTACCAATTAATAATACAATGTGTTATTCTATCTTTATTGAATTCAGTACTGATTAATAATTCATTATAATGTATGGTATTATGTTATTTAACAATGCTAAACTATAATCAAACATTATATGAACTTTACTCATATCTTGTAACAACTTTTTTTTGCAAATTTTGTACAAGACTTATTCAAATAAAAATATGTTATTTGCATTCGCATGGGGTTTGAATAAGATCTAAGTATATACTATTTTTTTTCATATATTGGTGGAAACTAATTTGAATCCTATTCATAGAGCACTTTGATTTAGAAAAAAGTTTTTAGCATATTTAAAAAATAAAAAAACAATGAATATATTTTTAAATTTGAGCATTTATGAGTCATAAAAGCCAAATTTCAACAACCAATTGGCACCTTATTATTACAAGGTTAATGCTCATCCATCCAGCTAATTGCGTTTATGAGCGGTAAAATGAACGGTGATTTATTAGAAACAAGAAAGGAAACGAAATCGTTCGCCCCCGTTTGACGTAATTTTACTGCGGAATGGCAGGCCGGCGGCGATCAATCCGGTGTGGCTGTATATAACTGATCCAGGAGTTTTCCGGCGTGTCTTCTTGACCGATGGCGAGGTCCAGTGATGCGTGGAAAGGAGAAGAGGAGGAGCTGATTGAGCAGGGGTCGCCGAGGAGACGGGTTAAGGAAGATCTTTCCGATTTCACCAAAGCCCTAAGCAGTAAGATCTGGGGTGTGGCTTCCTTCCTCGCCCCTCCCCCTTCTTCCCAAACGCCCTCCTCCTCTCCCAGTAACTACTTCTCTGCCCAGACTTCGCCGTCGTCACGCAACCGACCGGAAGAACCGACAATTTCCGGCGATTCAGATCTTGTGGACTCTTTTGAATCGTTAAGGACTGCGGGAATCCGCAGTGATTTTGCGGAAATCGGAGGTACCATTAAGACCGGCATCGCTAGACTCTCCATTAACGGGATCTCGAAGATTGCCTCCACCTTCTTACCGCTTTTGGACGAGGAGGAGGAGGAGGAGGAGCTGGATCAAATAGAGGAGAAAGAGGAGTATGAGGATTTTAGTGATGTCGTCGGTGTTACCGATGAGGTTTTGGCGTTTGCAAGGAACATCGCTTGCCATCCAGAGACGTGGTTGGACTTTCCGCTCTTGTCTGACGATGATGAAGAGTTTGAGGGTTTGCTCTTGATCCCTCGTTTCTTCAAATTTGGTGGAAATTAACTGAAATTAAAGTGAAGGAATTTTGTTTTTGTATCTTATTATTGAATTATTATGTTAAGATGCTTTCTGAACATGTTTCGAATCTGTTCATGTATATCCTTTCTGCCAATATCTTTTCTGTGGAGTATGATTTGTATGAACTTTGATAATGCTGCACTGCCTTTGGGTTGGGAGTAGTACTGATGAGTTGCTATTTTCTGTGGATATATCACAGGATTCGTAGTCTTGTATTGGTAGTTAATTTTCATATCATGCACATTATGTTGCAGATCTTTATGGCCATAGTCATAATGCCCAAACTACTCTGAATCATCTTCAGGATGCACTTTGCTTAAATCATTCCTATTGATTCCCCATTATTTTTTCACTTGATTGAATATTTTTATAGGTCCTTTATTGTGTCGCTTTGACTGCTCTCTTTTACATTGTCATTCTTCTAATATAAAAACGATAACCTCAATTTTTTCAGTCAGTATTTATAAATGTCGTTACAGTCCACTTTTTACTCAATGATATGAACTTTATAAGCCTTATCCACTATTTATTTGCTATTCAATGAGCTCATTATAATTCTTGCATTCAGAATCCTAGCTATCATTTTCTGCCGTTGGGGGTTTAATATGATAGTACCATCCAATCCAAATAAGACAAAACTTCAAGCAAAACTACTTCTAAGGCTTCCAAATCTCAAACCTTTAGCGATGAGAGTGAGATAGTTAAAGGGGTGAAGCAACAATGATATTTGAAGTCATAGCCACAAAGAGTTGTGACAATGATTGAGGAGTTCAAAAGAATGGACTAGGCAACAACACAAAGCATAATTCTTATGAAACTATGAATACTGAGGTAGAATGAAAACCTCAAAGAATACCGTTAGATGGAGACTTATCATGAATATGTGAGGAGGGGTAAGGATAAAATGATCTTGTTGATCTAGAAAGCCAAAAGCTATGCTATGACGGCAGGATCTTGATGGTCACTTATTTATTTTAGGATATCTTTAAATATATTAATGATATGATCTATTTTATTGTGCATAAGTATGCTAAAGTCATGACTTAATCAATTGACAAGAGTTTAAATATTTCAATATTGACTCCAACTGCAACTGATAAGGAAGAATGTAAGAGACCATTGAAGAAAGAGATTTGGGTTGAGTCATTCATTGTCAACCCCTAAGATTATATTATCATCAGTATGTTTCGAGAAAAAAGATATTCCTTTGCAGAAGAGGAGCTTTCATCTCTTCAACTTAGAAGGTGTGATATGATATTGGATCATGAAAATAGTGCCTCCTTTGGTTCATTTAAAGGAAATGTGAAGAGTGCTATTGAATCAAGTTGTCAGAGTATAGTTACAAGATCATCTGATACAAATAACTTAGGTTTCATTGATAGAAAGAAAAGAATCTTATATTCAGATATGAATATAATTTTGGTGGTAGATAGTAGCATTGACAATGATTGCACAAGCAAATATTACATGCCATCAAACAAATTTTAAATTCAAACATGACACTCAAGTATTCAACAATTTACCTTTGAGCAGGAGCAAGGAATTCGTAGTTCCCACAATGATTATCTTAAAGGCATGGACAAGAAGATCATATCAAATGAACCTACCTGTCTAGGGATAGTAGCGAGGAGCTTCTAGTGCATGTTACAATTCACTTATGAGCAAGAGCAAGGGATTGATAGTGCACACAATTAGCATGTAGGTAGCACTAAGAAATTCATAACAAATGATGTCACTCACTCACAAGTAAGAACACAATCTCCTACCATCTATTAAGCAAACATCCTCTAGAAAATGTGCTAAATGATAACTTGAAGGAGACAAAATTAAACAATATCTCTCATATATAACTAAAATCTAATGCATTCAAATGTCACCGGATCCGCAACACCTGTATAAGCGAACATAATGCGATACTTTCATAATAGCTCCAATGGATATGCTAAAAGCACAACCCGCATGTGCTCCGATTGCCACATTTAATTCTTAAATTCAACGGTTTGAGAATGTTGTGTGGGTCAAATATTTCAAGTCTCATCCTCCTACTTAAAAGGACTGGAGTTGATATGACTTGAATTATATAATGCCTCTTAAATTGTTACAAAATACATATATTTTTCAAATGACAACCTTATTATCCCTAATGATGGTCACATTGACCGGAAATCCCAATCGGAGGGGACCTCAAACATTTAAAATGCCTCTCAAATTCCTGCAAAAATATAAATGTATTGACATCACCCCGATGATAGCCGTGTTGATAGTAAATTTTAATTGGAGGGGTCAATTCTCAAAAGCCTATAAAAACTTCAAAATTTAATCACCAAAACATAAAATTAAAAAACACATTCACCTCCCGCAAGCATTCGTCATGGGTGGTAAATTTTAAATTAACATTTGCTCACAAAGAGCGAATGTTATGTCAAGTGTATCACTAAGATTCATCCTCAAATAGTCTCTTGCCAGTAGGGACGTGACACGTGCCATCTGATCAGATAATTTTGTAGCAAAATGGTACCATTATATTACGATCATGATTAAAGTTCTTATGTTCTCTAATAACATCAAACCCTTGAGTAATGATTCATAGGGTATATTCGATAGACATAAAGCTCTTTGTCAGCTAAGGTGGATTTAGATCTATACCCTTAGACAAACACCATCTCATTTTTACAAGGTATTCTTGGATGAAGCAACTAATGATCGTCGATAAGATACCTTCTGTTAGGTTGGGTCTACTACCTCCTATGACTAAGTAGACCAGGTCCCATGGTCGAGACGACGATACCATGGGATCTTGATCGGGCTCATCTTTGTTTCCCCCATCACCTATTTTAAATATATGGTGATGAACTTCAAAAAATAAATTCAAACTTAAACTCTAAAACTGTTGCTATTAAATGTTGGGTTCGCAACCTATGTGATCTTTATTACGACTAGCCTTAATCGAAAGTTCTCTCTCATTATTGGGAGGGGTAATTAACTAGAGGGGCTTGCGCCTACAGAAACCCAGAACTCAAATCATAAAGTCCTCACAAAATGAGGGTAAAATCTTTGGGTTGTGTCTTATCTAAAACCTAATATGTCTTATGAAAATTTACTTTGAAACCTAAGCTTATTAACTCTCCCCGTCAACTAAAAGAAAATGACCAGGCGTAGAGCGGCTGGGGTGCGGAATTTTCGGAGCCCACAATTTTTTGTAATTTGAATGAATTGCATGAGTATATTCCAAAATTAGAGGCTATTAACTATGACATTTATTTATGGCTTTGAGCATGAGGCATCTAGAGTTTAACTTTGGTTATAAATTCATTATGTATTTAAATCTAGGAAGTCTTCAATCATTAGTTTAAAAAAAATTAAATGCAAGAAATGTATAGCCCTTTAAAATTTGAAAGGATGGGAGCTATCACTAACCATTTGGAAATTCTAGTATTAATTTGAATTTAATATGTTTGATTAGAACTTACTTTGTGAATTTAGTTGCAATTCTTTATTCTCTCACTCCATCTCTTCCTTACGAATCAACTCCTAACACTCTACTAGATTATTCCGTATATTTTATTTTTGAAGTCATTTTAGATGATGAGATTGTAGTTACTAATAATGATGTACTCCAAGGATATATATATAGTGCATTGATATGATAGTCAAATTTAAATTTGTTTGACCAAATTTTTTTTTAAGTTGGATAGATTGAAGTGGAACGCTCTCTCCATTCTATCACTGGCCGACAACCGTTAGTTATGATTCACACAACTTTTTGCTACTTGACTTACTACTATTTGGGGTTTCTATTGTCGCTACAACTAAGTTTCATTCTATGGGGTTTTTATCAAAAATTCGATGAACAAGAAATTGTATTTTGCTTTTGATTTGATTTTTTTTTTTTTTTTTTGCTATGGATTTTGAATAAAATTAAAATTTGACTAGCTTATCATATGGGATCATATTGTCCAAATTATATATATTAACCTAGGGATAAGAAGTGTAGAAGATATGTAATTTGATATCTTTAATTGAATAAGATTTATCTACTAGTTTTTTATATTGTTTGTGCAAGTTGAATATTCTTTTGATTAAAGTATAAGTGTGACTATTTAATTCATGAGAAAGTTATCTCCCTGTGTTGGCATGAGGGTAGATTTTTATTTTGCCTAGTTTCTTCTACATATGTTGTTATTGATTTGCTTGGGTTTTTGCTTATGTTCAAATTTGATACAATTGGATTATAATTGTGGTGATTAAATTGTAATTTGTTTCTAATTTTACTTGGATCAAAATTTTTTATTATTAAATTATTATGTGGGTTCTAATTCTATCATTATAGCATGCATTTAAAGGGAACTAGTTAGCTTATTTAGTGGTTTGTGATCTACAAATCTTAAGTTATCTTGATTTAGATACATCATATCATTCTAGTGGCATTAGGAAATAATAATTATAAATTATGCATTTGAGAGAATATATATATATATATATATATATATATATATATATATATATATATATATATATATATATATATATATACATCTATTAAAAGTTACTAAGGACTTGTGAAATACAAAATCTAGCCATTTATTAAGAAGATAAACAACTTAGGCCAACATACATACACAACATACGCATGCACAAACACATGTTTGCGCACTCAAGCGCAAAAGTGGCTTATATGAGTTTAAATGAAGTTGGATATATTTCAAATAGATGAGTTTCATATTGAATTTAAGAAATGGATAACCGTTAATTTTGTATTTAAAATGTTAGTGAATAAATAAATAATGGACGTTTTGTAATTCTCCCATTAGTTTCTGGTTACTACTCTAAGTTCCAAATGAACCAATAACGAAGGAATATGGGTGTTATTTTGATCCATGATAAGGAAATATGTGGTGGAAATTAGTTGCAAAGATAAAGAAGAGTAGAAATAAGGTTGCAACGATGATGACTACAAATGAGACAATTAGGCAGAAGGAAGAAAGAGACTTGTGACAATGAAGGTTTGGAAGTTCTGGGCAATGTAATGGTGAAGACTATGGCTAATAGAGAAGCTTAGAGAAGAAAAGTCCAAGGCTCTGATGTTAATGATATGAGTTGGAGAGAATTTGTTGGGTTTCATTCCAACATTAGTGTTGAATATATACAACCCTATTATAACTAATAGGAAAAATATATAAAATCAGTTATTGAATTAATACAAAACTAAATATAATAGGATAGCCATTAGATTGATTAGTTGCCATCTATGACCCCATGAATCAATGATGTTGAATGGCGTGAATAATGACACGAGGAGAATAAACTAGCTAGTGGTCCTAACAACAGCTGAAGCTAAGGTGGAGAGAGTTTTGATGGGAGGAATCCATGGGAAACGACTAGGCAAAAGTGGATGTCTTGGGGCAGGGGTGGAATACTTAGAAGCGGCATTTGACGTAGGCGAAAACTTGGAAATGGCACTAGGCAAGGGTGGAATTCTTGGGTAAGCACTTGCAAGGCGTTTCAACATACACAAAAACAGTTTGGATAAAGGTACTGATAATGGTGAGTGGTTGGAGGTCTCTCCCTTTCTATCTCTGTTGACACATACACATACACATACAAAGACTACCCCTATCCATACACCTAACCAATATGTGTGGTTTACCTTCTACATTTCAAATCTCTATGATGTCAGTGGTCCAGAAACACCTTGCAGCTTGGCTGGTTATTTAAGCTGATGACTCTAGACAATTTTGTTGCTCAGCCTTTTTTGTCCCACTTTATTTTTTAAAATGTTTTAGTATTATTTAATTGAATTTGTGAAATGGAAAGATCATTTATATTTTTACAAATTCATATATTCTTGGTAAAGAATATGCATATGCTACTTTTTCCTCTAGTCTTCTAATGAATGGTAATTTGTTTCTTTTAGATTTTGACATGTCAGTAGCCCAGCAAGACCATGCTTTGGTTATTGAGAGTCTAGCACCAAGATTGGCAGCTCTGAGAATAGAACTTTGCCCAAATCATATGAGCTTAGGGTGCTTTTGGATGATCTATTTTGCACTTCTACATCCTAGACTGAACAAGCATGATGCTGAACTTTTGTCAACACCTCAGGTGAGTTGCCCAATCGTTTTGTTCCGTCAGCAAGGTTTGGTGTTTCTTTGAAAGGGACGTTGTTTGTTCATAGAAGAAAGTACATTTTCCTGTTTCTGTTATGATCCATGCCATTAGCATTAATTTGTTACCAAGCGAACATACTTCATCACCATAAAAACAGAAGGATTTGATTAGCCTTAGAAGAACTAAACATTTGGTGCTTGATTAAACCGCTGATTTTTTTGCCAATAGTCAAAATAGTCTCCGCTCCTATCTTGTCTCAGTTGGTTGTGGATGATGGTTGGTTCCTTCTTTTCAGCTTCCCCGAGGATCTGAAGAAGGAAAATGCTCCCCAAATAGTTGTTGAAAATGCCGTTGTTCTTGAGTAGGTTTTTCTGATGGGGATATTTCTTCAATGATCAAGGGAATTTTTAGTCTGCAACAAAAACCAGGAAAATAGGTGCCAACGCCAAAAGTGGAATATCCAAACATAAAAAAATTGAGCCAATTTAGAGGAAAACAGGAATGCATAATAATGAAGACCAACCCATGCGATTGAAAATGTGACTGAAAATGAGCTTCCATATGATGAAAGATGTGCGTCTGCTAAAGAAAATAGTATTAAAGAGCCTCAAAAGTGGCAAAGTGACAAAATGTAATAATCAAAGAAGGAACAATGGCTCTCAACAAGCACCAAAAAAGTTAGAGAAATCTGAAGTTTTCAATTGAAGTTGGATTTTTAAGGCACATTTTTGTACGTTTTATATTTGCCTTTGTCTTTCCTGCTGAGGGGAAAATCTTTGTTGCCCCTAATTCACTTAGAATGAATCCAAGAATCTGAATTACAAAAGCTAAAATAATGCTCAAATCAAATGCAAGCATGTTGCCATAACTAAAGGTAGCCCCAACCATATGAAGTGCAAAAGATAACATAAGAAATTAATCTTTCAAATTTACAGCAACCATATCATTAGCAGGCTTCTTCAGAAGATGGTTACGGGTGGAGTGATTGTAACAATAATAAGAGGATCAGAGGAAAGGAAATGAACCTTTCCACTACCTGCATCAGGTGGGGATGGGGGTTTCAGGATTAGATACAATTCATCTTGCTAATTTGTGAGTCATGGGTAAGTGAGTCTGATAGGAAACACCTGTAGATCTCAAGTATTTCCTATAAAACTTCGGAAAACAGTGAGAATTCTCCACAAAAATGCACACTAAATCACGAAAACAGTAGATAATTTGTATTATTAAATGAAATAGAAATGGAAAATAGCAAGATACAATTGATCCTCAATTCGAGAGGAGGATCAATCTCTCCCAAATCTCCAGATGCCGCTAGAGCAAAAAAAAAAAACTAAACCTAAGAGATCTCATATTCAGCCCCAATTCAAGATGCCCTAATCCTAGGAAAACAAACTATTTAATGCATACAATTCAAAAGGAAATCTCTAAACAATCCCTACATTCAACTTTCCCACCCAAATTCCTCAAAAATCCTTCCAAAATAGCTCCCTAACCCTTGCGGCTTGTACGGCTTGTACAGGAGAGGCAGGCTCTTCCGCCTCTTTCCGCCAAAGCCAGTCTCGTGTGGACCGGCTAGACTGGTCTGATAAACTAGTCTAACAATACTCTCCTCCCAAAGACCCACCTTATCCGCAAGGTGGAAAGACGACACTCTCCTCCATTTCTTGTTCATCACAAACAGTAAGAACTTGAAGAGTCCGATCCTTACACCTGTGCTCCAGTGTATACCTCTCGTCAAATCTGAAACAGAGCCCCTTCGCCCTTTTCTCTTATAATTCCATTTTTGTAAGCTTCTTAAAGTTGTCCCCAGATCTTACTCCTACAGTCTTCTTCTTCGAAGTCTCATGAAACGTACCCAGTGTCGGCTCCTTGGGTGCTAGAAAGGTGGTGGTCCTCCTGTTTAGACCTCCTGAGCTGCTGCCTCCCATCTCTCTCTTTAGGTGCCTCTGATCCTCCACCAATTGAGCTAGCTCCATAACCTCTCCCAAGTCACGAGTCTTTATTAGTTTAATCGCTGCCTGAATCTCTGGGTGTCAGTCCCTTCATGAAATTTTCCTCTAGCACTATCTCACGAAGGCGGTCCAATCGGCTAGCAAGGTACTCAAATCTCTACCGGTACTCCATCACTGAACCATCCTGTGTCAAGACGAAGAACTGCTCGTAGAAGTCTCTTCCCCTATTAAACAATTGTTGAACTCTTTACAACTTCATATGGGTCGTTGCATGTTCCTCCACTGGTATCAAGACAAAGCCTTCCCTTCCAAACATAGGCTCGCTATCATCAGTCTCTCCTCCTCCGTCAACCCATTGACGGTGAAATATCTTTTCACCTTGTAGATCCACCTGTCTGCATCCTCCCCCACAAAGATAGGCATCTTCACTTTCCTCATTCTTCGATAGCCTCTGTTCCTTATGTTCCCTCCATAATCTCCCCTTCCCCAAGGGGGTGGTTCCCTCCAAGTGTCTCAATCATCCCTTCTACACTCATACCCAAGCCTTTCATTAAATTTTTAGTTTTCTTTCAAATTCAGCACCCATTGGATCATAATAAGTCTCTCCTTTTAATTCCAGACCCCTTCAGTTATAATCACCCCTTTCTCTTTCGAATTTTCGCCCCTCTCCTCTCAAATTCAGCACTCATTTGTTCATGTTTCACCAACTTACGCTTCTCCCCATATCCTCTACCCGGCTCCTCCATAGGAACATGCTCTAAGGAAGGCATTCTCTCTTTTCCTTTCTGAGTCTCCACCTCCTGGTCTGCTCTTTGACTTATTGTATTAGAGTTTTCCGCGCTTCCTGGGTTGCCAGAGGCTTCCCTCTCCTCTGATGACGCCGTTTTAGATTGTCCATCGAGCAACTTCTTCAACATCTCCCCTAGGGTAAAAAAATTTCCATTCATCTTCTCATAGATGGCTGAAATTTGACTTTTAACATCTGAAAGTTGAGTGTGGAGATATGAAATTTCAGTTTTCAATTGTTCGATCTCCCCTTCCAACACATCTACCTTTAATCTTCCCATGAGAACTTGGATTTAGGCTCCAATAGCAAGAGCCGCAAATTTGATGCAAATTCTGGCCTCTAATCAGCAAAAACAACACGATCGGATACGAAAAACAACAAAGTTCAGCGAGGAAGACTTCAAATTCAGCCCAGGAAATTGCTCGGATACCAATTTGATAGGAAACACTTGTAGATCTCAAGTATTTCCTATCAATCTTCGAAAAATGGCGAGAATTCTCCACAAAAATTCACACAAAATCACGAAAACAATAGATAATTTGTATTATTTAATGAAATAGAAACGGAAAATAGCAAGATACAGTTAATCCTCAATTCAAGAGGAGGATCAATCTCTCCCAAATTTCTAGACGCCGCTGGAGCCCAAAAAAACCTAAACCTAAGAGATCTCAAATTCAACCCCAATTCAAGATGCCCTAACCCTAGAAAAATAAACTATTTAATGCATACAATTCAAAAGGAAATATCTAAACAATCCCTACATTCAAATTTCCCTCCCAAATCTCTTAAAAATCCTTCCAAAACAGCTCCCTAACCCTGCAGCTTATGCGGTTCGTGAAAGTTCGTTAGGGATGTTAAGCCCTATGAACTTAGTCTCAAGCTAACCAAGAGGGGGGGTGAATTGGTATTTTAAAAACTCTTTTCACAAAGAAAGAAAATTGCATAAACCAAATCACACCATAGAAATAAAATGCGGAATTTAAAAAGTGCGGAAGCAAGAAAAAGAACACAGAGATTTATAGTGGTTCGGTCGACTCGACCTACGTCCACTCCTTGGAGGCACCCTCCAAGTATTGCACTACAAAACGTGACTCTCCTTTAGCCCCCACGGCTAGGCGGAGAAGCCCTCACAAGAACCTCCTTTTTGCCACCCCGGCAAGGCAGAGAACCTACCTCCTTTTGCTTCTTCCTGAAGCTGGCAGAGAACCACAACCAGAAGCAAACTCTTTACCTCTACCAACCCTTCCACGGACGAGAAACTCCAGACGAAAGACAAGCAGAGCGATCCTTGAAGCAACCCTTGTGAATCCCCTCACAAGCTCCCCCTCACAAGATCCTCTCTCTCTCCCTCTCTCTCTTTCTCTCCTCAAAGTCTTCTCAGGTCAAGGCAGCTGCCAAAGGTCTTCAAAAACGTTGAACAAGAGCTCTTTAAATAGAAGAGCTTCAAAGGAGCTCATTAATTGCAAGTTGCCGACAATATCGTCCAGGCCGATATGGACATCGGCCTGGCCGATCAGTACAAATCACAGAAGATCGGCCTGGGCATCGCCCTGGGAACAGTCCTGGACGATTGAATTTTGGCTTGATCGTCCAGGCCGATCTCACGATCGTCCTAGCCGATCAGTTCAAATCAGAGGAAAATCGTCCTAAGCATCGCCCTGTTTTTGAGCTGGCCGATATTTATCGTCCTGAAGTAACTTAAGGATTTTGAATAGATCGTCCTGGTCGATCCTGCGATCGTCCAGGACGATATGATCGTATCAATCATCCTTAATTACTCTCTTGATTTCCTGATCAATTAAGGCATAATTTGATAATTTCGTCCAGGCCGATCCGTGGATCGTCCTGGCCGATAATTTAAAAATACAGTATACCTTAATTGTCTATGGCGGCTACTTCTTTCTATTTTGAGCTTATCGTCCTGGCCGATACACGTATCGTCCAGGCCGATATGTTAATGTCGGCTGCCTTAATTAAGAATCCTGATTAGTGTCTCTGGTTTTAACTCGATCGTCCAGGACGATCCAATGGATCGGCCTGGCCGATGTGAGCAAAAAAAGATATTCTAAATCTCTCAAGTGTGTGTGTGTAGGGTTACTTAGTATCAGTCTTTTGAACATTACAAACTGACTCAAGAAGAGAAAAAATAGATTACAGACTGACTCAACCCTATACCTACGCAATCCTGAACTGGCTTCCTCTTGATCGTCCGATCTTCGATTCCTGAAAAGTTAGAAGCAACAAGTAGTCTAAGAGAAATAGTGTTTGTCAATCATCAAAACATAAGTCATGAAAAAATAGATTTGCAACAGTTCGTACAGGAGAGGCGGACTCTTCCGCCAAAGCCAGTCCAAATGGACCGGTCTAACAGAGTCCAAGTTATCATTGGAGGGCTGTCAAGAGGTATTACTTAAAGGATCAAAGCTAGCCATTGTGGGTGGAGATTCATTTAGTGAAGCACTGGGATTAGTTGTGTTAATCTTCTGAATTAGAGGCATTTTAGTAGCATGAATCAAATTTGTCTTATTTTTATTTGAGCCAATATAATTGGTAATTTTTTCCAGACTAGGTGGAAGATTTTTTAGTTTGGGTTTAATATCTAAATACAAATTCAATCGGATAACCATGCATCATGTATTTGCAATGTAAATTTGTGATATCTCAACCATAAAAACCTAACGATAATCATCTTTTTCATGACAAATCCAAATTTTTTGATAGATGTCAAGTTCAATAAGCACTTAATAATAGATGACTAAGAAAGTCTCGTAATAGCAGAGCATCAACCTTAAGAGATTTTTTGAAAGTTTGACCAAGAAAACATATAACTTCATGGTTAATCAGATGGACTTTAATACAAGGAAAAGAGATCCAAACAACCACAATCAAGCCTTCATTTTTTCAATAAAACTTAGAGGTCCATTTAATGAGCACGTTAGAAAATCAAAATTATAATAAGATATTATTGCATAAAGCGGTGAATAATCTTCCTCATTCTTAGGATGAATTAGATTATGTTTATGATTAATGAGATTGATGGAGAGAGAACCAACAAGTATTATCTGGTTGAAAAACATTCTTATCAACTCCATATTTGCGTACCCAAAAGAAAATTTATCGACTAGAAAGGGCTCAAAGGGTTTACCAAAGATAGAGATTTTTTTTTTAAGAAAATGCAAAAGAAAGTCTTCTTTTATAAGTCAAGCGGTTTGAATCCTTCGGAGGATAAGGAAGAGCTATTACTAGCAAAAGATTTCAAAAAGAAAATTTGATTTGATCAAGCTAATGGTTGTTTAATATTAAAATTTATGTTGAATAGATTCATGAGATTAATGATCTAGGTGAACGATATTATTGGCGTAGTAGGAATAGGAATCAAGAGATTCATTGGATTCAAAGCACCAACCTTATTTGCTTTATCACTTATCTAGTCTATTCTTTTATGCATCTACAATATTAACATCCAAACCAAATGGAATGAATGGTATAAAGGTAATACAATTGAAATTGATGTAGTTTGTTTGGATTTTTTTTTTTCACCTCATATTGCTCAACAATTACAAATAATTTTAGAATTCTTAAATAATATGATAATACTCATCTTCATAAGCCTTTCTGTTATGCTAGATGCTTTCAAACTATGACACAGAATGACCATCATGCATCTTTAGAGAGTTTGGACTTATAACCGGCGAAGCTATGGATCTTGCGCAGATTTTTTAATCTTTAGTTAATCGGAATGACTTTTTCAAAATTTTAGGAGTTGTAGGTTGTTTAATGAGTTTCTTTTTATTGTAGAATAGGTTCAATCTTATGATTGATGGGAAAATGGTAGCTTCTACATATGTGAACTTTATAAAAACTCGTGGCATCCAATACATGCATTATACTTGAAAAGATGGTATTATATTTGAGTTAGGAAGCATGGCTTATCTTCTGAAGCTTTTTGGGGTGATAACATACCATAATTGAGTTGTAGAATAGGACGATACGTAGCTAAAAACTTTCAATATAGTTTTGCTTAATAGAATGGTAGAACTGGAAAGCAGTCTTGGATTCATCTTCCCCAAGTAGGGCTTCTAGTCTTCCTCTTAGTTGGTCAAAAGTATGAAATGGGTAGAGGTGGGATGCTTTGTTTATAAAAGAAAGCTACAAAATGGATGCATATCTCTCCTACCTTCTTCAATTCCTCTTAGTTGCTTAAAAGTATGGAATGGGTAGAGATGTGGGATGCCTTGTTTATAGAGCAAAGCTATAGAATGGATGCATCTCTCTCCTACCTTCTTCAGCATCTCCTACCCATCTGCTCTCACATGCTAACCTTTAGATTGCAAAGCCTTGTTGGATGCTACCATAAGCTATAGAACTCCCAAGAAAAATTATGTTAATGTTCCATGGATGTTTTTCAACTATTGAAGGACCGTGGGACCCACAAGTTAATCAATATTGGTTGGGATTCTTGAACACAGTGGTATAGGATTTTAACATTTGGATCAATGTTCTTATAGCCCTTAGAATTTAATCTGTGTGCTTCCTCTTCCTATTTTAGCCGCCGGCCTCTCTTAGGGGTTTTTTTTATATAAATAACTTTGATTTAGTTTTATTAAAATTTTTTTGGAGAAGTCTATAAATACTTTTATATTTTTTATAAAATTAAATAATAAAAGTCAAAATATTTTTTTAACTTTCTATAGCAACCATTATTGAGCTTAGAGGAGTAGGTGGATGGGACTTATGTCTCAGCTATGGTGACTGCTGAAAATTCATTGAATTCTAGTATGACGTTGTCTGTGAGCTTCCAGCAGCCTATGGAACTTGGTGAAGAGATGGCCATTTTCCTTCCCCTTAGGCCTTAGCATAGACCTAATGTGGTCAGGGGAGGCCACTATCGTCACCTATCTTCTCCCATCAAGGAGGTAAGGTGTGAGATGGACTAATTGGCTGACTTAGCTAGACGGACAGGGGGGTTTGGTTGGGTCAACTAGCCTTTGATTTGATCATAGTGGTCATGCTTACATAATAGTGCTCGTTTCTAGAAATTCAAACCATTAAACTTCCAGGCATAAAATTGTCTGGACAAGGACTCCTGCATCAGCAAAATTATGATAATTATCTTAGGAAGCTCATTTCATAGCCATTTTTCATTCTATTCTTTTTTTTTCTTTTGAAGGCATTATTATTTTAGGTATTTCATTTCATTCATTAGCTTGATTTGGGATGTTAAACTTTATTTGATGTAATCTTTATATATATATATATGAAGATTACATAAAATGTTGAGTTTTGAACCCAACCTACCTCCATGCATCCTTTGCTCTAATGAAATTGAGTGATGCACTAGCGGAAGACAATTCACTATTGGAGAAAAGCCATGACATGCTTGCCTCTTGAACATTACAAGGAAGATAGAGCTAAGAACTATTTCATTGACTTAACGTGTGCTCATAAGAATTAGTGAACCTAAGAGCAATTATCAACATTTTGAATCAATGGAGAATACATGGTCTTAGATCCAATATAAGAGTTCTTTCATTACACTTGGATTATTGACCGAGTTTATTGTGTCCTCCATAATTTTTTCTTATAAAAGTCATCAAAGTTCATCATAGATATGTTCGTGAAAAAGTAGGTCAATTGGAACCAAAAGAGAGAGGATTTATAATCCCCTAAGGCTGATAATCTCTTAGTTACATAATAGGACAACAAAGAACTTGTGGTATTAGAAACCTTATTTGTATAAATTTCATGTTTGTAGAGTGGGTGATGCCTGAGAGTAGGTTTGCTCAAGAACCTTGGGTGTTATGAGAAGGATGATCTCCATCAATTACTTTGACTTGTCCCAGTACCGATAATTTTCTTTAATAATTTTTTTGAGGTTTACAAGAAATCATTCAATTGATTATTCATGATCATGCTAGTACATGTTGAAGATTAAATTGAATGCGTGTAACTACAAAAAATTTGTTATAGACATATTCGCGGTCATTATAGTTTTTGTCATCCTCTCTTGCATCTCATTTTGTGTTTTAATATATATATTTTTCCTGGCAATTCTGATCTTGCAGATTGTGAAAGCCAGAGCGATATTACAGCATGGCTTACAGAGCCAAGTAAAACAAGGATCGGATGACTTTTGGCGGCATTCGTCATTTAGGGCTGCAGAAGATGGCTTTAATTCACTAGATAATTTTGAGATGGAGAAGCATTCTATACCAGCTACTTCGGAGGCCGAGTTCGTCGATAAATTTGTTGTAAACGAAGAACCATATTTACGGAAGCAGGTTAAGGAAATGGTAGTTGAAAATTTAGATGATGATGATGAGTGGCCCGAAGATGAGAACAATGCAGCTGGGATGGCTGCAGTCCTTGCTTGTGATGAGGAAGACATCTCTTTTAGTGATCTGGAGGAGGAAGATGTCTGCTTTTCAAAGCAAACTTACAGCAGAAATGGCTCCAAACTTTCATCAGATTAAGCATCTGATTTGTTTGTTTGATTGAATTGGTATGTTTGCATTTTATTCCCCATAAAATTAAAAATATGCATTTCCTTCTTCTGTAAAGCAAGCTAGTTATGCTTATTCTCGCATTGTGGGTTCAGTTTTTCTTCAACTATTATGCATTACAATTAAATGTCTCTTATATATATAATTCATGTTCATCATAACGGATCAGCCTTAAAAACAAGAAAAAAAAAATCAAGATACATCCGAACCACCACCGTCTTCATGAATTATTATATTCTTTTATTTCAAAGTCGCAACCGCCGATCTCTTTGCGCAACCACCGGATCAGCCGGCGAGCCACATTCCCGCTCGATGACCCCCCCTTGACATAAAAAATACCAGCAGCCAATTCTCCCATCTTGTCCCACTTAGCCCCCAGCACCAACATTCCGTTCTCCCGTATGACCCTGGTGATCTCCCATAACAAACTTTCTCGGTACTCCAGAACTCGCACCTCCACTCTCATCCACCAAGGCCCCGGCCTTCGTTCTATAGCCGCCATGAGGCACTCGACGAGCTTCCCCTTCTCCATCTCCGTCAGCCTCGACCAACCACCCCTTTTCTTGATGTAGTATTCCTGAACTGCAATGGTTTCTTCCGTGCTAACAGAGGCATGAACCACGTCATAATTCAAGTCCTCCAGCGTGCACACCACATCAAAAACCAGCTTTGGACGGTCCCTACTCCTCACATTCACCTCCACCATGTAATTATTTCTCACCGACACCTCCATCTCCACAGCCGTCACAACAGCTTCTGATGCCAATGGAAAATCAGTCCTGCCGGCCATCCCCTCCCAGTCATTGTCCTCTTGCATTATCTGATGAAGCCGTCGCTCAGCACTGTGCGCACGATCAGGCGACGGCCCCGAAATCTCCAACTGCCATTTCTCAATACCCCTGATACAATGGGCTTCAACCACACGCTTCAATTGCACCTTCAACTCCGTCAATCCGGTCGTCGGGGCAGGCAAAATCGGGCCGTAGAAAATGAAACCAACGCGGCCATTGTGCGCCCATGCTACGGCGGAGTTAACCTCAAAGGAGAAAGCGAGGAGCGTAGCCAACACCTCGGAGAGAAGGCCGGGGTGGTCGGTTACCGTCATTTCGAGCACGGCGTGTTCGGAGGAAAGGTGACCTGCACCGAGCAGGTTGTTCAGGCATGTCCTCACCTCATCCGGCGGTCGGCCGCTTCCTCCTCCGCGCCTTTCGGCGAACATCAATGACTGTTCTATGTAGCGGATGTGCGCCGGCTCTGTCATTTTGTTGCCGAGTTCATCCGTCACGTGGAATACTGTGATCGATCGATGTTAATTAATTAATTATGAAGATCATAATTAATATTCTAATTGAATATCATTTTATATCCATCATGCATGCATATGATCCATGCATGAAGGTATGTATAGTATAATGTATTGAATAGTGTACCATTCATGATCCATTCCCCATCGGCTGAGACGGTGGATTTGGAGATGATGAGGTCGAGATCGGCGAGGGCCTGAACTATGTCAAGCAGTATTCCATGCCTGTTCGCACCGTTCACCTGCATGCAAAGTAATTGGCCATGCAAGCGTAAATATGTAATGCCAATATACAGTAATGACAATTATATCAGCTTTCAGTACCTTAACTACTGTATGATCTGGATAAGTATCATTATCAACAGACACCCTGCAGCAATACCCAAAATTAAGTCTAATAATTAATCAACTATATAATCACTGTTTAACTCAATCAAAAAACAATTTTTATTTTTTTTTCTTTCAAAAAAAAAAAAATTACGTTGGTGGAGAGACGGTGTATTCTTCAAGAGAGTAGAAGTTAGGATCAAAATAACCCATCTCCTTCCTGCAGATATCTTTAAGCAGAAAGCTCAGCCTTAATTTGTTTGGGCTTAATTACTCTGTTTTCGGTTCGAATCGGTGAAAAAGTTAATATTTTGTTGTTTGTTAATAAGATTTTTTTCCTATACCGCTGTATTTCTGCCGATCTGAAAGAAAAAAAAATTCTATTTATCCGTTCTAACACCTCCGTTTAAAAAAAAGTGTCAAGGAACCAAAAGAGGTCTTAGTAGAAGAATTTGATCGTTCAGAGTGGAGAACTGAATCTAAACAACTGACACTTTGGCTTGCTGTGCTCTACTTTATAACCCTATCGGCATTGCTTGCAATATATTTGGAAATATATATTCAGTAATTAATTAAGATTGCCAAAAATATTGCAACAAGATTTTCAATCATGATTGTCGAATCTAGCAGTTTCCAAATTAAACATTTATCCATATAAATATATATAGTGAAATTTTGTAAATACTGGCAGGTTGAGCGTCATTGCCAATCACATTACAGTTTTTATCATCCTCTCATACAGTTCATTTTATTTATTTTTTAATATGCACATCGATCAATATTTTTCCTTTTTTTATGTATGCGAATTTATTTTCTTTATATATGCTCCTGATTTGTGAGGCATTGGTGCCAAAATAGTATAATTTCTACTCTTATTTGATTATTAAGTGCGATGAATGAATCGAAGAATAATGTATTAACTTTATTGCTGAATTTGACCGAGTAACACTCAAATATTGTACATAGTAGTAATTTAATTTTTAGGTTAATATTTGTTGTAGGAAAATTTTTTAAATTATGATCACATGAGGTCATTTAAAAATTAAAATAATGGATTTAATAAATTTTTCTTTAATATATAGCATTTCTTTACCATATATTATTTATTTCCTGCTCCACATTATTGTGAATGTTGTTGAAAATATGGATCCAGATCTTGTGATTTTGAGGATAATAAATATTATTAGATTCTCTATTATGCTATATCTTGTTAACATTATTATTGCATATATATATATTTTGTGCATTAACATTTCAGGTCAATCATACACTATGCAAATAAATCAGCTCAAAACTGGGTAGAATAGGGTTAAGTGTCTTGAAAAGTATTTTTATTTATTTATTTATAGATTTCTTGAGACAAGTGATGTATTTGGTGGATGTTAAATTTGGTGATGGTGCACACACACTCAAGGGAGTGAGATAGTAAGAAAACTACAAGTGCAATTTTCTGAACTAATCGTACCGTGCGCTCCATATCATACTACATGCTCATCTATTTGAAAAATCATTAAAACGGCTAATTATGATAATTAAAGTTATGATTTGAACTACTCTTGCTATACAATCTCGATCGTACAAAACAATCAATTGAAATTAATATCTAAACTGCCAATCATAATATAGACAATTTTTTAAAATAAAAAATTTGTTGTAATCGTACCATATGATAGGTATCGTACTGTTAATATAATTAAATCTTGCCTAAATTAATTATGTAATTAGGGGAAAGATTTTGGATTAATTGATCCAATCAGATCGTATAGGATGATTTGAGCAAATCATATTGTACAACCCGATGTTTGCATGGGACGATATTTATTTGCCACCAATCATACGTAACAATAATCCAAGTTGTTTAAACTAATCACATTGGACCGTGTTTCATATTTTACTGGACGAGCAGCTTAATTATCTTAAATGATCGTACAACTCCTTACAATTTGTACAATATTAACAAGGCTATCTAAATTAATCGTAATGTATAATTTTAGATCGTGTTGTACGATCAATGTCAATAGAATTAAATTTTAAGGATTTTCGTGAAGCATTGTACGATCAAGTGTGCTGATTCTAATTTTCCTTTTCTGCACTTTACTTTTGAACGATTTATTTTTTAAAAAATTTTCTTGTTGAAAATCTGTGGTTGATATAATGTTGTGTTGATGCATAAATTTTGACATGTACATACTATTTTTAATTAATTACATCTTAAACACACTCATTTTTTAAATAATATAAAATATTTAAACTGAAATTTCTGTCTCCCCCGTCTTCTTTCTCTCCCATCCCCTTTCTCCCCGTCATCTCTTTCGCTCTCTCAGCATTTCTCTCTCCCTCTCTCTCTAAGCTAAATATACCAATTTATTGCGGCAAATTATTTTGTGCGGACGCCGAGCATCCAGAGATCAATCAGATTACGTCACGTCACTCTCGTTCGGTCTCGAATATCACTTATATGACATATTCTGATATATCTCCGAATAATGAACTCTCACATGCGCCAAATTATTTAACAAATTTATTTATATTTAAATTTTAATTATTTCATTATCCTTCTCAAAATTTGCCCATCGAACTGCTCCTTAAAATAACCCCCTCTTATCTCCGCCACCGCCTCATCTAGGATTTGGTTCCCGTAGCTTCTTTAAAGCCTAACCTACCAAAGACGCTCTCCATCAACCCCCTCCGATGACCGCCGGTCTCACACAGACGCTCCTTTCCTTCTCCCCTCGTCGAAGGAGATGGATCCTCCTCCTAGCGGCCGCCGGCCTATCTAGCTACGGAGCCTACAGGGTTTACCACCTCCCCTCTGTCTCCTGCAAGCGCCGGAATCTCGCCAAATTCGTCAGAGCTCTCGTCTCTATCGCCGAGGCCATCTCCTCCGCTGCCGACGCCGTCAGCGTCGTATCCTGCGATCTCAACCGCTTCTTACAATCTGACTCCGACGATATACCCACGAGTCTTAAGCAAGTCGCCAAAATCGCGAGATCCGACGAGTTGTCGAGTTCGATTTCAAGAGTGTCTGAGGCACTGACGGTCGGGATCATCCGAGGTATGGGCTCCGCTTCTGATTCGCAAGGATTCTCTGACAGGCTTCTTGATAAGCTGTTCTCTAGTAATGGCTCTGGTTTCGCATCAGTTATGGTTGGGAGCTTTGCCAGGAACTTGGTCATGGCCTTCTATTCCGGTGGAGATGGGATGGATTCTAGCTATGCGCCAAGATGGGTTAATATAATGTGTGATGAAAAGTGCAGGGAGTTGATTGCGGAAAGCATCCAGCACTTTGTGGGAACTGCTGTGGCTGTGTACCTTGAGAAGACTATGGAGGTTAACACTTATGACGAATTCTTTTCTGGCCTCACCAACCCAAGGCACGAGGCTCAGGTCAAGGATGTTTTGGTTTCTGTCTGCAATGGTGCAGTGGAAACACTGGTTAAGACTTCTCATGAGGTGCTGACTAGCACGAATTCAATTTCATCCATTGACATAGGGAAAGATGTCTGTCAAGTACGTTCGCCTCAAAATCTGAAGGGGTTTTCTGATGTCATGAGCAAGGAAGGGAGCGGATGGGTTGAACGGGTTTCATCAGTCTTAGCAATTCCAAGCAACAAAAAGTTCGTTCTTGATGTGACTGGTAGATTGACGTTTGAGTCTGTAAGATCGTTCCTTGAATTCCTGTTGTGGAAGCTTGAAGATGGTGTGAAGAGGGGTGTTAATGTTGTCCATGAGGAAGTTATTGTGAGAAGTCTGGATGTGGTGAGGTTCTTGAGTGCCAAGGTTATGCTTTCATTTAGTTTATGTTTTGCACTTTGCATGCGTTTTGCTGCTGGACCGAGGGTTTTGATGGCTGCTTAAGTTGTAAGTGATTATCACATTCTGAAGTGATAAGTTTCATACATGTAAGGCTGCTTAACGTAGTTTTTCCTTTAAAATAATGCTCCTCGCAAGTGTTCATTAGTTGATTTCTGAACCTATTGTTGTCCTTTTCCTGTTACAATGTTTCTTGAATTCGTAATATGTGCATGCCATTTTTATAGAAGTTCCTCAAGAGGGAAGTTTTTTTCACCTTCGTTCTGTTTAGATTGACTGCAGATATATATTACAACATTTTTTGTATTTTTAGTCTCTACATTACTGCATATGCCGGCTCAGGCTTTCATATGACAATGATACTTCGAGGGCAGCTTTATTTCTGGACAACAAATATCACTCAGGAAAGAAATTTAAATGTAGCAAAACTGAAAGTAATGTGGTGATGATATAGTGGTGTAAGAGGGGTGAAGGAATGCAAAAGATAAGGTTTTTAATAAGGCTGTGAGATGACATTTGTGTAAATTCGGAAAGCTTTATGAGGCAATTCAATTTGAAAGCTTTGAAAGTGTTATTAAAGCTTTATGAGGCAATTCAATTTGAAAGCTTTGAAAGTGTTATTAAGGAAGATAAATAGCATGATGATATTTGTAGTTTCTTAGAAGATTCAAATAAATTAGAAAAAGCACCTAAAGAAGATTTCCTGTGGTGCATCAGTTATTTTTAATAACCATAGTTTATTTTACACTTCTTTAGTTGCTGCTATAGAATGTTTGCCCACTACCTCTATTGCTTCTTTAGGTAAATATAGGACTGGCTAACTTTTTGCATGTATAGCCATTTTCTGCATGGGGACTACCCGCCTCATGATAGTAAACCTTTTATCTTCCTTCGGTTTGGGAGAAGAAGACAGTTTTTCAATATCAAAATATAGAAGAAGCTTTCTGGTTCTCTGTTTGCATTTTGTTCTAACTTGCTTCTCCCATTGCATACCACATTAGAGCTGGTATTAGAGCCTGCGGCTTGGAGAGATGGCAGAGAGTAGCAAGCGTGTGACGAGTGACGAGGATCACAGCCTGGAGGCCCTCTGGGTAGCACATGCTGACGTTGTGTAGCGGCTAGATGAGATGGCCGCAAATTTCGATCGCCCGGCGATGGAGCCACGATGAGGGTATGGAGCGGGAGCTCCAACTGGAGAAAACGTCCCTAGATGGATGAGGACGCCACCAAATAGGCACGAGGTTCGTGGCTTTCATGATCGAATGCGAGCACCCATCTTCCATGAGTTATCAGACTCTGAAGACGACTGTGGGAACTACATGTCACGACCCAACCCGACCGGGACGGATCCCGCTCGCATCGGGCCGCGACAGAACCATTGAAACCCAGGATCTGGCTTTGGAATTTGCTTCAGAACTTTCTTCCAAATATTACACAGACAGAAAAAAAACACAGAGCTATTATAAACTTCCAAATGCAGAATGATTCATCTATCTTTTCTTTCCTCAAAATAATCATATACAGATACAGTGCATGGCTTCAGACAGAAATAACAGAACAGAACAAAAAAGTCATGACTGTACAAAAATAAAAAGTATCAAGTACCTAATCACAGATCAGACTTAGAACGTCTAGTCTAAGATCTCCTTCCCTTTCCCAGAACCTGAAAACCACGCAGAAAGCAAGGATGAGCTAACAGCTCAGCAAGACATCAATCACCAATCAGAATCTTCAGAAATCTCACACAAAACATATCAGAATAATAGTCACCAAAAATTCAGAAACTCGTACAGAATTCGTATATGAAACATAAATTACTTGGTCAATCCAGAATCAGATTACAGATACAGAAGAACTGAATTCAGAAAACAGAACATATCACAGAATGGCCAGAAATCAGATAAATCATATTTCACCTCAGAGTTCAGATTAGTTATTTAACACTTTCAAATCATAAAGCAGATAAAATCGTACGGAAATCAGAAATAATTCACAGAACAGATTCAGATATCAGATTTCAGATGTCCCTGACACACATAGAATCTCAACGGATTTTGGCCCCTTATGTCTCCCGTTGTGCTTATAGCACCAGAACAGAACAGATATCAGAGGTTCCGGAACATTTTCAGATTTCAGAGCTCATTTTAGATTTCAGAATTCCCTGACCCAGACAACGGAATCACATAGGATTCCGGCCCCTTATAACTCCCTTCTGATAGCACAAACACATCAAACATTCAAATCATCTCATTTCAGAAAATTCAAAAATCGTACTAAAATTCAGCGGCATAACGGCAATGTACGGAATTTACACAGAATTCACAGATTCAGAAAATTACCAAATTACCACAGAACATGTACGACAACATTATAAGACTTTCATTGTACTGACACAATATTTTTCAACATTCTGATAATTTGCAGTTTAATTAAAACACCGCAGAATCCAAAATATCCGGTAAAAATCTTCCAGAAAATACTCAAAACGTGCACAATTATCATCTCAGAAACATACCAAAAGTTACGCGGTAAAACCTGAAACAGTAGAAAATAACACACAAATTTCGCTAACGGAAATAAAATTCGGAACAGATAAGACGTCAAAATTCACGTTTCTGAAAATTGAGAAAGGCGGAATGTGTCTTACCTCGAGTCGGTCAACTTTTCCAACTACAGCAACGGACGAAAACGGACCAGAGTCGCCCAAAAATCCTCTTTTCCTTCGTTTTTCTCTCTCCTGAATATCCTTTCTCTTTCCAAAAAATCTCATTCCTATATATATCCAGACTGATCGTCCCGGACGATCGCAACTTCGTCCCGGACGATTTGGGCTCTGGACGAATTTCGTCCAGACGAAATTAAATAGCGTCCCTGACGACTTGCTCTCGGGAAAATTTTCATCCAGACGATTCAATTTTCGTCCAGAAGAACCATGCAGCCAGAAATGTTTTCCTGCATAATCTGTACCGATCGTCCCGGACGATCCAACTTTGTCCGGACGAACCTGGGAGGAAAATGGTCTTTACACTACATTCCAGAGCCTTTTCACGAATCTGAAGGAGACATTGCTAGGGGTGTCAATTTCGGGTCACGGGTCGGGTTCGAGTCGAACCCGAAACTAACCCGTCACTATTCGGGTCAACCCGAACCCGACCCGTTTTTGAAAACGGATCAATTTTCCTGACCCGAACCCGACCCGCTTCAGTTCCAGGTCATCCCGACACGACCCGAGTGGCCCGTTTCCAACAAAAAAATTGCTAGTTTTCGGGTCAAAAACGAGTCTATCTCCTCTTTTTCGGGTAAAAAATGGGTCAATCTCGGGTTGCCGGGTCAAAATCGGGTCCATTTCGGGTCAAAGGGTTAACCCGAACCCAAACCGATTTTTGAAACGGGTCGAAATGTTGAACCCGAACCCGACCCGTTTCGGGTTCGGGTGGGTTGACCCTAACCCGAAATTTTTGGGTTGGATTCAAGTCGGGTTTTCGGGTCGTGTCAAATATTGACGCCCCTAGACATTGCTGCACCGCAATATCAGCGACCATTGAGTCATGACCGACACTACGGCGAGTTTCGAGTGAAGCTCAATATACCCTTCTTTGAAGGACGATTACACATTGAGGACTATCTAGATTGGGAGAGAGTTGTGGAGAATTTCTTTGAGTATATGGAGATTGAACACGGAAAGCAAGTCAAATATGTTGCATGTCGACTAAAAGGCGGCTCAAGTGCGTGGTGGTCGCATCTAATTCAATCATGAAGAAGGGAAGGTCAGGGCGATGTGCGCAGCTGGGCACACATAAAACAATTATTGCGAGCACATTTCCTTCATACGGACTATGAGCAATTGCTTTACTTGAAATATCAACAGTGCTCACAAGGTGGTCGCTCTGTGAGCAAGTACACCGCGGAGTTCTACATGTTAGGTGCTAGGAATGACCTTAACAAATCGACCAGCCAGTTGGTAGCTAGATATGTTGTTGGTCTGAAGGACACCATTCGAGACAAGTTGAAGCTCAATTCGATTTGGTCATTATCGGAGGCGGTTAACTTCGCGCTTAAGGCGGAGATGCAGTTGGACATACACTCCCGCAGTCATCCTACCAAAAGTCCATTCCACGAACAAAGCACTGATGCCACTAGACCAATCATTCCAACTGCTAAAGAAAATATAGTGCAACCTGAGAATAGTCCCTCAAGGAGTCTCGTCAGGCCAAGTGCAGAGCCGAGATTTCAGCCCAAAACCATGACACCAACTAAGGAAAGTCCTTATGCCCGACGACAAATTATTAAGTGTTTTTGATATTTTCAAGTGGGGCATAAATCTATTGTGTGGCCCACTCGTGTTGACCTCAACAAAAAAAAAGGGGGGCGGGATAAAATCGAAATAAAGAAATTACTAAAAATGATTACCTGTTGCGATCCAAGCTAGGCCGATACCATGTCGAAAATCGAAATCCCTCTCGAATCGCTACTCTCGCCGCGTATACAGTTCCTGTGGAAACTCACCGCACAGATCAAGAACAAGAAGACAGAATAAATGGAAAAGTGAAAGCCCTTGTTTATTATGCTGTAGGTGCATGCCTTATATAGAGTTTGTACAATAGCTAATTTATATTTACAACCAATGAGATAATGCCAAGTCAGCAACTGTCTTAATTTAAATATATTATGTGCTTATACGCCCTGGCAAACTAATGGGTCGGGAATGACCGTTAGTTTGGAGCGAAGTAGACTGAATCTTGGAGTCGACAGTGCCTTGGTAAAAATGTCTGCTACTTGGTCGGTAGTGCTGATAGGAAGAAGGCGGATTTGCTTGTTGTGAATGTGATCTCGTATAAACTTTTGGTCTATTTCGATATGTTTGGTGCGAGCGTGAAACACCGGGTTGTTGGCTAAGGCGATGGCAGAGGTGTTATCACAGTGCATATCCGTTGGGTCGAGTTGAGGAATGTCGAACTCTGATAGGAGTCTTCGAAGCCAAAGAACGTCTGCAGTAAGGGCTGCGAGCGCACGGTATTCGGATTCCGTGGATGATCGGGCGACGGTGTGTTGCTTCTTGACTGTCCAAGTGATAAGGGTATTACCGAGAAAGAGCAATATCCTGATGTGGACCGTCGAGATGTGGGATCGCCAGCCCAATCTGCATAGGAAAAAGATTGCAACCGGAGATCAGATTTAGAAATCGGTATACCGTAATTTAGTGTACCTTTAATGTAACGGAGTAGGCGTTTGAGGAGGTATATATGTTGAGGAAGTGGGTTGTGCAAATGCTGAGATAATTGGTTGACGCTGTAGGCGATGTCAGGACGCGTAATTGTTAAATACTGAAGCGATTCTGTAAGTTTCCGATAGGTGTTGAAATCCGATAGAACAGGATCTGTAGGAAAGGTTTGCAGAAATTTGGTGCATGTGGGATTGGCTAAGGATTTGCAATGTGTTAGCTGTGCTTGTTGAAGGAGATTAGAGGCATATACTGCTTGAGATAGGAAATAGTTGTTAGCATAATGAGAAATTTTAATACCCAAAAATTCATTTACCGGACCTTGCGAACTTCTGATTGAGCTTGCCGAGAACTGAATCAACCATATGTTGATTGTTACCAATGATCAGTATGTCGTCGACATATACCAGTAGATATATGCGAATGTGATATTGTTTGAGTATGAGAAGTGACGGATCTGCATTACTATGAGTGAAACCAATTGAAACAAGATATGACGTAAAAGTATTATACCATTGGCATGGGGCTTGTTTCAAGCCGTAGATAGATTTATGGAGATGACATACGTAATCCGGGTGAGTCGTGTCCTCAAAACCTTTGGGTTGTGACATGTAAACAGTCTCCGATAATTGTCCGTGAAGAAAAGCGTTGGCTACGTCTAATTGTTGAATCTGCCAGGAGTTATGTAATGCTAAAGTTAATAAAATTCGAATAGTTGGGAGTTTAGCTACCGGGCTAAATGTTTCCATGTAGTTGACGCCGTATTCTTGATGATTTCCTTGTGCGACTAATCGAGCTTTGTGTTTGGTAATGGCACCATTTGCATTTAATTTGAGTCTATAAGTCCTTTTGCAGCCTAGTTTGGGAGCATCCTTCGGAGGTGGAACAAGATCCCAAGTACCTTATTGTTGTAATGCAAGAAACTCTAATGCCATTGCTTGACGCCAGGCCGGGATCTTGTTGGCTGTAGTGAACGTTGTGGGAACATTGTGAGGATCCGATGATTGGGTAGTGTGACATAAATTCAGGCGGGTTATCGGCTTGGTTATTCCAGACTGTGATCTTGTTCTCATAGAGTGGGTCGGTATGGGGGGTGCAGGTACAGGTTGAAGATCTTGCTGAGCCGTTGGTGGAGGAGGTCGGAAGTTTTCTAGTGTGGTGATTGGATTGCAAGACATTCTAGGAACTTGATGGTTATGAGATGCCATAGAAATGGGAATAGACGAATTGACTGTTGTTGGTGTGAGAAAGAATAGAGAGGACTCCTCTGTGTGCTGGGAATTGGATTGTGAATCTTTGGCAAAGGGAAAGCTATGTTCATCAAACGTAGTATGCTGAGAGATGAAAACTCTATTGGTAGATAGATCGAGGCATTTGTAGCATTTATGGGTGTCGGAGTAGCCAAGAAATACGCAAGATGGAGCTTTAGGTTGGAACTTGTGGTGAGTATGAGGTGGAGTAAGAGGAAAACAAGCACAACCGAATGTGCGAAGATGAGCATAGTTAGGTAGAACATTATATAACAGTTCAAAAGGGGATTTGTTATTTGTCACCGATGATGGCATGCGATTAATTAGGTAAACAGACGTCAGCACTGCATCTGGCCAGTGCCTGTACGGGATGGAGGCGGTGTTCAGCAACGTTCTTGTTGTCTTAATAATATGCCTGTGTTTACGTTCAGCTACTCCATTCTATTCGGGAGTATAGGGGCATGAAAGTTGATGTTTAATGCCGTGCAAGACCAGAAAGTCTTTGAGAGATTTGTTAACGAATTCTGTGCCTCCATCAGTTTGTAGAACTTTAATGCAATGCGACGTATATTTTTCAATCTGGGTTTTAAAATTAAAGAAAATATTAGGAACCTCAGACTTGTTATGCATAGGAAAAATCCATGTAAAGCGTGAAAAATTGTCAACAAAAAACGTAATAACGGAATCCTTGAACTGAAGGAATAGGGGTCGGTCCCCAAACGTCTGAATGAATAACAGAAAGTAAAGCTTTAGAATGACTAACAGAATTTTCAAAAAACAATTTATGACTTTTTGACTGTTTGCATGAAACACAAATTGACAAATCTAGAGGAATTTTAAGTTGAGGACAATTCTTGGAGATAATTCGAATCGTTCTCGGGTGAGGGTGCCCAAGTCTTGAATGCCATGGGGAAGTAGTTGAAGCCGTGAGATCCTTGGACCGATCCAGTGAACAGTTATTCTGTATTGGGTAGAGACCGTTGGTACAAGGACCTTGAAGCAGGATTTTCTTCGTCTTGAGATCCTTAAAGATGAAACCGGAAGGGTTAAAAGAAATAGAAATATCGTTATCTTTAGTTAACTTGGAAATAGACAAGAGATTGTAATGTAAATCGGGAGTGTGTAAAAGTTGAGATAGAAGGAGCTTACGGGTTGGGGTCGGCAATATGCCGGCACCTGAATGAGCAATGCTTACAGATCTACCATCTTCGACGGTGACGCTATCGCTACCTTGGTAGGAGTTGGAGATTGACATGTTGTCAAGGGAGTTGGTGAGATGCGAGGTAGCTCCCGAATCAAGAAACCAACAATTATTGGTATTGTCTGATATGGCGAGAAGTGCAGCAGCTGAATTGTTGGAGGAGGCGGGCACATACTGTAAGTTAGAACGATGCCAGCAGGACGAAGCCGAGTGTCCTTTCTTGAAACAGATTTGGCAGAGTACAGGTTGAGTAGACGATGAACGATTTGTGGTAGGTGTTGTCGTGAAACCTCTTCCCTTATTGCGACAAAAACGCCCGCGATTAGCATATAAGGCCACCGTCGGATCCTGGGAGGAGGAGCCTCTTGCTGCATCGGTAGTAATGTTGATTTCTTCGCTTAACAGTAAGGGATATAGTTGATCAAGACTGATCGGTGTGAGCATTGTTCTAATAGCTGTTTTGAAAGATTGATACGAGATCGGTAGGCCATTCAAGATGTACAATATAATGTCCTCGGTATCTACACTGGATCCCGTGGCAGCTAATTGATCGACGAGGCTTTTGATTTCGGAGAGATACTGAGTCATGGTAAGATTTTTGAGGGAAATGTTGTGTAAAGTGTTCTTGAGTTGAATAACCTTAAATCTATTGGAGGATTGAAATCTAGTTTCAAGAACATGCCAAATAGCCGCGGTGGAGTCAAGGTTTACCACATACGGTAAGATGGAAGTGGAAATGCTGGAACACAGAGAGGCAGCAAGTATTTGGTCCAAGAGATTCCATTGAGCGAAAGAGGGGTTAGGGCTGGAAGAACCATCTGTAGGAGATAGAATGGAGACGGGAGGAGCTAAAGATGATTCAAGAAATTTTTGAAAACCTTGAGCTCTGAAGATCTTTAAGATTTGGGATCGCCATATGGTGTAGTTCTCCGATGAGAGCTGGACCGGAGCGATGTTTTTGAGATTTGAAACGATGAACTTGAGAGATGACGAGATTTGCGGTTCTTCTTGGTTCGCCATACTCAACTGTTCGCTAGATTGAGAGGATGCGGAGTTCGCGCCATGGACGTCGTGGTCTTCTGATACCATGTGGAAACTCACCGCACAGATCAAGAACAAGAAGACAAAATAAATGGAAAAGTGAAAGCCCTTGTTTATTATGCTGTAGGTGCATGCCTTATACAGGAGAAATTATTGCGTGTGGAATCCGATCACAACGATGTGTTCGGTTGCTTACGTGGAAAGGGTTAAACAGTCAATTGACTTGCGTAAACCTCGTAAACCCGACCCGTCTTCCAGCCCGACCCGGGAGATTTAGGTTGGCGCTTCTTTTTTCAGAATTTAAGGCGCGCGCGAATCACCGCAATATATAAAGCTTAGAGCCAAAATTTTCGCAGAGAAGCCAAAAATTTCGCAGAGAAAATGCCGATGAAGATGGAGATTGATCTGGAGGAGGATGTTGGTTTTTATGAGCAGACAATATTTTCGCAGGTCTCCTCGGAGGAAGCCGATAACCTTGAGAATGCCGACGTCCCGGAAACAAACGCACATGAAGCAGAACACGTAGAACCAGTGGGTTTGGACGAAAAGTTCAGCATCTCGGTAAAGTTCGCCTCCTTCAAGTTTTCGTTGTGCATTTATTGTGTTTAGCAAACATGCGGTTTTTTGTCAACAATGTGCATAATGTAAAATTGTAATTGATTTAAAAAGAATACTCGATGTTCTCTTCTTCTAAAGCATTATTGATCTAGGCTACAATAAGGATTTTGTAGTTCGATTTTCTTATTTCAAGGTTTGTTGCGTATTATTTGCGTATGTATTGCGTATATATTTGCGTATATATTGCGTGTATATTGCGTATACATTGCGTATGTGTTGCTTAATTGCTGCTTATCATTTGTGTATATGTTGCGTATTGGTTGCGTATTTTATCATTCACTTATTGCGTATTTCTCAGGATGTTTATGTTAATGAGAAAGAAGCATACGAGGCTTATCGTTCTTATGGATATAATCTTGGTTTTAGTGTTCGTAAGGATCATCACAGTTACTGGCCAAATTCCAGAAATTTAAAATCCAAGGACTTTGTTTGTTCAAAAGCTGGTTTCAAGAAGTTGCCTGATCTTAATATCCAAAGGAAATATCGAAGATCAGATACTCGAACTGGTTGTCCAGCTATGATTAGGTTTATAGTGGATGAAGCTGGATATTGGAATGTGAAAAATTTTATTGAAAATCACAATCATGATTTGCCTAGGCCAGAAGACTGGCATCTTCTTAGATCATGCAGGAATATGTGTGATGAAAAAGCTTCTGTTCTTAAAGCAATGACAGATGCTGGGATAAGAACAATTGATGCATTTTCCTTCCTTGCTGATGAAGTTGGAGGTGTTGAAAATATTGGATTCACAAGGAGGGATGCGTACAACTTTATTCAAAAAATAAAAAGAGCTAAGATTGAACTTGGGGACACTAATACTTTGATTGAGTTATTTAAAGAACGACAACTTAATGATAACATGTTCTCTTGGGATGTCCAGAATGATGAATTTGAGAGATTGTTAAATTTTTTTTGGGTTGATGCGATTGGTAAGATAGATTATGACTGCTTTGGTGATGTGGTAATTTTTGATACAAGTTATAGGCTTAATAAGTATAATTTGGTATGTGCACCATTTGTTGGGGTTAACAATCATTGGCAAAACATTTTGCTTGGGGTGGCCTTCTTGTCCGAAGAGACAATTGAATCATTTACGTGGGTGTTTACAACTTTTGTTCGAATGATGGGTGATAAACAGCCAATAACAATATATACAGATCAAGACCAGGCAATGGCTAGGGCCATAGAAGTTGCACTACCTCACAGTCGTCATAGACTGTGCCAATGGCATATCCGAAAAAAGGCTCCATCAAAAGTATCGTGCTACAATACCAACAACAAAGTCAAAGGCCTCTTCAATAAGTGTTTGAGCAGATGTGACTCTGAGGAGGAGTTTGAGAATGCATGGGCTGAATTGATCATACAAGGGAACCTCCAAGATCATGTTTGGTTGCAGGATCTTTATAGGATAAGGAATAAGTGGTCAACTGCCTTCAATAAGGATTATTTTAGCATGGACATTCTATCCACACAATGTAGCGAGTCTACTAATAATGTGTGTCATGGCATTTCTAAGCCCACAAGTTCTTTAACTGATTGCTTTTTGGGTTTAGAGAAGTTGATGAGGAATTGGCGCCGGAATGAACATGATGAGGATTATAGATGCAGTCACTCCGAAATAGAACCTGTAATAAAAAATTGCTCAATATTAAAGCAAGCTGCTCAATTTTATTCAAAGAAACTATATTCATTTTTTGAACAAGAATTTCTACAAGGTGTAGGTGTAATGAGTGTAGAGCTTGAGTCTAGTGATTCTTCTAAATTTTTTGTCTATTACACCGAGACCAAGGATCACTCTAAACTATGGGTTGTTGATTTTGATGCACAAATGGTAACATTCAATGCTCCTGCAGAAAGTTTGAAATGATGGGTTTATTGTGTTCTCACTGCATAATAGTTTTGAGGCAAATGGCTATTGGGAAAATCCCCGAGAAGTACCTACTGTTGCGATGGTCAGCACGAGCTCGACAAGATATATATGCTGGTCTAAATTTGAAAGAAAATTCTCAGAATAGCTCTGAAGCTAGTAGTGGATTCATATTCAGAAATTATATAAGCAGGTTTGCATATGAAATGAGCATACGAGCGCAGCTGAATGAGGGTGGTGAAGAATTCCTAATGGCTGCGATGAAAGATACATCTGTAAAACTCGATTTGGTTGTTTTTGGGAAAAGAAAGACATACAAAACTACACAGGGTGGCAGTGTACAACTGAAAGACCCTCTAAAGCGTAGGCCTAAAGGCATATCCAATGCTAGGCTGAAAAGCCACTGGGAAAAAAAGACAAAGAGTATGATATTTTATTTTCTGAATAATTTTATTTATTGCCTATTTTGACATATTGTTATTAATTTTTTTAACAGGAAAAGCACCAATGAAGAAATACACAACAAAATTTGAGACTCCTTCAAGCATGCCCGAATGCTTAAGTGAGGATTTCATAAATTCTGTACACTCCAAACAACCATCAGATCAGCAGTGTAATTTCACAAGCATACCCGAATGCTTCACTGAGGACTTCATAAATGCTGTACATTCCAGTCAGGCATCTCCAGCTAAGCAGTACAATTTCTCAAGAATGCCCGAATGCTTTACGGAGGATTTCATATCACAAGCATGCCCGTCTAGTCAGGCATCAGTACAGCAGTTCACCAGCATGCCTGAGTGCATGACAGACGATTTCATAGCCGGGGAACCGTCCAGTCAACCATCAGTAAAGCGAGCAAAGCATTCTAATTTCACAAGCATACCCAAATGCTTCACTGAGGAACACATAACAGGTGTACGTTCCAAAAAGCCATCAGCAAAATACCTGAAGTTGATGATGGATATCATTAAAACAGAGAAATCTATGTTATAAGAATATTTGTATGATGGATATTTATTTGTAAGAATATTTGTATGATGGATATTTATTTGTAAGAATATCTTTTGATGGATATTTATTTGTAAGAAGTTTGTTTTAGCTGTCAAATTTAATTTGCGTATGTCCCACGTATACAGCGCGTATGTCCCGCGTATACAGCGCTTATGTCCTGCGTATGGAATGCGTATGGCCTGCGTCTGGATCGCGTACGCAAGGCGTATACTCTGCGTATTCATAAAACCTTAAAGAAAACATTCTTAATCGATTTGAATTAAGGATCAAAGGTTGAAAAACCTATATTAGACGATCCTTGCTGGTTTTATTGATAGGCAGTTGCATTCGAATTAATTTGACTCTACTCCACATACTCTAATGAATGCCCCACCATAGGAGCATTACCCCCACACCCAAGAACCATCACTTGTGAAGCACAAGGGTGTACACAACCATCAAGTCTCATTGGGAAATTCATACAAATCATTTTAAAACGATGCTAAAATGAGTATTTGAATGTTTCATGCCGAAAGAATGCATCGAATCATTTAAATCCTAATTAATTTGATTTTTTTATCAAAAAATCAAGAACTGCCTTATGCGTATGAAATGCGTATTGCCTGCGTCTGGATCGCGTACGCAAGGCGTATACTCTGCGTATTCATAAAACCTTAATGAAAACATTCTTAATCGATTTGAATTAAGGATCAAAGGTTGAAAAACCTATATTAGACGATCCTTGCTGGTTTTATTGATAGGGAGTTGCATTCGAATTAATTTGACTCCACTCCACATACTCTAATGAATGCTCCACCATAGGAGCATTACACCCACACCCAAGAACCATCACTTGTGTAGCACAAGGGTGTACACAACCATCAAGTCTCATTGGAAAATTCATACAAATCATTTTAAAACGATGCTAAAATGAGTATTTGAATGTTTCATACCGAAAGAATGCATCGAATCATTTAAATCCTAATTAATTTGATTTTTTTATCAAAAAACCAAGAACTGCCTTATGCGTATGAAATGCGTATTGCCTGCGTCTGGATCGCGTACGCAAGGCGTATACTCTGCGTATTCATAAAACCTTAATGAAAACATTCTTAATCGATTTGAACTAAGGATCAAAGGTTGGAAAACCTATATTAGCCAATCCTTGCTGGTTTTATTGATAGGGAGTTGCATTTGAATTAATTTGACTCCACTCCACATACTCTAATGAATGCTCCACCATAGGAGCATTACACCCACACCCAAGAACCATCACTTGTGTAGCACAAAGGGTGTACACAACCATGAAGCCTCAGTGGGAAATTCATACAAATCATTTTAAAACGATGCTAAAATGAGTATTTGAATGTTTCATACCGAAAGAATGCATCGAATCATTTAAATCCTAATCAATTTGATTTTTTTTATCAAAAAATCAAGAACTGCCGTATGCGTATGGAATGCGTATGTAATGCGTCTGGATCGCGTACTCAAGGCGTATACTCTGCGTATTCATAAAACCTTAATGAAAACATTCTTAATCGATTTAAATTAACGATCAAAGGTTGGAAAACCTATATTAGCCGATCCTTGCTGGTTTTATTGATAGGGAGTTGCATTCGAATTAATTTGACTCCACTCCACATACTCTAATGAATGCTCCACCATAGGAGCATTACACCCACACCCAAGAACCATCACTTGTGTAGCACAAAGGGTGTACACAACCATGAAGCCTCAGTGGGAAATTCATACAAATCATTTTAAAACGATGCTAAAATGAGTATTTGAATGTTTCATACCGAAAGAATGCATCGAATCATTTAAATCCTAATCAATTTGATTTTTTTATCAAAAAACCAAGAACTGCCGTATGCGTATGGAATGCGTATGTAATGCGTCTGGATCGCGTACTCAAGGCGTATACTCTGCGTATTCATAAAACCTTAATGAAAACATTCTTAATCGATTTAAATTAACGATCAAAGGTTGGAAAACCTATATTAGCCGATCATTGCTGGTTTTATTGATAGGGAGTTGCATTCGAATTAATTGGATTATTGATTAAAAAACCATGAAACTTTGTCTGCGTATATACGTTGTATGAGCTGCGTCTGAAACGCATATGGATCGCGTATTTTAAATTCCTCAGTACAAATTTCTTAATCGATTTATATGAATGATCAATGGTGAGAAACATTATATTCAACACATAGAATCTTTTTTAATTATAAGGAAAATATACCAGTTATGTACATAAATTTAAAATATAAAAGTTCATTTCAGTGCAGCACAAAGCAATCTGTATGCAAATTCTGCTCTATATTTGGGCATTTTTTCTTGCCAATCCGTGCTCTGCATCCAGCCGGAGTTGTTTAGTCGAACAATATTGTCCATGTATTTGCAAACGAACATACCACAATCTGTATTGTTGGTCTGAGTTGGTGCATTCCTCATTGTCTTGAAACTCCATTTAGTGATATTTTGACGGAAGGCTTTTTTGCAATCCTTATTTAAACTTGCAATCTGAATAATATATGGAATAGAATTAAGTCACTTAAAAATAATCACGAAATTTGTAAACAATTCAAGGCTAGAATCAAACTCACAATCTTCACAGCAACACTTCTATGCATAGGGTTGGGTATGGAGTCGTAAAATTCCCACCTTTTCTGCTTTATTTAACCTGCTAGAAGGGTCCAGTGCTTTCCGTGAATAATTGGATTAATTATAATACTGCTTGACTGAGCAGAATTGTAGTCTATGTGCTCGAGGAACAACACTGATTTTACATCCTGTTCCTTGTAATGCTGCAAACATTTAAATATAAGAATTAAATAGTTCAAATAAAAAATTATATATAAAACAAACTAGTATACTAACCCAATACATTTGTGAGATGTATAGATATTTTTCATACTGATTTGGTGAAATTTTAGACTTCTCATTTAATAAAATGGCAAAAGCATCAATATGGTCATTGTCCAGGTAACTGTCTGATAATATTTCGTCGATCATGCCTCTTGAAATCATGACGTTCCCAGATGAAAATACACGCATGCTACTGAAATATTTAAACAAAAAATACGCATAAGGTACGCATAGAAAATACAGACCGAAATACGCAATAAGTACGCACAACATACGTGTCAAGATATTTCTTTATGTTTTCCCTCAGAAAAACTTCCTGCACTGGACTCAACATTTCCACGCCTTTGTAATTAACTGTGGGACTTGCAGGGTATCCCTTTATTACAACATCGTCAACATTGATTATTTCTGTAGTTTGAGGAACTTTATGGGGAATTTTTTGGAATGGAACAATTTCTTTCGAATGTTCTTGTTGTGGGGGGGCTTCTTTGGACTGTTCTTCTTGTGGGGGAGGTTCTTTGGACTGTTCTTCTTGTGGGGGAGGTTCTTTGGACTGTTCTTCTTGTGGGGGAGGTTCTTTGGACTGTTCTTCTTGGGGGGGAGCTTCTTTGGACTGTTCTTCTTGGGGGGAGCTTCTTTAAAAAGTTCTTCTTGGGGGGGAGCTTCTTTAAAAACCATCACTTGCGGGGGAACTTCTTTGGTAATTACTTCTTGGGCAGTTTCTTCAGGGATGTGGTGTACCCTTTTCTGCTTCTTCTTCTGTTTTTGGCTTGATTTTCTCTCTAATTTATTCTTTTTGCTAACCCTTTCAGCAGCCTGGGTTTTCTCAACATCATTCATTTTTTCTGGGGCGTCGGTCTTGGTGTGTTCAGATGATATTCGAATATTGTTGGGGGATGGAATAATATGTGGAATGAATGATGAGGAGAAGGGAGCAGCTTGCTGATCAGGCTTAATAATTCCTTGGACAATGCAATTTTGGAGCTTCTCATCAATAAGATCAACTCTCTTCACAATTTGTTCAAAATTCTTCCTCATTCTACCTTCAAATTCCTGGAAGAGTTGGAAAATGGACTCCTGTACAATCCCTATTATTTTCTTTTCAAGTTCATCTAAGGGTTGGGGTTGGGGTTGGGGTTGGGTTTTCAAGGGGGATTTGGGCTGCAGAGGAGATTGTGGGGGGAGATGATGTTCAGGTGTGTTAGTTTGAATGGGTGAAAGAGGGATTGATGGATATTTCTTTACACCTAAGAGATCACATTCTTCAGGGGTTACTCCTTGGATGTCAACAAAAATCTGTGAAAAATTATTCTCAAATAAATACGCAATCTAAACGCAATCATATACGCAATATATACGTATTATATACGCAATATATACGTATTATATACGCATGCCGTACGCATAATATACGCGTACTGTACGCAGTATGTAAGCAATATGTAAAACTTTTTACAATAAATACCTGTCTTCTCTTTAAATTAACAAATAATTTGTCAGTCTTCTCAGTGTTATATACAATATCATCAGACCATCGAAGGAAACGGGGCCTTCTGTCAGGATACTTTGGGAGATGAATGGAAGTGTGCTCCAAAAACCAAACCTGCATAAAATTTAGATATTCTCAGTTAGTTTTAGCAAAACAATCAGTCAATTAAAATTTTTAATAAGAATTATTTTAGCACTCACAATAAGCAGTGGCACAAATCCATTGACATAACCCGCTGGCCTGTTTTTTGAGATCTTCATAGCTACATTATTAAAATCTGTAACTAGGCATTCCCAAATTGCCCATGCCCAGTTAATTGATGAAAAATCATCAACATTATTTGCTATTGTCTTAAGCATCTTAGGAACTTTAAAGTTGGATTGTTGGAAAAATAAATTAGAACACAAATACATAATAAATGTTTTCAACATGATATCTGGGGAGCTTTCCCTAGTCAACTCAAACAATTCAGTCTTAATATCCTTTGAGCTGATTGTTGAAGTCGGCAAGGTCTTCCAAGTAATCTCCTCACCTCTATTTGGTAGTCCAGTGAGGAGGGCCACTTCATCAGCTGTGAAAGGGACAACATGGCCCTCTATAATGAAGCTTTGCTTTTCAATGTTCCACATTGTCAGCAGCTGGTAGATAAGTGGGGCGTTTTGCTCAAATCCAGGAAATTGAAGAAATTGATAAATATTAAGTTCCTTTAATTTTTCTTCAATTTCAACAGGAATTATATCTGAAAATGTATCACACATTGTTCTGAAAGTTGAAACATAGCATCTATATGATATAGGACGGACGTAAATCTGCGTAGAATAAGAAACTATAATTAATTTAGAGAAGCATATTATAAATACGCATATAAAACGCAACAAAAAATACGCATACCATACGCGTTTTGTACGCATACCATACGCGTTATGTACGCATACCATACGCGTGGTGTACGCATACCATACGCGTTGAGTACGCATACCATACGCGATGTACGCAAAGGATGAGAAAAATATCATCAGAAATCTATGGTTTAGGGTACATTAATCATTTTTGTTTATTGGAAGTTTAGTTTTATGATTTAAAGATCAAAAGTACTTATTATAAGAAGTTAGGTTTTGTCTTCAACATATACGCAGAAAGTAAATGAAGTTTACGCAGATTATACACATTGGGTACAAAGAAAATACGCAGAAAGAACGAGAATGGTGAGATAAATTTAAACTTTTATAGTTATTAGGAATGATTTAAATTTATTTTTTGGTTTCTTCAGCAAATACGCGTTGAATATCAAAGATATCCGTAGTTCATTTTATGTCAATATAAGAATTTTCGCACCTTTCTCTTTGCAGGTGAATCCTTTTCCACGTCCATGATGAGAAGAAGAGATTGCTGGAGGAATTCAGCGAGAGTTTTTTGCTGGAAGCTCGGGAGAAATGGAGCGAATGGCCGAAATGTCTAATTTGGAAAATGTTAAAATTTTCCGCCTTTTTCATTGTATATACTGGGCGGGCCAAAAAACTCTTCGGGTCTTAACTTTCCACGTAAGCACGCCACGCGTTTTATTTTTATTGGCTACTGTTACAGACCGAACACATTGTTGTGATCAGATTCCACACGCAATAATTTCTCCTTATACAGAGTTTGTACAATAGCTAATTTATATTTACAACCAATGAGATAATGCCAAGTCAGCATCTGTCCTAATTTAAATATATTATGTGCTTATAGTTCCCCATCCTTCTGCAAACGGCGCAGGATGTTGTCTTCTCACGCGTGCTTGGATATGGGCTCCATCCCGCGCTCACTCCCGCTCTCGCTATTAAAGTAGCAACAAGAGATGAAGCTGGGTTCTACTTCCACGCTCGACACCACAAACTCCCGTAGCTCTCTTCCAATAACCGAAGCCTCTCATCCAACGTCCAAGCCCTGTTCTTCCTCCAAGCCGGACACCGACGGGACCTCACGAGCTCTTCCGCCTGCTGCCAGACCTTGCCGTGAAATCTTGCTCTCCTGTACGCGAGTAGCTATCGCACCTCATACCCAAAACTATCTGATCCTCCCTCTGCTTCCACCACCAAATCCTTGCCTTAGCCGAACCATTTCCCTCCTCCGATCCTCCCTCTGCTTCCACGACCAAATACTTGCCCTAGCCGAACCATTTCCCTCCTCCGACCTCTCCTACCCGACCTCTCCAAGCTTACCTGATCGAAGCCAAAGCTGCCTCTACCTCTACTATGCCGATATCATTTGTCTCATCCAGTGCACTCTTCCTATAAACAAACTAGTCGAAGCCCCTTTACCTTACCTATGGCCGACTAACCCCAAGTCCCCTCTTCACTAACTTGAGCCCTATTACATCTAATAGGCCCACTCAATAAACCCAAACCAGTTCAGCACTTGCACCATATCGGCTTAAGTAGTTTGTTAACAGGTATAAGAAATCCTTCTAAAGCTTTTTGGTCATGTATTTACTGTTAACATCACTAGTCAATTATCATTGTAGTTCCAGTTAGTCATAATAGTGATACTTATTATCATTATTATCAAAATAACAATGTAAAGTGGGAGTCTCCGAGCCTATTTACTTGGGTTGAAGAGAGAGGATGTTTTACTTGGAATATGGAAGGAGGGAAGAAGAGAGAGGGAGAGAGAGTGTACAAAATAAAAAATAAAAACGTGGATAGAGAAAGGAGAAGATGAAGAAGAGAAATCTGAAGCTCTCACAAGATTTGCCCTAGAATCCAATGGCGTGGATCTTAATACAATTACTCCTCTCTCTTCTTATAGGCCTCATAAGAAAGACATCCAAAATTAATGAGTCGCCCATGCCTATGTTTGGCAGTGTTCCCCAACAATTTGATCCATCAGAACGTCATTTGTCCAATCATTTTCTCCGACTCATAGTCGAACAAGTAATGATTGTTTGAGGAACCACTTATCTATTGGTGTTACCAAATCAATTGGATCTATAGAGATTGCAACAAGGGCGGATCCACCTCCAAAAAAATAAAATAAAATAAAATAAATCTTTATTATATAATTCTTTGGATAATTTGTCCCATTTTATATATTTTTTAGTATTTATTATAAGAATTTTTAGGCAATTGCCCCCCCCCCCCTAAAAGTTTTAAAATATTATGATCTTTAGGCAATCGCTTCAACATAATTAAACACATTGTGTTGAGATGTTATTATTAGAGAACGAATAACCAAATACAAAGTGAAATAGTAAAGAGAATCCAAAAATTTCCTTACAACAAAAATTTGTCCCGGGGGCAATGCCGGAACCCCTACAGGGGCGTTGGCGCGTTGCCCCTTGACCCTAGACTTGACCGGGCAGGTCGAACCCCGCCAGGGGGCGCTGCCCCCTTCGACCCCTGACACATCTGTGAAGCGTGCAACGATCAAGAATGTGAAAAAATTGGGGTTGCTCTCGGGATCAATTCTGGTTGTAAGGATATTTATGGAAAAAAAAATCTCTACACTTTTACTTATAAGTTTTGTCCCCCCCCCCCCCCCCCCCCCCCCCCCCCCTGATCAATATCATTTATTTTGATGGACATTTGTACATTGAAGAATAACTTGATTGGGAGCAAGCATTGAAGCTTTTTTTATGTCATGATCCGACCTGGAGGCTCAAATTAACGAGGCAGAACAGATTGTCAGATGATATATTAACTTTTCATTTCTTAAATCTATCTCTAATATGCCAAAAGAGCCATTGAAACTTATCAAATGAATTAAATACATTTCATTTGGCACGTCACGTCTACGATACACATTTTCACTTATTCTACACATTTTGCTTTTATTAAATTATACCTGGAAATATTGGAACATCTATAAGTAAGCTACAGCTCAATGAGTAAAACATGCTTCTGAATTACAATAACTCAATAGAATTTGAATAATATGCATGATCACTTTTTCATTTCATATCATTAAATAACCACATGTAATCATATGATTTCATCAAAGTTTTTAATATCATGCATAAATTATATATGTCATATATATAATATCAATGTTTATATTTTTCTAATTTCCATAAAAAATATAACCGTTACAAGAGCCACTGTCTAATTTAGTATCAATGAAGATATTCCTTTTTTCAATTTTCATTTTCCATTAACATGCTTGAATACATTGTGTCTCCAGCCAATATCATATGGAGGTGTGTTCCATCAGACAACATGCACATACAAATATATTCATATAACATTCATTTACTTTCTATAAAAAAGTGTAAATCATGACATATAAAATTATATTTCATTCAAAATGAGTAATCATTGAATTTGAAAATGACAAATCATAATCTTGCTTGCAATAAAAATTTAATTGGAATCAACGAATTGAGTCGTTACATTTCACATCCAAACGTATTATCTTGCTCGGTTTCGAACTCCTGCACTCGCCATTTGTCCGCTCAACTTAAATGACTCCAATTATGAACCAGCCCAACAACTCGAACTAAATTTATAAGAAAATAATTAATGGATGCACCTTTACTTAGATCGCAGAGAAGCTTAATTAGTTTATAGAACTATTGTAAAAGTCAAATAATATACATTAGTAATTAGAGTACTTTAATTATGTACTTGTAAGCATTAATAATCATTTAATTATGTACATAAGGAACTCCCATCCTTTTAATTTGTGGATGATTCCTCGTCTCCTCCCAATTTATGTCTTATTCCATCATCATGCATGCAATGTGATGAGGCATGCAGGTGCGTGCATGCATGCATGCAACTTCATTAATTATCAGCTACTGAGAATATTTGAAATCATATTATGCGTAAATTTGTTAAATTATTTATCTTATTATTTCTATTTTCCATTTATATTTACATGTGATTAATTCAAATCCAATTTAGGTTGTAAGTTACTTTTACAATTTGATGTATGATTAAATAATTTTATAAAATATAATATGATTTTTTTTTTGTTCTGATGATATTTAAAATGAATGTTTTTAGTTTTATTAAATGAATTTTCTATGACTAAACATAAAATAAAACTCTCTCACAATTAAAAAAATATTTCTTTGACTTTTGCCAAAAGAACAAGCAAGTTCTGACCATAATAAACTGAAGTTATGAATATTTCCAGCATGAGCGTCATGTTTGCAGATTATAATAAGTTGATCTAATGATAAGACGCGCATTAATCAATTTTTATTTCTAAAAAAATGAATTTGGATCGAGTAAGCCTGCCTATTTAGGCTTCATTTGGGATGGCTTTTTTATTGCTTTCTAAAACGGAGTTTTAGTACAAATTTAAAAAAAATTGTACTAAAACTCTGTTTTAGAAAGCTATAAAAAAGCCGTCCCAAACGAAGCCTTAGTCTACCAAATCATAGGTATAATTTTCTCCTTTCTTTTTCCTTTTTGTTTTCTTAGAATTACGTAGATCATCTTGATCTGTTGGTTGTAAGCTTTGGTTACTAATTAAGATTCCTTTAGTTCAAAACGTGTGTATCTGATGTGTGTGTGAATTTGTCTTAATGAATCAAATGTCAAAAATAATAATAATAAAAATAATGGTCAATAAAATTATTGTGGTTCTATTTATTTGACATAATTGAGTTGAGCCACTCGGGCTTTGCTTGGGTATGATATGTGGTTCCTCACTTGAGCCAATTGAACACGACCTAGACCTATCATGAGCTAAATGAACATCACTTGGGTTAAATTGATCCACACTCCTTGTGGCTTTTACGTAATACAATTAAGTTATGTGGTGAAGCCAAGTTTTTTTTTTTTTTGGGGGCTTAGGTTATCAATTTTAAGAGTTTCCTCAATCTTAGGCTTGAGATTGATATTGACGAATTTAGAACTTTTTTTTTTTTGTTAGAGTTGTATTATAAAAAGATGGCTATTAAAATTTAAAATTCATAAAAATACGATTATTGTAAAAAGATGATTATAAAAATTTTAAATTCATAAATGCATTACTAAATCTTAAATAAATGATAAAATTTTCTTGTTGATTATCAAATATAATGAGATTTATTTTTGAAAAATCTAATGGATAAACTTTGACAGAATATATCAATCATTGTTGATCAAAAGTTAAAAAATGATATTTATCAAAATACTAAAATAGAAAAAAAAATTATACTTGTTGGAGGCTAGAATATACGTGGCGATAGAGTTGTAATTTTACGTCTTAGCGTTGAACGGATATCCAGCTCACACACAGAAAACACAAGATTTTTTACGTGAAAAACCCGAGAAAGGGGAAAAACCATGGGGCCTAGCTCAGTTGAAAATGTTTCACTAGAATTTGTGTTGAGTACAATGGACTGACTCGTCCTTGAGGGCGATCATATTACTAATGTCAACTGTATATTTGAAGTCTAATGTTAAATATGATGTCACTTGGAAGTTGGGGCATTAGTTAGTAGTCTGACAGTGACTTGGCAAAATTCTGGCATCAGTTGATGGTCTGGTGGAGTTTAGGGCCTCAAGTGTTGGTCTGACAGAGCTCAGACCCTTAGGTGGTGTTCTAGCAAAGGTGAGAGCCTCAGGTAGTGGTTTGACGAAGGCGAGGGCCTTAGGTGGAGGTTTGGCGAAGACGAGGGCCTCAGGAGGTGGTCCAACGAAGGCAATGGCCTCAAGTGGCGGTCCGACGAAGGTGAGGGCCTCAGGTGGTGGTCCGGCGAAGGCGATGGCCTCAAGTGGCAGTCCGGCGAAGGATAGGGCCTCAGGTGGTGGTCTGGTGAAGGCGAGGGTCTCATGTGGTGGTTTGGCGAAGGCGAGGGCCTCATATGATGGTCTGGCGAAGACGAGGGCCTCAGGTGGTGGTCCGGCGAAACTTCGGTGGTGGTTGAGGAAGCTTCTTCCTTCTCTTCTTCTCTTTTTGCTTGGATCCCCTTTCAAGAGAAATGGGAGGTTTATTTATAGATTTCTGGAGTGGCATGACCCGTAAATAGGTGAGAGATCAATGGTAAATGAGGAGTGGTTCGATGGACGATTGATGTTGAATCCCTTGATCATGAACAGTTTGATGGACATTTGAATGTCTTAGTGATGTCGGAATTCATTGATCTTGGGCTTGTTGGATTCGTCTCCTCGAGCCGCTCGATTCGACTATAAGCATGTTATGTTTGAAAACCATCACTACAGGAAAACAGCTCATTTCCAACAGAATTTCCGGCGGAAATAAATTCGTCACAAATTCCGGCGAATTTTCCGGCGGCTTTCCGACGGATTTTTTTCAATGAATTTCTGACATAATTTTTGACTGGTTTTCCGACGAATTTTTTCCTATGGCATTTCCGGCGGAATTTCCGACGGAAATTAAAAAATTAAGTTTTATTTTAATAACTTATTGTCAAATTAAATTATTTAAATTAAATATTTTTTATTTTAAAATATAATTTAAATTATTGAATTTACTAACTTAAATTATTGAATTTAATAAGTTAAATTATAATAAAATAAATTATAATCTAATTATTAATAACAAATGATTTAAATTTAAACTTAAATTATGATAAAAATTACTTATTTTGTTAAATTAATTTACACATTTTTAATTAACAGTTTTTGGTTTCTTAAATAATACGTAATAGGTTAATTAACAGTTTTTGGTTTTTTAAATAATATGTAATAGGTTAAATAAAAAATAAGTATCGTATTTAACAGGTTTTGGCTTCTTGACTAGATGGCAGCTGACGCGGCTCTTCCGCGCGTGGAGAGGCGAGGGGCGAGGTTCGAACCCCGCCGAAGGCGTGTGTGTGTCCATGGTTCACGCGGACAGCCTGGCCCACGGTTCACGCTGGCGGACTCGGGCGGTGCGGTTCACGCTGGCCGTGGCTTCAGCGCTGAGCGGCTGTGTCCACCGCGGGCGGATGGGGTCCTGGAGTAGCCGGTCGGTTGGCTGTAACTGATTTTTTTTTTCTTGACGTTCCGGCGCATTAAAAATTCGATGGAAATATTTTCCAGAGGAAAATCCGCCGGAAATACGTCGGAAATGTTTCCGGCGAATTATTTTGCGCCGGAAGTTTTTCTCCGACGCGCGTGTAACCGGCGAAAAAAATTATGTCGAAAATCCGCCGGAAATGTAATTTTCTGACGGATTTTGACCATTTTCCGACGAAAATGTCCGCCGGAAAATGACGTTTTTCCTGTAGTGCATTTTGTAATCCAAATTGTTGTTTGAATCTTCCAACAACGCTTCTAACCCTTGATTTGGACCCATTTGGGCTCAGATTGGGTTGGATTTGGTATCGTTGGGTTCATATTCTCGAGACGCTCAGTTCGACTATAAATTTGCTGAAATCAGAGTTTAAATGCTCCTAATTTTAATTTCGAAAGTTTCCACTTGATTTTGCCTTAAGATTTGTGCCTGGTTAAGATAATTTTTTGACAATGTATCAATACTAAGTCATATAAATTAAAAAATTAGCTATAATTAATACATAAGATTCATTTTGATGTAATCGATAGGTGAATTCCACATTTAAGCATGCTTTGAATGAAAATAGGAAATAAGATTGATACATCATCAAAAAATTATCATGATCGGGCACGAATCTTGAGGCAAAATAGGTTGGAAACTTCCGAAATTAAAATGGGACCATCCGAACTCCGATTTCAACAAACTTATAGTCGAAATGAACGTTTCGGAAATACGATCCCAACGGCACCAAATTTGACTCATTCCGAGCCCAAATGGGTCCAATTCAAGGGCCCGAAGCGCTATTGGAGGGTCCATACCATAATTTAGATTACCAAACATTTTGGAGGGTTCATACCATAATTTAGATTACCAAACGTTTCCAAATGTTACATGCTTATAGTCAAATCAAGCGGATCGACGAGACAAATCCAACAAGTTCAAGATCACAGATTTCAAACATCATTAAGACCTTCAAATGTCTTGCGAACGGTCCATAATCAAGGGATTCAACATCGACCGTCCATTCAAACCACTCCCCATTTTTCCCTTTATCCTCCTCCTATTTACAAGTCATACCACTCTATGAAATCTATAAATAGACCCCCATTCCTCTTGAAAAAGAACCCCTAAGCCTAAGGAGAAAAGAAAGAGATCGGATATTGCTCTTGCCTCCTTGCCTCCTGGACCACCGCCAGAGTTCTATCGAACCTCCACCTGACTCCCTAAGTTTTGCCGGACCACCATCTGACACCCTAAGTTATGTTGTACCATCACATGATGCATGGAGTTCTGTCGGACCATCACCTGATGCCCTGAGCTTCCCCGGACCACCACTTGACACCTTGAGTTCTGCCGGACCATCACCTAATGCCTTGAGCTCTGTCGGACCACCGCCTAACGCCTGGAGTTCTATTGGACCACCACCTAACGTCTGGAGTTCAGCGGGACCACCACCAAACGCCCTGAGTTCCGTCGGACCACCACCTAACGTCGTAAGTTCCGCGGGACCACCACATGACGCATGGAGTTCAGCTAAACCACCACCTAATGCCTTGAGCTCTGTCGAACCACCACCTAATTCCTGGAGGTTTGCCAGACCACCAACTAATGCCTGGAGGTCCGCTGGACCGGCCTCAAGTGTTGGTCTGACAGAGCTCAGACCCTTAGGTGGTGTTCTAGCAAAGGTGAGAGCCACAGGTAGTGGTTTGACGAAGGCGAGGGCCTTAGGTGGAGGTTTGGCGAAGACGAGGGCCTCAGGAGGTGGTCCAACGAAGGCAATGGCCTCAAGTGGCGGTCCGACGAAGGTGAGGGCCTCAGGTGGTGGTCCGGCGAAGGCGATGGCCTCAGGTGGCGGTCCGGCGAAGGATAGGGCCTCAGGTGGTGGTCCGATGAAGGCGAGGGTCTCATGTGGTGGTTTGGCGAAGGCGAGGGCCTCATATGATGGTCTGGCGAAGACGAGGGCCTCAGGTGGTGGTCCGGCGAAACTTCGGTGGTGGTTGAGGAAGCTTCTTCCTTCTCTTCTTCTCTTCTTGCTTGGATCCCCTTTCAAGAGAAATGGGAGGTTTATTTATAGATTTCTGGAGTGGCATGACCTGTAAATAGGTGAGAGATCAATGGTAAATGAGGAGTGGTTCGATGGACGATCGATGTTGAATCCCTTGATCATGAACAGTTTGATGGACATTTGAATGTCTTAGTGATGTCGGAATTCATTGATCTTGGGCTTGTTGGATTCGTCTCCTCGAGCCGCTCGATTCGACTATAAGCATGTATGTTTGAAAACCATCACTACAGGAAAACAGCTCATTTCCAACAGAATTTCCGGAAATAAATTCGTCACAAATATCCGCGAATTTTCCGGCGGCTTTCCGACGGATTTTTTTCAATGAATTTCTGACATAATTTTACTGGTTTTCCGACGAATTTTTTCCTATGGCATTTCCGGCGGCGGAATTTCTGACGGAAATTAAAAAATTAAGTTTTATTTTAATAACTTATTGTCAAATTAAATTATTTAAATTAAATATTTTTTATTTTAAAATATATTTAAATTATTGAATTTACTAACTTAAATTATTGAATTTAATAAGTTAAATTATAATAAAATAAATATAATCTAATATTAATAAACAAAATGATTTAAATTAAAACTTAAATTATGATAAAAATTACTTATTTTGTTAAATTAATTTACACATTTTAATTAACAGTTTTTGGTTTCTTAAATAATACGTAATAGGTTAATTAACAGTTTTTGGTTTTTTAAATAATATGTAATAGGTTAAATAAAAAATAAGTATCGTATTTAACAGGTTTTGACTTCTTGACTAGATGGCAGCTGACGCGGCTCTTCCGCGCGTGGAGAGGCGAGGGGCGAGGTTCGAACCCCGCCGAAGGCGTGTGTGTGTCCATGGTTCACGCGGACAGCCTGGCCCACGGTTCACGCTGGCGGACTCGGGCGGTGCGGTTCACGCTGGCCGTGGCTTCAGCGCTAAGCGGCTGTGTCCACCGCGGGCGGATGGGGTCCTGGAGTAGCCGGTCGGTTGGCTGTAACTGATTTTTTTTTTCTTGACGTTCCGGTGCATTAAAAATTCGATGGAAAATATTTCCAGAGGAAAATCCGCCGGAAATACGTCGGAAATGTTTCCGGCGAATTATTTTGCGCCGGAAGTCTTTCTCTCCGACGCGCGTGTAACCGGCGAAAAAAATTCCGTCGAAAAATCCGCCGGAAATGTAATTTTCTGACGGATTTTGACCATTTTCCGACGAAAATGTCCGCCGAAAATGACGTTTTTCCTGTAGTGCATTTTGTAATCCAAATTGTTGTTTGAATCTTCCAACAACGCTTCTAACCCTTGATTTGGACCCATTTGGGCTCAGATTGGGTTGGATTTGGTATCGTTGGTTCATATTCTCGAGACGCTCAGTTCGACTATAAATTTGCTGAAATCAGAGTTTAAATGCTCCTAATTTTAATTTCGAAAGTTTCCACTTGATTTTGCCTTAAGATTTGTGCCTGGTTAAGATAATTTTTTGACAATGTATCAATACTAAGTCATAAAAATTAAAAAATTAGCTATAATTAATACATAAGATTCATTTTGATGTATCGATAGGTGAATTCCACATTTAAGCATGCTTTGAATGAAAATAGGAAATAAGATTGATACATCATCAAAAAATTATCATGACCGGGCACGAATTTTGAGGCAAAATTAGGTTGCAAACTTTTGAAATTAAAAATGGGTCCATCCAAACTTTGATTTCAACAAATTTATAGTCGAAATGAACGTTTCGGAAATACGATCCCAACGGCACCAAATTTGACTCATTCCGAGCCAAATGGGTCCAATTCAAGGGCCCGAAGCGCTATTGGAGGGTCCATACCATAATTTAGATTACCAAACATTTTGGAGGGTTCATACCATAATTTAGATTACCAAACGTTTCCAAATGTTACATGCTTATAGTCAAATCAAGCGGATCGACGAGACAAATCCAACAAGTTCAAGATCACAGATTTCAAACATCATTAAGACCTTCAAATGTCTTGCGAACGGTCCATAATCAAGGGATTCAACATCGACCGTCCATTCAAACCACTCCCCATTTTTCCCTTTATCCTCCTCCTATTTACAAGTCATACCACTCTATGAAATCTATAAATAGACCCCCATTCCTCTTGAAAAAGAACCCCTAAGCCTAAGGAGAAAAGAAATAGATCGGATATTGCTCTTGCCTCCTTGCCTCCTCGACCACCGCCAGAGTTCTATCGAACCTCCACCTGACTCCCTAAGTTTTGCCGGACCACCATCTGACACCCTAAGTTATGTTGTACCATCACATGATGCATGGAGTTCTGTCGGACCATCACCTGATGCCCTGAGCTTCCCCGGACCACCACTTGACACCTTGAGTTCTGCCGGACCATCACCTAATGCCTTGAGCTCTGTCGGACCACCGCCTAACGCCTGGAGTTCTATTGGACCACCACCTAACGCCTGGAGTTCAGCGGGACCACCACCAAACGCCCTGAGTTCCGTCGGACCACCACCTAACGTCGTAAGTTCCGCGGGACCACCACATGACGCATGGAGTTCAGCTAAACCACCACCTAATGCCTTGAGCTCTGTCGAACCACCACCTAATTCCTGGAGGTTTGCCAGACCACCAACTAATGCCTGGAGGTCCGCTGGACCACCACCTGACGCCCTGAGCTCCACCAGACCACCACATGACGCTCGGAGTTCCGTCGGACCACCACCTGATGCCTTGAGCTCCATCGAACCATCACATGACGCTCAGAGTTTTGCACGACCACCAAGTGACACTAGATTTTCATCCTCGTTTGTCACTAGATGTCAACCATACGATTTACATTTGTAATATGATCACCATCAAAGATGAGTCAACCCACTGTAGTCTACTCGATTTCTAGTAGAATCATTTTCAATTGGGCCAGGTCCCATGATTTTTTTCCTTTTCAGGATTTTCCACGTAAAAAATCTTGTGTTCTCTATGTGTGAGCTGAATATCCATATAACTCTAAGACGTAGGATAATCTATAATGTTTCTGTATTTGCGAATTGTGATTGTAAATAGGACAGAGCCAAAGCAGCATAATAATGACAATAACTCTTAAATGCTTTGAATTTTTTCAAAAAAAAAAAGATAAGTTTTTTTAGATTAAGATGATGATTGAGGAATCTCTTCAGCGATTGTTATCTTCAAGAATTCAAATGCTCGATCTTCTTCCTAATTATAATTAATTTATCCGCCAAATATTTATGCTTATCTTCGATTGGAAAACAACCGATGAGACAAGATTGACTATTAAGTCAAGATAAACTTGAGAAGAAATTGGCAATTTGGAAATATTATATTAATATTATCATAAGAAGAAAGGTTTACGTTAAATGAATAAAAATATACTACAAATTACAAAATAAGATTAGAACGGAGGTTTAATACTATTTTTATAATTGTACAAGAATAAAAAAAAACTTGAAAAGGAGACTCATATAATTGTTAGTTTTGTTTTGTCCTAGAACATTTTTTACATTAGAGAGATGCATTCCTAACTTTGTACGAAGATCCAACATGTATACTGATAAAGAGAGGATGGTGCGATAGTCATAAGAGACTAAGATTTTTACGTGAAAAATCTTAAAAGTAGAAAAATCATGAGGTTTGGCCAAGTTGAAATGGTTTCACTAGTATTTATTGTTGATTCCAAATGAGGTCTTTCCATGAGGGGAAGGTACTGGCTTGACATAGTAAATATATATCATATAGAGCACAATATATTTTGGTAGTTAGAAGAATCTAGTGATACGAGAGTTGTTCTCAAGAGAGTGTATGCCTATTCATTCGACCAGCAGTATCGTAATCGGGTGAAAGACGATATAAAGTTTTAATAGTAATCAATTTAAAAATATTTGAAGTGTTAAAAAGTACTTTTCATGTATTTTACAGTTAAATAATAATAATTTTATGTACTATATATATATATAAGTATCAACTGGTATATATGTGTATAATTCTGCTATTTTTATTTGATCGAAAGACGTATGATATTTTTTTTGTTTTTATAAGATAAAATTATTATCTTAAAAACAGAAATCAAGAGTTGTTTTGCATTTTAGAAAATGTGTATTATATTTTATGCTAAATTGAACTCAGCCTAATTAACCCGAATCGTTTTTTTATTAATATATATCAGTGACGGCAATAGAAAAGCATCGCAGATCCATAGATACTCAGCCCCAGAAGCTAAGATGATTTTTTTTCAAATAATTTATCTGTCAAAGTACTAACCTTCTTAGTCAACTCATATAATTAATGCAGAAAAATGTTAGTCAATATAAATATATTCCCTTTCTTTGCCACATAGAAATAATCAATTATTCATGAACCGGTCTGGATAACTTTTTTATTACATTAAGTTTTAGATTATTTTTTTATTACTTTTTAAAACATTGATGTGTGCTAGACAATTATTTTTTGTAGCAGCTTAAAAAATTTAATTTTTCTATAACAATTTTATAAAGATTTTTACAAAAAATTATAGCGATATCAAATAAACTAAAAAAAATGATAAACTAAAGCCAAGTTCTTCCGGTTACTATTGATCAAGTTGTTTTCTTTTCAGGTTTTATTTAGGAGTTTTAGATATTTCTATTAGAATTTTTTTAAAAAAATTATTTTCTATTCTCTCTAAAGAAAAATTAACTAGAATAAATTTTGAGTAAAAAAAGAAAAAAAATATTGCATAAATACTTCCAAGCAGGCGTTAATTGTTTTAAATTAAAAAAATAAAAAATCAGTGCTAGCGAAATTTTAATAGCACTACAAATACATTTTCAAAAATATATATTAATTACTTTATAAATAAGTTCATATACATACTCATACAATCATAGAGTAGATGCATCCAACATTAACATCAAATTGTTCATTAAGAAGCCACCTTCTCATATGCAGGGAAAGCTTTCATGATAGAGAAACATATCAACTGCATATCACAGCCTAATATATAGCAATAAAAGCCCGAGAGAGAGAGAGAGAGAGAGAGAGAGAGAGAGAGAGAGAGAGAGAGAGAGCATATATAATTCATATGCGGAAAAGAGCCACAAATATAATTATGATTTGCATTTAGTTATGATCGAGCTAGCCATGGTTCTCTTGTGTGTAGATGTAGTCAACCTGAGCAACAAGTGTTCTTCTCATCAAACACTCTTCCTCTCCCACTCCTTTGCAAACTTGCTCAACCTTGTAAAAAATCAATAACAAATAAATTTTACTTAGAAAAGTAAGAGATCTAGAATAATTTTTGCAAAGATAATTAGAAAGAAAATTATTCACCTCTTCTTGGCTTCTCAGTGGGATTGAAGAAGCCAGTGGCCTGGTGGATTGAACTGAGGAAGCAAGGAAGAGGAGGATTGCGAGGAAAAAGCTTATGGTTTGCTTAGTAGACATGGCTTTTACTTTGTAGATTCTTTCAAGGAGTGGAAGAGGGAATGAGCTCCTTTAAATAGACTTTATTTTCCAAATATTTTTGGAGTTTACTTATTAATAAAATAATACAAAAAATGTCATGCTTAACATAAGCATGACTAACAATTGCTGTGAAGATGTGGTCGATCAGGTCCGTCTGTCCGGTCAATAAAAAAATTACTCCAAAAAATGGTAAAAATGTAGCATCTCTTCAAAAAAATATTTTTATAAATATCTGATAAGTAAATGTCCTCTCTTTGGCTTAGTTTGGGACTGCTTTTTTATTGCTTTTTAATGTAATTTTTAAACTATAAAAATTAAAAAAAATTTATCTAGGAAACTGCTTTAAGCAGTTAGAAAGCCAACCCATACGAAGCCTTTCTCTACAGGATTAAAATCAATTTTAATCTCTCGTTGATTCTTACAACTAATAAACAGCATGAAAATTTAGCATTAATGCTGATAAATAGCTTGAAAATTTGTAATAAATTAGCAATGATCGATGTGAAGGGTAGCTTTATCCATCCATCAGAAATTCTTGCGCTTAATTAGCTTTAATTGACTTCTATCTGACTGCATTTTTATGTTCATACTTTGAAAACTAATTGCTTGATAGAAGTTTAAGAAAGTAATTTTTGCTCTTAACTGATGTGTGTGTGTGTGAACTCGTTGAAATACGGACAATCGAAGCTAAAATATTTTTTTTCTTGTTTTGGTGACATTTACTCTAAACTGTGTTTCTCATTAAAAAAAATCTCCTAATTATACGTTGTACTATATTAATTTACCATTTTATTAAAATTTTGAGTTTCTTTCTACTATATTGAAGGGAAAATCTATCATCACACGACTAATTCGAATTTTTTTTTTTTTTTTTTGATAAAGAGTGAAGTCCCAAACTATAAAAATTATTAGGAGTTATATTAACTAATTGTAGTGGAGATATGGATTTTTTTATTCTAAAATACAACGAATTTTTTGATCTTAGGAAATAGATAGCATCATCGTCTGCGTCAATACACCATCAGCAAAGATCATAGAAAAAAAAAAAGACTGTAAAAACAATTTCTTGATTGTTGACCTAATCTAGTAATCTACTATCGTTTTCTCAAAGATTTGAACCTTCAGCCCTTCTATTTATCATTAATGTTTTATTTGAGATAACTTTCTTATTGCTTCTTAAAACAATTTTTTAATACAAAAATTTAAAATTTTGTGCTAAAAAATTGCTTTAAGAAGCAGTTAAAAAGCGGTCCTAAATAAAACCTAAGTTTCAATTTTCAAACTACTTCACATTACATATTCTTCTATTTCTTCTCCATTTAACAATAAGCGATGGGAAAATTTGACGTGGATTAATGTCTAAACAATGAAAATAAACATCAGATATGTAAATAAAAATTAGCAGCATAAGTAGATTAGGAGCCTCTTCTCACCAATGTTCCTGAGTGTATGACGAGCTTCCTTAGTAAATGCAGAGTTTTTTATGAGCTTGACTTTTGTGCTATCATTTAATAAAATATAAGAAAAATTCATTGCAAATAGGAAGGCAGTTTTTGAAGTTGCATATGATGTTCTCTCAATGAATGAGAGCGCTTAATGAAGTTACATACATATGACTCCCACGGTCGTCATTACCAAACTTTAGCTTCAATTCTTCGGTTAAAATAGTTTATCATTACTAAGATGAATTTCCTTTAACCCACTTGCTAGGGGCGAATTATTACGACGTCCAGACACCCAATCTAGACGTGCCACGTCACCCAAATATACTGGGTCCCGGTGCATTTTGGTGACGTGACGTGGCGTGTCTGGATTGGTGTCCGGATGAATTCGGACACCGGACATAATAATTTGCCCTTGCTAGGAGAAGGGATTGATCAAATCTGATTATGCCTTTTGGAAGTGTAACAAATGTGCCTACTATTTTTATGGATATGATGGACAGAAAATTTAGATAATATTTTGATCAATAAGTTCATTATTATGTTTGTTGATGATTTATTGGTGTATTCAAGGACTAAGAATGATCGTGTAATGCATTTGAGACTAGCAATTGAAATGTTGAGGCAACATCAGTTATATTTTAAATTTTTGAAGTGCTAGTTATGTTATATTTTTGGGTAATGTTGTTAGCAAGGATGGAATATTTGTATATCTCCGAAAGGTACATTAACTCTGCCTCAACTAGCACTAATAATGTTGATGTAGTGCCTACTACATAATTAAAAAATAAGAACAACATCTCATATAGGGAAGTAAATGAATGTTTCTTAATAGTTTATGTTTTGTTTAATAATTATTCATGTTTAACTCATTTATTAATCAATTAAGTTAAGCTTGATTTTTTTTCTATATATATGTCTTTACTATTAAAAACATATAAAATTTTAAATTATGAACATCACGAGTTAAATTATATAGTGCTTAAATATCATTTTACTATAAAAATTATAAGTTTTTTGAGGAATTTTATTCATATCATTTTAATTTTTTTATATTTATATATCTAGCACTCTAAAATATCTATGCGCATGTATTCATGCCTCTTCTGCGAACACTGAGGAGGAGCTTTCTCCCTCAAGGCCTCTTTCCTCTCCATGCTTGTGCAGAGAGAGAGAGAGAGAGAGAGAGAGAGAGAGGCAAACATTTTTTTTAAAATATTCATCCAATAGTACAAAATATATATCACAACCAATCGACTTCTTTCCTCTCTTGGCCATCTTTTTATTATAGGCCCATTATTTTCCTTAAAAGGAATAAATGGTAAGTCTTAATGGTTTTGTATATTTATCTTTTGGGAGGCATTTATCTTATTTATGGGGCAAATCACACCATAAATTCTAGGTGATTATTATGGTGGATTATGTGTTGTTAGCTGGCTAAGTTTGACTATTCAAACTAGTCAATAAAAAAAATAAAAAACAATGTGTTGTTAACTGGCTAGATTACATTTATGCATAATATCATCTTTATATGTGATTATGCTTATTTCGTTAATTTGGTAGAGACTATGGCTTGTCTATTGTCAATGTTAAATGTTTGGATTTTGGGCCTGCCTTTTGGCCAAATAGGCCCCAGGCGAGTCCTTCAACTAGATGGCCCCTAACCACCCTAAACAAGCTCTTTGGACAAGATGATATGTTTGCGTTCATTGTGAAGTTTGTGAATTGGCTAGTTTGTAACCATTGTTAGGTCGGTGAGTGTTGGCAAACTTGTCATTCTATGATATGTTAGTTCCATGCGGCTTGCATTGAACTAGTCTTGTTGGTTATATATTGACATACATTTAGTGTTATAGGATACTAAATTAAAATTTATCCATGTGTGACTAGCTCTAGGAACTTACATGTCTTTTGAGAGAGAGAGAGAGAGAGAGAGAGAGAGAGAGAGAGAGAGAGAGAGAGAGAGAGAGAGGCTAATAATATTTTTTAATACTTATTCGAAAGCAAAAAATTTGATTCTCAATCATTCATACCCATTTGCCCTCCCTTAGACCTGATTTTATAGATCTAGGATTTGGCTTTATAAGTAATGCATAATAAGTTTTTATGGTTTTGCATCATTTATCCTTTAGGACTTGTGTATCGCATTTATGAGGAAATATGGTTTAAATTTATGACAAGGATTACAAAGGATTATGTGTCACTAGCCAGATTGAATTGAGGTCAAAGTAATGTCACGTTTCTATTCCATGGAAATTATTTCATTAATTTGGCAAAGACTTTGAAGTTTTTGTTACCAGTGCAAAATGCCTGAAATTCAGGCCAGCCATGATCCAAGTTGGACGTAGTTAGCTCTTTTGGTGAGCTAGCAAGTTTGTGGTTTTTGTTGAGCTAGCAAATTAGCATGTTTGTGGTTATTGCGAGCTGAGAAATTCGCAGCAGTAAAGTGAAAGGATTTTACGTCTTAGTGATGCATTAAAATTTATCTCACAACCAGAAAATTGAAATGATAGAGAAATACCAGAATTTTTATGCGGAGAATACTGAAAAGGGAGAAAACCACGAGCTTTGTCCTAATTGCAAAATCTACAAGATAGCAAGTGATATATATATATATTACTGTTGAAGCAGAAGGAGAGTATAGAAATTCAAAGATGATAGTTAATAACCAACAACAGTGTTTGATTTCTCTAATAGGGATTATGGATGTTCACATATCGATTTTTATACCCAACAACTATGTTTGATCTTCCCAATTGGTATTAAAGATGTCTATAGATAGACTTTTATACCAAAAATCAGGGTTTGATCTTTAATATTAATAATGATGGTGGATGTTAGCCATAATAACTAGTGGTCATTAGCGACACTAAAGGAGTGACATGCCTACTAATATGGAAAAGATCTAGGGCAAATTTTGAAGTGGTCTATCAAACAAGTCATATATAGTGATCCCCTTGATCATGGAGCATTTATCAAACATTTAAAAGCCCCACAAATGTCAGAATTGCGTGATCATGAGCTCGTTGGAATATTCTCATCGAGCCTCTCGATTCAATTATAAGTATGTCATATTTGGATATCATTTGGTCGTTCAATTAATACTTTGAAGCTTTCAAGTAAGTTTTAGTCTTTTGATTTTAGATCATTTGAGCTCGATTGAATCAAATTTGATGTCGTTGGGTTCATCCCCTTAAGATGTTTTATTTGCTTTAAGCTTCCTGAAATTGAAGTTCAGACAATCTAGAATTTTAATTTAGAAGTCTTCATTGCATATTTACATAGAGATTCATGTTAGACCAAGACTATTTTTTGTGATATATAAATGGTCAATGCTGGGTCGATGAGTTGTGGCAAACTTATTTTACTGTGATGCCTCAAATCTATACGACTTGTCTAGGATTAGACCTGTAAGCCATATATTGGCATATAGTAAATACCTTATATAATGTTGAATCCAATTTTTCAGTGGCTAACACATGAACATTACTCACAAGACTTAGTTGAGAGAGTGTGAGAGAGGGAGAGAGATGGAGAGAGAGAGAGAGAAAGGCTGAGATTAATTTTTTTTTTAATTTATGAAAATGTACATATTACATATATCAGTCATCCATCCCATTTGCCCTCCCTTGAACAACGTTTTGGGAGGTCCAGAATTTGAGATATAAGGAATACATAATAAATTTAAATGGATTTGCATCTTTTGTCTTTTGGGCATTATGTATACTGTTTATAAGAAAATATGCTTTAAATTGTAATCACCTTTCTATGCGAGGGTGGTTATTTAATTTGTCAACTAGTGACTATGAGTTGGCTATTGTCAATGCACGATGTTTGAATTTTGGGCGAGTTCACGATCATGACTTAGCTATCGAGTTAGCGAGTTCAAAGCCAACACCGGGTCCGCAAGTTTGCAAACTTGGCTTGCTATGATCTCATATTCATAAATAAATATTTCAAAGTCATCAAATTCATGCTTATTTAAGGATATTTCAAATCATCTCTACAAATCATTCCTACATTTTATGGTACGCGTCGTTTGCAAGGAAGATGGAAGCTTTTAATTTTTAATAGAGTCCAAAGACAAGAGAATCGCTAATTATGAGATGTAATTCGAATTGTTGAACCGCAAGCAGCTCAAACTTCTTGTGGTTATGACTCTAAATCAAACGTGTCACACGTGATCTATCATGTCAATATCGTGTACCGCTGAGCAGGCCGTTTCATGCGAGACATTTCATCGAACAGCTGGCGCTGGTCAGGCACCTCGCACGGACATCTGGAGCGCTACATATCCACGCAATGTGCCAGACGGCCCGGCGTTTCCTTTCTTCAAACTCACCCATAGTTTACGCCTTCGTCTCCTCGTTCTCCCTTCCAAAAGCCACCAACACGCGGGCCTGTCGATTCGAGGCCAACAGCTCATGAAACCCTAATTATTTGAAGTGATTGGCTTCTTGTTTACTCAAGTATCTTAGTGTCAGTTCGGTGGGCATTGAAATGCTCAGGTGATGGATGAAAGGGAGATACAGATTTCATCTGAAATCCGCGATGGAGAGATGCCGTCTAGGTACTCATTAATTTTTCCTTCTAGTCTGTAAACAAGTCTGACTGACAAATTCTGTGTTTCTTGGTGATCCAATGCGTTTGTAAGCAAATAGAGGCTGCTGTTTGGTGATTCATGGCTTTGTGCATTTGATGATTTTGAAAGGAATGCCCCTTTCCATAATTTTTGGATTCTGGAACTAGGGCTGTAGCCTTTGATGGATTCGGGATGATACCTTTCTTTAGCACAACTGGAATCGTTTGATTGGCATGACATGCCTAGAGTCTGATAATTTTAGTCAAGAAGTTTACATATATTTCCTTAATATTATAACGTGTCAAGTTTCCATTTCTGTTGTTAAACCATGGAATAGTAAAAGACTGGGCATGAGTGCATCCTGGCATTGAAACCTGTAACCTAATCATTATTTACTGAGGAGAGATACACCTCTTTGATGCAGGGGAACCAATCCATGGCAATATATACTGCCTAATTTAATAATTTGGCTTCCTTCTGTTAGCATAACGTGGATATTGTTACCAAGAAGGTACTATTTAAGATTTTAGAGCATTTTAACCGAGCTGTGGCAATCTTTTCTGTCAATATATGTCTATCTATGTGGGATATTCTGCAATGCGTGCATTTCTGGCTCATATTATGCTAAACCTGAAGTTAGAACTGGAAAAAATCAAGTACAATTTCTGGCATTATAAAATTGTGGAAGACCAAGGCCATGTTGATTTTATTATCATGCTAATTTGCAAGTAATTACACCCTCACTTGTTCTTTTCATCTTATGGCTATGAAGAGTAGAAAATTTTCCAGGAATGCTGTGCTCATTTTAATAATTTATGGACACACCAGCCATTAATAAATATTAGATAATCTGCTAGTTAGGTGTACACCATTTGAAACTTACAAAAACAGTACAATTCTTCAAGCGCACAAAATTGGGTGTCTTAGCATATGATATATTGTCCAATCTTTTGGTTGGAAAAAGGTTAATATATGGATCATGATCATGATGGTTATATGCATTTCTCTCTCACTAAGTACATGCCTTAACTAATATATTTCATTGCCTATAATTATCATACTTTTTGAAAACTTTTTGTTTGCCCATGTCATATCATCTTATACATCTATTTGCCCATATATTCCTTATTATAACCACACATGTTGATGACTGCAAAGATGTAATTTTTTTGCTTTTTGTTTTTCAATGCATTGCAAATCATTGCTAGCTCCAACATCCTCATACAATTTTTTTGGCGTCTTCACATGAATTTGCTCAGTATTATTTAACTTATGGTTTCTATTTTCTAGAATTTTCTTTTTGTGGTTATTGCAAGGATAATACTCATAAGTTTTGTCTCTTTCATCATGCATTCTATTTTCCAACTAGGTACGAAATATTGAGTATGGTGAGAAAATACTCCAAATTGTCAGAAACAACATTAGAAGAACAAGATGCTTCAGATGCTGAAATGGATGAAAGGTTTTGGTACAAACTAGTTGATATGTACTTTGTTCGTGGTACTACATCAGAGGAAAGGCAGATGGATGACCTCATATTTTTTGTTAGAAACATGGTAATGTAAATGAAAGTACCTTAGGGGCTGTTTGGTTTTATGTTTTTAAAATGCATGCATTTTAGAAATGCAATGTTTTGGTTGGATGCAAATTAAATGCATTGCATTTTTTGTGCTTAATAAATTTTTTTTGTAGTGTAATTTTAGTAATTAATAGATATAGTGGTGGGATAGTGACATTTGCTGATCAAGTCATTAAAAAGAGAGTGCATCTTAGATATCTCGGGTCTATTACTCAAGGCAATGGTGAAATAGATGGGGTTATTGTTAGTAAAGTTATAGTTAGATGGTTAAAGTGTATGAATGCATCAGGCCTATTGTGTGATAGAAAAATACTCCTCAAACATAAGAAAAATTTTTATTAGATGATGGTGAGACATCCAATACTTTACGACGAATGTTGACCATTAAAAGAGTAGCATAAAATTAAAAGAGACTCAGAATGTTGGCCATTAAAAGAGAAGCATAAAATCAAGTTAAGTTTTGCAGAGATAAGGATGCTCAAGTGGATGAGTGGTGTTGCACTTGGAGACAAAATGTGAAATAAGTATATACGTGAAAAGGTTGGAGTAGCTCCTGTGGTAGATAAGATTAGTGATAATCGCTTTAGATGGTTTGGTCATATAAAATATTGGCCTTCTGATGACCCTATTAGGAAAGTAGATGTATTAGATCTCGCCAATGTTAAGAAAGGTAGAGGTAGTCCTTCAAAGAATTGGTTTGAAAATATTAAAGATGATATTTTTTTATTGAATTTAATTGAGATTTTGGCTCTTAGTAGGATACTGTAGAGAAAAAAGATTCGTGTAGCCAATCCCATGTAATGGGATAAATGCTTGTTGTTGTTGTGTTTGTTAATATACCATTTGAATACATGCATGCATAAATACATACTGCAGGAGGGCTTTGTGAGGGGGGGGGGGGGGGGGGTGGTTCAATGGTGGAGGGAGGCAACAAGAATGGGTGAGGCTGGCGTGATGTGGAGGGACTTGGGTGAGGTTGAGAGCAATAGTAGTTTTTTGGTGGAGGTTTGTGGTGGCGGGAGGGGCTTATGAGAAGCTCTGACAATGAGAGCAGCTTAGGGAAGGTTGCAAGTGATGAGAGATGGGGGGCTTTGGAGGAGTAAGGCATGAGATATTGAAATTGGATGATTTGATCGATTTTCAAATATAGGAAAGATGGTGTGTTCGTGGCTTTTCTTCCTCGGAATTTTATTTTGTATTTTTTTTGCTTTAAACTAAACACCGGGAAAGATAAAATGTAGGTGAATGGAGCATAAAATTGTCCTAATACTTTTAACCAAACAGCCCCTTAGTACGCATGTCTACTTCTCCTTTCCTTTCCTTTTCAAACTTCTTAACCCTTAGCTTTCTTTTTGTATGTCATTTTCCATCTCTCTACCCTTTGCCTTTTTCCATATTTCATTTCCCATCTCTCTTGCACTCCCTCCGCCATCCACCCCCTGCCCCCTTTCATCTTCTCCATACCTTCACTTCCTCACTTTCTTGCCCTCTCTTTCTATTTCTCCCCTCCTATAACCCCTAACAAAATGAAGCATTAAAATATTAGACTTTTATTTGCAGGGCCTGAATGGATATAGTATCAAAGGTGATTTGGAGAGCGAAGCTCCTTTTTTTGTCCGTAGATTGGCTCCCAAGGTATATTTAATGTCTTTCTTATTTGATCTGCCTATTTTCTTAAAGAACATTAGGCGGCTTCCTCTTTTATTAGCATGGCGTGAATCTTATTTATTATAGATTTCCATGAAACTTCACCATTTTAGAATGAACTATTACATTTTCTGTACTAATTTCCTTGGAGTCCATCTACGAGGCTGAAGAACCTATGTAAATATTTGCAAAGGTTGGTTGTCAGCTCAGTTGAATATATGGCTGGGAACGACCTTGTACATGAGAATCATCTTTTATACTTGATTTGATTTTTCTGAGTAGCTTTTTGTTCGTCATCTTTTCCGGGACTGTGAACCGCCTAGAGATATTAATGTCATGCGATTAAGGTTCTTGTTACTGATGTAAAATATCTTGAAATGTTCTTGCCATCAGTTGGAAAAAGTCCTTGGTGATGATCCTATACATGTTGATTGGAGGCGTTCATTCTATTTGAATTTTGTTGCTCACACATCATACACGGTGACTGTTGCCATCTGCAGGTATTTATCTACCATTCATAAATTCCATTGTTCTTCTTATATTTGTGTTTTGTTACTAGATATTCTGGTTTTTGCTAATATACTGATGCTTAGTAAGAGTACATACTACCCAATCAGGAAGATAAATCTGACAAGATTCACATTTTGCTCCACCCTAAAAAATTTCAACAAGATGACTAAATCCAGCGACCTTTTCCAATTTACAATTATTCATGGATCATCCGTTCATGGAACAAAATATTACAATGAAGTCGAAGCATGCATTCTGAGCTACTGTATCTAAATCCAAATAACATCCAAACAATCATTTCCACAAAATAAAATGAAAATATAGCTATTTAATCCATGATCAGTTAATAAAAAAGTTCTAGATTCTCGTAGTTTGATCATAAACTAATCAAGAAAACAGTAGAAATCTCACGATCTCATAACATACATATAGTTTCTTATCACAAATACCTTTATAATTTACCTGTTGTAGATGTGACCCTATGAACTCTCAATAACTTCAAAATGAATATTCTTTTTCTATAATAACTTATGTGTAGGGGTTGGCACTAAATTCAATAGTTTGTTCCAAACTATATAAGGTAAGTACCACATAAGTGAGTTGAGCCAACTCGTGAGCTGACTTGAGCTTGACTCTATAACTGGCTTGTGAGCTGAGCTAGATGAGCTAACAGGCCAAATGTAAGCCAACCACGACTCAACTTGGTATTGTGAGCCGGTTTATTTAAAAAATATTAATGTGAAATACATTTAAAATATATTAGACTTCGTGATTTTAAGTATAAATTTAATAAAAAATTTAGAAATTATACATCACTTTTTATAGAAAGTGATTCTTTATTATTTCTCTTATAGTTTCTCATTCTCCTTGAAATTTTGTCATAATAAGTGCCTGAATCATAATTATTTTCCCTTTTTCATAATAAACGAGCTGGCTTGTGAGCCGACTCGAACTCATAGAATTGAGCTTGAGCTTGGGCTCAAGCTCAAACTCTATTAGTTAATCAAGCTCAAGATACGATTGACTTGAGCTTGATTTGACTTGTTTATACCTCTAAGTCAACATGCACAAAGAAACCCATTAGTGTTATCCATAAATAAGTAAAAATGAGCAACAAAAAGGCTGTCATATGCAAGGGAGAACTTATAATATTCAATTAAAAAGAGAGCTGAGTGTTGTGATTGGATTGTTTCGAATAAAAGTGAATATACGATAAAATATAAGATTAATCCGGGTCAATGAATAAAATTAATTGAAACACTGGTTTCAGTTTCTATTGAAGGATAGTATTAGATATCATCAGATGTCTTGTATTAATTTAATTTTAAAGCTGTCATGTCTAGTTATTGGGCTCTTGAGAATGGGCGTAATTTGTGTCACCTTTGTTGATTAAATAGAAGGATAAACATTGAAATTTCACAGTAGAAAAATTGTAATATTGAATGTGGTGTCTTTTCTTGTATGTATAGATTATTGTGGTTATGTGTTTTTGTTGTTGTCGTTAGGTTTTTTACAAATGAAATGATTTTTGAAACAATCTCCCTGCTGATCTAATTTGCAGTGGGGAGTTAATTAGTGGTTGAGGTTTGAACTAAGAAAATAATTTGCAGTGCGCTGGTGACACCTGTTGGAGTTCTCATTTTCAAACCATATATATATATATATATATATATATATATATATATATATATATATTTTAAAAAATAAATATGCACGTTGATTTGCTCGCTGAGATTTCGTCCCTCGTGTGTGTCAAATTTTGTCTTGTTTGATATGTAAAAAATTTTAATTTTTATGGATAGAAAACCTCGACCTATATGGATGTCAATCTTAGTTGTTTTAGCTGTCTCGAATGCGTTTGTGCTGTCCATTTTGTGAACAAATGCCCTTTCGGTGATTTTGACTTTTGGTCAACATGTTTTTGGCATTTTTTGTGCAACATCGCATTCTTTAGTAATCTTTTTCTCTGTGCGTGTTGACTTGATGCTTGAGCTACTATCGAGTTCAACACTTCATTTGGTTCGACTTGATATTAGATCATATGATTTCTAGCCGGGTTTGGATCAGCCTGTGATCAAATTGCAAACAACCTTAATTTTTGTCTTGCTACTGACTAAGTTGAAAGGTAGTTATCCAAAAATATGCATTTGACATATTTTGTTTCTGGTGCTCTGTGCTCACTGTGGATGCCTCCTAATAATGCTTATTGCATATGCATCCTTGAAAACTAGCTTCCAATCACATTAATTATTTGCTTTTTTCAAATTCAGTTATTCACCAAGATGGTGTATCTATGATGCACCGACACTTCTCCTCAAAGAGGGGTGCAGTGCCCGACACGTATCCGACATGACACTCGTCTGACACGCATCCGACATGTGTCGGGCACGCTGAAAACGTGGCCGATTAAAAAACTATTAAATATAAATCGGGCATGCATGTCTGACACGCATATCTTAAATATTTTGTGAATTGTTTAAAAATATAATTTATTGTATTTGGTGGGATTTAAATTAAATTTCTTATTTCCTATCCACAACACCAAATCAACGTCCGCACTTAATACATATTCATCGAATATTCTCATTTTCATTTCTCTTTGGCGGTGAAGGTATTTTCATCTCCTCTCTCGGTGACTGAAAAACATCATCGACGCTTGACTCTCGACATCCTAATACTAATCATTTTAAGCACAAATTCTAGTTAAATGACTTATTTTTTCAAAATTATTTTTAAAATTATACTTATTTAATTTTTATACACTATTTTTAATTATAAAAATCATAATACCGTGTCCAACCCGTGACCGTGTCCTATATTTTCAATAATTGACGTGTCCCGTGTCCGTGTCGTGTCGTATCCGTGTCGCCGTGTCCATGTCTATTCATCATAGTGGTGTATATTAATTGCCTCCATGATTTTACTTTTAGAAATGCTTGACCATCAAGTTTATTCGGCACTGATTTCCTTAAAAACGTTATACTTATTGAGTTTTCCATCATTCTTTATATCTAATCCCAGGCTCTAAGCTAGACTTTCCATTTTTTTGTTAATTAAAATCACTGCAAAAATTCCACCCAGTCTGAAAGACGCACAGGAACTCTAGCATCATGATTTATTATATAGCATAGCGAGCCTTGAGACTTTCTTATTTGATCACTTAGGGTATGGTTTAACTGTGAGGCTTTTATTTTTGCTGATATCATGCAATGTTGCATAAATTTAGCACATTGCACTTTGTAACAAATTTTCATCTGCTCCTAACTCCGGAATATTTAATATGGCATTGTTCGAACCATTTAAACCAGTTTATGAATTCTTCCAATTTTTTTTTCTTCCATGCCTGTTAGCTGTTTAAACTTTCTCTACTTTACTTTAATCATGCTTATTTATAAATACTTCCCTTTGTTGGACTTTTCTTAAAGATTATCCTGCTTTGCCTTTTTCGCATAGCTGAATTTTATGGGCGTGGAATGATTTTTTTCGTTGTGGTCATTTTCAAATTCTTTCCATTGATGTTCACTATTTCTTTTTTCGAAATAGTTGTGTGGATGCTGGGGCATGTTAAGCTGTGAGGAGAAGCTAATAGAAGCTTGGGATGATTTTTAAATGCTCAGAAGTGATTAAATGGGCATCATATGGTAGGGAACTGGAATAGTTCAACTTGGGTAATGTGTTTAAATCAAATTAAAATTCATCTTCAAATGATTAACTTAGAGCCATAAATGTGTCTGTGAGATGATTATATTTTTAAAAGTTCTAATTAAACATATTTTAAAATCGGAGTATTCATTCAATTTAGAACATAGTTCTACTCCAATTATTAATGGGAGTGCCTTACAGGAATATGTTTGGCACATTGATGAAAGTGACTTTTGCTTTTCAGTAATTACTTGCTACTTTTTTCGTTATCTTGTAGTTTTACTCTCTTGAATTAGAGGAATTCCTGTCTGACAATCAAACTCTGTAATTGATTCCTTTTGGTGACTACTCATCCGAGTAGTCAGAAACATTCTCTGTTATTAGGGAGAAAAAGTAGGCCATAACTAAAATCGATTTGAATCTTGCAAATAAATTTGAATTCTGATGCTGCGATATGATAAATCATTTAGCAGAAAATAATGATGTAAAAATATTTTTTAATCTAAACTCGAACAGCTCTGTAAATTTTGCTATTGTTGCTGCTTATGATTCCTGTGATGACTGCACTTCTAGCTGCTTGTTGCTAGAATGCAAGTCTTATGCTAGCCTTGAATTTATTTCGTTAGCCAAAGTTAGTTTTGTATTCATTTATAATTTTGTATATTTATCTTTTTAATTAAGTTTTGAATAATAAAGATACTGATATAACTGACTTGTACAGCAATCAGGCTCTACGCAGCTACCAAAGTGGGGAGGATACATCATTATCTCCTATATACAAGGTAAATGGAGGTTAATTCTTTCTGTCCATGGTGTACCCTGGATCTTTTATTGGGTTGGATTGTTGTCGTTGAGGTTATCTTTACCTTTCCATCGTTGTCCTTTATTTTCTTAGTGTGCAAAATCCGATGATTCATTGTCATTGCTGTCTGAATGTAAAATGGAAACCTTTTTTCAAATATGTTATAAAATTATCATTGTCACGCCTTTAATTTTAGATTGCGAACGCATGATGGACCATTCAGTTTTATCCATCCGTTATTAGCTTTGATATGTAGCCAAGCTTCATTGTTGCATACAAATTTTTATTTTATTTTATTTACAATGGATCATAAAAGTTTTGCAAACAAATTTACCCAAAATAAGTTTAACGCATCAAACAAAACTCAACATAAATGAATGAAAATTGGGGAAATATGACGAGGAGGAGAAGAACCAGCTTGATGAATATCATTTTCCATTTAATCTTGATAAGTGTTGTATGATGTTTTAAAATTATTTTGTTTGATTTTTTTTTTTGGCAAATTCTATCTATGTTACTTTTGGTCCACTCATTTATTTCTTAAACTTTTGTGTTGCTAATTTTATCATTCTATTCATATTTTTGCTTTTTGGATACTTCTTGCTACATGTTTAAATTAGCATATTCATTTTTTCACCACCTTATATTTAATAAATTTTATCCAAATGCTCATTTAATATAATTAATCAATTTGGATTCATGTGGGGTAGGTCTACTATGAAAGCCATACATTTATTGAGAGGTTTGATGGAGAAATATAAAGAGAATAAGGAGGATCTATGATATTTATTGATTTAGAGAAATCATATGATAAAGTTCCAAGAGAAGTGCTATGGAGAGTTCTTGAAAAGAAAGGAGTTAATAACGCTTATATTCAAATCATTAAAGATATGTATGTAGGAGCTAGTACTTGTGTTCAAAGTATATTAGATACTAGAAGGGCGAAACATGTATGCATAAGTTAGCTAAGTAAAAATATATGAGAAGGATCTTGTTCAAGTGAAGTGCATTAACGATGAAGATCAAAATGTGTTTTTATTATAAGAAGATATTCAATATAGGTGGATGAGATGTTTCGATAAGCTTTTTAATGTTGCTTGTGAGAATATGATTGACTTTAGTGATCTTAGCAATAGGGTTTAGGATTTTTAAACAAAAATAGAAATTTTTATTTTTTTTGTCATATTAATAAAATCGAAGTTACATAGACTTAAAAGAAAATGTAGTGTGAAAAAGCAGTTAGACCTAATGATATTCCAATAGAGGTGTAGAAATGCATAGGAGAAAGAAATTTCTCGACTTACTAAATTTTTTAATATTATTTTGAAGCAAAAAAAAAAAAAGCCAGATGAGTGGACGATTGTGTTGATTCATATTTTTAAGAATAAATGTGATTCACAAGAGTGCGAATTATTGAAGAATTAAGTTGTGTCATACATTAAAATTGTGGGAGAGAGTATTTGAGCATAGGTTACGACATTATATTAATGTTTCTTAAAATCAATTTGGATTCATGCTTTTTTGCTAATGATATTCTTTTTGTTGATGAGACAAGATTGTGACTTCGGGCGATCAAGTCAGGATTAACACCGTATATGTTGCTTACAAGTTACAAGCAATGATCCAGTGCTCCTCAAACAAGGTTCATTTAGTTAACCACTAACAGTGTGGATGAGTTTGCTGATAGTGATGAAGGTTCATGTGGGCTTGCTCTTTTATCTAACTAATGAAGTTACTGATCGTTGCCTTGGAGGTCATTGCTGGAAATTTTTTTAGCGAATTTGGCTGTGCAAATATCAGAAGATGTTGCCTAAACAATATATTGGCTGTATAGAAGGTCTTAAGTGGATTAATTTTCACTTGATTTTATTAGATTTTAGATGTATTTTGAACATTAATCATGCTTATCTAGTTATCTCTTGTAATTGAAGCAACGTTAGCTAAAACAAGATATGCTTTATACCATGAAAGGAGGCCTTTGTTGCCTGGTGGTTTAAGTACAGATGGTAGTGAAATTATGTGATAAAGAATGTTATATCATTCTAGAGGAAGATGAACGAGATGGGTTTTTTGTTGCATTTGGTGTGGAGTTGGACAGTCTTTCTTTTTCTTGTTAAGTAGTAGCCCAATGTTTGTAATGATGCAATATCCAGCTGCAACCTAAAAAGGCATACAGAATGGAAAATGCACTTGTCAATTACAATGTGCAAGTTGGATTTATACTCAAAACTGTACACTACTTCAAGGGCTATTTATTTTTGTAAATTGAGTTCATCCCTCTAGATTACCACTAAGACAATGTTATCGTTCCACCAGAGCGCACCCTTTAATCACCTTCAACACACGTAGCTTAAACGAGATGCTTCCTGATTTTAAATCTTGATGTATTGGGGATTTTTCTATTCGGGTCTTTCCATTGTATTTTAATGCATCTCAAGTTGTACTTCTTGTCTGTAGTAAATATGTACTTGTCCTCTAAGTAACTGCTGAACTAGATAACATACTCTTGATGATTTTTCCAACCAATGACTTGAAACTTTTAGTTTTTTATTTGCAAGTTCTTTTTGAGGTACGTTTGACTCATGCTCTTAGGGCTGCCATGGGGTGATGCTCTATCCTTACTTCTGTATGTCGTTATAGGACTTGCCACATGCTCTATTACAGGTTGTGAAGACTGTCTATGCATCTCCTAGCCGTGTCAACTTTCAACTGGGCTTTAAAAAGGTTGGCTGGTTTCCTTTTCTTTGTCATGTATAAACAATATGAAGCCTATACTACCTATGTTTTTCTTTTCTAAGATTGTCATTTTGTTTTCAGGCTGTGGAAACTCTACCCGCCTACCCTAATATTTGCTTTGCAATTGATGATTTTGATGACACTTTTGATGCTGTTGTAAGACGCTTCCTTTCCCATTTGCCAGCAAAGCTTTCCACATATTTTTCCATACCCTAGACTTGTGTTTTGTCAAGCTATCAGTTTGACATGCCTTCCGTCCATCCCTTACATGGATTTGTGTTTTGTTGCTAGTTGTCTGCAGTCTGAACTGTATTTTGACATGATTTTATTCATTATTTTATTAATTACTTGATGTTGATCTTGACATTCTTTTCCTGTTTAAAGTCTTTAAATACTTGCCAATAAATTGAGAAATAAATTATTTAACATAATTTAACTTTCCTAGGTTTTATCAGAATCAGATCATTGCTATTGTGTGCTGCTTAATGCACATGGTGGAGCGGCTTTTCCTGATAACTCATCTGTACATGAAACTAACTCTTATTGCTCTCCCAAAGATTGTAATTCTGATAAAGGCATTCTTCCTAAGGTTTGAATATGCATACCTCAAGTATTCTTACTCCATGCACAATTTTTTTGGTTTTCCAGTATTTCATGAGTATTTGTTGCTATTTATGCATCAACGTCCTTTGATGGATTGGGTAGTGGGCTTAAAATTGGCTACACTGTAATCTAATGATCTTGGTAGCCTTTTTTCGACAAATTTTATGTCAATGGCCTTACATTTAGTCATTGATTAGATATACACTCAGTCAGTACTACTAGTTTTCTTTAATAATATGAGCCTTAACCATATAAATGCGTGGGCAACCTTAACCTTTGATTTAATTTGAGATCATTCAATGAAAGTTTATTTGACTGCAGCAAGTTTATGGTTGGCACAAATGTAGGCATATATATATATATATATATATATATATATAATCGTGATAATATTGTGCTAATGATAATTGTTGACCTCCACAGCATATCAAAACAAAAAAAATCAAGTAAAAATTTTGTATATAAAACACCTCTGCCATACTTGCACGAATCCTGCACAAATCCTTTAGAAATCCCGTCGCCTACTACAGTGTCGCATCAAAGGGCTATGCAAACGGGGCATCGAATGCAGTCGCCCATGCCCCGCGTGCGCGATTCCCACTCAAATCTCGCTTCTGCAATCAGTCTGCGAGATGCTAAAACGAGACCAAAGCCTCAGACGTCGGATTTTCTTCAACATTTCCTTCTTCTTTCTCCCACGCGAGCAACAAAGCTTCTCAAGCTCCAAGCTTCCTCTGTCGTTCTCCCGTATGAGCCGAAATAGAGCTGCACAAAGACCCCTCCCAGGTCCGGCCCTCTCTCATGTGACTGTAGCCAACTCCAGTCATTCGACCCGTCGTCAGTTCCCACACTGCAGCCAAACTCCTCTTCCATGTTCTAAGCTGAAACTGACTCATAGCAACTGAAATCCACGACTGAACTCATGATCGACTCTTGATATAGGCCGAATCCCCTCACACCTCCATTTCGAACTCCACGAACATCCACTCCTCGTCGACCCACTCAGCATGTAGTTCGGAAGCCATACCCACTCTTCCCGATTCCCCCAATTGACGCCAACCCCAAACTAGCATGTGATCAAATCTTCTAGACCTATAGCACCTCACTGACTTCTTCCCCACACGCACAACCTAGCCGAAATCAACGTCGCCTGCCCGCCCCGATTCCTCTTGCCGACCCAACCCTAGCAGAAGACCTCTACCCTTCGTTCTACTCCAGCCTTTGATCCGACGCCTATTCCACCTCTCAGTGTTGCAAGCGACTCGATAACCGAAGCTCCTACTGCAGTCGACATCTTATCTACCTCTTCAAGACGAAACATCCACGATAGTAATAGTAGCCCGACTCGCCTTCTTCAATAGCCCCTAAAGCCCAACATGCATATCTTACTCAAGGCGTAAGGTATATATGTACATAGTTATTAATTAGTTAATTACTACTATTACTATTGTTATTATTATTATTATTATAAGTATAAGTGTGTGTGTGTGTGTATGCATGCATGCATGTATATATAAAAAAAGGGGATTTAAAAAAAAGAAGACGAAAATCAGAAGTAAAAAAAAAAAAATAGTTTGTCCCGATTTTCATGCCTCCATCCCATCGTCGTCGACATCGCGCATGTATAATTTCTAAACTCAAAAAGCTTGTGTTCTACATTTGCGACGAGTCGGCGGACCACCCTACGCGCTCACGTAGCATGGTGGGAGGGAACCCATTGCGACGCTTACGACGAGGCAAGTAGGCTTCAAATCTCTCGCGTAGTGTGACGAGGGCGAAATTAAGTATCCTTAAGCGCTCATGTAGCATGCGGGGGAAAAGAAAATTACGCATTTTCAAATAGGTACCCTGAAGACCCTTAAGCGCTCTCGTAGCCTAGCGGGGATTTGACACCTATCTGAAGCACTCACGTAGCATGGAGGTAAATACTATGACTCTCGGATTTTTTCTAAACGGGGAAGACGATGGGAGGTTGCCGAAATTTGGACTAAATAGGGGACTTGATTTGAACTTGATTGAACGCAGGGGAATTAAGTGAACGACGAATTAAACTTGAATCCAATTTGAACAACATGGGACTTAAACTTGCAAACTTGAACGTACAAAAAGAAATCAAACTTAATAAAATGAGAGGAACCATACATTAAAACTAACAAATGCACAATGAAATTGAAAGTGTGAATGCTAAGTAATGGTTCAAAGCACTCAAACGATCATAAATAAACAAATAGGAAACTTATGTTGGACGAAATTCCAAACACTGTTTGCCCGCAAGATCAAATGAAAATGTTGTGATATGCTCGTGAGTAATAACATGGAATTTATAACAGTTATCGAGGAATTATCGTGTTTATTAGAATCCAAGCATCGACAAGAAAATGCACTGTATAAATCACAAGCTGCTTTTGAGGAATGGTGAAGGGCTCATGATTTTCAACATGACTCGCTCACAAATAGTGAAGTTGAAGGGAATTCATAATCTGATTGCAAGCAAGCATGCAGAGTCCTTGACACTTTATAAGTCACCTTCAGATGATTGGCTGGTGTGTAACACTCATATAAGTTATGCAATCAAGTACATTTGCTCTTATAAGTAGGGGGATTTGACGTGCAATGAGCGCAACAGTTTGACATATTCAATGAGCTTGAAATGAATGAAGCCTATATATAGTCAATGACATTTAAATAGGTACATTCATTTGCCAACAAGCAATAGGATGTGAACATAATAATCTCTTTGCGGCCGAGATCAACCAGCTTGCGAGACACATGCTGCAATTCCCACGAACATTGAAACACACACAAGCAAAATACTAGTTCACCAATGCAAACAAATGAAAAATTAAATGCAAGAACAATGCAAAATTACTTGAATGAATAAGGGCTTGTGGTGAATAAGGCCCCAAGTATAATTGCTCACATGTAATGGTCAACGACAATCAAGAGAGATATGTGGTCTAATTACAAATAGATCACAAAAAACCTTATTAGTGATTTGATTTGTCATGATGTATCTAAGAAGTTATTCACAAGTATACACCATGCCCTAGACAACGAGTATTATGATTTCTCTCCAGTCAATGACAGGCAACTTGTGGATAAATGCAACAGTTGCTTACGAATGTTGAAAGTCAACACACAATGAGCATGTTGAGTTGCCGATGAACGTATGTGGAGGATATCAACAATGAGTATAACCCATCCAGCAATCAGCACCTGTTCATTAACGACCGCATTCATCTACCTGCTAGCAATGATGATTGACATACGATGAATGTGATAGGCTCTTTGTAAACACTAATAAAAAGATGAGTGTAACGAACATAATGATGTTCACAAGCAAAACATAGAGGATATACAACTAATGTATGCAAGGCACTTGCGAGTTGTCGTAGCACCCTCGTATTCAATAATCATTCAATGACCGTCAAATACACCGATCCTCATGCAGGAAAAGACAGCATGTCCGCAACTCATTCGAGGTCCCTACCAGCTGTTGTAGCAAAGACACTATAGCACCTCCACGACCAACAATTGTCCAACATTAGTCAAATGCACCGTCTCCCTACAAGCAAGGGCATATGATACGTAGTGAATTGTAAATGTCTACGGGGTTGTAAGAGTCCGTTATACACACTACATGCTATCTGCAAGCAAACATCGGTTGATATGCATTAAACGCAAGTGTCCACATGCCCTTGTAGGAGACCCACTATACACACAAAACATCATCTGCGAGCAAAATGCCACATGTCTACGACGAATGTAAATGCCTACGAGCCGATGCAGGAGACCCATTTTATCCTCAACATGTCGTCCATAAGCGTAGGCGAAAGGCATGAAACAAATGCAAACACCTGTTGGAAATGACGGGAGATTTGTTGCAGGCCCAATATCATGTCTACAATGGGTAATCAACAATAAGCGTCCAATATTACAATGCCCTTGCAGTTGGCAATTGTTCAATAGCCAACAAATACATCAATCCATTGCGAGCGGAGGTGTAGATAATACGCAGCAGATGCAAACTCCTACGAGTTGCTATAGGAAACCCGATTATGTACCCAATGTATGGACCATAGACTTTTCTAGCGACTCCACTGGGATAGACTTCTCTCTCCCTCTTAAATGAAGAGTAAATTTTTCTAAAATACATATAGGTTTAATTAAATGCTTGGGCTACTAGATTTCATGTAAATGATTGTTTATTTACTTTTTGTCGTGTATATTTATGCTTTGTATAGTCTTGTGGGATCATGTTTTATATTGTCATGTATAGTCTTGTGTTCCCTATTGTGTCAAACCAAGCCAGTCCTGCCTTTGCATGTCATTTGTATGTTTAATTTGAGTCTCACAGCTTGCATGCTTTATGGTCACGTGAGTGAGCATATCCTAGGATTACTTGGTTTCGTCCTAAAAGACAAGCGGACTAGGCCACAATAATGTGAGAATGCCACTTGTATGTGAAGGATTGATAAAACAAGTAGGAAGCAGATATAATGGTGGTAAATATAAATGTTCAATATCCTAAAGTTTTTTATGTGAAATTTCTACTTATGATCACATACTTATGATAAAAATGTAAGGGTTCTGTTATGAGTAATGCACATGGAGGTGGGTTTGATTTTTAGTTTGTGTGTGTGAGTTTGGGTGGGTATCTATGAGAAAAATATAATTTTTGTGGTAGCATTGCACATGAAGGCGGGGATTGATTTTTTAATTTGTGGTCACGGGGTGTGGTGGGTCTTGGAGGCTGGATGGTGTACTAGCATTAGCTATGATTTTTATTGTATTATGTTGAGCAATATGCAAATCATATTACTTTTACAGAGATTTCATCTAGCTAGATGAAGTTCTATTTAGGGTTTATATTCGATTGAGGATCAATGTGTCTCATGAGCGCAACTCTTATGGTTAATTACATTTCAGATTAGATACCTGACAGTACTCTCGATCATGAATATCATATGCACTTTGTATTAGTTTTTTAATTTGCGGTTAGGCTCGGAGATCTATGATCAACCCAATCATAATACCATGATTTTGTGATTCCAAGTTAACTTGGTGGACCCAATCTATGAATGATAAAGGGTTTTAATGCCTTTTCATCCAGGGATTGTGATTAGTAAATGCAATTTTCCTCTTACAAGATACTCTGAGTTGATTGGAGAGGAGAGTACACTTGAGGGCACTTTCTTTTAATGAGATTCAATGGTTCAAAACTAAATTAAATTACTTCAAGTAGACTAGTATTATTATCGGTGATTTATAAGTGTATTTACGGATCACTGATGTTCAATACACTAGACTTGTTCAATTTATATTGAGGTTGGATCAGAGACTTAAAGTGAGGCCAATTCAACAACAAGATTGGATTCTGAATTTACTTAGGAAAGAAGAGCACCTCAGAGCATATTGATTGCATATGATTTAGAGTGTTGTATGACAATCTTTTGAAGCTATAATTCATATTAGATATTTGATTCAAGGTTGTTTTTATGCCTTACTAACGAGTTCATAAAGATATATGGTAGAGGGTATTTTGGCGCATCCATGAATTGACTCGACTAGGAAGCCTTGAGTTTATCTCAATTCCTGGTTGGAATAAAATTGGCTCAAATAAAGATCCTGAGCACAAAGATTTTTCTTGGTTTTTGTGAATAGTTGGTTCATAGAGTGCAGACACATCTCGATTTTTGGAAGGTTTGGGCTTATATCCTGAGGGAAGGTCCACCAATGAATTTGAATATTTGACCAACTAAACCATCACGGAAGAAAACATAGGCAACCATGTGAGATATACATAGAATCTGTGAAAAGCCAAAAGAAAAGAGACTAGAATGCAAATTCCTTCCTTAAAAGTAGTAGTTTATACCTCATAAAATAGCTATATAATTTGATACTTATAATCCTATTGCCAATCACAATGTTTACCAATGGGTGATACTAAGTACAAATATATTACTAGAAAGTGATAAAGGGAGAATGAGATTGAGCGAATTAAAAATCAGATTGATTAGGAAAATGAGTTAGAGTGGCATAGGATGTGTTCAGTTTTGTCCAATTTGTGTGCGTGTTCTGTCCAAAGTTTTTTCAGAAGTAATTGTTAATTTCTTAGATTAATAAAGGAGGAACATGCCAAATGGCTTTGCAACATGTTGTTCTATTCAGCTCAAGTGTAGAAGCATTCAAAATTATGCCCGCTCCAACTTGGGAGCCCTCTTAAGAGTTTTTTTTTTCTTTTGTAGCCTGATGTCCGTGTAAGACACTGCCTATGATCATGTTCTTATAGTTGTTTCCTTCAAATTGGTTAATGGTGATTTCTGTATTAGTTTGCTGTTCAATCTACATTATATTGTTTCTGAGGATCTTAGCATATATTTCTTGGAACTTGTATTTGATGAATAATTTTTCGAAGTTCCATTGACATTTGATCTTGTTGTTCACCGCAGCTTACTCTTTTTTCTGGATTTGTCAGCTATCAGATGGTACTAGAAGCATATGAAGGTTGGCTTACTTTTCTGGTCTCAATCCGCATCATGCTATATTCAAATTAAAACTGCAAAGAAAAAATTATGTGGATTAACATCCTTTTTCTGTACAATAAACTATCTATGCAAATTTAGGATAAGGCAAAGGTTGCAATAAATTTCATACTGTTGATATAATCTAATATTTACTCAGATGATAGATTCATTAGTTTGTTGAAAATGAGAAATTGTAGTCTGGGTGATAGAGAATAAAAGGACTTCCATTTTTCAGCCATCTAGCTTTATGCAATTGAGTTTTTAAAGAAAAAGGGCTGGCCTTAGCAAAACTTGTTAGAAGCTATACCTTTTGAAGATCTAGCTAAATCAGAATTCAAAATGAACAGCTCTTTCTAGGAATAACAATTCATGATGGATGTATTAGCCCTACGTTGAATTACTGGGAGCAGGCTGATATTGATCATTAATTATATTGGTAAGCATGAGAGCTATCTTAATCTGAATTTCCATCCAATAGCTCCAGACCTTAGAATATTGCTCTGAATAATCTTCACGGTAGCTCCTTTTTGGAGTTTGTTTTGTTTTTTCTTGTTTTTACAAATATTTATCTGATTATGAGGAAGTTTCCTTTTGGATGTCATTTTTCTATTTGACAAGTTTTTTTCTTTTGGCACATTTTTCAAAATTCTTGGGACATGAACACTATTCTCTTTAAATCAAAAGGATTTCTTTCTTGTGTATTATATATAATAATTTCAGTTCTTTTTGCGATGGTTCCTTAATTATTTCAATCCTCTGAAATTTCTATTCATAATCCTTACAATACAGATCATTTTGAGAAGGCACTTTTCTTAAAAAGTTGTACCTTTTTTTGGTCAGATTTTATTATATCAAGAATGATTTAGTATAAACAATTATGCTTTTTAGACTTGTTTTGCGATCTTTGAGAACTTATCTCATTCAAGTTTGTTCAAAAAGACTACTGCGATACTTGTTTTTGACTTGTCAATCTGCAAAAAATCATCTTAAAGGTTATTTCTTTTTTCTCATTGTTCCACATCCTTTTGCTTTCTTTATTAAAATACTCGTTTTGAACACTTGGCCAGTTACATATATGAATAGGAAGGGCTGTGGATTTTGCAAATTTGGAGCTATTCGGGTGAAAATGGGGATTGGTATGGTATAATATTGATGCATGCAGTAACCTTCGCATGTCACAGAATTCAAATACCAACCAAAGCATCAAATGATTTCTACTCCATGGAATTTGATTGATCTATTTTACATATTCATTAATATCAACACTCTCAAAACACAAAGCTTCTAGATAGAATGACGCAGGAAGGCTAGGGATTAGAGTTCGCTAATACAATTAATATGATGCATGGTATAATTTTATGCAAAAAAAAATTAAGGATTCATATATTGCAGTTCATCAATTAAATTCAACTTTTTTCTTTATCTAAATGAAAAAAAAAGCAATGCCAAAATTAAACTAAGTGATAATGAAATGATTAAAATAATTTAAAATTTTCAGTGATAAATTATCAATATTTAAAATTAACGAGCAATGTAAATTAATTTTCACAAATTAGATTTAAGACTTCTGACGTGTCAAAATTTTTATCAAAATCTGGAATATTAAATAAGTCAGTACCAAATAATTTATATGAATAGAAAAAAAAATGAATCCGCCAAACTAACTAAAATATTTTCTCACCTGAAAGAATCGCTCATCCAACACTCATAAGATTGAAATTTGAAAGAGAAGTTTTATTCTACCCAATGTTAATCATTATATGTTTCTGGTAGACCGGTCCCTGTTGGACCGGTCTAGCAGGCCCATGGCCAAGGGCTGGCTCACATATACAAGAGGATGGGATGGGGATGGGATGGAGGATAAGCTGCATCTGGACATGACGGAGGTCTCCCTGAACTCAGTGATAGGATTCATTCCGAATTATATCATGAAGGTGAAGGGGGAAATAGCAAACAAGGAGGTAGTGTGTTGATTGACAGTGGGACTACCCACAATTTCATCTCCAATTAGATTGTGGATCAATTGGTAGTGAAATTGGTAGATACAGGTTGTAATGGGGTGATGATGGGTACAAGGAAGGTAGAGAAGGCCTAGGGGATCTGTAGAGGAGTAGTGTTAACCATACATGGAGTTTAGGTGAGGGAGGATTTTCTCCCATTAGAGTTGGGGAGCACTGATGTCATCCTGGGGATGAAGTGACTGCAGACCTTGGGGGACACCAAGGTCAATTGGAAGGCATTGGCGTTGGAGCTGGTGGTGGAAGGGAGAAGAGTGATAAGGGGAGATGAAGGACTCTCCAAAGCCTTGGTATCACTTAAAACCATGGTGAAGGGTATACAAGAGGCGGGGGAAGGTTATTTGGTGGAACTATATAGGCCGGAGGGAATCAGACTAGAGGAGAGAGCGAATGATGCTGGAAGCAGTGATCAAGGTTTAAAATTGTGTAATTGGGTATTGAGGCATTTTTCATTTATGAGGCGAGGCGTAAGCCTCAAGGCGTTTTGAGGCATAAGCCTCAAAATTTAAAAATTGCGTAAAGTAAAAATAAAAGTTAAAAGTGATTTTTTATATAATACCCAAATAATATGATAAAGGATGACATATTAATTTTTTATTGAACAATGAAGTAACAAATTTACATACATATGAAACAAAAAATTACACAAAATATAAAGTAGTAAGTAAGAAATTATGTGAAATAGAATTGAAATCCAAATATTACATGAAAAAACAACAGAAAAATATATAAATTGCATAAGCATATCTTATAGTATCAAGTTTAGCTCTAAATTTCTTTTTTCTTAGTTCTCTACTCATATATATATTTAATTACTAAAGAAATTTAAAATAATTGACAACAAATCGGAAATCATCTATATTATCATTACTAAGGGAATTTTTATTTGAGTTGTCAAAACAAATTGGCCTCTTCATTCCCTCATCCTTTAGTGTCTAATACCTCCCAATTTACTTTTTCTTTATTTATTTCCACCATCTTCCTCTTTCATAAATGTTTATCATCAACAAAAAGTAAGAGTAATACTTAAATTTTTAGAGGAGATGGTAGTGACGTGCGGATTTCAAGTTATCCCAGGCGGTGGGATGGAAGGTCGAGGCACTTGAGAGGAAGTTGTTGCTGTATTGGAGCACAAGAGGGCATGATTTTTTTTGAGGATTTTTTATAGGATTTAGCTAAGTTTTAAATAAAAAATATACATAAATAGAGCGAGGCGTATGCCTCAAGCCAGTGAGGCGAGGCCTCAAGGCGTGCCTCAGCCAAGATGAGGCGTAAGCCTCATAAAAAAAAAAGTTCGTGGTGTAAGCCTCGAGGTGTTTTTCACAGAAATTGCACTAAGATGTGGGCCTCATGGCGAGCCTCATATTGTGCAATTTTGAACAATGGCGGGGATTATCAGGCCTTGTGTTAGTCCTTTTTCCAGCCCAGTGTTACTGGTTAAAAAGAAAGATGGAAGTTGGAGGTTCTATGTGGACTATAGGGCAGTGAATAAGAAAACTGTGTCAAACAAGTTTCTCATCCCAGTGATAGATGAACTGTTGGATGAGTTAATTGGGGCAGTTATCTTCACCAAAATAGATCTGAAAGCAGGGTATCATCAGATCAGGATGAAAATGGAGGATGTGCCAAAAACTACTGTCAAAACTCATGAAGGGCATTATGAATTTCTAGTGATGCTTTTTGGCCTCACTAATGTCCCAACCACTTTCTAATCCCTCATGAACAAGGTCATCAGGCCCTGTCTCAGGCAGTTTGTGTTGGTGTTTTTTGATGATATCCTTATTTATAGCAGATCAGAGGAGCCCTCGGAGCACTTGAGGGAGGGCCTTAGAGGTGTTACAGGAGCACCAATTTAGGGCTAATCTGAAGAAATGTTGTTTTTCCCAGGCCAGTGTGGAGTACTTAGGATATATGATCTATGAGGAGGGGGTGACAGTAGATCATGCCAAAATAGAAGTTATGTTGATGTAGCCAGTGTCGAAATATCTCAAGGAGTTAAGGGGATTCCTAAGACTGACGTGATACTACAGGAGGTCTGTGAAGGGGTACAACACCATCACATGGCCACTAACAGAACAAACTGAAGAAGGATGGTTTCTTGTGGGGATAAACAACCACAACAACTTTTGAGAGCTTGAAGAAGGTCATGACTACTGTACCGGTCTTGGCCTTACCAGACTTCACTCAGGTATTCATAGTGGAGACAAATACCTCAGGATATGGATTGTGAGCAATACTCATGCAGAACCGTCGACTCATTGCCTATTTCAGCCATATATTGACAGTTAGGGCCAAACTGAAATCAGTCTATGAGAGGGGGTTAATGGTCATTGTGTTAGCCATCCAGAAGTGGCGGCCCTACTTGTTAGGCCAGCATTTCATCGTCCGAACAGATCAGAGGAGCCTGTTACTTGTTGGAGCAGAGGATAGTGACTGAGGAGCACCAAATATGGTTGTCCATGTTGCTAAGATATGATTTTGAAATCCAGTATAGGCCAGGAATGGAGAATAAGGCGACATATGTCTTATCTAGATGTATAGGGGAGTTACAGGCGATGGCAGTGTCGATACCACCGATGCTGGATTGGGAGGCCATTAAGAAGGAGAGTGCACAGGGTGAGGAGTTGGGGAAGATTAGGGATGATGTGTTAAAGAAGGGGAGTAGCCACCTAGGGTATTCATTGGAGGGTGAGAGGCTTCGTACTAGGGGAGATTTGTGATACCTATGACATCAGTACATATTCCACGCCTGCTCCAGGAGTCCATGTGAGATCTGTCAGACGAATAAGTATATGGCCATATCTCCAGGAGGATTACTACAGCCCGTAGCTTTACCAAGTCGAGTGTGGGAGGAGGTACCATGAATTTTATAGATGGATTACCCCGATCAGAAGGGTTCACAGTGATTATGGTGGTAGTAGACAAGTTGAGCAAGTATGCTCATTTCATTCCCCTCCAACATCCATACACAACAGTAACAGTGGCATCAGCCTTCATCAGGGAGGTGGTCAAACTGCATGGAGTACCAGAGTCTATAGCATTGGACATGGATAAGGTGTTCCTCAGCCATTTGTGGAGGGAATTATTCAGACTACAGGGGATAGTATTGAAGAGGAGCACCGCCTACCACCGGCAGATAGATGGTCAAACAAAGGTGGTCAATAGGAGCTTGGAAACATGCCTACGATGCTTTGTGTCGGAGATACCTAAGTTGTGGGCCAAGTGGTTGACATGGGCAGAGTATTGGTACAACACTTCTTATCATTTTGCTTCTCAGATGACCCTATTCAAAGTGTTGTATGGAAGAGATCCTCCTCACTGGTGCATTTTGGGCATAGTAGCACCTCAGTTTCTTTAGTAGAGTATTTGAAGGAAAGGGACCGGGTGTTGAAAGAATTGAAAAAGCATCTACTGAGGGCCCAACTAATTATGAAGAGATAGGTAGATGAACATAGGAAGGATATTCAATTTGAGGTAGGAAAAGGGTGTTCTTAAAGCTTCGACCTTACAGATAGAAGACCGTTGCCAACAGGAGAAATTAGAAGCTTGCACCAAGGTATTTTGGGCCATTTGAGATATTAGAGAGGATTGGAGATATGACATACCGGCTGAAATTGCTATCGACAGCAACCATACATCCTGTTTTTCATGTATCACAACTGAGGAGGGAAATTGAGGATCATATAGCGAGTTCTGAGCTACCAGTGACATTGACAGAAGACTTGGAGGTGGTATTGGAACTCTTAGAGTTGATGGGGGTTCACCAGGGAGATGGAGGAAATAAGGAAGTCCTGATCAAATCAGACTACGATGCCATGTGGGAGCCTTATGAGAGGGTGAAACATCAATTCCCCTGCTTTCACCTTGAGGACAAGGTGATTCTTTGGGAGAAGGGTATTGTTAGACCAGTCCCTGTTGGAAAGGTCCAGCCGGCCCAAGGTCAAGGACTAGCTAACGCATACAAGAGGGAATAGGGCCCACTCATGAATTCAAATTCAAATAGATTTGGAGGCAAAGGAGGTGGTGGCTAGGGCTAAGTGGTAATTTGGGCTTAGATGTTTAATTGTTTTTTTTTTTAATTTTTGTTTTTTTTTTTTGGCTTAGATGTTTAATTGTTTGCTTTAAGTAGGAAGAAGGGATTAGGGTTAGGGTTATGCATGATTATTGTGGCTGATTTGACGCCTTTGGTTCTTGGGCCCTAGCTTCGTCTAGGGATTGGGAGAGATCGATTCTCCTCTAGAATTGAGGATCAATTGTAACTTGTTTTTCTTCTTCCGTTAGTTTGATTCTTGGAATAAAACTATTGTTTTCTCTAGTTTTCCAACAAATTGGTGAAGTTTTCTCGTTGTTTCGTCAACATTGTTGGGGTTTACTTGGGATCTTTAAGTATTTTCTAACAGTTTCAGGACAACTATTTATAAACTCCTCATTCCCTAGATTAATAGAAATGCTTGGCATAATATTCAGCTTAATTTAATTTTAAATTAAAATCTTAAAAGATGATAACAAATCCAGGTTGATTTTAGTTTTGAATCTAATTTTAAAATTATTGATTGCTCTTCCTATCAACATTCCAATTAAAAAAATTCACAACTGTGAATTGAACTCCAATCCTACTTCTTTGCATCGAATATAATTGCTTGGTAACCTTGAATCCTCTCGGACCAAAACCCAGATTTGACAAAGTTTGTAGCTTGTCGCTATGTATATAACTGGCTACTCGATTATGCTGATGACAACATAGAATTGTTAGAATATCTAGGTCACCGCTGAGTATTAAATTCTGGTAAACCGATTCTGTAGTAACAGAGAGAGATGAATTATTAGTAACTCTTTGCTAATTGATGCCAACTAGTCACTAGTTTATGGCAAGCAGTAAACCTTTTAGTTTTCAAGTTTGAACTGATGTTGATAAGACTCCAAGCCAAAAAAATTATTTAGCTTCCATTTGGGGCCTAACCAACCACCTAAGCTCCTAGGGGAACTTTTAGTACCAAATAATACCAAATCTTTAGTGGAGAGGATAAAGCGCTCGACACCTCTGTGACAAAAGCTTTGTCGAAACCCCGCTAAGCTCTTGGTCACTGAAGCATAGTTATGTGTGGAAGTGTGATCCTAGACTATGTGATTTTACGGTGTCTAATCGCAAGCTCATCATTGTTCGTAGATGATCATGTAGAGATATGGTTGACCTCTGCCCCATAATGTGGCTATCTATGCATTGGAAATAACTTAAGAAACCTGTATAAATTTAGGAACGATTAAGTCTTGAAAAAGATAACTTGGAGTTGTCTTTAAGTGTAGGTATCTATGTGGTGGGTCGGATATACCTTTGTGCTATGCTCCTAACACAAAACTGTTGATGTGTCGAGCAGGCAGGGCATAGGAGAATAGACTTTTTCATCGCCCCCTGACATGGAGCTATGACAAAGCTGTGTAAATTTTAAGTGAAAGGTAGAGTTTTCTAAGACATTATGTTATCAAAATTTCATCAGTACTGTGGGCTCCGAAAATTTGGCCCCGGCCTCCGCTCGCTTTTCTTTTATTCGGCGAGGGAGTTTTAACTGAATAAGTTCCGAGGTAAATTTTGGAAGGCAGATGGGTTTGTAGATAAGACACTACTCAGAGATTTCGCCCTCATTTTGTGAGGACTTTATGATATGAGTTCTGGTTTCCTATAGGCGCAAGCCCCTATAGTTAATTACCCATCCCGATCACGAGAGAGAACTTTCGATTAAGGCTAGTCGTCAATCATATATGTAGGAATACGTGTTATCTGGCATATAGTAGCAGCAATGGATTTAAGTATTTGAAATGTTTGGAAGTTGAAAATTTGGGCATATTTGATATTTAAAATAGGAAATTTCACCATCTTGCACTTAAAGCGGATGGTGGGGGAATGGATGATAGACCCGATCAAGATCCCATAGTTCCGTCGTCCCGGGCCATCGTGGTCCCTGGTCTACTTAGTCAGAGGAGGTAGTCGACCCAACCTGACAGAAGGATCCTTGTCGGCAGCCATGGGTTGCTTCGTCCAAGGGTACTTTGTAGACTTGGGGTGAATATTTATCTAAGGGGACAAATTTGAATCCACCTTAGCTTACAGAGGGCTTTGTGCCCTATCGATCATATCATATTGATTCATATCTCAAGGATTTGATGCCAATAAGGAGCGTATCGGCACTGGCCATAACCGGTATTTCGTGGTGCCATTTGGCGGCAAAACCACTCGGTTCAGAGGGCCCCGGGTCATAACCGTTTATCCTGCGGTGCCACTTGGCGGCAAAACCGCCGGTCAGAGGACATGTACCACGTCCTTACTGGCAGGAGATTGTTTGACAATGAATTCTAGTGATATTTTCGACTAGGCATTTGGCTCTATGTGAGCTGAAGTAAATTTTGAATTGTCTACCTCGGCAAATTGTTGCGGAGGGTGGATGGAGTTTGCTTCGAGTGCTTGAATGGTTGGATTTCAATTTTAAATATTTTTGGGATTTTAGGATTTTAAGATTTTTTTGGATTTTTGGATATTTGGAACGGCATTTGAAAAATATTTGAAATGGATCCCTCCGGTTGAGATTTGCATTCAACACGGCCATCATCGGGGTGTTTGGGGGCATTTTCATTTGTAGTTTGAACTTTGTCAACTGTCTGGATGTCGACAGAGGATCGGGTTTCGTAGGTTTTATGCCTTTTTAGTGAATTCTATTGATTTTAGGCCTTGAAGGTCTAATATGAATGTAGAAATATAAATACACCGGCTGCTATAACCGTGTATTTGTTTGATGGTTCGAATCTTGTTGACTTCTATTGATCCGTATAGAATGATCGAATTCGAACTTGAATTCACTTGTTGACTCGCGCAGCTTCCCTAGACGTCACGTGTGTACTAATAACACGCTCGCCGGGGCCCATGCGGGTGTTTGAGGGCATTTTGTAATTAAACCTTGTCTACTCCTTTTTCTGTTTAGGAGGATCAGGTTCGAATTTAATAACCCACGCAGCATCCCTTGGCCTCACGTGTACCAATAACACGCTCGTCGAGGCCCATGCGAGTTTTTTTATTACATTTACCCTTTTTGTGTACCTATGTGTATACAAACTACGGTGCACGTGCGGGAATATTCTTGGAATATTTATAGACGCCTTCTGTCTGCTCGTATGAGTGTTGCAGATCCGGTGGCGTGGCGTTGTAGTTGTGGACGCCTTCTGTCTGCTTGTACGAATGTTGCAGATCTGGTATCGTGGCGTTGTAGTTTGTTGACGCTTTCTGTCTGCTTGTACGAATGTTGCAGATTCGGTGGCGTGGCGTAACAGCTCCTAACTAGAGTTGTTCGCTGTTTCATACAGGTAGACTGTCGTGCACTACTTATTGCTTTCTGCAGGTGGATCGTAGTGCACTAACTAATCTCCAGCTTTACATTTGCAGTGTAGTTATTTAGTATTTTGCTTATGGACAATAGATGGGGTATACGACGGGTCTCCCACAATGACTCGTAGGATCTTGCATTTGATATAATCATTTTTGTATTTTGTTTGCAAACAGTATATTGGGTGTAGAACAGATCTCCTACAATAGTTCGTAGGAGTTTGCATTCACTGTGGTTCTTTTATGATTGCTCTCAAACTATACCTCGCTGATTGTGTAATGGGTCCTACATAGTGACCTGCAGGAGTTTGTGTTTTGTAATCACATCTCTCTTACCAAAGTATGTTTTTACTTATCGCATGCTCTTCATTCTTCTTTCCAAATTGTCCCTTTCAGCTTTATTGCTTGTAAGGATTCAGTATACGAGCTTATGCATGTAAAACTTGCATATTTCTTTTCTCATTTATTTGCTACATTCATATTGATTGTTGTTTATGAGTAAGACAACAAATCAACATAAGTTCTTCATAATTTTCATTACTCGTCGCTTGCAAGCGAGTGGTATGCAAAATTATTTACCATTGATCATTTGGTTGTTGCATGTAAATGGGCCATGTTGAATATTGTAAGTCTCCCACTACATTGGAAGATGACTCAAATCTTGTATGAAGAGTTTACTTGATGACATTTACATTCCAATGAAATGACAATTCCTCAACGTTTATTAAATATTTTGCATTGTAACTCATAGGTAGATCATCACATTCCTTACAATACCTTGGTTGTTGCTTAAGGATCTATCATGTTCACCATTGCAAGAGGACTATCACATACCATAGCTTTATGATTAAGCCAAATTCTAGAAATCTTTTGTTATTTGGAAGTCAAATTATACTTGCAAAATAGATTGCAACATATATGATGAGCTTGGCACCATTGGTCATTGGTATTTGTCATCCAATTGAAGTGACAATCTCTAAATTTCCAAAGAAGATTTTGTGTCATTGATTGAAAGCATGCCATATTGGAAATTTGTACTCAACTTAGAAGTTCATCATTTTGCATGTGATTCAAGTTTGAGTTCTCTGTCAAGTTCAAACTTTAATCCAAGTTCGAACTTAATGTCATTGTGGCTCATATTCAAGTCCAAATCAAGCTTGTATTTATTTCATTAGAATACAAGGTGGATCATTACTAGTTATATTTTCTTCTAGTATTCAAGTTCATTTAGAGCTCATATTTATTTAGATTTGAATTTACTTAAGTCAATTGAATCGAGTCCACAAATTCTCAATTGATCTCTGAGTTCAATCCAGTCCATTGTTCAACTCATTCGAGTTCAAGTAGCTCCCTGCTGTCTTTGTAGAATTCAAGTTCAAATGCATGTTCACAAGTCCTCTGGTTGAGTTCAAATTCAAGTTCAATATGAGTTCAGTCAAGTTCTTTTCAAGCTTCGTTGTCTTTCAAGTTCAAGCTTATAAATCCAAGCTTACAAGTTCTCATCATTTGATTCAACTTGAGTTCATTTGTTTTAAGTTTGGTTTTAATTCATTGCATATTTAGGCTCAAATTCAATGTCAAAGTCCTCCAAATGTTCAATCAGGTCCAAGTGTAGCATTGCGTTCACCCGAAATTTTGGTAGCCTTCCGGCGTCTCCCCCTTTTAGGGGAAAACTACGGAAAACTGGGCCTTTCCCACCACGCTAAGAAAAGCGTATATGGTAGGTGCCCTCTTTCGAGGACACCGCGGTCGTGTATTTTTTTATCCCCCACCACGCTAAGAAAAGCGTGTATGGGTATTTTTGAAAATATTTTTGCGAGAAAAGCAGTTATTTCCCCGCAAGCGGGTACTTATGGGTATCCCCGCTTCGTCGTACGCATCGCACCGGGCTCCCTTCCCACCACGCTAAGAAAAGCGTGTATAGGCGGGGTTTCCAAGGCGATACGAACTTCGAAGAAGGGATTTAGGTGATTACCCGCTTCGTCGCAAGCGTCGTGACTCACTTCCTCCCACCACGCTAAGAAAAGCGTGTATATGTGGTCATTTTGTCTCGACCTACGCGATGAAATCAGGTTCTCGGAGTTTTAGGGTTTAGAAATTTTATACCTGCGCGGGGTGCGTAGATGTCGGCATGAGGATCGAGGGAGAGAAGCATTTACTTCTCTTCTTTTAAAAATTAATTATAACTAATTAGTTAATTATAATTATTTTTCATTAATTAAAATAATTAATTATAGCTTATTAAAATTAATTGGAATAATTAGTTATAATTAGCTTTAATTATAACTAATAAACATTAATTAACTAAAATATATTCTAATTAAAATTAATTAAATTAATTATAATTATTTAATTATAATTAATCAAATTAATTATAATTATTTAATTAAAATCAATTTTAATTAAATCATAATAATTAATTTTAATTAAAAATAATTATAATTACATTATATCCCCTCTCCCTCTCTCTCGGCTAATTAGGCCAATTTACAGGATTTGGCCAAAGAAGCACGCGAAAGGGAATAAGTTACCTTCTCAGCCAACGGGTTCCTGTTGTTGCTTCCGATCAAATGTCGTGGAGGAGGCGAAGTCGAGCGGCAATGTTAGAGGTAGGATCGGCTTCCCCCCCCCCCTCTCTCTCTCTCTCTCTCTCTCTCTCTCTCTCTCTCTCTCTCTCACACACTCACGGGATGAAGGAGTAGGGTGGGGAGGCGACGGAACATAGGGCTCGGCCGGCTCCGTTCGTGGAAGCAGAGGGAAGATCGGAGGGGGAGAGCAGGCTCGGGAGGAGGGGAAACGGGATCGGGAGTGAGTGAGTGGAGCGAGGCAGCGAGACGCGAATGAGAAGGGCTTCGGTCGCGTTTTATAGAAGCGAAAGGGCGAGGATCAAGGCCGTCGTCGCAGGTTTCGCGGGAAAGTGACAAGAACGGCGCCAAATCCAGCGAGATTCACGGAGGGCATCGGCAGACTTCGTGGATCCGCCGTGTATAAGGTATGTGTATGCAGGATTTTTTTGTTCTTCTACACAGAGGTTAACAAGTACTAACGGGAATAATTACTAAAACTCATTTCTAAAAACTAAAAAATGGCAATAATTGTTTAAATGAACTTTGGAACAAGATGATGAGCGGAATTTGTACTTTTTTGTGCAAGTATTAACCTCCTTAATATATAAATTTTGTTAAACTTCGTTGAAACTGGTTGTGTGGAATGCTTCCTAGCTAAAATGTAGACAAGATACAAAAGATAATCCTTCCCAAGTCGTAGACAGAAAAATATAATTAAAATGGGGCAATGTGATGGCATGACAACTTTTTCAACTTGATCACCACTTAAGCTCTCATGACTCCACCCATTTAAACAAGATGGCAATCACTACAATAATAAATGTCTTTATTCAATCCAATAAGCTATCTCTCTGTATTAGCATTTTGTTTCTGGGGGCTGAGGTTTCATCGTTTGGAGTGGTCAAATAATGGGTCTAAGTATAATAACTTAAAGCTTAATATAAGAATTAAATCTTTAATGCAAGTAGCCAATATTAGAGTTATTCCAAAAATGGTAAATCCCAAGCTTCACTTATGAAAGCTCTACAAATGCATTCCATGAGCCTCGTAAGTCCTGATGAACACCAGATCCCAAAATAAGCTAAAACATTCACTATTCGTGCAATATGCTTTTAAATGCAGTGTCACGCTCCAACTTTAATTCACCAAAAATCATATAGAACTTCAAAAATTGTGAAAGTTAGTGAATAGGCTATTTTCAATAAGCTCTACCTCTATTAAAAAACTTCAGCCCAATGTTCAATATCTGTAACTTGCAGATTTTCTCAAAATCCCATATATGAAACTGCTAATGAATTTCAAAAAGTCTTATTATTTTTTTGAAATTTCCTATATTCTTATGAAAGCCAACTCTTATCAGTAATAATCATTATAAAACTTTCAAGTCCAACTTCCTTATGGTTTAATCATGGTAAGTTGGTAACTACATCTTTAAAGGCCATTTTTTGAGTTAAAAAAATTATAGTATGTTTAAATTTTATCGGAAAATTTGAAATTTAGTGATTGGTCTTATCTCTTTATAAATATCTTAAGCGTAAATTCTATTATGCCAAAATTTGGATATTTTCAAAGTATCACCTATTTTTTCCCATAGTATCGAAGTTCAATTCAATTTTGTGTTTTGATTTTCCAAAGTTACTTAAAGGTATGTGAATCACACATTTGCTACGTCAACTCCAATGATCAACTCTTAGCTCTTCTAAGGCAAGGTTAATGGCACCCCAATTGGATGCTTCGTCACCTTTGATGTGGTATACACTGCTAACAATCTAAGCATTTCTCAACATATTATACTGAAATGCAACAAAAAATGTTTTACTCCTAGCTCATATTGGATATGTTATACTATCCTTCTTGGGTGAGTTTAAACTAACATTAAAGTCGAATCCCACATCATCCTTATGAGTTGGACACAACTAGCTTCCTTAAACATGCCCCTAAAACCAAGATGTCTCTACAATGTCAAAATGTCCTTTAAAATGACCGGCTCCTACCTCGTCTGAACTGTGGTTAAATTACTTTGGGATGAAGCCAAACTAACAGCCTAATCACATTTCTCATGTTCCCTTCAACAAGTTCACCATGATTGATTCCCTCTAAAGATTTGATAATGCCCCTACATACAACCTAGTTTCCATCTCTTTGGAATGAGTTTAAAGTACCCTTCATGTAAAATGGAGCCCAAATTTGTTAACACTTCAATTGGAGCGAATAATCAATCTTCTTAGTTGAGTTCCAAGGGATTAGAGTAGTAGCCCAATTTTGTCACAATTAATTATCTGATGTAGGTTATATTCCCCTCAATGCATCTCTCATGAACCAGTCAAATTTTCCAATCCTTATTGCGTCGAATATGTTGGTATTGTTAATTTTTAGTTATATAACAATTTGCTTGTTAGCATTGCATATGTTAACGTTTCTTAAGAAATTAGTGCCTCGTGTGAAAGGTGGGTGCCTCGCCTCTTAACTTAGGGTATTTTTGGGAGTTGGCCGCTTAGTAGCACATTTTGTCTAATAAATTTTGCTACCTTAGTGTATTTTTGAGCTTGACCTCTTTGTGGATGTTGACCTGTAATCTAATACAAAAAAAAAAAAAATATTTCGTACCTGAGAGCCGCACGTCCAGGAAGTCGACCGCACGTCGTTCGCACGTCTTCGACATTAATCCCACGATCGCCTCTGTCGCGTTAAGCATCGAAAAAACGAGAGAATCGCTCTCTGGATCTCTCGCTGCCTCTTCCGCTCATTCTCCCGAGCCCGCTCTGATCTCTCCTCTCCCGCTCTCATTCTTTGCTTCTTGTGAGATCGGAAGTTACGACATTAGGATCGGAAGCAACAACGGGAGCTCGTCAGTCCTTCGGCTCCTTCGTGGCAGTTCGGCTTTGCTCCTTCGACGGATTTCCCTTCCATCCCGATCAGAAGTTACGACATTTCAATCGGAGGCAAGAATGGGGAGCTCGCCGGCTGTGAATTAACTTTCTCTCTGTGCCGCCGACCTCCTTGCCCGACGCCACCCCTGCTGGATCGGAAGCTCGACATTTTGATCGGAAGTGGAACAGGAGCTCGCTCGTGCAGAGATAACCTTCTCCCGATCGTGCGCTCTGGCCTAGCCCCGTCGACGACTTCACCTTCCTGTCAGGTCGGAGTTAGGACATTTTGATCGGAAACAAGAACAGGAGCCCGACGGCTGTGAAGATAACTTTCCTCCGTTCGCACGCCTCTTCGGCCCTTTCGTTGCTGTTGGACTTCGCTCTCTGGACGACTTTCCCTTCCTGTCTGACCGCAAGCAACGACGGGAGCTCGTGCTGTGAAGGTAACTTTCTTCCTGCTCGCGCGCTTCTCCGGCCGAAATCCTGTAACTCCGCCAAACAGAGATGTAGAGGGAGAGAGGAATTACTTAGTTTTTTTTTAATAAAATTAATTTTAATTATAATTATTTTAATTAATTTTGATTAATTACTGTTATTATTATTTTTTAATTAATTATAAAATATTATAATTAATTATATTTAGTTCTAATTAAATTATTATAATTAATTTAATTAATTATAATTATTTTAATTAGAATTAACTTAATTAATTATAATTTAGAAAATTAATTATCATTAATTAAGTTTGATTAATTATAATTTATTAAAATTTAATTAATATTAATTAATTATAATTAATTATAATTAATAATGTTAATTAATTTTAATAAACTTTAATTAATTATATTAATTTATTATAATTAATTATAAATAATTAATTAAAAAATAATTTCTTAATTAATTATAATTAATTAATGTTAATTATAATTAATTCAAAAAAAAAAGTGAAAAAGAGAAGGAAGCCTTCTTCCCTTGCCTCGATCCACGAGCCACCGCCAGAGTCGCCGACAACCCCCGCCGGACTTCAAGGTATAAGTTTTGAAACCTTGGCTCTATCTCTTACCTCGTCCCGCGTGTCGAGTCGGCGGTCTGCCTATACACGCTCTTGTAGCGTGGTGGGAGGGGCAACCGGCGTGACACCTACGACAAGGTAGGCGAGCGACCTTTGGTTCCGGATCTTGCCTCGACTTCCGTGCCCACCTCCACCGGACTTCAAGGTATAAGTTTTGAAACCTTGGCTCTATCTCTTACCTCGTCCCGCGTGTCGAGTCGGCGGTCTGCCTATACACGCTCTTGTAGCGTGGTGGGAGGGGCAACCGGCGCGACACCTACGACAAGGTAGGCGAGCGACCTTTGGTTCCGGATCTTGCCTCGACTTCCGTGCCCACCTCCGCCGGACTTCAAGGTATAAGTTTTGAAACCTTGGCTCTATCTCTTACCTCGTCCCGCGTGTCGAGTCGGCGGTCTGCCTATACACGCTCTCGTAGCGTGGTGGGAGGGGCAACCGGCGCGATACCTACGACAAGGTAGGCGAGTGACCCTCGGTTCCAAATCTTGTCCTCGAGCCTCTTCCACCTCCACCGGACTTCAAGGTATAAATTTCTAACTCTACTCCCGTCCTCGACGTTTGCAGCGGACCGGAGAACCAACTATACGCGCTCTTGTAGCACGGTAGGAGGGAGCCCGGTGCGATGCATACGACGAGGTGGGAGAGCCCTATACACGCTCTTGTAGCGTGGTGGGGAGTCACTGCTGTTCTGTTGTACGGGTACTGCTGAAGGCCCCATACACGCTCTTGTAGCGTGGTGGGATGAAATTTTGTACGGCCGCGGTGTCTAAGGACACCTACCATACACGCTCTAGTAGCGTGGTGGGAAGGCCCAGCTCCCCCAATTTTCCCCCAAACAGGGGATATGCCGGGGTGCTGCCGAAATTTTCACTGAAATGCATAAAGACTTGAACAATTCGAAGACCTTCTTGGACAACAATATAGAAGACCTGTACTCGAACAAAAATACACAAAACTTGAACCAAATGACCAGAGGACCTATACGAAGAATAGTGGACTTGTGGACTAAAACTCTAAGTGATTTTTAAAGGTCAAATTCAAATGAAATAAAATCAAATTGGAATCAAATGCAAATCAATTTGAATATTCAATTGAACTTGCAAGAACTTCAGAAAATCCTGAACCAAAATCAACTTGAACTTGTATTCTAAACTCAAAACTGGAACGAGAAGTGGAAAGCAAGGAACTCAAATTGAACTCAAGCTAGACCGAAACTTGATATGAATGATAAAGGACCTGCATTCAAAAGGACAAAAGATCAAATCACACACGAGGGAATTCAAACTACAAGGACATTCGTACGTTCAGTAGTGACACAAAGTATGTTGTAAGACCTCGATGCAAGAATTCCTACAACAATTCCTACAACGCCTGTTGATTGAGAAGGCAATATGGGAGACCAATAATAGAAAGACCTGTCCTCTACAAACAAATCCAGACATCAGACCACCTGAGATTGGTGAAAAGGTGTGTGTGATACAAGAACAATAGATCTTCTACATAATACTTTCAGGAGGTCGTAGTAGATGCAGCGGTCTCCTGCAAAATGGATACTTGTGGATAACAACAGTGGGCATATCGTAAGCATAATGAATCACTGTGGACACAAGTACGAATCCCTGCAGATAATTACAAACCACTTGTGGATAACAACAGTGGGCATATCGTAAGCATATCAAACCACTGTGGACACAAGTACGAATCCCTGCAGATAATTACAAACCACTTGTGGATAACAACAGTGTGTACATCGTAAGCATGACGAACCACTGTGGACACAAGTACAAGTATCTCCTGCAACGATCCCTACAAGGTCAAACAAGTACAACAACCACCCGAGATTGGTGAAAGGGTGGATATGACGCAGAGACAATGGGTCTTCTACAAATATCTTCAGGAGCTCGTAGTGGATACAGCGGTCCCCTACAAATGCATACGAGTACTTGTGGATAACAACAGTGTATTGCAAGTACAATGAATCACTGTGGGCACAAGTACGAATTCCTTACAAATGCAAATGAATACTTGTGGATAACAACAGTGTATTGTATAACGAATCACTGTGAACACGAGTGCAAATATCACCTACGATAACGGTGATAAAAATCTAAAAGTACATCGGGTACAAAGGCAACCTGATGTACGGAAAAGGACACCCCCTGGCAGAAGGGAGGAAATGTTTGAACAAATTAGAACCAAACTTCCTGGTGTTCCAAAGTTTCTTCTTAATTCTATACTTTAGAAGAAAAGCAGTCTGGATGCCCACAAACACCGAAAATAACAAGTCTGTTACACTGAAGAGCTTAAAAGAAGTTCTTTCCAAATCAGCAGTATTTGACTCCAAAATCCAGAAAATAACCTCCCCGATGAATGAGAAAAGGGGAATCAACACTAAGACGCTACGCCACCGGATCTGCAACATTCGTACAAGCAGACAGAAGGCGTCTACAACATTGATATTCGGCCTTCAAGGCCTAAAATCAAGAAAATTCATGAACAAAGGCATGAAGCCTATAGAACCCGATCCTTCTATATGGATCAATAGAAGTCGACAGGGTTCAAACCTTTAAACGAATACACGGTTGTAGTGACCGGTGTATTTGTTTAAATACATTCTTTTTAGGCCTTCAATGCCTAAAATCAAGAAAATTCATAAACAAAGGTACAAAGCCTACGAGAAACCCGATCCCCTATCGATAAGTTGATAGGGTCGACAATATTCAATCAACAAATGGAGACGACCCCAAACACCCCGATGATGGCCGTGTTGAATACAGATCTCAACCGGAGGGGTTCCCAAATATTTTCAAATGATTCCCAAATATCCAAAAATCCAAAGCTCCACCCAAAATCCCAGAAAATTCCAAAATTCCCAAAAATCTCAAAATATTTAAAATTGAAATAAATCCATCAATACTAAAAGCAAAATCCATCCACCCTCCGCAACAGCTTGCCGGGGTGGACAAATTAAAGTTAACCTTTGCTCACAAAGAGCCGAATGTCTAGTCGAAAATATCACTAGGATCCATTCTCAAATAATCTCTTGTCAGTAAGGACGTGGTACGTGTCCTCTAACCTGCGATTTTGCCGCCAAATGGCACCGCAGGATAAACGGTTATGACCCGGGGCCCTCTGAACCGAGTGGTTTTGCCGTCAAATGGCACCACGAAATACCGGTTATGGCCATAGCCAATACGCTCCTTATTGACATCAAATCCTTGAGATATGAATCAATAGGATATGATCGATAGGGCACAAAGCCCTCTGTAAGCTAAGGTGGATTCAAATTTGTCCCCTTAGACAAACATCTAACCCAGGTCTACAAGGTCCCCTTGGACGAAGCAACCCATGGCTGCCGACAAGGATCCTTCTGTCAGGTTGGGTCGACTACCTCCGCTGACTAAGTAGACCAGGGACCACGATGGCCCGGGACGACGGAACCATGGGATCTTGATCGGGCCCATCATCCATTCCCCCACCATCCGCTTTAAGTGAACGATGGTGAAATTTCTATTTTAAATATAAATTTTTCCCAAATCTTCCAAACCAAATTCTTCAATTTTCAAATCCAATTTCTCCAATTCCATATCCATTGCTGCTACTATATGCCAGATAACGTATCATCTACGTATCTGATCGATGACTAGCCTTAATCGAAAGTTCTCTCTCGTGATCGGGAGGGGTAATTAACTATAGGGGCTTGCGCCTATAGGAAACCAGAACTCAGATCATAAAGTCCTCGCAAAATGAGGGCGAAATCTCTGGGTAGTGTCTTATCTACAAACCCATCTGCCTTCCAAAATTTACCCCGGAACTTATACCGTTAAAACTCCCTCGCCGAATAAGAAAAGCGAGCGGAGGCCGGGGCCGAATTTTTGGAGCCCACAGATTTCTGGCGACTCCGCTGGGGAATGGTTTCTCTTTCCATCTCTGGCTAGTCACTTATATGCTATAGTAGCAGCTAAGAAAGTAATGATGATATTGAGCTTTATACGGTGAATATCAGGATGTGACATTTGGTTCTTATGTCCAAAGATCCATCACTGAAAGGTCCCGAAAATGAATCTTTTAAATAAGATCAATGGAAATTTATTCAGCAGGATTTTTAATTCTATACTAATTTTCCTGCTTCTGTTATCTGTTCTGCATTATTTCTATTTTATGAGAGTGTGGGGTGATGTATCAATTCTGATTACTAACCCCTGCCTTTCATTTTCACAGAATGGAAATGCAGGACACACCGATGACCGTCCAACTGGGACGAGGAGCCAGAATTCAACTGGCGAATGCTGTCATAGAAACTGGAAACACTGGAGCCACTATTCACTTTGGTGGACTCGAATTCTCAGCAGCTACTGCAAGGGCTGCAGCCGTCCCTGTGTACGGCGTCAACTCTGAACAACTTTCTGAAAGGTCCCACTCTACAAGGACTACTGCCAGGAATACTGCCCAAGGAAGAACTTCTGTGTTTAAAAGACTATCCCAACCTGAAGCCCTTACTGCAAAGAGGGTTGTTACTGGAAGAAAAATTTCTGTGGTGACTGCGAACACCACTACTCTGCCCAGAGAGTCTGTTGCACCTGGGAGGTATGATGCTGAAGCTTCCTCATCTGGAGGAAGGCTTCACAGAAGGCAGAGGAGGAAAAGAAATGCAGAGCTACGTGCTCAACAACTACCAGTGCCAATCCATCCCTCCAACCTGCCGGCACAAGAACTAGAGATCAATATTCCCACTCAGAACAGGTTCACTAACCTGAAGTGGGTAAAAAGAAATAGCTCTTCTGGTGAGCTCAAGAAATCTTTCTGGGAGCGTCGACTTGAAGCCCCAACCCCTCAGAATATACGAGAGCCCGAACGTCTGTCTGCCCGGGTACACCGAGTTTTGAAGACAATCAAGGAGAAGGGCTTAATAAAAAAGAAGTTTCAGAGGCCACTGATCGTTGAGGCCCGAAGAACCCCTCCCAGAGAGAGGCTATCATCTGCTATGATAACAGAATGGAGAGGTTATCGACGACAAGCTCCGCAGGAAGCACATCGGGGCGTGACACTTGGACCTCGTGTTCAAGAATCCGTCGCCGAAAGGGCCCAGCGGAAAGGCAAACAAGTTTGGAGGCCGAAGCCTCGAAGAGAAAATATCTCTGAAGAAAGAATTAGTTCGGGTGTGATATCCGGAATGGTCTACCAGAGATCCACTCCTGCTAACAAAACTCGTCAGAAATGGGTCCAAAAGAAGTCCCATAACGACGACAATTATAATGACAGTCGACATCCTGTAGAGTCTTCCAGGAGATCCCGTCATTCTCCTACTTCAGCCAAAGAGGAACTTCATTTCGATCGTAGTCCGCAGACCGAAGAAGTAATCATTCCAAGTCAAGAACCTGAAATTCAGTGGCGCCGTCGCTCAGAAATTCAGGTGCAAAAAGATGAAGAAGAATATGACGATAATGACACTATGGAGATCGAGGTGGTTCGTATGGTCAGCCACATTGATGTTGAAGATGATGATGGTGATGAAGAAGATCAACAATCACAGCCGCGCGTACGTGTTTATCGACGTCGTCACAGGGCTAGATCCATTGCCAGCCAAAGTGCTCGCTCCTCAGAAGAAGGAGATGAGGAAGAAGAAGAGGTTGGAGAAAATCCCTTCGCTGGCGAAGACATCACACTCGCTGAAATGAGAAATCAAATGAGGCGACAGATGCGAAGAAAAGACAGAGAAATCTCTCAGTTGAATGATAAAATGACTGAGATGATGACTCAGATGACGGCCATGATGGAGATGATGTAGAAGACCACTTCTGTGGGCCCTGCACCGGCTCAACCCGTCAACCAAGCTGCTAATTCTCAAAACCCTCAAGCGCCACAAGCCTCAGGAGTGAAAGGTGTATCTGAGGGTGGCAAAGAGACTGATGGTCCAACCCGTCAGCGTACTCCACAAAATGTGGCGAGCGCCTCTGAACCTGTAACTACAGCGCAGCTTGAGGGCTTAATTAGCGAAAAGATTAAGGCCATTATAGCTGCTGAACAAGCAGAGAAGCTGGTAGGCAAAGGTCGCCCGTACCCATCAGAATACGATCAGGTGCCATATCCAAAGGGATATTCTGTGCCGAAGTTCAATATTTTCGATGGAAATAAAAATCCCAGGCAGCATCTCGCACAATTCAAAGCTACCTGTGGGAACACAGGGGGCAATGATGCTCTGCTATTCAGGCAATTCGTAAGCAGCTTGAGTGGAACTGCTTTCGAATGGTACGCCGAACTGCCGAATGATTCATTGAAGACCTTTGCAGAATTAGAGGCCTTATTCGTGAAAAGATTTGCCAGTGCAATAGAGAAAACTACTATCGCTGATCTTGCTCTAGATAAAAGGAGAAAAGATGAGTCAGTGACGAAATATATAACACGCTGGCGCAATCTCAGTATGAAGTGCGAGCAACAACTAGAGGAAGAACATGCAGTTCAACTACTGATGGGAAACATTGATGACAAAATGCAACCCTTCTTATGCATGGCTTCAATTACTACTTTTCAAGATCTGTTGGATAGGGTGGCAAAATTTGAAAAATTGAACTTATCAAAATCTGAAAGCCTCTCTGACAAACTTAAAAAAGGCCAAGGCGCCTGATGCTAGGAGAAATGATGTTTACTCCGCATTCCCTCCTAGACCTGATAAAAGTAAAAGGGCAGTATATAATGTGGATAAAGGAAAGCAGCCTATGCAGTATGAAGAAAAATCAAAACAGGCTTACAATCCAAATTCTCAGCCAAAACTAGTTCTTGGAGGAAATGATAAACCTCGAACCTTTCCTGGTGGAGGAGAGCGTCAAAGGCAAACTATAGGAGCTGGTGATAGAACATTCCCTTCCCTCAAGGAGAAAATGAATAAAGAATATTCATTTAAAAGGGAGAGTGTCGCTAAACTATTTCGACAAGCACTCAAGAACGGTCTAGAATTGCCAGAATGCAAAAGACCTGAAGAGTCCAAACATAGTGGCGACCCAAACTACTGTCCATATCATCGGGTAGTTAGCCATCCAATTGAAGATTGTTATGTCTTCAAAGATTGGTTGGAAAAGATGTACAAAAGGGAGAATTAACATTATCAGATAATGTGTTAGTTCGTCCCAGAAAAGAATCCATCCGGGTAGTCACGTCCTCTTCCGTACTCCCGCCTAAAGGAAAAATGCAAGAACCTGTCCAAGAGAAACAATGGGAGACTGTGGTCTCCAAGAAGACAACTAAAATGTTGAAACAGCTGGAAAGAGTTCCGGGTGTCAAGTGGAAGTCTCCTACTGAGCCAGTACTGAACTTAAAATGGTTGCCTGTGTTTCAAGCATCCACCTCTAAACAGCAACCTGGCCAAGCTAGCTCATCAAAATCTGGAAAGTCAAAGTCAAAGTCTTCAAAGAGGAAAGCCAAGCTGAAGAAGCCTATGGTAAGGAAGACTGCAACTCAAAAGGCTATTGATAGTCTGAGTGAATATTACCAAACTGTCAGGAGGCCTATTAAGCTCGGTGATTTTATGAAAGAGCTTAAAATAAATGAAAAGGAAGAAGAAGCTGAAGCCGAATCTCTTCCTACGGAGATATGCCGAGTCATCTCAACAACATCAGAGATATCAGATAGGGAGAAATACGCTGAAGAAGCGGCCCCTGAGTCCTGTTTAATGGTATCATCAATGGAATTCAGTTCAGATGATCTATGTTTTCCAGATGATGAAGATTCAGACTCAAGCATAGAATCACAAATGAAACAAGTGAAGTTGGGAGACGATTCCGAGTCTACAGATGAATCTCCAGACACAACAATGGCAGACTCTGAAGAGAATGCTTCATCAAACAAGTCTGAATCAGATGAGGTGGCCCAAGTACAATTGAGAAGTGGCAAGGTACTGCCATCTCCACCAAAGAAAAATGTTCTTGACAAAGATAAGGGAAAAGAGATAATTATCAATAAAGATATTATCCCTGAAGATCCCAAGAAAAATGATACTTCTGCTAAGGGGATAGATTACAATATCTTATCCCATTTGAGGAAGATCCCAGCACAACTCAGTATATACGATGCCCTACTGATGTCTAAAGACCTTCGAGAGACTTTGATTCAAGCTCTCAGGGACCCTGAAAGATATGAGGCATATTTTGCTGAGCGCAACCTAACGGAAGTCTTGCAAGCTCGAAATGAGCTCCTTATCACCTTTGCCGAGGATGATATGATGCTTGGAACGGCAGATCACAATCGCCCATTGTATGTTACGGCAGAGAGCGACGATATGATGATCAGTCGAATTTTGATCGATCCTGGATCTTCCGTAAATCTCATGAGTCTTAAAGCATTGAGATCGTTGTGCCTTGATGTGGAACATCTTGGGCAAGACAAGTTAATGGTACACGGCTTCAATGAGAAAGGGCAGAAAACCCTTGGATCATTTATGCTGCCTCTTGTATTTGGAGAACTTCATACAGAAGCCAAATTTCATGTGATTGATGCGGACACCTCATTCAAGGCGTTACTGGGTCGCCCCTGGTTACATGAATATGGCGTTGTCCCTTCAACATTACACCAGTGCATGAAGTATCTCAGAGAAGGTGAAGAATTCAGAATCTCTGGTGATATTCAGTCCTTTGCAGTACATGAAGTAACGATATACGAAGATGCACGATACTTCATGCCGAAGAAGTAAAAGTCGACAAGTTCTCTTGAGGCTAAGGCATCAAATTCAAAGGCTGCAAAGGAACCCAAATCAAAAGGTGAAAAGAAGCATGTAGGAAGAAAGAAGGCAGCCACTTTTAAAGAAAAGAAACACGTGCCTCACATTGGGAGTGACAGTGATGAAAGTGATATCGCCCCTACAAAATCCAGAAAGGTCGGCCGGTCTGCATCCAAATGGAGCAAGGAGGTTGAATACTCAAATGATGATGATGACTGTGACAATATCTACATGAACACGGTGCAGAATGTGTTTTCCAGAAGGATAGACAGTCTGTCAATTTCAGATAGCGTACTCGTAGTCACGAGGATTCCCTTACAATACTTCAAAGAAATCACTACACGCGAGGTGCATAAGATTGAAGAACTCTCCACTCTTTATCTACCTCATTTGAAGAAGGGGACTGCACCCGGAAATGTATTGTATTCCACGGGAGTACGCGAAGAGGAGAATAATGATTGGTGTTCTATGCTCATCGACTCCGAGGAATTATTTCCTACGAGGCTACCTAGGTTCAATACCAAGAATATTCAAAGAATGTTACGAAAGCAAATCAATATTCCTACTACCAAACGACAGCTTCGTACAAGCCTGGGTCTCTGGTATGGAAGGAATCCACGTCCGTTACGACGAAAGGATATAGATGCATATAAAGGTATCGGATTCATCAAACGAAAATGCCTCTGGAAAGAGACTTGCCAGACAATCACATGCACGGAAATTGAATCCGAGAAAGGTGGTGCTGAAGAAGCATACGAAGCCGATGACTGTGATGATCAACCCGTAGAGACCAAGCCTGCACCAGAAGAATTGGAAGATGGTGGACAAGCTACTACGATGGATGAGCTAAAGGAAGTCAACTTGGGAACTGAGGAGGACCCTCGTCCAACTTTCATCAGCTCTCTTCTACCAGAAGAACAAATAGAAGAAATAAAATAGCTTCTCTGTGAATTCAGGGACTGCTTTGCCTGGACATATGCTGAGATGCCCAGCTTATCCCCTGAAGTGGCAGTTCACAGATTAGCCATTAAGCATGATGCAGCACCTATCAAACAAGCTCCAAGGAGAATGAGATTGGAGATAGAAGAACAGGTGGTTGCTGAAACCAAGAAGCTTATAGAAGCAGGCTTCATTCGTGAAGAAAAATATGCCGACTGGATTGCCAATATCGTCCCTGTAAAGAAGAAGAATGGTCAGATTCGTATCTGCATCGACTTCAGGGACCTCAATAAAGATGACTTTCCACTCCCAGTATCAGAACTTCTCGTTGACAATACTTCCAACTATGATATATTCTCATTTATGGACGGATCGTCGGGCTACAATCAAATCAAAATGGCACCTGAAGATGAAAGACATACGTCATTCAGAACACCCATAGGCATATTCTGCTACACAGTTATGCCTTTTGGCCTAAAGAATGCTGGTGCCACATATCAACGGGCGATGACTCATATATTTGATGATTTGATTCATCAAAAGGTCGAATGCTATGTAGATGACCTGGTCATAAAAAGCATGGATCGAAAAGACCACATTGATGACTTGAGGACTGTGTTCGAAAGGATCAAAAAATATGATCTGAAGATGAACCCTCTCAAATGTGCATTTGGGGTATCCTCAGGCAAATTCCTAGGGTACGTTGTTCGACATCGAGGCATTGAAGTCGACCCCAACAAGATCAAAGCAATCATGGAGATGCCACCTCCAAAGAACCTTCGTCAACTCCGTTCCCTGCAAGGTCAACTGGCTTTCATTCGAAGATTTATATCAAATTTATCGAGTAGGTGCCAGCCATTTTCAAAGCTGATGAAGAAAGATGTCCGATTCAAATGGGACGAAGAGTGCCAAGAAGCGTTTGACAGCATTAAAAGATATCTGTTAAGTCCTCCTATTCTCGCGGCGCCAATCCCGGGGAAGTCTCTTATACTGTATACAGCAGCACTAGAAGAGTCCCTCGGAGCATTATTGGCCCAACATAATGAAGAAGGCAAGGAGAATGCACTCTACTATATCAGCCGGAGGTTGATAGGAGCAGAAATCCGCTACTCTCCAATCGAGAAGCATTGCTTGGCCCTGATTTTCGCAGTTCAGAAGCTCCGCCTGTAATATCTCGTTCCCTTACTGTTCCTCTCTGAATTGGATTTTCCTCCCAGAATCGGCCAGGACGAAGTTGAGATCGTCCAGGCCGATCAGTGCATGGAAAACAGCTGATTTCTGGAGTGTTTTCTGGATGATTTCTGGACAGGATCGTCCGGGCCGATCGTGAGATCGTCCAGGACGATAGGTACTGTAGAAATTATCGGCCAGACAATAGCCCTGGGTGAGGTCCAGGACGATCAGGATTTGGTCTGATCGTCCCGGGACGATGTGAATATCGGCCTGGCCGATCAGTTCACAGATATAAGAAAATCAGCTCGTTTTGAGGAGAGAGAAAATCATTTTATAAAAACGAAAATATCTGAGGAGAGAGAAAGAGAAAAAGAAAAAGAGAGAAGCTGGTTTTCGGAGACCGCGGAGCGCTTTTCGTCCGACGCTGCTGTTGGGAAAAGTGAAGATCTCGTGGTAAGGACTCCGAACCCTGTTTCTGTTTTCAAAGATGTTGTGTTTTGACCGAGTTGAGATCTGTTTTGTGTTTTCGTAGTCGACTTTTCGACATGATTTTGATTTGACACAACTTTCACCGCACAACTTCTAGTATGTTATAGATATGATTATTGTACACGATTTGACTGTATTCTACGAAGATTTTATCGGTCGGAATTGATTCTACGCGCTTTTAATTGAATAGAAAATTATCAGGATGTTTTCTGACTTGGTTTCTATAGAATAAAAGTCTTGCATTGATGTTATAGATATTCTATTGTAATTTGGTAGAATTTGAAAATCGTGTCTTTTTGCAGGATTTTTGTGTAAATTTGACCGACTGCCGTTACGCTGCCCGATTTTCGTATGATTTCCGAATTGTCTGGGATTGATAGATTGAATCGATATGAATATGATTATTGATATGATTGCTTTAATATTGACTATTGAATTGCTTATTGATTGAATTGACTATTGATACTGGAACCCAAGTGGAACCTGGTTGAACGTTGGTGAAGATTGATATTGACCTGTACAGGATGGTGGGCCGACGGGCTTTCCTTTAAACCATTGATCATTGATATAACGATTGGGAGTTATAAGGAGTTTATATGCCGACGGGCGGCCGACGGGCAAAAAGAGTGACGACTCTTATTGATAGACCAACGTACGGACTACAACAGCAACGGATTCTACAACAGCAACATGACCAGTTGATTTTACTTGTCCAGTATATAGTATTGAATTGCATGTTTACTGTATTGATTTACGGATTTATTGCTTTATCGATTTCTGCCTTATTGATTGATCGGATTTACTGTATCGTACGATTTCATTGATTTCATTGATTGATTACCGAGCATTGATTACTGAGCATTGATATGGATATTGATAGATATAGATACTGCATTGATAGCATGGACATGGACATCGTATAGATTCATTGTATTGCCGCCTAGATTTTATAGACCCGCTGTCGCTACTGTTCCACACCGTATTGACTGTTGTATAGATTTCTTGTCAGAATGGATTGAAGTTTATCGTATTGCTTTCCTCGATTGATTTCATTAAATGGATCGTATTGATTTGACCGTATTGATTTGATTGACGGATATTGATTGATTGCATTGATTTATCGAATTGCCTGCCGCTGCATTGACTGGTTTTATTGACTATGGATTTCCACTGCATAGAATTGATGATCATTGATTCATGGATTTCCGGATTGCATAGACTCATTGACCATTGACTGACATAGATTGATTGACTGTGATTGACTGACATGCATATCGATAGCATCGCCGTGCTTTGATTTCAGTTATAGGTATTAGGTGACCTGCTGGGCTTTGTAAAGCTCATTATATGTGGTTGATATTTTCAGGTCAGGGCTCGGGAGCAGGAGATAGGAGTTGATCCAGATCTTCAGGTTTTAGTTCTTTTGATCGATTGATGATTCTTTTGTACTCAGGACAGGATAGATTTCTCTACTTGTATTGATAGTTTAGTTCCTGAGTATTGTACATGATGTTTTGAGATATGAATCGACTATTATATTGATGTTTTAAATGTTATAGATGTTTGATAGATCGCTTATTGAAGGTTTTAGATAACTCTGGTAAATTGTTTGGCTATTGATCGACATTCTTTCCAAGTTAGATCTCGGGGCATCACACCGCCATTATATGCTATCTCACAAAATCACCTTGGTATCAAAGATCGATCCGCTGAAGTTCTTGATGACAAGACCAGCGTTGACAGGTCGTTTGGCGAGGTGGGCAGTTATTTTACTACAGTTTGATATCACATATGTCCCTCAAAAGGCAGTAAAAGGGCAGGTGTTGGCAGATTTTCTTGCAGCACATCCTATCCCTGCAGATTCACCGCTCAATGACGATCTACCTGACGAGCAGATTATGAATGTTGAAGAAGAGGAGATGCTACGAGTATGGGAAATGTACTTTGATGGAGCATCATCAATCAAACGTGCTCGGCCTCCAAATCTAGAAAAAGCTCAAGCCGGAATTGGACTAATTTTCGTCGCACCCGAGGGAGGCATAATGAGATTCTCTTTCAGTTTGACTGAACCTCGGACAAACAATGAAGCCGAATATGAAGCTTTAATAGCAGGATTGGAGATTGCAATCGATGTTCGAATTCAAAATCTTCAAATCTTCGGTGATTCTCAACTTGTTGTAAATCAAGTACTTGGAATTTACAAAATCACCAAGTTCGAGTTGGCCTGTTATCACCGGCGAGTTCTTGAGCTTATGAAACAAATTCCAATTGTCAAGTTAACTCAAGTTCCCCGAGGTCAAAATGCCAAAGCCGATTCTCTTGCCAAATTGGCTAAAGAAATGACGAATATGGACGACGAATGGCCTATAGCCTATAATAATTATGGTGCACAATCGGCGGATCTTAGAGCCAGCATTACTACAATTCCCGCAGGCAGAGGGAACACCAAACTCAAGCCAGCAGGATGCAACTCCGGTTGATCCTCAATCTCCCCAATCAGTTGAGCCTGAAGATCAGTCTGAAGAAAATCAAGTTCATAGGAAAAGACGTAAAGCTAGTCAACCTTCAGAATCATGGTGGCATTGTCTAGATGTCGAGGACGAAGACGACTGGAGACTGTCTTTCATTGACTACTTTAAAGAAAGTAAATTGCCAACAGACAAATCACTAGCTACTCAAATCAGGAAGAGAGCGCTACGATATGCATTTGTCAACAACACGTTGTATCGGCGTGCTTTCGATCAAATGTGGCTAAGATGCCTAGGGAGTCGAGAAGCTGATAAGGTGGTAGCAGAAGTTCACGAAGGACTCTGTGGAGCACATCAATCAGGTCCTAAGATGGCAGTCAAAATTAAAAGAATTGGTTACTATTGGCCGACCATGGTCAGAGATTGTATTAATCATGCTAAAAGGTGCCACGAATGCCAGATTCACGGTGATATTATACATCAACCGCCAAATCCGTTGCACCCTACAATAGCATCCTGGCCATTTGAATGTTGGGGTACTGATGTTATTGGGCCAATAGATCCGCCGTCATCAGCAGGACACCGCTTTATCTTGGCAGCAACCGACTACTTCTCAAAGTGGGCAGAAGCGGCTCCATTCAAAGAAGTTACATCTGAGCACGTGATCAACTTCTTCACCCACAATGTTGTTTACAGATTCGGTGTGCCACGCCGCATAATCTCAGACAACGGAACTGCTTTTAAGAGTATAAAAATCTATAAGTTCGTTGATCGACACAAAATTGATTGGCGGTACTCTTCCATTTACTATCCAAGAGCAAATGGCTTAGCTGAAGCCTTCAACAAAACACTGGTAAAATTGTTAAAAAAGATTCTCTCCAAGAACAAAAGAGAGTGGCATACGAAAATGGCAGAAGCGCTATGGGCGTATCGCACAACCTACAAAACGCCGACCAAAGCCACTCCTTACTCTTTGGTGTTCGGAGTTGAAGCAGTACTGCCACTAGAAGTTGAACTTCCATCCCTTCGAATTGCCATCCAGAATGAGCTAACTCAAGAGCAAAATGCTCGGTTAAGAATGGAAGAGCTCGATGCCCTCGATGAAATCAGGTTGCAAGCTCAGCAGAACTTGGAGATCTACCGAGCAAGAATGACAAAATTTTTTGATCGAATGGTGCGTCCTCGATCATTTCAAGAAGGGGAATTGGTCCTGGTGCAGAGAAGGCCAATCATCCCGCACAGAAAAATTGGTGGCAAATTCGTTTCCAACTGGGAAGGACCTTTCGTCATCGAGAAGGTATTTCAAGGAGGAGCTTATCAACTCATCGATCTGAATGGTCAAAGGCCCATGCCTCCGATCAATGACAGATACCTGAAGAAATACTATACATAAAATTGCCCCATAAAATGCTATGTCTAGTGTATCATGCTTTCATGTCTGTTTATTAGCATATACATTTCACATTTTGAAATTCTGCTCTGTCATGAGAATACATTTCAAAATTCCCCTTTTAGAGCATTTTAAATATTTATTCGGGTCGACATCGCGCTGCATGCCAAGATCCCTGAATAAATATTTAAAATTTCAAGATTCCAATTCTATTCTGCTCTAAAATGTCCCTGCAAGACAGGGGGCATTTTAAATATTTATTCGGGTCGACATCGCGCTACGTGCCGAGATCCCCGAATAAATATTTAAAATTATCAATTCAAAATGCTATTTTGTGCTAAAGGATACAAAGATTGCTCTTTCAAAGTCTATGCAGGTGATCTTTCAAAAGATCGAGACCACCTTCTCCAACAAACCAAGACTCAAAGGTCAAGAAAGAGACTTTTGAAACTACACACTCCTACAAATTGAGCCGGAAAAGCTTGAAGTCTTTCAACAGCCTGAAGCTTAAGGTTCGAATGGGTGTAAAAGGTCGGATCCAACAAGCCCAAATATGGCCGGATCGCTGGCAGCTCCGTCTACTCAACAAGCCATAAGAAAGGCCGTAGTAGCGGAACCCCCACTTCGTCAACCCGTCAGTAGAGACTGAAGGAAGCACGAAGGCAAATTTGACTCGACCAGTTCGAGTGATCGTAGTCTGCAAAGTTCTCCAAAATGACCGGAGAATCAAGGTTCTAAGGGAAGATGAGTCTCGAGCAACTACTGAATTTTCGTAGGCTCCAAAATCTAAAACCACAAAGGATGACTCCAAATCTGTCAACTTCAGCAAAATCAGCATTGGGGAGCACAATTTCCATAGCTCAAGTCTGAAGTCTGAATGGGTGTAAGAGGTCGGATCCAACAAGCCCAAATATGGCCGGATCGCTGGCAGCTCCATCTACTCAACAAGCCATAAGAAAGGCCGCAGTAGAGGAACCCTCATCTCAGTAACCAGAGGACGAAGAGCTGTAAAGTCCCAGCTCTCCCGATCTGATAAACTCAAGTGATTCAGATTAAAGTCTTCTCAAGTGGTTTAGGATCAAGATATTACCTACATTCGGTATTATCAACTAAATCCAAAACCTGCAAATCCTTCAACAAATCCGTAAAGCACAAAGCGAGGATCGAAGGAATTTTTCTTCAACAAGTCCGTCAAAGCACGAAGCAAATGACCGAAGAAAATTATCCCAAAGTTCGTGAAAAGCCCAAGGCTGGACTAAGTGGATTCTGTCATCAATAAGTCCGTTATGCACAAAGCTCTGGACCGATGACTTTTTCGCCACCGACCTAATACAAACCTAAGGGTTTAGGTCACCGGCACCTACTCCTTCATCAAGCCCGCCAAAGCTAGAAGCAAAGGGCAGAAGGAATACAAAATTTCTGACAAGTCAGTAAAGACAAATCAGACAACCCTTCACCAAGTCCGCAGCATAAAGCACAGGACAGAAGGATCAAAATCTTAGGGCTCTAGCAAAAACTGCAGAATGAGTTCCCTGAATGACATCTACATATATCCCTAAAGACTGGGGGCATTTTAAATATTTATTTGGGTTGACATCACACTGCACGCCGAGATCCCCAAATAAATATTTAAAATTCTATCAAGATACAACCAGATGACGGAAGAATCTTGAGCATATGCTATCCACTAGCGTCAATCTACAAAGACAAGGTATCAACCATCTATGGATACATTCAAGAGAGCATTGGAGAAAGAAATTTAGTGTGACATCCAAACAAAATTTTGGAAATCCACTAAAAGAGAATAGTGTGACATCCAAACAACTTTTGGAGATCCACTAAAAGAAAATCTTAGTGTGACATCCAAACGACTTTTGGAGATCCACTAAATGGAAACCCTAGTGTGATATCTAGAGATCCACAGGGTCAATCAGCATACAACAAACGTGGCCCGCTCCAGACGCATACCACATTTGTTGGGGGGCATTTGTTGACCTGTAATCTAATACAAAAAAAAAAAAATATTTCGTACCTGAGAGCCGCACGTCCAGGAAGTCGGCCGCACGTCGTTCGCACGTCTTCGACATTAATCCCACGATCGCCTCTGTCGCGTTAAGCATCGAAAAAACGAGAGAATCGCTCTCTGGATCTCTCGCTGCCTCTTCCGCTCATTCTCCCGAGCCCGCTCTGATCTCTCCTCTCCCGCTCTCATTCTTTGCTTCTTGTGAGATCGGAAGTTACGACATTAGGATCGGAAGCAACAACGGGAGCTCGTCAGTCCTTCGGCTCCTTCGTGGCAGTTCGGCTTTGCTCCTTCGACGGATTTCCCTTCCATCCCGATCAGAAGTTACGACATTTCAATCGGAGGCAAGAATGGGGAGCTCGCCGGCTGTGAATTAACTTTCTCTCTGTGCCGCCGACCTCCTTGCCCGACGCCACCCCTGTTGGATCGGAAGCTCGACATTTTGATCGGAAGTGGAACAGGAGCTCGCTCGTGCAGAGATAACCTTCTCCCGATCGTGCGCTCTGGCCTAGCCCCGTCGACGACTTCACCTTCCTGTCAGGTCGGAGTTAGGACATTTTGATCGGAAACAAGAACAGGAGCCCGACGGCTGTGAAGATAACTTTCCTCCGTTCGCACGCCTCTTCGGCCCTTTCGTTGCTGTTGGACTTCGCTCTCTGGACGACTTTCCCTTCCTGTCTGACCGCAAGCAACGACGGGAGCTCGTGCTGTGAAGGTAACTTTCTTCCTGCTCGCGCGCTTCTCCGGCCGAAATCCTGTAACTCCGCCAAACAGAGATGTAGAGGGAGAGAGGAATTACTTAGTTTTTTTTTAATAAAATTAATTTTAATTATAATTATTTTAATTAATTTTGATTAATTACTGTTATTATTATTTTTTAATTAATTATAAAATATTATAATTAATTATATTTAGTTCTAATTAAATTATTATAATTAATTTAATTAATTATAATTATTTTAATTAGAATTAACTTAATTAATTATAATTTAGAAAATTAATTATCATTAATTAAGTTTGATTAATTATAATTTATTAAAATTTAATTAATATTAATTAATTATAATTAATTATAATTAATAATGTTAATTAATTTTAATAAACTTTAATTAATTATATTAATTTATTATAATTAATTATAAATAATTAATTAAAAAATAATTTCTTAATTAATTATAATTAATTAATGTTAATTATAATTAATTCAAAAAAAAAGTGAAAAAGAGAAGGAAGCCTTCTTCCCTTGCCTCGATCCACGAGCCACCGCCAGAGTCGCCGACAACCCCCGCCGGACTTCAAGGTATAAGTTTTGAAACCTTGGCTCTATCTCTTACCTCGTCCCGCGTGTCGAGTCGGCGGTTTGCCTATACACGCTCTTGTAGCGTGGTGGGAGGGGCAACCGGCGTGACACCTACGACAAGGTAGGCGAGCGACCTTTGGTTCCGGATCTTGCCTCGACTTCCGTGCCCACCTCCGCCGGACTTCAAGGTATAAGTTTTGAAACCTTGGCTCTATCTCTTACCTCGTCCCGCGTGTCGAGTCGGCGGTCTGCCTATACACGCTCTTGTAGCGTGGTGGGAGGGGCAACCGGCGCGACACCTACGACAAGGTAGGCGAGCGACCTTTGGTTCCGGATCTTGCCTCGACTTCCGTGCCCACCTCCGCCGGACTTCAAGGTATAAGTTTTGAAACCTTGGCTCTATCTCTTACCTCGTCCCGCGTGTCGAGTCGGCGGTCTGCCTATACACGCTCTCGTAGCGTGGTGGGAGGGGCAACCGGCGCGATACCTACGACAAGGTAGGCGAGTGACCCTCGGTTCCAAATCTTGTCCTCGAGCCTCTTCCACCTCCACCGGACTTCAAGGTATAAATTTCTAACTCTACTCCCGTCCTCGACGTTTGCAGCGGACCGGAGAACCAACTATACGCGCTCTTGTAGCACGGTAGGAGGGAGCCCGGTGCGATGCATACGACGAGGTGGGAGAGCCCTATACACGCTCTTGTAGCGTGGTGGGGAGTCACTGCTGTTCTGTTGTACGGGTACTGCTGAAGGCCCCATACACGCTCTTGTAGCGTGGTGGGATGAAATTTTGTACGGCCGCGGTGTCTAAGGACACCTACCATACACGCTCTAGTAGCGTGGTGGGAAGGCCCAGCTCCCCCAATTTTCCCCCAAACAGGGGATATGCCGGGGTGCTGCCGAAATTTTCACTGAAATGCATAAAGACTTGAACAATTCGAAGACCTTCTTGGACAACAATATAGAAGACCTGTACTCGAACAAAAATACACAAAACTTGAACCAAATGACCAGAGGACCTATACGAAGAATAGTGGACTTGTGGACTAAAACTCTAAGTGATTTTTAAAGGTCAAATTCAAATGAAATAAAATCAAATTGGAATCAAATGCAAATCAATTTGAATATTCAATTGAACTTGCAAGAACTTCAGAAAATCCTGAACCAAAATCAACTTGAACTTGTATTCTAAACTCAAAACTGGAACGAGAAGTGGAAAGCAAGGAACTCAAATTGAACTCAAGCTAGACCGAAACTTGATATGAATGATAAAGGACCTGCATTCAAAAGGACAAAAGATCAAATCACACACGAGGGAATTCAAACTACAAGGACATTCGTACGTTCAGTAGTGACACAAAGTATGTTGTAAGACCTCGATGCAAGAATTCCTACAACAATTCCTACAACGCCTGTTGATTGAGAAGGCAATATGGGAGACCAATAATAGAAAGACCTGTCCTCTACAAACAAATCCAGACATCAGACCACCTGAGATTGGTGAAAAGGTGTGTGTGATACAAGAACAATAGATCTTCTACATAATACTTTCAGGAGGTCGTAGTAGATGCAGCGGTCTCCTGCAAAATGGATACTTGTGGATAACAACAGTGGGCATATCGTAAGCATAATGAATCACTGTGGACACAAGTACGAATCCCTGCAGATAATTACAAACCACTTGTGGATAACAACAGTGGGCATATCGTAAGCATATCGAACCACTGTGGACACAAGTACGAATCCCTGCAGATAATTACAAACCACTTGTGGATAACAACAGTGTGTACATCGTAAGCATGACGAACCACTGTGGACACAAGTACAAGTATCTCCTGCAACGATCCCTACAAGGTCAAACAAGTACAACAACCACCCGAGATTGGTGAAAGGGTGGATATGACGCAGAGACAATGGGTCTTCTACAAATATCTTCAGGAGCTCGTAGTGGATACAGCGGTCCCCTACAAATGCATACGAGTACTTGTGGATAACAACAGTGTATTGCAAGTACAATGAATCACTGTGGGCACAAGTACGAATTCCTTACAAATGCAAATGAATACTTGTGGATAACAACAGTGTATTGTATAACGAATCACTGTGAACACGAGTGCAAATATCACCTACGATAACGGTGATAAAAATCTAAAAGTACATCGGGTACAAAGGCAACCCGATGTACGGAAAAGGACACCCCCTGGCAGAAGGGAGGAAATGTTTGAACAAATTAGAACCAAACTTCCTGGTGTTCCAAAGTTTCTTCTTAATTCTATACTTTAGAAGAAAAGCAGTCTGGATGCCCACAAACACCGAAAATAACAAGTCTGTTACACTGAAGAGCTTAAAAGAAGTTCTTTCCAAATCAGCAGTATTTGACTCCAAAATCCAGAAAATAACCTCCCGATGAATGAGAAAAGGGGAATCAACACTAAGACGCTACGCCACCGGATCTGCAACATTCGTACAAGCAGACAGAAGGCGTCTACAACATTGATATTCGGCCTTCAAGGCCTAAAATCAAGAAAATTCATGAACAAAGGCATGAAGCCTATAGAACCCGATCCTTCTATATGGATCAATAGAAGTCGACAGGGTTCAAACCTTTAAACGAATACACGGTTGTAGTGACCGGTGTATTTGTTTAAATACATTCTTTTTAGGCCTTCAATGCCTAAAATCAAGAAAATTCATAAACAAAGGTACAAAGCCTACGAGAAACCCGATCCCCTATCGATAAGTTGATAGGGTCGACAATATTCAATCAACAAATGGAGACGACCCCAAACACCCCGATGATGGCCGTGTTGAATACAGATCTCAACCGGAGGGGTTCCCAAATATTTTCAAATGATTCCCAAATATCCAAAAATCCAAAGCTCCACCCAAAATCCCAGAAAATTCCAAAATTCCCAAAAATCTCAAAATATTTAAAATTGAAATAAATCCATCAATACTAAAAGCAAAATCCATCCACCCTCCGCAACAGCTTGCCGGGGTGGACAAATTAAAGTTAACCTTTGCTCACAAAGAGCCGAATGTCTAGTCGAAAATATCACTAGGATCCATTCTCAAATAATCTCTTGTCAGTAAGGACGTGGTACGTGTCCTCTAACCTGCGATTTTGCCGCCAAATGGCACCGCAGGATAAACGGTTATGACCCGGGGCCCTCTGAACCGAGTGGTTTTGCCGTCAAATGGCACCACGAAATACCGGTTATGGCCATAGCCAATACGCTCCTTATTGACATCAAATCCTTGAGATATGAATCAATAGGATATGATCGATAGGGCACAAAGCCCTCTGTAAGCTAAGGTGGATTCAAATTTGTCCCCTTAGACAAACATCTAACCCAGGTCTACAAGGTCCCCTTGGACGAAGCAACCCATGGCTGCCGACAAGGATCCTTCTGTCAGGTTGGGTCGACTACCTCCGCTGACTAAGTAGACCAGGGACCACGATGGCCCGGGACGACGGAACCATGGGATCTTGATCGGGCCCATCATCCATTCCCCCACCATCCGCTTTAAGTGAACGATGGTGAAATTTCTATTTTAAATATAAATTTTTCCCAAATCTTCCAAACCAAATTCTTCAATTTTCAAATCCAATTTCTCCAATTCCATATCCATTGCTGCTACTATATGCCAGATAACGTATCATCTACGTATCTGATCGATGACTAGCCTTAATCGAAAGTTCTCTCTCGTGATCGGGAGGGGTAATTAACTATAGGGGCTTGCGCCTATAGGAAACAAGAACTCAGATCATAAAGTCCTCGCAAAATGAGGGCGAAATCTCTGGGTAGTGTCTTATCTACAAACTCATCTGCCTTCCAAAATTTACCCCGGAACTTATACCGTTAAAACTCCCTCGCCGAATAAGAAAAGCGAGCGGAGGCCGGGGCCGAATTTTTGGAGCCCACAGTGGAACATTTTGTCTCATGGTTTTAAGACCAAAGCTTTGTTGCGTTATTTCTCATTTTAATAAGTTCTGAAATGCCAATATTTGCATGCATAGCAAGATGGCGGAAGAAAGACCATGTGCCTTTCGTACTGTGGACTGATCAAGTGGCATGTACTAGTTTACTCAAAAATTTTGGCACCTTAAGTCTTTCATGACTGAGTTTGAAGCTTATCACAAATAAATTTTGCAGCACATGTTTTTTTAATTAAAAGACTTCCGGATTTGAGTTGGATTTTTGATGGTCCATGGTCGACAGAAAAAAGCTATCAGTATTGGAAATTACAAAGCACCGCAGGGGTCTTGTTTGCATGAAAAGTATTGGAAACACTCTGTGGCTGCTCCAATTCAGCATTGTTTTGGTTGATGTATGAAGTTTCTACAAATTTAAATAGTTCTTTTAGCGCACTAGAATATGCAAAAAAATATTATAAAAAGCATATTTCTTCTTGTTTTGATGCTGGGTTTTACCTTTATATTCCATTGATTTTCTGTAGTCTCCTTGAGGAATTATGGACTGTTTAATTTGTAAATTGGGTATTTAGTTGCAATGTAGATTGTAGGGTAGTGATGTTCTGAAGTAGTGCTTGAGTTCCATGAGTTTGATTGATTAAAGCTAGCTATCTTCAAGTATTCTTCAATATCCGTCTTGCAAACATGATTTCAAGATCATTTACACATAATCATTACATTTGTGTCATCCTTATGTTAATCATTAAAGTCATTATTTTAATTAATTCTTTTTATGAAATCTTGATAATAATGTTAACCTAATCATGGATATTATTTCTTATTTGAAGGAAAACAATAAAATTCTAAAATGTTCAAAAACCTGCAGCTGGAAGGACATCCTTTGGGAGCATTTTATCTCTTGGCAGTGCTTCATCTAAAACAGACCGCCTTTACATGAGGGGTCCAGGTGGGCGTGGGGAAGTGGAAGTGGCTGTTTCTGGAATCACAGGTTTTTAGATATATTGTTGTTTACCTCTTTTTCATAATTAACAGAAGAGACATTTGATTGAATTTCAAAAATTTTCTTAAAAGTTTTATTCCGCAATGTTCATATACTCCAGCTTATATAAAGCTATCAATGCATTGATTGATCTCTAATGATCATATTCTGTTTGACGGTTACAATTGGCTTTAGGCTGGTTAGAGCTATTAGCGCATTAGTTGATTTCTATTGTTCGTCTCCTATTTTGATGGTTATATTCAGCTCAGCTTTAGGCTGGTTATAAGTTAACTGGGATGCATTATACAGTTATTTGAAGTACCTGGTAATCTGCATCATACAGCTGTTATGTAGAGCTGATGATTCCTGGAAGGCCTCATATGAACTTGAGAACTGAAAGTTCTCAAATGGCTATGCCTTCATGCTTTTAAAGTACTTAGTGCCTGTTTAGCAATGAAATAATAACTTGTGCAGACATTATCATGCATGAGTTCAAATGAAATAACATGCTGGCAGCCCCTGCCTCGCAAGTTGACCTCCTTTAGCACTCATATAATGTCTTTGTTGAAATAATATGGACTTGTGCTTTGGAATTTATTTAGCTTTTGCTGGAGTTATAAAACTACTGAATCAAGATTTCACATTATATTTAGACATGGTCTTATTGTATGTAGATCAAAGTCAACAGATTTTTGGTCCCCATTCACCACTTCAAATTTCAAAAAGGAGTTTTGGGCTTGGCAACATTGTCAAAGCAGCTTCTGCTGCATCTGTGTTAGCGAAACAAGCTTGTACTGCTGCCTCTACGATGAAGAAGCATGATAAAGAGCTTTTGCCCCTGAAGTGCTGCCTAATGTCCATATCATTGCCATGGGAGTTCATTGCTCACGACCTTTTGTTTAAGGTGAGTTCCTTGTAAATTTGATATTGACTGGTTTACTGAATGTTTTTTCTTGACTTTCAAAGCTCCTTTTAATTTCTTGTGCTGAAGACTATAGTTAGATGCGATGTTAAGTTACTAGCCTGTATTTTGAAAGGAATAATTCGCAGTATTCGTTCTTCTTTCCTATCTGATGGGCATGTGCTGTGAGGAAATGCTTTATCATTTTCCTGATAATATTCTTTGCTATCATGCTACTGATATGATCCATTTTTCTTTGCTCCTTTACTACTCATTAGCTTGCCAAAGTAAAGAAATCCGCTCAGGAACACTTGAATTAGGAGATTTCAAATTGTCTATTGTGCACTTTAAAAGGATAGCTGTCATTTTGGTTTTCAGTTGGTATTATAACACAAGTTTTTAGAATTGAAACTTTCAAATTAATTCCTCTACCACCATATTTCCATTTTTAAAAGTTCTACTGCGGCCAACCATAAAACTAAAATCCTTTTTTTGTCATGCTTTTCTAAACTTTTGCTCTTTTTTAATGACAAATGTTGACCTTCATGTTATACCCAAGAGATCAAAAGAGAGGAGAAAACAAAATAAAAATCCCACGTACAAATCTCATACCTATCGGATCCTTGAATCCAGCCGTGACACCTTGCCGAAATCTCGCTGCAAACGGCGCCGCTCCAGTTGATTCTCCGCAAATCCTGCGACGTTGCCTCGATCGAGAACCCAAACACGTCGTTAAATACCGAACCTCCACTGCCTCTTCTCCCGTTCGCAAATCCCTCATAGCCTGCGACTCTTCTCTTCCACACACGCGGCCAAACCTACCCGACCTTCTCCCTTCCTCTCTGACCGACCCATCCCGATCCGAGTCCCCCCTCCAAGCCGAGCACCTACCTCCACTCCAGCAGGCCGACGACTCCCCGAACTCCACCTTCCGACCTGCTCGATCCGCAGAGAGAGAGAGAGAGAGAGAGAGAGAGAGAGCTGCCTCTTACCTAAGATCTCCTGTAGCCAAAACCTCCTCCCTGTCCGATCTCCCTTACCCGAAGCCGCCTCCTACCTCTGCCTGACTTTGCTCACTCGACCGCATTCCCTTCTCTGTTGGATCGGAAAACAACAGGAGCTGGTGCTGTGAAGGTAACTTGATCCCTTTCACGCACAACTTCGGCCAAATCCCTCAAATCCGCTAAACCGAGGGATTATTTTATATATATAATTTTTATTAATTATAACTACGTTAATTAAATGTAATTAATTAAAATTATTATTTTTAGTTAATCTATAAATTAATTATTATTAATTATAATGATTAATTATATTTTATTAAGAATTAATTAATATTAATTAAGTTATAATTAATTATAACTTATTGTTTTAATTAATTTTAATAATTTTAATTAATTATTTTTAATTAATCATAATTAATTAAAAATGATTAATAAGAATAATTATTTAATTAATTATAATTAATTGATTTTAATTATAATTAATAAAAAAAACTTATGCAAAAATTCCCTCCACTCTCTTTCCTCGATGTTCATGTCGGACCGGCAAACCACCTAAGCACGGCTCTATTGGCCGTGGTAGGAGGGAACCTGGTGCGACACCTACGACGAGGTAGGCGAGTGACCCCTCGATCCACGTGTCAACCACTACAACCCCGCGGAGGTATGAACTTTTCTAAACTCAAAACCCTACTTCAATATTCGTGGCAAACTGGAGAACTGTACTAAGCACGCCTCTATTGGCCGTGGTAGGATGGAATCCCGGTGCGGCACGTACGGCGAAGCGGGGTCACTTATAAGTACCCCCGGGCAGGGGGAATAAAAAAAAAACTGCTTATCAAAAATGCTTTTTATAAAACCCCATGCACGCCTTTATTGCGCGTGGTGGGAGAAAACAAAAAAATGCAACCGCCGCGGTGTCTCACCAACACCAACCGTGCACGTCTCTATTGACGTGGCGGGTAGGCGGCCTCTTGGTTTTTTCCCCTTAACGGGGGAGACACCGGGAGGCTGCCGAATTTTTATCTGAAATAAGGCAAGGACTTGGAACCATTTGGGATTTGTGGACTTAAATCAAATGGACTTAATTGAACTTGAACCCAAATGAATTCAATTCTAATTGAAACGAATATGAACATGAACCTGGATTCTCATTAGAACTTGATTGAACTCATTTTGAGCTTGGACACAAACTCAAAGGACAACAGGGGACATGCATTTGAACTTGAACTCAAGCAGAAGACTTGTAAGCTTGAGCTTGATCTTGAACTCAAATAACTAAGCAAAGGAACTCAAGCATGAACAAAGTGAACTTTGACTTTTAACATACAAGTTGATTATACGAAACAAGATCAAAATATCATGTGAACATCAATGGATGAACTATAAAGAATTTGATTTGAAAGATAATCAACTTCCCAATAGAGTTATCATTCCAATTGGAATGCAAATGCTGATAAGCAAATTCATTTCAAGTGTGAACCTGAAATCTGTGTGAGCAATAGAAATCAATCCATATTAATCATTTCAATTGGAAAGAAGGGGTTGATGAGCTTGATCTCAAATTTATCACGAACAACTTGTAAGTGCAATTTGATTACAAGTAGCAAGAAGAGCATGAAGAATATAATTTTATATCAAGATCGTATTTTTGGGAGGAGACCATTAGATCGTAGCGGCTTATTTACAAAATTGGAAGCGATGTACCCTCAAGCAACAATCAATAGAGATGGCAAAAATTAGAGTTCAAATTTTCAATCGACCATATAATTAATGTTATTACTTGCATCATGGGTCCAATGATGATGTATTGCACGCCGATGATTGCTTGGAGTTGGTAACAAGAGATATACAATCGCCACGATCTTCAGGACAAAGAAAATTCACAAGCAATGGAAGAATGCGACGGCTTGTTCTTAACCAATAAATTAGAGTACTATGTGGATGTTGGAGAATCATCATGTTAATTAGAAACACAAGCACCAACAACTACAAGTCATCATACAAGCACGATAATCTGATGAATTTGATGGCCCGAGGCCTACAAGTACAACGCAGGAGAACTACGACAATGCAGTTCACTTACAAGCAGTAGTAATAGTTATGCTACAAAGGTGAAGGATCCTTTATAAACATACAATATACCCACGCCCAAAGAAGTCATTGTAATAGAAGGCGACCAATGTCACAACACCTTTACAATCAATCTTTGTCCAATGTTAAGCAAGTACATTGATCCGTTACAAGCAAAAATTGATGATACTACAACAAATACAACTATCCTTGCAATTAAAGGCAGGAGATTAGTTAGTGCACTATGATCCGCCTACAAAAATCAACAATAGTGCACGATAGTCTACCTGTACGAAGCAGTGAATAACTCAACTCAGTAGCTGCTACTCTATGCCACCGGATCTGCAACATCCGTACAAGCAGACAGAAGGCGTCTATAAATATTCCAAAAATACTCCCTGCACTATAAATTGTATACACATAGGTACACTAAAGGGGGAAATATAATCTCAACCCGCATGGGCCCCGGCGAGCGTGTTATTGGTACACACGTGACGTCTAGGGATGCTGCGCGGGTTGACAAGTGAATTCAGGCTCGAACCCGATCCTCTTATACGGATTAATAGGAGTCGACAAGGTTCGAACCAACAAATAAATATGTGGCCGTGGCGACCAGAATATTTATTTTAATATATTCATATTAGGCCTTCAATGCCTAAAATAAAAAAGAATTCACTTTTAAGGGTACAAAGCCTACGAAATCCGATCCTCTATCGACAGCCCGATAGAGTTGACAAGGTTCAATCCATAAAGTGAAAGTGACCCCAAACACCCCGATGATGGCCGTGTTGATTGTAAATCTCAACCGGAGGGGTTCCCAAATACTTTCAATTGTCTCCCAAAAGTCCATTCCAAATACTTTCAAACTCTACCCAAAATATCCACCAAAAATGCCAAAATTGCACAAAAATCCCAAAACTCCACAAAAATCCCAAAAATCCAGAAAATTCTCAAAAATCCCAAATTCCAGAAAACTTCACAAAAATCTCGAGATCCCAAATTACCAAAAATATTTAAAAAATGGAATCTAACCATCAATGCTTAAAGCAAAATCTATCCACCCTCCGCAATAGTTTGCCGAGGTGGACAAATTCAAATATAACTTTAGCTCACAAAGAGTCAAATGCCTAGTCGAAAATATCACTAGGATCCATTCTCAAACAATCTTTTGCCAGTAAGGACGTGGTACGTGTCCTCTAACTGGCAGTTTCGCCGCCAAATGGCAATGCAGGTAAACGGTTATGACCCGGGGCCTTCTGAACCGAGTGGTTTTGCCGCCAAATGGCACCACAGATAGCGGTTATGGCCAGAGCCAATACACTCCTTAATGGCGTTAAATCCTTGAGATATGAATCAATAGGATATGATCGATAGGGCACAAAGCCCTCTGTTAGCTAAGGTGGATTCAAATTTGTCCCCTTAGACAAACATTCAACCTCGGTCTACAAGGTCCCCTTGGACGAAGCAACCCATGGCTGCCGACAAGGATCCTTCTGTCAGGTTGGGTCGACTACCTTCTCTGACTAAGTAGACCAGGGACCACGATGGCCCGGGACGACGGAACCATGGGATCTTGATCGGGCCCACCATCCATTCCCCCACCATCCGCTTTAAGTGCTAGATGGTGAAATTTCTATTTTTAAATATTAAATTTCCAAACAACCAAACTTTTCAAATTCCCAAATCCAACCCAAATTCCAAATCTTTCCAATCCAAACTCATTGCTGCTACTATATGCCAGATAACACGTATTCTATATGTATCTGATTGACGACTAGCCTTAATCGAAAGTTCTCTCTCATGTTTGAGAGGGGTAATTAACTATAGGGGCTTGCGCCTATAGGAAACCAGAACTCAGATCATAAAGTCCTCACAAAATGAGGGCGAAATCTCTGGGTAGTGTCTTATCTACAAACCCATCTGCCTTCCAAAATTTACCTCGGAACTTATTCAGTTAAAACTCCCTCGCCGAATAAGAAAAGCGAGTGGAGGCCGGGGCCGAATTTTCGGAGCCCACAACAAAGTGCTTTATTTTAAAAATGTATGTAAAAAGATTTGTAGGTTACTTGATTGTTCTTCAAGCGGTGGTTAACTAGTATCTTTACTTTTATTAGTTAGTTATATGAGGAGCTTAAAGTATACGAGTGTGTTACCAAAACAAAATTTGCCATTTTAAGATCATAAATGATTTATTTATGGAGGTAGTAATTAATTAATTTAAGAGATGAGAGCTTATCAATGCAATTGGGTGGGATATAACCATTTAACTGTTGTTAAACAAACCAATGAGTATGCACATGCACCAAGAGCACTTTGAAATTTATGATATAAATTTTGAAACATGCATTTGGCACCCAGTCTGAAATTTTATTCATTTTTTTAACTAATATATTTTTTTTTTTCATGTTGCATAGATTATTACCTTCATAGGTCATATGGATTGAAATTTTATTGAATTAAAGTTATTTTAGTTTTTATAAATTTCTTATGGGGAGACTGGTGGGTGCTATGCTCGCTAATAAAGCTTGCTGGCTGATCCCTTAGGATTTTGATGAGCCCTTAGCTATCTTTTCTCACACTTTTTCATCTATTTCCCAATATAATTCCCACTCCTCTACATAGTCTCGAACCTAGCTCCCCTCATCCCAAAAACATATTCAACTACTTCAAAACTCTCCCAAATATTCCCTCATATCTGCATGACTTTACCGGTGCTTAATTCCCCAATGACCCTTAGATGCCCTAGTTAAAACCCAATAGAAAGAGATAACTTTATGTTATGAGTAGTACATGCTTAAAGCCTTAAAATACTAACTCCCCTCAACTCCTTAGCCATTGATAGAAAATTCATAAAAACACTATCCTTGGTTCCCTAACATCCAAAATTTTTAATTGGGTGTTCCTCCCCATTTGATAGGCTAGAAGTTTCAAAACTAGATTCATCCAAATCTTAAATACTTGTTTCACCACCGCTCAAACAATCTTTCCACCACCACCTTAAGTGGACACCAATTAAATTGCTAGTTTTACTAGAAAAATTCTATAGACCCTACATCACATGATCTAAACCATCTCCACAATTTAAGCTTGTACTTCTAAGATTGATAGCATTGTAATACATTGAAATGTATATGAAGCTCTTAAAAAATCATAATGAAAAAAGACATTTGTTGAAGAAATGAGATCTCTCATGGAAAATGCCACCTAGGACATTACAAATTGTCCAGAAAAGAATAAAGTGGTCGAAGTTAGTGGATTTTTACTGTAAAATATAAACCCAACAAAAAATTGACAAATATAAAAAAAAAAGAAGCCCAAGGCTTCACTTATGTATAAATTACGAGGTAGCATTTTCTCCTGTTGTAAGATTGAGTACTATTCATGCTATATTTTCCCTAGTTGCAAAACTGATAGGAAACACTTGTAGATCTCGAATATTTCCTATCAATCTTCGGAAAACAGCGAGCTTTCTCCACAAAAATCAGCACAAAACAAAGAAAACAGTAGAAAATTTGTATTATTTGATGAAATGGAAACGGAAACTAGCAAGATACAGTTGATCCTCAATTCGAGAGAAGGATTGATCTCTCCCAAAATATCTAGACGCTGCTAGAGCCCAAAGGAAAACCTAAATCTAAGAGACTCAAATTTCAGCCAAATTCAAGATATATGGCCTAACCCTAGGAAAACAAACTATTTAATGCATACAAATCAAAAGGAAATTTCTAATCAGTCCCTACATTCAAATTTCCCTCCTAACTCTCTAAGAAATCCTTCCAAATTGGTTATGTGAAGACCGAGTGGTTGGCTCTTGCGTACAGGAGAGGCGGACTTCTCGGCCTGTTTCACACGAGCTGATCCCGCGTGGACGGTGTCAGTGCATTTGAATCAGTTTAAAGAATAATAAAGAAACAGATATTGTTTGGACTTTCCTATAGAATTAATAGTAGTATGGGTATTAATTTATGAGAATGTCTTTAGGTGATATCATCATTCTCATAGTAATTTTCTTTCTTTTTGTTACTGTCATTACCTTAGCCATTCTTAAAAGGGATATGACCCAATGGTGGATTTTCTTTTATTGTTTTAATTGTTGATTATTCCAGCTATAACCGGTTTTGAGAATTAGTAGATGTTATAGAATATTGTCATAATTCTTTGTACGAGTTCTCGAAAGATCTGTTTGATATGATTGCAGCTGCTTGCAAATTTAATTATGAATTGTGGGAAAGTCGTGAAAAAATGTTTGAAAAATATATATTTTTCTTACAGGCAAGCTCTCCAGTAAAATTATGACACAGTTGAAATGCCTTGAGCGTCATCATTCCCTTTGTATGAGAGCATTTCTATTCGAAAGCATTCTTTTAGAATATTACATGTACATAGCTTCTACTTTTCTACTTTGTGCTGCTTCAGTTCGCTCTGTCATTTTTATTTTTTAAAATTTGTTGGGATTTGTTGTCTTTCGACCTCATTGCATCAGTCATATTTACATAATAAAAAAAATAGATGTGTATATTTGTGGCTATAAAAATTCTTGAAAAGTAAGTAGAGGAAAAAAGCTTCTTTTTCTTTATTTTTCTTTTAATGCTTTTGAAAGATAAAAGGCATCTTGTAATCTGGTTCTCGTCATTGTCTCCTCAGTTTTCTTTTATTTTTATTCTATTTATAATGGCACGTGATCTTTGAATGACATGTGGCAGTTATCTGAAGCATTTGAGTATAATTTAGAAACTATGCTATGAACACAGAGCTTAGTATTTGCTTTAGTGAGTTTTGAAATCTTGTTTTGGCAAATAATCTCCATCTAACTTTCCACATGGATGAAAATACTTGAAGCTGTTTAGCCATGTACTTTTGTCAGCTGGGTCTATGGCCTTGCTTTTGTCGGATAAAGTATATTTTGGTCCTCTTTTTCTGGTTTATTTATGTAGAAAGAGAGAGTAAAAGCCTAAGTTATGAGATATATTGATTGAGGGCCACGCGTCAAAAAAGAAAGGTTTCTCAAATACAAAAAGTGATACAGAGATATATTGGCTTTAGACAAAAGAGACTCTCCCACGCAAGGATCTGTCAAATTATCCTTTTCCAATGATAAATGAGAGAGAAGGCAGGTAACCTGTTGACATATTAGGGTAAAAGAATCATTCGGCCCGAACGGGTATCTTATCTGTAGGAAGCAGGTGGTTAGACATCATCATTGATCTAAAGTATGAGCAATTGAGATGCACAGAACACATCTAGGAATGCAGTTGCCAGTTGGTGTTGGCAACTTGGCATCAAATTATCACCAAATTTACAACCAAGCAACATAATGGTGATGACTACAGAAATTTAGTTATTTTTGCGACTGGAAAAATAGGTGCAAAATAATTATTAGGTCCGGACACCGGATGTAGCTCTACATTCGGAGGTCAATAATATATCGCCACGTACTCTTACTCTTTACCGCGCGGCCTGACAACCCGACCCGGATCGGAACCCAGTATTGCTATGTTCAAGTATTGTTAGGTATTGCTTGACAATAATGATAAATACTGCTATGTAAAGACCAATACCTAGCAAAATCGAGGTATTGTTCGGTATTGTTAGGTATTGGTCTTGATAGAATGATATTTCTCGTTATTACCGAGCAATTTCAAGCAATACCTAACAATACCCCGATCTGCACAAATCAGCCAATAAATAGCAATCACGGGTCCGATCCGGGTCAGGTCGGGTCGTCGGGCCGCGCGGTAAATAGTAAGAGCACGTGGCACTATTTTATTGGCATCCGAATGTAGAGCTACGTCAGGACACCATACCTAATAAAAATTCGTGCAAAACAGTGTTTTTATAGTCGCAATTTATTCTGTGCGGATGTTGAATGCGGTTCGGAGATCAATCAGAATTTGTCATGTCACCGTTGCTCGGTATCATACTTCATACTGCTGATGTGATTACACCTGATTCGTCTCTGAACGTAGAGCTGTATCTGAGCGTAGAGTTGAATCTGGCATCCGCACAGAATAATCTCTCCCCATGACAAGACAACGGACAACTACAGTGATTGACAACGTTCATTTATTTGGGGTTTGGGGATATTTTGTGACCACTTGCAGAATCCCAAGTGCTTCGAAAAAAATAACACAGTTGCCTTCTTTACGTTTTGCCAAACAGCACAGCCCATTCCTATAATCAAACAATCCACTCTATATATACATTCCATTGATATATAAATAATATGAGAAAAACAAGAATAAACAATCTATTATACATCTCTTTGAATGGACGGCCGATATCGAATCCTTTGATCATACACCGTTCGTTGGGCATTTGAAGGCCTTAATGATGTCAGAATCCAGCGATCTTGGGCTCGTTGGATTCGTCTCGTCGAGCCGTTCGATTCGAGTATAAGCTCGTCAAAATCGGAGACCGTTTGGTAACTCAAATTGCGGTTTGAAACTTCCAACAGCGCTTTGAGCCCTTGATTTGGACTCATTTGGGCTCGGATTGGGTTGATCTTGGTGTCGTTGGGTTTGTATTTTTGAGACGCTCAGTTTGACTATAAGCTCGCTGAAATCGGAGTTCGGGTGCTCCCAAAATTAATTTTTGAAGTTTCCAACTAGCTTTTGCCTCGAGATTCGTGCCCGATCAAGCTAATTTTGCGATGTCGTATCATATAGATAACTGTTTAATCAAATGCCTTCACCTAATTTTCTTTCTTCTCTACACTGCTTTTGCTTTAAGAAGCTCGGATTCCACCGATAATTAGATTTTTATGTAATATTGTCTGCCACACAATAAATATCAAACTTTTTCGTGATTGATATGTCTGAACTTAATCATTATGGTATTTACATAATGAATTCTTAAGTTTTATCGATACCGTTTTAGATAAATTTGGATAATATTTATCCTAAATATTTTTATGTAGATCATTTGATCTTCTTTTTGGAATATAATTCACACAATTCTCACATATGCATGTCTGTAATAATGATTCGGGATAATTATATATTTTCTAAAAAGATAAATATTTACGACAACTAATTAAAGACATATTCATTCATAATAAAGACAAACATATAAACGATGAAGAGAAAATTATGGAACAGTCTGCATTTGAAACATGAATTACATTACGAAGAATTTGGTTGGGATGATTATTTTTATTGCTTCTTTTGATGCTTTTGTAAAAGACTGTTTTAAAAAACATTAGCTCAGAAAATAGAGTTTTCTTTCTCAAAACTGTAGAAAAATGAAAAAAAAGGAGTTAGGGAACGTGATTTGACGAACCAAACAACACAAAAAAAAAATTCTTCCGTTTTCAAAAACGGAAAAGGCGAAAAAATGCTCAAACAAACAAAGTCTAAATTTCCATAAAGTAAGCTTTCATTTAAAGAGAAGATTTCCTTCTCAAAGTCTAGCGAGAAGGACAAGGAAGAAAATCCTCTTCTTCTTTTTTAAATTTTTTTTTTAAAGAAAATCTTCTTCCTTATTGACTACTATTGTCATAAACCGTCTTTCTCTCCAACCTATTTTTCCTCATGGTTTTGTTACATAGCTCTAACATCGAATTCAAATTCATTTAATTCTGAATTTACTTAATAAAATTATATTGAAAAATCATTTATTTCTTTTATATTTTTTATTTATTAAATATCTTTTAATATATGTTTAATTAATATGCATAAAAATATAAATAAAATTTTAGTATTTTTATTTGTTGACAACTCAGCTTTTTTGACTTAATTCTGCCGAGTGTTTCTCAACTCGTTCATGCTCATTATGGACCAATCATTTCATGAATTAGTCCAAAAATCTACATAATCACCCGCAGCAATCAATTCCTCAGCCCCACACTGAATGGAGCTAATCTCGTTAATCACATTATTTATCATTAGTAATTAAAAAATATTAATAAAATTTTAAGATATTAATCAATCTCAAACAAATATTAAACAATTCTCAAAATTATTTAGATGCTACTTTTCTTTATATCAGTTGTTCAAAATTGATCAAATAAATAAAATAAAATAAATATAAACTCATAAGCACACTAAGAAATTTATGATATTTTTAAACCTAATTGATAGCATTATGATATCTTTATATATTTTATTTTGATAATAATCATAGAATTTAATAATATTGAAGAAAAAAAAAATTAATATAAAAATATGATAAAAAAATTCAAATATATTCTTGATAAATTAATATATTCATATGATATTAATTAAATTATGGTTTAAAAATATTATAACTATTAATATATTTTCCCTAATTATTCAAAATCTACCAACCCTAATTTTAATTATATATTTTTGAAAATAATGAGATGAAAAAAATAAATCATTTAAAACATGCAGAATTGGTGCGTGGAGAACGGTCCTCCTCCAAGTCAATAAATGCAGTACCTTATAGATTCAGTTTCCAATGAAAAATTGACAGATGGCAAATTCTTAGAAGTTCTCCTCCAACACGTCTCTTAGCAATGTATTAACGAGGATCATCGACCAAGTAAAAATGGGCGGCTCTGATGGGGCCCTCCGCATCTGGGCTAGTCCTTCTCAGACCCCTATCGCGGACCCCACCAAAACTAGACTTGCTATGTAGTGAAGGAATCTAAGCCCACTTGACCCTCCTAGTGGTTGGTTCTATGGTTGGTTGTTGGTCTAGACTCTTATCATAAGGTCATATATTAATATATAAATTTATAATTAAATTGATTCAAAATTCTAGAACAAAATACAAGAATCTAAGGTTGTTGTTGAGGTGAGCAAGTTTCATTATTGGACAATTTAAACTTCTAGAAAGAAATAAAAAAAAATTTTAGTTTGTTGTTGAGCCGGAAGAAGTTTCATTACTATGTGATTCAATTTGTTAAATAATAAAATTAAAATTTATTTTATTGGATTCAATGTTTTTTATGAACAATATCAAATTTTATTGATGGCAGTGTGAAAAAAAAAGTGATGAAATGAAAATAGGAAGAAAGAAGTTCATAGTGAGAAGTTTTGAGATTTTATTAGAATAGTTCGAGTACAAAAAATTAGGTAACTTGAGTTCACTCTTTTTACCTTTTATTTTAAAGTTTGGGTAAGTGGTTATGTTGAATCCAAATTTATATGTGGATGGTATCAGTTCATGCTAATAGGTAAACCTAATGAGCTAGAACTTGTGAGTTAGAATAGAGGAATCACCAAAAGTTAGCACCGTATCCACTATTAGAGAAAATTTTGAGGTCCTAGAGACAAAAGTCTTTCCAACTATTTCTCATTACCTCTTATTTGTAGAATCCTAAGAGTCAGGAAAGACTTTATAAAGAAAAGTCAAGAAATACAAATTATACATGTCCAACGCTACTCGCTAATCTAACACATGTTGCCTCCTAATAGGTTGGATGGAAAGAATTCAACGAATGAATGAGCCAATAAATGACTGGGCATGATTGATGTTCAATGTTGGGGATATTGGACTGCCTTAAAGAGGAGTTTGGCTAATATTTTGTGGAAATGAAGAGTTTCATGCCGGACGATTATAGCTTGTATTTGGTGCAAGCTCAAAAAATAATTTTCTGTAGCTAAGTTGGGTGTACTGAAATGCTCTAGGAGAGAGCTAATGAGGGAGGTAACTGCGAGTGATGGTTTGACTGGAGATCCCAATTCGCTCCATGCTGGTCAATATGCTTAGTAGGCCATGATGAGTTGAGCTTATCGACTCCCTTGAGTGGGTTCTTCCACTTGTTCCAAGGAAACCCCTAAAAAGCTCTTACAAGGGTGAGTACCCTTGTCATGACTTGGTAGCTACTCATGAAACAATTGGAAATGCATTTTATGAGTATACAAGATGAATACTATATACTCGGTCAAATATATTATAAAGATCCAAATTCTTGCATTCTTAAAGACCCATTAATAACATGCAAATGATTCTTATAAAAATCCCTACATACTTGAAAATATGTGTAGGAGCATCGCAACATTGTACTTGCAAGCAAAGCAACTCTAGCCTCTCTAAAATTTAAGTTTCGGTTTTTCGGGAGTAGTAGTATTGGAGTTGGGCATCGCGACGTCGGTCTCTTCTGTTTGGGTAATCATAGAGAGCGATGTGGTGCTGGGAAGAGCGACACCATAGTACTAGACCAAAAATGAGGTTTTTGATATAAATAAATATTTAAATTCATTTTGATATATCATAATCACACCATCACCTCACTCAATTGTCCGGAGAGAGGAGAAAAGGGAGAGAGATAAGAGAGAGAATTTCAGCTTCGGAGCATTTGGCATATTCGTCCAATTGTGAAAATTGTTCTAATCATGGTAGGTACCTCAAATCCTTTTTTGTTTCCAATAATTTTGAGCTTTTTATTATATCTTTTCTGAATATGATTAAAATACATTATCTCCCAATTTAATGAACTTTTATCGTATTACTTTTGATATATTGTAGATATGATTATTCTACACATTTTTGTATGATCATCTGACAAGGTAGTTTTATATATATGTACGATTTTTTAACTAAAGTAGTAAAAATAAAAACAAATATGAATACATTAGAACTAATGCATCTTACCTCATCAAGTCTAACATGACATGCATATGATATAGCTCACCTGAAATAGCATGCATCCTGTGACACGTCCACTAGTAGGAAATGCATATTGATAGCATAGTGCTAAAATGATTTATATGATAAATTGCATAAGATGAACATATGATATATATACATTACATGTATGATATAGTCAGGGGCGGATCCAGCTTCTTTTTTCAGGATGGGCAAAAATAATTTTTTTGTAGGGATGAGCAAAGATGCTTAGGATTTATAAAATGAGGGCAAAAAATTTTTTTGAGAGGGGGCAAAATGCCAAAAATACCCAAAATATTCCAAACAATCCCTCTAAAAAAAAAATTTTTTTTTTTGAGGGGGGGCATTTGCCCCCCCTCAAGTCAATGGGGGTCCGCCCATGGATATGTATAAAAGGTTGTGTAGTTATATATTAATTCATATTAGTTGGAACAAGATATATTGTACAGGAGAGTGAGCCAATATTTTTTTTTTCCCTTAAATTATAGATTTGTAGTGTAATCTCAATATAAGATATAAGATTGGGAGTCATAAATGAATAAGATATGTTGATAAAAATAAAATTAGCTTTTGACTTTAACTAAGTTCCAATCAAACTCAATAAATCAATTAAAGAGACAAAATTAGCTAAGATTGAGCTTGATTTAAGCAGTGCCTAAATCTATTCAAAATAATTAAATGAAAATTCACTCAAAAAAAAAAAAAAATTTTTTTGAACGAGGGTATCTACGCACTGTCACTCCAAAGAGAGCGCTTGACGGCGTAACTACTCCCTCGGAGGAAACTAACGACTCCACCTAGAAGTCATTGACATTCATAAAATATTATTATTATCTACGAGATTTTTGGTGCCATGAAAAAATTAGAAGATGTTTTCTTTGAAAATTTTTGTCCACAAACTCTTAACACCTTTACATAATTAAGAATAATTATGGTGAGTTGATGGAGAAATTTATATGGGTATTTATGAAATGATCGTGCCCTTAAAGTTATCCTGTCTAATTTTTTAAAAAAATGAGTAATGCTTGTTTAAACAACTCATCTTGCGCTGTTGAATGAGAGTTTTGGCTATCAACTAAAAGGTCTAATCTTGCGAATGTGATGTGTATATGAATTTGTCTTAATTGACCTAGATGTCCCAAAAAAAATAATGTATGTTTGTCGACTTGTGAAAATATTCATAATTAAGTCACATGTATTATTAAAATTTATTGTTCATCATTCTCCAAACAAATGTTTATTGGCTTGTAATCCAAAATATTAAAAATATGGAGGAAAACTGTTAAAATTTAAAGGACTTCTATCTATTAAAACATTTTAATGATTTTCAAATTTTTATTATTATTCAAACAAATAAATAGTAAATTTATATATTTTCTCTTTTTTTTAAATATCTTCTACTTTTGAATATATATTAATTATCTTACTTAATTTTCAGTGATCTAAATGCTGTCATTTTAAAATGTTGGTAAAACATTTCAATTGAATAATTTTGAATATTAATAAGTTAATTAAATGAGAAATTATTAACCATGACTTTCCCAAAAACAAAAACACAAAACATAGATGATGAAAAATTAAAAGACTATTTGGGATTAATTATTATTTTTACTTATGTTGTATGCTAGAAAAAATTGAGTCGGTAGAATATGTGTTTTACATTTTAACAATGTACAAATATTCAACACTTATAGATGAAAGTAGGAGGATCAGAGAATCTTTTATATTAAAAATCTAAAAAAGGGAAAAAAATCATGGGGCTTGACCCATATGAGTATTAAAATTTTTGAAAAGTTATTTACCCTAAGTACACCTAAAGATGCTTCAAGTTTCATACCCCGCCTACCCCACCTCCTTTGTCCCGTCTTTGCTCTCAGTGTGGAAAAATTATTAGGTGCGGAGTGCACACCGTCCGCACAAGCACTGGGGGTACCCAGCGGTACCGAGTAGGGTACCGCTAGGTACCCAATGCTTTGTGCGGAACCGTCCGCACTTTTGCACCTAATAATCTCTCCTCTGTGTACGGCATGCTCCCCAAAAATTTTTTTATTTCCATGTTCAATCCTTATTGTTGGATCCTGAAATTTTCGTTTGACAAATGCTTAAATAGTTGCTAAGCTGTTCGTGCTAAAGTCCTTTCGATCAAGAAGCCCAAGCTTCGCTCTGAGACTGAGAGCCTTGATCCTCCTCCGCACTCCACAACCCGCCGTAACTTGGAAGCATAGTAAGTCTTAATTTCTCTCTCTCTTTCTCGCCGACAACAAATAAATGATTCATCCTATTTTTAGTCTCTTTCTCACCAGCAACAAACAAATAAATCTCTTATCTTTATGCTATTATTTTTATTTAAAACTTACAGGTTGAGACCAAAGTTTAAGCAGAGGTGTCAATTTCGAGTAAAATTCAGAACTAATCCGATACTATTCGGGTCAACCCGAACCTAACTTATTTTTGCAAACGGATCACATTTTCAAATCACGTCAAATAATGACACCCCTAAATTTGAGGCTAAATAATGTTGAAAGCCAAAAATTTACTTTGTAAGTTTTATTGTATGATTGATCATAATATTGCTTTATAATTAAAATACTTGTAAAGCTGATTATCATAATATTGCTTTATAATTAAAATAATTGCTGTTGAATTAAGTATGATTCATCATAATTGATGTATCATCAAAAAATTATCTTGATCGGGCACGAATCTCGAGGCAAAATCAAGAAGTAAGTTTCAAAAATTAAAAGATCATCTGAGCTCCGATTTTAGCTAACTTATAGTAGAACTGAGTGTCTCAGAAATACGAATCCAAAGACACCAAATTCAACTCAATCCGAGCCAAAATTTGTCTAAATCAAAGACCCGAAGCGATGCTGGAAGGTTCAAAGCACAATTTGGATTACCAAAAGGTTTCCAAACATGACATGCTTACAGTCGAATTGAGCAAATCGACGAGACAAATCTAACGAGCCCAAGATGGCTAAATTATGATATCATTAAGTCCTTCAAATGTCTGACGAACGATCTACAACCAAGGGATTCAATATCGGCCTTACATCCAAACCACTCCCTATTTGCCTTTGATTCTCCTCCTATTTACGAGTGATGCCATCCTCAAAAAACTATAAATAACCCCTCATTTATCTTAAGATGGGATCAAAGCAAGAAGAAAAAGAGAAAAAGAAGAAAAGAAGAGGAGGGAAAAAGCTCCTCCTCGACCACCGCCAGAGTTCTGTCCGACTTCTAAGTGACGTCGAAATTCTGTCCGACTTCCAAGTGACGCCGGATTTTCGTCTGACTTTCAAGTGATGCCGGAATTCTGCCCAACTTCCAGGTGATGACGGAGTTCCACCTGACTTCCAAGTAACGTCGGATTTACGCCCAAATTCCAAGTGATGCCGGAGTTCTGTCCGATTTCCGAGTGACTCTAGGATTCCGCCTGACTACCCAACATCATAGAATATAAAATTCTTGATTGTAACTTAATTTCAACCATGAAGTTGATTATTGTAATCTGATCATCCTAAATTTTAAGAACGAATCAGGCTCTTGTATCTCAAGCAAACACTAGTGGAATTCTCTCAATTGGGCGTGACCCCGTGATTTTTCCCTTTCTAGGGTTTCCACGTAAAAATTCTGGTGTTTTTTATTTCTCTTCTGTTTGTGTTGTATATTCGTATAACACTATGACGTTAAAATTCTAACTCTATCACCGCGTATATTCTAGCCCGCAACAATAATATTCCCATAATCTTTTTTATATATATAAGCAATTTATAAAAGTGATACTATTATATTAGAGTCATGGATTGTGCTCGGAGGATTGCAATCTTTGATTCAAGTAGGGTTTTATTTTTTTAACTATGTTCTTTGGATATGTTGAAATCAAATATTTTTTGTATGAAATTTATTAAATAGTTTTTTTTCATTTATATTAAATATGGAGATATATTTTAAAAGAAAAAGTGGAGTGAATCTATGTGACAATATTTGTAGTGATAATAATGTGAAATCTAAACAAACTCGATTGGAATTGAATTTTGATGTAATCATTTCAAACCCCGGATTAAGAAAAAAATTATGATTATCATCCAAATGAGAGGGATATAGTGCAAAGATATTTTTTACATAAAGGACTTTGTTAGCCCCAAGATCATGATTTTCCATGAACACTAATTAGGAATAAATTATGCATATTTAATCTTGCATGATTTGATGAACACAAAGTCTAGTTAGAGTATAGTATTATAAAAGACGCAGTTTACTGCTTGTATTGTTATCTTTATAGATTTGAATTTTAAGAACAAGTTAGCGGTGATAGTTTTGACACAAAAGAATTCATGAAGCGGTGATAGTTTTGACACAAAAGAATTCAAGAATTGAAAAAAGAAATATAGATTTCATGTTTATATAGGTCAAGTTAGCAGCGCTCATAATATATGCTTGGCATAAATGCGGAGATTTAGTGAATCAGGGTCTTGATATGAGAATTGCTTTTGAAAGCCCTTCCAATCAAAATCACAGAGATTAACAACCATTTTTAATTGCCAGTATAGATTATGTATGTTTTCTTTTACATCAAAGTTTAACTTTCCATGGTCATGATGAATTTGAAGATTCTAAGAACTAAGGAAATTTTCTTGAACTTCTACGATTTCTAGCATGCCACAATGAAGATATAATTTGGATGATGCCCCTCGAAATAATCTCATTGCTTCAAAAATTCAAAAAGAGATCACACTTGCTACTGCTATTTTTCAGCTTTTTATATACATTATTTTGCACATCAGCTACAACTAACATTAGTTGTTTTGGCTAAAAAAATTTGTCTAAATTGCTTCAATTTTCACAGTTTCTAATTTGATAAATATTATTAGAAATTCATGCAAGAGAAGAGAAATACTATGCCTGCAACAGCATGACAAGATCATTAAACAACTACAGATTGGCGAAGCATCTAGAGATAGAGGCTCAAATCAAGAAGTATCTCTTCAATGTGCTCGAGATACACATTGGGGTTCACATAGGGATCAATTATCAATTTAATACTTATGTTTGGATTTATCATTGAGATTTTTAAGATAATAATAAAGATGGTTCAAGTAGTGAGCAAGAAGGTAAAGCATAAGTCCTTGATTCTATACAATGCTTGGAAATTGTTTTCAATTTGCATATGACGAAGATTGTGTTGGGGGTCACCAATGAGTTATCACATGTGCTTCAAAAAGGGATCAAGACATCATAAATGCAATGAGTTTGATAAAAGTATTTTAGTAAATACTTTAAAATATGAGAGACGATAGTTGGGACATTTTGCTAAAAGATGTTTATTTATTTTGTAAGGCAATTAATATAATTATTTCAAATATGAATAATGCTTTTATAATGAGAGGAAGATCATGGCAAAAAAACTAAAGTAGTCATAAATAGACATTATTATCAAGTTGAACTTTTTTATATTGTAATTGATATGCAACTTTAAGAGATCAATAACATATTTGATGAAATAAATACATAGCTACTTATGTGTGTGAAATGCATGAATCCATGTGATTCATTTTCAATTTTTGATAAGACATTATTGATAAGACTAACCAAGTTTTATTCATTAGATTTTCATATGTACTTATCATCATATTAGACAACAAATTTGATAATTTTACTATTGATATGAGATTTAGTGCTGCATTTATGAATTTGAAAGAGCTTAAAAAACTTGCAGAAAAATTTGTGGAACCTAAGAAGAATGTAATTTATCCTTTAGTATTTCTACTTACAAACTTTGAACTGATTTTGCCAATTGTGATCAAACAAGCTTTCTCAACTATGAAAATTGTAAAGAATTATTTTTATAATCTTATGGCAGACTTCTAAATGAATGATTGTCTCATTGCATATATTGAAAAAAATATATTTAATAGTATTGATAATAAAAGAATTGTGCAACGATTTTAAAATATGAAGCTTCAAAGAGAGAAATTGTAGTTAGCATGTATTGAAAATATGAATAGCAATATTCTTAGTTGTAATTATTCTTTTTACCTATATAAATTTATCAGTTTAATAATGATTTGTTAAAAAAAATTAAAACTGTCAATGCCAATCTCAAGCTCGAATGAAAAAGGTTGAGATTTTTTAAAAATCAAGAATTTGTGCCCCATCCAGAAAAAAATCCTAGCTCTGCCACTACCGATGACGTTGATGGTTGTTGATAATGATAGTTGGTTGTGATCGTTGACAGCGATAGCTGGAAAATACAAGGGAGTTCTCTTTGTAGCTCTGTTTCTCCTCATTCCTCCTCACCTCATGTAAAAAATGAAAGTATATTTATAGGTTTTTGGGAGTTAGATGCTCCATAAATATAGATAATATCTAAGGCAAAGTCGGAGTGCTTCATTAGACGATCCATATTAATTCTTTCAATCACAGATCTTTCGTCAAGCATTTAAATGTTTTAGTAATACATAATTAAGTTATTTTTAGCTCATTGGATTCATCTCATCGAGCCTCGATTTGATTATAAGCATGTCATATTTGGAGATTATTTCATTTCTTAATTAATATTGTGAAGCTTCAAAATATGCTTCATTCCCTTGGTTCAAACCCATTGAACTCTGATTTGGTGTCATTGGGTTCACCTTAGCGAGATGTTCAGTTGATTATAAGGTTGCTAAGATCAAAAATTTGATGATCCCAAATTTATTTTTAAAAGTTTTCAGTTTAAATGTTTATCAAGATTAATGCCTAATCAAGGTGATTATTGTTGATGTATCAATTTTTATAAAAAAATTTTATTCTTGTAAAGAAACCAGCTTATTTTTTAAATATTTATTTTCAATAATTTAGTAAAAAAAAGCTTATTATATATAAACAACCCAATATCATTCACTGTTGATTGCCCACAGCCGTCATCATTTTTTGTATTCACTATCTTACATAATATTCAATAAAAATAAAAATGATAGTTATTTAGGATATCAAATGAATTTTTATATCATATTAAAATATAAAAAAAAATAAAATCAAAATTAAGTAACTCCAAACAATTCCTAAATCATGATAACACACATTAATGGAGTATTCTAATCTAATTCTTGTAAGATTATGCTTCAAAATATAGAATGTGATTATTTATTATTCTATGGTAGAAAATTTTGATTATAGTGGAGAGTGGGGAGTGAAAACACCAATGAAGCAAAGAACGACCGCATTACAACATGAATGAAGACAGACAGAAGGGCAACACCTTTTCCAAGTGGTTGATCTTAGCGTGCTAGCCATTGCTTCATTTCGTATAGCAATAACGCTTTCTCTTTCTTAGCGCTCCACCCTGCGGAGAACTTTGGTTGCTCTTTGGTTGGCTTTATCTTAGATTTTATTTAAATAGATAAAATTATATAATTTAAATTCATAAAAAATAGAAGAATATTTATTATATTTGTTATAAATTTTATGATAAAAATAATCAAATAAAGAGAATTTTTATTTAATAAACAAAAAAATTATTATAGTATGTGGAACATAAATTCTTCTAATACATAAAATAAATTTACATATAAAATATAAATTTATAAAGACATTTATGGGACCTCTGCTGTAAAAGCTGCCATTCAGGTAGCTTATAAAATGAGGAGGTGGAGGTGAAAGGATTTTTGGACTTTAACATGTTGGTGAGCCTTTGAGTCCAATATAAAATGATCATAGGTGTTGCTATAATTTCCTTAGTGCTATTTGTGATCGCTTAATTTTTTTATTTTTTTTTTGTATTTTGACATAAAATTAAATAGTTATATGATAATAAACAGGGGCAGACCCCTTTATGACGGTGGCAATTGCCCTCCGCCCCTCTAAAAATGTTAAAATACTATGATCTTTAGCCAATTACCGCAAATATAATTAAATACATTGTATAGGGAATGATGAATCAAATACAAAGAGAAATAGTAAATCAAAATCTGTTCCGGGGGCGCTGCCCCCGCAAACCCCCTTAGGGGCGCATGCCCCTTAACCTCGTGACATGACCGGGCAGGTCGAACCCTATCAGGGGGCACTGCCCCCTTGGAACTCCGACATATATGCAAACAGTTACTTATACGTTTGCCCCCCTGAAAATTATGATTGGTTCCGCCTAGGGGCGTAAGTGAGCCGAGCCGGCTCGAACTCGACTCGTTAACGAGCTCACGAGCCGAGCTTATCGAGCTTCGAGCTCGAGCCTACAATCGAGCTCGTATGATAAACGAGCTCGAGTTTGAGCTCAACCCGACTCGACTCGAAACTTATCAAGCTACTCAATATAATTATATATATATATAATATTATATTATTTTTTTATATTATTTGAAAGCTTATTTTATAATAAAACCTATCAGCAGGTACAGTTTTTCAATCGAGCTCGAGCTTTTCAAACGAGCTCAAGATTGGTATTTCCTAAACAAGTCGAGCTCGAGCCCACTTATCGAGCTCGAGCTCATTAAGAATTAAATGAGACAGGCTTGATAAGGCAAATACTCGACTCGACTTGACTCGTTTACACCCCTAGTTCCGCCCCTCATAATAAAAGTGATCGTTAAGGCTGACGATCATTGTGATCAGCAAGAAAATGATAAAAATGGTGGCGACAAAAACCTGAGATAGTTTTACTTTTAAGTTAACATGCCTTACTTTAGGGTTGAATTGAGTATTACTTTTTAATTGCTCTCTTTTTTTTTTTTAACTCCTTTAGGTGACATTTTGCTTGTTAAGTCATGTTTTTTCTTTCATGTGGTTAACCTTGTGTGAGCAAAGGTGTTTGTTTTGTCCATTTCTTTTTAATATATTTGCCACTTGGGCATTCAACATTCCCATAAAGATCCCATCGGGCTTATAGTTTGGTTGATGGGCGAGTATGGTTGAGAGCCTCCAACTCATATTCAATTTTTCTCTCATACGGCTTGACCCTTTAAGTGAGGGGAAAATAATTATGAATCCTGAATCTATAGAGCTAGATTCTGATAGGCTCACCGAGAAATTAATTACGCCGCCAAACACTTCTCACCCAGAATAACAACAAGTAAATGCATGTTAAAAAAAAAAAAAAAAAAACATTCCCATAAAGAAAAGCTAAAAGGTCCTGCCGGGCCGGCCCATGGAGCAGAGGGAGGCTGCGCCTCCGAAGATGAGATGATGAGCATATTGCACCCTGCAGGCATCCCATCCAACCAGATACTGCAACGTCCACCGCTCAGATACATTCCTTCGCGATTAAGCTAAACGCCGAAAACGCTGAGGTCGTCAGGTCATAACACTCCTGCCTCCAGAAAAGCCCATTAGTAACTCAAAAAACACCCACCCGTTCACCCTTAGTGCACCCTTGACTCATCCGGGGACAACTCCAACCCTCATAAATCGCCACGTCATCCAATTCTCCCATCAGTGGGCTCCACACGCTCCTTACAATTCTCTTTAAATACCGCTCCCCTCCTCCTCCTTTCTTCCCTTTTCTTCCTCTGCTCTCTCTAGCTTCCTAAGTTTCTTAAAATTGTTTCGATTTGTGCCCTTTTTTTTCCCATAATTATATTTTACCCCCTGACCCAGACCGGTCGAACCGATGGAATTCCTTGCAGCCCTCGAGGGATGGGAGCCTCGGCCGGCTGTCAAGCCGGAACCATCCGGCCCGGCCAAGACGCCCGAAGAGGAGCGGCGGTTAAGGCGGATGATATCGAACCGTTTGTCCGCTCGACGGTCGAGGATGCGGAAACAGCGACACCTCGACAACCTCCAGAGTCATCTGAACCGGCTGAAATCAGAAAACCGGGATTTATCGAACCGCCTCGGTGCCTTGGTTCACTACTCCCTTCTCTTGAGGGGAGAAAACGACCGGCTTTTGTCCGAGTGGACCGTTCTGTATAACCGGCTCACGGAAATCGAACATGTCATCCGTTTCCGACAGTTTCAGCGCCTGAGTTCGCTGACGACCGCCGCCATCTGCGGTGGTTTCGGATCAAGCGCCACCGTTGGAGAACCCAATCTCTCGTCGTTAATCGTATAAAGAACAAGCTAATCGCCAACTTAAACCCAAAAAGCCCTCTCCTATAAATTTATGAAAGAGGAGGACGTAAATGATAGCTCGTATCTGAGACAAAAAGCCTCGTCGTTAAGATCTTTTATGTTTTTTTTTTTTTTGAGAAAAAGGGTTGTTATGTAAAAAGAGAATAGTAAGGTAGTTTTTAGTAAGTTTGAAAATGCAAGACGGTGACGTTTGGTTTCTTATTATAATATCACAAATTTGTCAATGACTAGGGACAAAACAATCCAAGATTGTGTTAATTGTGATTAAGAAAAATAATCAATAATTAAGTAAATTGACACATGGCTAATAAGAACAAAATCGAACTAATGACCGATCATTACGTGATGTCAATTATGGAACAGTTGGTGGTGATTGATGACAATCATATTCCCAAAAGCATCTTTTTATTAATTAAAGAAAAAATAAAACAAGCGAAATATTATGTTGCCCTCTCTCTAAAGTTTAAAAATTATTTTGATGTGATTTCATTAAAATAAAGATAGAAAAGGAGAGAGAAAGTTTAATAACATTATTAAATTATTAATATAGTAAAAATTTTTTTTGGGATAATTAGGGGATTTGAGTCCGGATAAGATGGAAGGAATTTCTTCCGTCGGCCACTCAGCGGAAGATCTGATCTCCAATAAACTAATGTGACATATATTAAATTATCATTTGAAAATATCTAAAGAAAAAATTGGATCAAAATATATTTTGATCAATTTTTTAATAAAAATGAGTTTTACTTTAATGAATTATTTATATATTATATTTATTTTGCATTAAATTAAATAAAAACATAATTTATTATTAAATTAATGAAAATTTAAGTATGCTCATAAGATTTTATTTGTGATCATTTTTTTTAAAAATAATTTTTAGTATAAAATTTTTAAATTCAAAAAATTTATAGACTAAAAAATTCCTTTAAAAAACAGTGATAAAAGTAAATAAAAATAGAAAAAGAACACTCCGGTTCCAGCATTAGCCATTCTTTCCACGTTTCAGCGTTGAAATCGGGCTAAATATTCCTTTTGTGAAAGTAAGAAATAGGAGAACAAAGCTAATGCTTTTATTTGATGTTACTGATTTTTTTTTAATTATGTCAGAATATTCTCATCATATTTTTTATTAGGATTATTTTTAATGGTTTTAAATCTCAGAGTATAATATGAATTATTTATATATTATATAAGACTTCAAAATTAATTCTTATGATATTTTTATTCAATTTTTTTTTTATTTTTTCTTGGAAAAATTAGAATTACACTACTCTTAATGCTAAATAATATGTTGATGTAACAATACTCATACATAAATAATAGATGTAATAAAAAAAAAATTATTAGGGATATATATATATATATATATATATATATATATATATATATATATATATATATATATATATATATATATAATTCTGAAATGCGAACAACTATTAATATTATAAATTAAATCGTCAAAAAAATGGTATTATAGTTAAGTTGAACTAAGCTTTTTGAACGAGACGAATCCAATGACATCAAAAGTGATCCAATTCGAGTTCATATGAGTCTTGATCAAGCCCTTGAAGTGTATGTTTTGATTAATAATATTTTTCAATTATTTCTATTCTAATTATTAAATATGCTTTAACTACTATTCTTTTTTTTTTTGCATAACTAAAATGGTCTTTTTTTTCTTTAAAAATTGGTGCAAATGAGGAGAATGATCTCCTTGTGTTCTCTTGTCCATTTGATCACCACCATTCCTTTTAGTTTATTTAAACAAAGAAAGTAGAATAGTGATTAAAACATGTTTACTAATTAAAATATAAATAATTGAAAAAACTATTAAATTAAAACATACATTTTTTCGGTCATGCACACCAGCTTGGTTGACTTTGCTTTTGAAGTTTTTCGATTTCAAAGATACTTTATATAAAGCCCCTTTCACTTCCCTTTGCCCCAAACCCTCTCCGTTGTACTTCTCTCTTCTTCTCTATCGATCCCAAGCCTCTATGGCCACCATTATCAATTTCCTCTGCTTCTTCTCCTCCTTTTATCCCCTTCACTTTCCCTGGTCCCACCACCCTCCTCCTTATCGACCCCGCATCCGCCGCCACTGACACCGCCCTCCCTCGCCGCCGGCATCTCCGCTGGCTTTCTCTCCATACTACACTCCACCTTGAACCAAATCCAGCAAGTGAGCACCATCGTCTCCACCTTCTCAGGCACCTTCGGCGGAGACCTCCGCCATCTCCGACTGCCTCGACCTCCTCGACTTCTCCTCCGACGAGCTATCATGGTCCCTTCGTCGTCCGGCGCAGCCACCACCGCTGCCGTCAACTTCGGCATCAACGACCACCGCGTCGCCTCCGATCATGGCTCTCCACCGCTCTTGGAAACCAAGACATGTGCAAGGAGAGCCTCTCCTCCACCGGAAGCGTCCTCGCCTCCCTCGCCTCCTCCGGCCTCGACACCATTACCTCTCTTTTATCACAAGGAATCCGACAGCTTCCCGGCGTCGACGGCGGCGGTGGCAGCGGGATTTACGTCATTTTGTTTCTCTTTTTTTTTTCGTTCAGGAATGAGCATGAGGAGGATGACGGTGGTAGTCGGAAGCGGTGCTGAAGGCTTCGGATGACGGTAGCGAATATTTGCAACGAGATTTACGTCATTTTTCTGTCGAAAGCAGCGGACGGCAGCAAACCGCGGGAGATAGCGAATGGTCGCGGGACGCAACTAGGTGCCGCGAATTTTTTCTGCCGTGGTTCTACCGCAATGTCCAAACAATGATTTAATAACTTTGTATAAAGTAAAGTAGTAGTACCGCCGTCCCAAACGCACCCTAAATCTTTCACTTTCTAATAATCACCCAAACAACTAATTTTCCAACATTTATACACTTCCCTCTTTAACACACTCACACATTTTAATTCTAAATGTGTATACGCTTCATTCTCCCAACATATGTACATTTCTACACATTATTTTTCAAAATACAAACTTTACTTTTCAAAATTGATACACTTCATTTAATGCACATTTTTCATACACATATCTCACTTTTTTAAAGTCCAAACACTTCTCTACAATCACACACTTCACATTTCAAAATATATTTCCCATGTCATTTTCCAAAAAATATACACTTTACTTTTCAAAACACACTCATCACTTTTCAAAAATCACACACTTCATTTTTCAAAATATACATACATCTCTTTTCAAAAATCACACTTCACTTCTCACAAAATTATAAATTTCATATCTTAAAATACACACATTTCTTAATTTTACAAGAAAAACTCTTTTTTTTTAGATTAAGATATAGAGAATTATTTTAAAGGCATTATGTACCAATTTGTATTTTTATTCATCAACTTTTAACAATAAGGCATGTGAGATAAATAAATATGATTTTCTTTGTTATTTTTCTTAGAGATAAAGTCATCTTTATCTGGAGAGAGTAAGTGGACACTAAAGATCATAAAAACTATTAAAGAAAGTCAGATCATTCTTTCTTCAGAGATAGAGATAATACAATCTAAAGATAGTATTAAAACAACACATAAACGTGAAGGAGAGCATTTAAGATGGTAAGATTGGTCCTCCCCAGAGGTGAAAATGACATGGCTTGATGATAGTAATATATGGCACTATACAAAGGTCATAGAGATAATTAAAGAAGATCATATTAGTCCTCTTGTAGAGGTGGAGATGACAGAAGTTGAAGGTGGAAATAAAAATAAAAAGTGTTGTAGTCAAGAAGACCATTAAAAATAACTAAATTAGTCCTTATATATATATATAGAGGTGAAGATGATAGTATATAAAGGCGGTGATGAGAATTTTGTCATAGAAGTGTCGTAAAATAGTTTCTAAATAAAGGACATAATAACTAAAATAATTATATAGTTTCCTTTTTCGATACCCAGTATGTCACTTGATATGCATATGAGACCTTAAAATATAGAGTATTAGATACAAGTCATAGAAACATAACTTATCTAAGATGATAATAAAATGACTCCTTTAATGTAAAATTAATAGTATAATCAGTCACTTCAGATGACATGTTTTGATAACTTATCTAAGAAGGAAGAGATGTATACTATATATCAAGAAAATTAAGCAAAATTTGATAAAGTAAACCCTAAGTAACATGCACCTAAACTTTAGAACATGCACCTCTTGAATCCACTTTATACCCATAGAAGATACTCTCTTCTTTTCCTTTTGTAAAGCAAGATTAAGTTCTTCCATAGAAATATATTTATTATTATCACAAGAAAATAAAGAAAAGAAAAGGAGATGGCTATCACATACATATTTGACAATTAAATGGTTGGTGATAGTGTACTATATATAATAAGCCATGCAACATGGCATAATACACTTGAGTTTTTTTTTCATCATCTCATCATACTAATTATTTGAGGCACTTGATATGGGGCAAAATTGAGTGATATTTTATTCTAGCATAGTACAAAGGTGATGATATGTCAAGTATATCTTTTAATTTTATATTACATTATTGTTTAATGACTTTTTTTAGGGCTTTGAAATATAAAAACTTTGGGTTTATCAAACTTTAGTGGTCCGAACTCATCTTTCATTCTACATTGAACACTTAAATATAAAATTCTTCTTAATGTGATGACATTTCAGAGTATTAAGTTCAATTTCATATTTAGTTAGTTAAAAATATTCTATAGACTAAGTAATTAGCCCTGATATATCATAAAAATTTAATCATGATCGGGCACAAATCTTGAAGCAAAAGTGAGTTGAAAGCTTCTGAAATTAAATATGGGACCGTCCAAGCTCCGATTTCAGCAAACGTATAGTTAAATTGAACGTCTTGAAAACATGAACCCAACGACACCAAAATCGACCCAATTCGAGCCCAAATGAGTCCAAATCAAAGTCTCGAAGCACTTTTGTAAGGATCAAACCACAATTTGGGTTACCAAAAGGTCTGTAATCATGACATGCTTGTAGTCGGATCGAGCGACTCGATGAGACAAATCCAACAAGCCCAAGATCATCAAATTATGATATCATTAAGACAATCAAAGGTCCATTGAACTGTACATGATCGTAGTAATCAAGACCGGCCGTCCATTCGAACCACTCCCATCTTTATCTTGATCCTTCTAATATTTACAAGTCATGGCACTAAAAAAAAAATTATAAATAGGCCCTCATTCTTTACATGAAGGGGGAGAAATGAGAAAAAAAAAAGAAGAGCTCTCAGGCTGAAGCACTACCTCGTCACCAACGCCAACGAACTTCCGACCACTGTCGGACTTCCGCCCATTCGACGACCATCGCCAGACTTCTGCTACTCCGCTGACCACCGTTGGACTTCTGCCAATCCGCTGACCACTAATAGACTTCCGCCAGTCTTTTGACCACCGCCAGAATTCCTCCAATCCGCCGACCATTACCAAACTTTTGCTCATTCGTCGACCACCACTGGAGTTCTTTTTTATTGTCATCAGAATTCCACCCGTTCGTCAATCACCCACGGTCCTCCCGACCTCCATCTCCCTCCGACTATGGTCCTCCCGACCTCCGTCACCCGCCGACTACGGTCCTTCTGGCCACCATCGCCAATTACGATCCTCCCGACCTCCGTCGCCCCCCAAGTACGGTCCTTCTATCCGCCATTATCAATTACAGACCCGTCGCTCGCCGACTACGATCCTTCTGAACTTTGTTGCCCGCCGACTATGGTTCATCTGACCACATTTGCTTGTTATTCTAACCATCGTCGCCCAACTATAGTCCTTCTAATGATTATGGTCAATTATGGTCCTTTCGACCATATATTGTGGCCTACCAAGTACAATCCTTTCATCGACTACGGTCCTTCCGAGCACCGTCGCCTGACTACAATATTTTCTACCTCCGTCGCCCGACTACGGTCCTTCCAACCACCGTCATCCGATTACAGTCCTTGCGACTTACATCGCTCGTCGACTATGGTCCTGTTGCCCAAACAAATATATCAATACTGATTCTTTCAACTCCTACTATGTAATGCACTCTATATGATGTATATTTGCTACTTCGAGCCAAGACCTTCCTCATAAGGAAGGGTCTCATTTGTAATCAATTGCAAACATTAGTGGATTAATTCATTCAAATTGGGTCAGAGCCTGTGGTTTTCCCCCCTTTTCAAGGGCTTCCACGTAAAAATTATGGTGTCTTTTATAAACGCTATAACTATAGTCTCTTATATATTTGTGTGCTAGATCTTCGTACAAAATTAAGATGCTAAACTATATCACTCTCTACTACCATGAATTTTTCAGGACGCAACAAGCCCTAATGCAATTTTTTTATTTTGTTAAATGCCAAAAGTTGTGTCGATAAAGTGCAACATTTTAATCATACTAGCTATGAACAATGTTCTGCACAAAAAAAGGTAGAATACAATGAGTTTGGAGCATATGATTAATTTCTTATATAAAAAACACCAAACATAAAAAAGTTATTGGGACCAACTCAGGCTTAGTTTGGAAAATTTTTTATTGCTTCTTAAAATAAAATTTTAGTACAAAAATTTTAATTTTTATATTAAATTTTTGTTTTCAAAAACAATAAAAAAGTCATCTCAAAACGAAACCTCAATTAGAGCAACATATCCTAATAGTGGTCATGACTTATAATAATGTGCTTTGCATCAAATGCCATGCTTAATTAGATATAACTTTCAAAAGCCCAATATAATTAATTATGCATTTAATCACAAGTATATCTAATTCAACTTTAATCTAATGAGTAAAAATAAATACGACTCCCATTTTAAATACGAGAGAGCCTTTTAAGGTGCCCAGTACTAATCACCATATAAAAGCAGAAGTTCTGCATTTTGGGTTCTTTTGGGACGGTTTTTTTATTGCTTCTTAAAGCAACTTCCTAATACAAATTTTTTTTGTATTAGGAAGCTGATTTAAGAATCAATAAAAAAGCTGTCCCAAACGAAACCTTGATCTTGTTATTAAAAGTTTGTGTAATGAAGAATTGAGATGCACTCGAGTCAAAACTCTACCAGGAGGTGTGAATGCTCTTGATGAAATTGTTTACTACATAGTGCCAGTCTTATACTTGAAATCGGAAGCTGTAGAAGTGAGAAATGTGTTATGTGCCAAAGACATCAGCTGCACTTTATAAATGCAAGATATTAATGTAGCCAATTATGAAATCACGAGAAAAAAAAATAATTAAAGTTTTATAATATATAAAACAATTCAAAATATATTATGCAGTAATATTAAATGATTTTAGATAATTTTTTATTAATTTTTTTTATTCTTTCAAAATTTTTTTTAATAAAAATTAATTTAAATATTTAAACAAATGGTCCCAAATAAAGTTTAAAGTTTCGTTTGAGGTAAATATAAAATATGTTTGCATTGAAAAATTATTTGACTTAATTTAACATCCATTAAAAAAATTAAAGCTTGATGAGAAAGGAGTTATTACGTTCCTAACAAATATATAAAATTGAAAAAGAAACTTATGAGAATGACAGCTTATGCCTAATACTAGCGTAGCAGGCTATATCAAGAATTTGTTGTATTTTTGGACTATCTGATTAATAAATCCAAAATTCCAACCAAGCACCAACCTTCTCAACTGGTCGCTCGCTAATCAGTTAGTGGCACTTCTGACCTTTCACCTCTCAGATCCAGCTACCGTCTTATCCTCACCGCCGGTGACGAACGACCACATAATTCAAACGGGAGCCCGCCTCCCGATCTCACTCACCTCCTCTCTCTCTCTCTCTCGACCTGTAGTCAACTGAGCTAACATGGAGAAGATCTCAGTAGCTGTGCGATTCCGGCCATCGATCGCCGAAGAGGCTGCCGGAGAGCGCCAATGGAGGATTGAGGACAACCGAATCTCACTTCACAGACCCCTCGGCACTCCAATCTCTGGCATATCTTTCGCCTTCGGTAATTCCTCCTCCTATTCGGCTTCCCTAAAACCCTGACTTCAGTTCTCACTCCCTCTATCATTATCAGATCATGTATTTGAACAGAGCTCCACCAATGCATCTGTCTACGATATCCTAATCAAATCTATAATCCATGCGGCTATCAATGGATTCAACGGTAAGCAGTCTGCTCTTCTTATTTATATTAGTTTTAAGAAACCCTAGAATCCGATAATCTTTCCTCTTCCCTCTCAGGAACTGCCTTTGCCTACGGACAGACAAGCAGCGGCAAAACTTTCACTATGAATGGCTCTCAACTTGACCCTGGAATCATTCCGCAGGCCGTGAGAGATATTTTCGATACGACTCATATGGTTTGTAATTAGACTCAGTAGCTTATGAATCGATTTATTTTTTCTCACTTTCTTCGGCGCTCTGGTGTTGTGCTTGCAGATTACAGATCGCGAGTTTCTAGTTAGAGTTTCTTATATGGAGATTTACAATGAGGAGATCAACGATCTGCTTTCATTGGGGAACCAGAGGCTTCCAGTACATGAAAGCTTAGAGGTGGGTTTCTCTAGCTTTAACTCTTTAAAAAGATATGCGTGGTGCTTTATTTTAAAGTGAACATCTTTGCTGAGTATGCAGCGTGGGGTTTATGTGGCTGGTCTTCGGGAGGAAATAGTGAACAGTGCTGATCAAGTACTTGAACTCATCAAACTTGGTGAAGGTATAATTAATTAAATTGTGTTCCTTTGGCCTTTATTATTATTGTGTTAACTTTTAAGTGCGGTCATTGAGGGGAAACTAGATATCTCTATGTAGCTAATCGACATGTTGGTGAGACAAATATGAACGTTAGAAGCAGTAGATCGCATACAATATTTAGGATGGTATGACTATATGCTTTCTTTTTTTCTTTATTTATCCTCAAGCTACTTTATCCGTTTGTTGAATCTTCTGTAACCTGTAAATTTAGGTTATTGAAAGCAGTGCCAAAGATTCCACATCATCTGTTGATGCTATACGCGTTTCTGTTTTGGTTCGTAAATTGATTTCTCTTCAACCTAAGAACTTTAAAATTTTCTTGTATTTTTTACAGCTTTCTTTTTTTTTTTCTCTAAATATATTCTTGTTGGCTTAGAATTTGGTTGATTTGGCTGGATCAGAAAGAATCGCTAAAACAGGAGCTGGTGGAGTTCGTTTGAAAGAGGGAAAGCACATTAACAAGAGCTTAATGATCCTTGGGAATGTGATCAACAAACTAAGTGAGAATGGAAAGCATAGGTATTCTTTGTATGACGCAATTAATGTTTTCCTTTTCCTCTGTCTCAATATTATACAGGGCAATTGTGATTTGTTGGTTTGTTATATTTTGTTCAACATATGTTGCTACGCCATTGAGCTAATTGTTGGACTTTTTGCATACAATATTGTTTTAAGTTTGTCTCTTGGTTTCAAGTTTGTTTGCATGCTATCTAGGAAATTTCCTAATTGTTAATTTGATTAGCTACCCATTAATTTATCCATCTCCTAATTTGTATAAAGTTGAAAAATCTATTTTATATCTAAATTAGAACATTTTGATGGTGCAGGGCACATATTCCCTATCGTGATAGTAAACTAACTCGAATACTTCAACCTGCTCTTGGTGGCAACGCCAAAACTTCAATAATTTGTACGGTGGCACCTGAGGAGGTGAATGTTGAATGTGCTTCTTCATATCTTTCACAAATCACATCATGCAAATTACCATACACACATATTAACATTAGCCTGAATTATGATAGGTGCATATTGAGGAAACCAAGGGAACTCTCCAATTTGCTAGTAGAGCCAAGCGCATTACAAATTGCGCTCAAGTAAACGAGGTAAGTGGATATGTATTTCATAATTAATGCGTGTAACATTCTTAGCACACAAAGTGGAGTTTTCTTTTGGTTGTTGAATTTCTACACTAAGTTGAATTTCTATCACTGAAAGAATAAATAGAGCATTCGATTCATATATTGTAATGAGCCAATAAAAATTATGTGAGTGATTGTCTGCTTTGACCCACCTTATCTTTATCGTATTAAATCTCATAGTTTATTGTTCTTTGTGTAGTTTCTTAAGAGGCTACCCATCTAGATCGTGCTTTCACATTAATAGACAATGGTGTTCCTGAAGATATTTCATATAGTATACCAAAAAGGCATCTCCCATATTTAATTTAAACTTTTATTTATATAGCCTGATAAATTTTTTAGTCTTTTTTATGTGTGATTTGGTTCACTCTTATCTCCTTTTCTCTTAGAATATTGCTAGGAGTCACCCCTATTTGGATTGCCTCTTTAGATTTATGATGTCACATGCCCACTGGGTGCTGATTGATTTGCCTTCAAATTGCACATTATACCAGAGGAGATCTAGCTCTAATACTATTTGTAAACATTCATATCACATTATGTGAGGTATTGTGCACCTTGGCTCAATCCATCTCATATCAGGCTAAACCTTTTTTTTTAATCCTTCTTGGTGCAGCAATCCAAGTGGTCACCCATTCTGAGAGTATTCTTAGACTAGCTTGCTTGACTGTGGAAAGAAACTTCACTTGGTCTAATTATATATATAATCCAATAACATTTCTTTCTTTTCTAATTTGATATTTTTATTTTGGCCCTCTATTTTCTAAGAACCCTATTCTAGCTCGCGCCTTATTCAACCCTTTGTCCCAACTCACTCCCCTCCCTATTTGAACAACCCTCTTTGGATTGGAGAATAATAACTTAGCTCATATTTTTGGAGTATTGTTTGTTTTAACCTAAACCGTTTCATATCGAGCCAAATGCTTTTATCCCACACGAGCAAGTTTAATTGTGAAAGTTTTAGAGAAATTTTATACAAAAAGTCACATCACATATTTGATGTAATCCCCTATTCATTCGCAAGAAACGAACCCCCCAGCCGTCCCTCACTCTGTTCGAAAAACCCCAACACCGTCCCCCTCTCATTCAACAAAAAACTTAAGCCCTCTGTCCCTTTATTCGTGAGCCTGTCCGTCCCTTCCTCCTAGCGTCTCTATTTTGCACGACATCAAGGGTCTAAACCCTTGTCTTCCCTCTCTCTCTCTCTCTCTCTCTCTCTCTCTCTCTCTCTCTCTCTCTCTCTCTTACGTGGTTGTCCCGGACAAGAACCTCCGTCGATTTCTAGCCCTAGCCGGCCTCCTCTTGCATATTTGTAAATCTTCTTCTTCTTCTTATTTTTTATTTTCTTAAGTGTGAGAGGTAAGGATGAGAAGACAAATGAAAGATTAAATAAAATAAAAGATAGGGTGAGTTCTATGTATCTTCCCCGGCTTGATTCTTCTCCATTCTCTCCATCTTCTCCTGCATTTCTCCCTTCGTCGTATTAATCATCAAAGAGAGATTTATTGTTTTCATTATTTTTCAAAAAAAGGTTAAAGTGATACATATAGTTTTATTTTCTTTTTTTGAACATGATTTACTATATGAATGAGATGAATATATTTACTCCAATTTGTGTTTTTTTTTTCAATGTGCAAATCTAAAATTATAATTTGAATGGTTTCATTAAACATAAATAAGATTTTATGTTGTAATTTATATTATTTGGAATTAAAATTATATATATAAAATCTGCGTTGTTTGTGATTTATGCCATATAAGTAGTAATACAAAGATTCATATCCAAATTTTGGGAAAATTATGTTATCTTTTTCCAAATGCATAAAAGATGTTTGAGTTAATATTTATTAAAGAATGCCATGAGTTTGATCAAATAAAGAGTTACTGAATAAGCACATTTATGCTTCATTTCATCCATGCTTTCAAGAAATTTATGAGTTAGAGAAAGATAAATAAATTATATATATGCATATATGTTATCTCCTCACATTTTTAGAAAAAGAAATGAGTTAGAAAAATGAACTTTGCATTATTTTGCTTAAATGAAATGTGTGTGTATTGAAAGGTGAAGTGTATGAACTTTATGTAGTGTGTGCATATTAAAAAAATGTTTTGTGTATAAAGTTGTTAAATGTGTGTATTTTAAGAGATAAAATGTATGATTTTATGAGAAGTGAAGTGTGTGATTTTTGAAAAATGATGTATATATATTTTGAAAAGTGAAGTGTATAATTTTTAAAAAGTGATGACTGTGTGCTTTGAAAAGTGAAGTGTATATATTTAAAAAAATAAAATTAGAAGTATACTTTGAAAGGTGAATTATGTGATTATAGTGAAGTGTTTGAATTTTGAAAAAGTGAGGTGTGTATGAAAAATATGAATTGTGTGTGTGTGTGTGTGTTGAAAGGTAAAGTGAAGTGTATGAATTTTAAAAACTAAAGTGTGGATTTTGAAAAACAAAGTGTGTAGAAATGTGCCATTGGGAGAATGAAGCATATATACATTGAGAATTAAGGTGTGTGAGTGTGTTGAAGAGTGAAGTTGTAAACGTTGAAAAATAAGTTATTTGGTTGATTATTAGGAAGTGAAATTTAAAAAAAAAGGTTTAGTTCTCTTTCTCCCTTTCTTCTTCTTCTTCCCCTTTATTGCATTTCAGGATAAATTTTAAAAATATATAAAGTACATTCGAAATTGAAAGTTTCAAAAGCAAAGTCAACTGAGCTAGTATGCAAGCCCGAAAAAATGTATGTTTTGATTAATAATATTTTTCAATTATTTCTATTCTAATTATTAAATATGCTTTAACTACTATTCTTTTTTTTTTTGCATAACTAAAATGGTCTTTTTTTTCTTTAAAAATTGGTGCAAATGAGGAGAATGATCTCCTTGTGTTCTCTTGTCCATTTGATCACCACCATTCCTTTTAGTTTATTTAAACAAAGAAAGTAGAATAGTGATTAAAACATGTTTACTAATTAAAATATAAATAATTGAAAAAACTATTAAATTAAAACATACATTTTTTCGGTCATGCACACCAGCTTGGTTGACTTTGCTTTTGAAGTTTTTCGATTTCAAAGATACTTTATATAAAGCCCCTTTCACTTCCCTTTGCCCCAAACCCTCTCCGTTGTACTTCTCTCTTCTTCTCTATCGATCCCAAGCCTCTATGGCCACCATTATCAATTTCCTCTGCTTCTTCTCCTCCTTTTATCCCCTTCACTTTCCCTGGTCCCACCACCCTCCTCCTTATCGACCCCGCATCCGCCGCCACTGACACCGCCCTCCCTCGCCGCCGGCATCTCCGCTGGCTTTCTCTCCATACTACACTCCACCTTGAACCAAATCCAGCAAGTGAGCACCATCGTCTCCACCTTCTCAGGCACCTTCGGCGGAGACCTCCGCCATCTCCGACTGCCTCGACCTCCTCGACTTCTCCTCCGACGAGCTATCATGGTCCCTTCGTCGTCCGGCGCAGCCACCACCGCTGCCGTCAACTTCGGCATCAACGACCACCGCGTCGCCTCCGATCATGGCTCTCCACCGCTCTTGGAAACCAAGACATGTGCAAGGAGAGCCTCTCCTCCACCGGAAGCGTCCTCGCCTCCCTCGCCTCCTCCGGCCTCGACACCATTACCTCTCTTTTATCACAAGGAATCCGACAGCTTCCCGGCGTCGACGGCGGCGGTGGCAGCGGGATTTACGTCATTTTGTTTCTCTTTTTTTTTTTCGTTCAGGAATGAGCATGAGGAGGATGACGGTGGTAGTCGGAAGCGGTGCTGAAGGCTTCGGATGACGGTAGCGAATATTTGCAACGAGATTTACGTCATTTTTCTGTCGAAAGCAGCGGACGGCAGCAAACCGCGGGAGATAGCGAATGGTCGCGGGACGCAACTAGGTGCCGCGAATTTTTTCTGCCGTGGTTCTACCGCAATGTCCAAACAATGATTTAATAACTTTGTATAAAGTAAAGTAGTAGTACCGCCGTCCCAAACGCACCCTAAATCTTTCACTTTCTAATAATCACCCAAACAACTAATTTTCCAACATTTATACACTTCCCTCTTTAACACACTCACACATTTTAATTCTAAATGTGTATACGCTTCATTCTCCCAACATATGTACATTTCTACACATTATTTTTCAAAATACAAACTTTACTTTTCAAAATTGATACACTTCATTTAATGCACATTTTTCATACACATATCTCACTTTTTTAAAGTCCAAACACTTCTCTACAATCACACACTTCACATTTCAAAATATATTTCCCATGTCATTTTCCAAAAAATATACACTTTACTTTTCAAAACACACTCATCACTTTTCAAAAATCACACACTTCATTTTTCAAAATATACATACATCTCTTTTCAAAAATCACACTTCACTTCTCACAAAATTATAAATTTCATATCTTAAAATACACACATTTCTTAATTTTACAAGAAAAACTCTTTTTTTTTAGATTAAGATATAGAGAATTATTTTAAAGGCATTATGTACCAATTTGTATTTTTATTCATCAACTTTTAACAATAAGGCATGTGAGATAAATAAATATGATTTTCTTTGTTATTTTTCTTAGAGATAAAGTCATCTTTATCTGGAGAGAGTAAGTGGACACTAAAGATCATAAAAACTATTAAAGAAAGTCAGATCATTCTTTCTTCAGAGATAGAGATAATACAATCTAAAGATAGTATTAAAACAACACATAAACGTGAAGGAGAGCATTTAAGATGGTAAGATTGGTCCTCCCCAGAGGTGAAAATGACATGGCTTGATGATAGTAATATATGGCACTATACAAAGGTCATAGAGATAATTAAAGAAGATCATATTAGTCCTCTTGTAGAGGTGGAGATGACAGAAGTTGAAGGTGGAAATAAAAATAAAAAGTGTTGTAGTCAAGAAGACCATTAAAAATAACTAAATTAGTCCTTATATATATATATAGAGGTGAAGATGATAGTATATAAAGGCGGTGATGAGAATTTTGTCATAGAAGTGTCGTAAAATAGTTTCTAAATAAAGGACATAATAACTAAAATAATTATATAGTTTCCTTTTTCGATACCCAGTATGTCACTTGATATGCATATGAGACCTTAAAATATAGAGTATTAGATACAAGTCATAGAAACATAACTTATCTAAGATGATAATAAAATGACTCCTTTAATGTAAAATTAATAGTATAATCAGTCACTTCAGATGACATGTTTTGATAACTTATCTAAGAAGGAAGAGATGTATACTATATATCAAGAAAATTAAGCAAAATTTGATAAAGTAAACCCTAAGTAACATGCACCTAAACTTTAGAACATGCACCTCTTGAATCCACTTTATACCCATAGAAGATACTCTCTTCTTTTCCTTTTGTAAAGCAAGATTAAGTTCTTCCATAGAAATATATTTATTATTATCACAAGAAAATAAAGAAAAGAAAAGGAGATGGCTATCACATACATATTTGACAATTAAATGGTTGGTGATAGTGTACTATATATAATAAGCCATGCAACATGGCATAATACACTTGAGTTTTTTTTTCATCATCTCATCATACTAATTATTTGAGGCACTTGATATGGGGCAAAATTGAGTGATATTTTATTCTAGCATAGTACAAAGGTGATGATATGTCAAGTATATCTTTTAATTTTATATTACATTATTGTTTAATGACTTTTTTTAGGGCTTTGAAATATAAAAACTTTGGGTTTATCAAACTTTAGTGGTCCGAACTCATCTTTCATTCTACATTGAACACTTAAATATAAAATTCTTCTTAATGTGATGACATTTCAGAGTATTAAGTTCAATTTCATATTTAGTTAGTTAAAAATATTCTATAGACTAAGTAATTAGCCCTGATATATCATAAAAATTTAATCATGATCGGGCACAAATCTTGAAGCAAAAGTGAGTTGAAAGCTTCTGAAATTAAATATGGGACCGTCCAAGCTCCGATTTCAGCAAACGTATAGTTAAATTGAACGTCTTGAAAACATGAACCCAACGACACCAAAATCGACCCAATTCGAGCCCAAATGAGTCCAAATCAAAGTCTCGAAGCACTTTTGTAAGGATCAAACCACAATTTGGGTTACCAAAAGGTCTGTAATCATGACATGCTTGTAGTCGGATCGAGCGACTCGATGAGACAAATCCAACAAGCCCAAGATCATCAAATTATGATATCATTAAGACAATCAAAGGTCCATTGAACTGTACATGATCGTAGTAATCAAGACCGGCCGTCCATTCGAACCACTCCCATCTTTATCTTGATCCTTCTAATATTTACAAGTCATGGCACTAAAAAAAAAATTATAAATAGGCCCTCATTCTTTACATGAAGGGGGAGAAATGAGAAAAAAAAAAGAAGAGCTCTCAGGCTGAAGCACTACCTCGTCACCAACGCCAACGAACTTCCGACCACTGTCGGACTTCCGCCCATTCGACGACCATCGCCAGACTTCTGCTACTCCGCTGACCACCGTTGGACTTCTGCCAATCCGCTGACCACTAATAGACTTCCGCCAGTCTTTTGACCACCGCCAGAATTCCTCCAATCCGCCGACCATTACCAAACTTTTGCTCATTCGTCGACCACCACTGGAGTTCTTTTTTATTGTCATCAGAATTCCACCCGTTCGTCAATCACCCACGGTCCTCCCGACCTCCATCTCCCTCCGACTATGGTCCTCCCGACCTCCGTCACCCGCCGACTACGGTCCTTCTGGCCACCATCGCCAATTACGATCCTCCCGACCTCCGTCGCCCCCCAAGTACGGTCCTTCTATCCGCCATTATCAATTACAGACCCGTCGCTCGCCGACTACGATCCTTCTGAACTTTGTTGCCCGCCGACTATGGTTCATCTGACCACATTTGCTTGTTATTCTAACCATCGTCGCCCAACTATAGTCCTTCTAATGATTATGGTCAATTATGGTCCTTTCGACCATATATTGTGGCCTACCAAGTACAATCCTTTCATCGACTACGGTCCTTCCGAGCACCGTCGCCTGACTACAATATTTTCTACCTCCGTCGCCCGACTACGGTCCTTCCAACCACCGTCATCCGATTACAGTCCTTGCGACTTACATCGCTCGTCGACTATGGTCCTGTTGCCCAAACAAATATATCAATACTGATTCTTTCAACTCCTACTATGTAATGCACTCTATATGATGTATATTTGCTACTTCGAGCCAAGACCTTCCTCATAAGGAAGGGTCTCATTTGTAATCAATTGCAAACATTAGTGGATTAATTCATTCAAATTGGGTCAGAGCCTGTGGTTTTCCCCCCTTTTCAAGGGCTTCCACGTAAAAATTATGGTGTCTTTTATAAACGCTATAACTATAGTCTCTTATATATTTGTGTGCTAGATCTTCGTACAAAATTAAGATGCTAAACTATATCACTCTCTACTACCATGAATTTTTCAGGACGCAACAAGCCCTAATGCAATTTTTTTATTTTGTTAAATGCCAAAAGTTGTGTCGATAAAGTGCAACATTTTAATCATACTAGCTATGAACAATGTTCTGCACAAAAAAAGGTAGAATACAATGAGTTTGGAGCATATGATTAATTTCTTATATAAAAAACACCAAACATAAAAAAGTTATTGGGACCAACTCAGGCTTAGTTTGGAAAATTTTTTATTGCTTCTTAAAATAAAATTTTAGTACAAAAATTTTAATTTTTATATTAAATTTTTGTTTTCAAAAACAATAAAAAAGTCATCTCAAAACGAAACCTCAATTAGAGCAACATATCCTAATAGTGGTCATGACTTATAATAATGTGCTTTGCATCAAATGCCATGCTTAATTAGATATAACTTTCAAAAGCCCAATATAATTAATTATGCATTTAATCACAAGTATATCTAATTCAACTTTAATCTAATGAGTAAAAATAAATACGACTCCCATTTTAAATACGAGAGAGCCTTTTAAGGTGCCCAGTACTAATCACCATATAAAAGCAGAAGTTCTGCATTTTGGGTTCTTTTGGGACGGTTTTTTTATTGCTTCTTAAAGCAACTTCCTAATACAAATTTTTTTTGTATTAGGAAGCTGATTTAAGAATCAATAAAAAAGCTGTCCCAAACGAAACCTTGATCTTGTTATTAAAAGTTTGTGTAATGAAGAATTGAGATGCACTCGAGTCAAAACTCTACCAGGAGGTGTGAATGCTCTTGATGAAATTGTTTACTACATAGTGCCAGTCTTATACTTGAAATCGGAAGCTGTAGAAGTGAGAAATGTGTTATGTGCCAAAGACATCAGCTGCACTTTATAAATGCAAGATATTAATGTAGCCAATTATGAAATCACGAGAAAAAAAAAATAATTAAAGTTTTATAATATATAAAACAATTCAAAATATATTATGCAGTAATATTAAATGATTTTAGATAATTTTTTATTAATTTTTTTTATTCTTTCAAAATTTTTTTTAATAAAAATTAATTTAAATATTTAAACAAATGGTCCCAAATAAAGTTTAAAGTTTCGTTTGAGGTAAATATAAAATATGTTTGCATTGAAAAATTATTTGACTTAATTTAACATCCATTAAAAAAATTAAAGCTTGATGAGAAAGGAGTTATTACGTTCCTAACAAATATATAAAATTGAAAAAGAAACTTATGAGAATGACAGCTTATGCCTAATACTAGCGTAGCAGGCTATATCAAGAATTTGTTGTATTTTTGGACTATCTGATTAATAAATCCAAAATTCCAACCAAGCACCAACCTTCTCAACTGGTCGCTCGCTAATCAGTTAGTGGCACTTCTGACCTTTCACCTCTCAGATCCAGCTACCGTCTTATCCTCACCGCCGGTGACGAACGACCACATAATTCAAACGGGAGCCCGCCTCCCGATCTCACTCACCTCCTCTCTCTCTCTCTCTCGACCTGTAGTCAACTGAGCTAACATGGAGAAGATCTCAGTAGCTGTGCGATTCCGGCCATCGATCGCCGAAGAGGCTGCCGGAGAGCGCCAATGGAGGATTGAGGACAACCGAATCTCACTTCACAGACCCCTCGGCACTCCAATCTCTGGCATATCTTTCGCCTTCGGTAATTCCTCCTCCTATTCGGCTTCCCTAAAACCCTGACTTCAGTTCTCACTCCCTCTATCATTATCAGATCATGTATTTGAACAGAGCTCCACCAATGCATCTGTCTACGATATCCTAATCAAATCTATAATCCATGCGGCTATCAATGGATTCAACGGTAAGCAGTCTGCTCTTCTTATTTATATTAGTTTTAAGAAACCCTAGAATCCGATAATCTTTCCTCTTCCCTCTCAGGAACTGCCTTTGCCTACGGACAGACAAGCAGCGGCAAAACTTTCACTATGAATGGCTCTCAACTTGACCCTGGAATCATTCCGCAGGCCGTGAGAGATATTTTCGATACGACTCATATGGTTTGTAATTAGACTCAGTAGCTTATGAATCGATTTATTTTTTCTCACTTTCTTCGGCGCTCTGGTGTTGTGCTTGCAGATTACAGATCGCGAGTTTCTAGTTAGAGTTTCTTATATGGAGATTTACAATGAGGAGATCAACGATCTGCTTTCATTGGGGAACCAGAGGCTTCCAGTACATGAAAGCTTAGAGGTGGGTTTCTCTAGCTTTAACTCTTTAAAAAGATATGCGTGGTGCTTTATTTTAAAGTGAACATCTTTGCTGAGTATGCAGCGTGGGGTTTATGTGGCTGGTCTTCGGGAGGAAATAGTGAACAGTGCTGATCAAGTACTTGAACTCATCAAACTTGGTGAAGGTATAATTAATTAAATTGTGTTCCTTTGGCCTTTATTATTATTGTGTTAACTTTTAAGTGCGGTCATTGAGGGGAAACTAGATATCTCTATGTAGCTAATCGACATGTTGGTGAGACAAATATGAACGTTAGAAGCAGTAGATCGCATACAATATTTAGGATGGTATGACTATATGCTTTCTTTTTTTCTTTATTTATCCTCAAGCTACTTTATCCGTTTGTTGAATCTTCTGTAACCTGTAAATTTAGGTTATTGAAAGCAGTGCCAAAGATTCCACATCATCTGTTGATGCTATACGCGTTTCTGTTTTGGTTCGTAAATTGATTTCTCTTCAACCTAAGAACTTTAAAATTTTCTTGTATTTTTTACAGCTTTCTTTTTTTTTTTCTCTAAATATATTCTTGTTGGCTTAGAATTTGGTTGATTTGGCTGGATCAGAAAGAATCGCTAAAACAGGAGCTGGTGGAGTTCGTTTGAAAGAGGGAAAGCACATTAACAAGAGCTTAATGATCCTTGGGAATGTGATCAACAAACTAAGTGAGAATGGAAAGCATAGGTATTCTTTGTATGACGCAATTAATGTTTTCCTTTTCCTCTGTCTCAATATTATACAGGGCAATTGTGATTTGTTGGTTTGTTATATTTTGTTCAACATATGTTGCTACGCCATTGAGCTAATTGTTGGACTTTTTGCATACAATATTGTTTTAAGTTTGTCTCTTGGTTTCAAGTTTGTTTGCATGCTATCTAGGAAATTTCCTAATTGTTAATTTGATTAGCTACCCATTAATTTATCCATCTCCTAATTTGTATAAAGTTGAAAAATCTATTTTATATCTAAATTAGAACATTTTGATGGTGCAGGGCACATATTCCCTATCGTGATAGTAAACTAACTCGAATACTTCAACCTGCTCTTGGTGGCAACGCCAAAACTTCAATAATTTGTACGGTGGCACCTGAGGAGGTGAATGTTGAATGTGCTTCTTCATATCTTTCACAAATCACATCATGCAAATTACCATACACACATATTAACATTAGCCTGAATTATGATAGGTGCATATTGAGGAAACCAAGGGAACTCTCCAATTTGCTAGTAGAGCCAAGCGCATTACAAATTGCGCTCAAGTAAACGAGGTAAGTGGATATGTATTTCATAATTAATGCGTGTAACATTCTTAGCACACAAAGTGGAGTTTTCTTTTGGTTGTTGAATTTCTACACTAAGTTGAATTTCTATCACTGAAAGAATAAATAGAGCATTCGATTCATATATTGTAATGAGCCAATAAAAATTATGTGAGTGATTGTCTGCTTTGACCCACCTTATCTTTATCGTATTAAATCTCATAGTTTATTGTTCTTTGTGTAGTTTCTTAAGAGGCTACCCATCTAGATCGTGCTTTCACATTAATAGACAATGGTGTTCCTGAAGATATTTCATATAGTATACCAAAAAGGCATCTCCCATATTTAATTTAAACTTTTATTTATATAGCCTGATAAATTTTTTAGTCTTTTTTATGTGTGATTTGGTTCACTCTTATCTCCTTTTCTCTTAGAATATTGCTAGGAGTCACCCCTATTTGGATTGCCTCTTTAGATTTATGATGTCACATGCCCACTGGGTGCTGATTGATTTGCCTTCAAATTGCACATTATACCAGAGGAGATCTAGCTCTAATACTATTTGTAAACATTCATATCACATTATGTGAGGTATTGTGCACCTTGGCTCAATCCATCTCATATCAGGCTAAACCTTTTTTTTTAATCCTTCTTGGTGCAGCAATCCAAGTGGTCACCCATTCTGAGAGTATTCTTAGACTAGCTTGCTTGACTGTGGAAAGAAACTTCACTTGGTCTAATTATATATATAATCCAATAACATTTCTTTCTTTTCTAATTTGATATTTTTATTTTGGCCCTCTATTTTCTAAGAACCCTATTCTAGCTCGCGCCTTATTCAACCCTTTGTCCCAACTCACTCCCCTCCCTATTTGAACAACCCTCTTTGGATTGGAGAATAATAACTTAGCTCATATTTTTGGAGTATTGTTTGTTTTAACCTAAACCGTTTCATATCGAGCCAAATGCTTTTATCCCACACGAGCAAGTTTAATTGTGAAAGTTTTAGAGAAATTTTATACAAAAAGTCACATCACATATTTGATGTAATCCCCTATTCATTCGCAAGAAACGAACCCCCCAGCCGTCCCTCACTCTGTTCGAAAAACCCCAACACCGTCCCCCTCTCATTCAACAAAAAACTTAAGCCCTCTGTCCCTTTATTCGTGAGCCTGTCCGTCCCTTCCTCCTAGCGTCTCTATTTTGCACGACATCAAGGGTCTAAACCCTTGTCTTCCCTCTCTCTCTCTCTCTCTCTCTCTCTCTCTCTCTCTCTCTCTCTTACGTGGTTGTCCCGGACAAGAACCTCCGTCGATTTCTAGCCCTAGCCGGCCTCCTCTTGCATATTTGTAAATCTTCTTCTTCTTCTTATTTTTTATTTTCTTAAGTGTGAGAGGTAAGGATGAGAAGACAAATGAAAGATTAAATAAAATAAAAGATAGGGTGAGTTCTATGTATCTTCCCCGGCTTGATTCTTCTCCATTCTCTCCATCTTCTCCTGCATTTCTCCCTTCGTCGTATTAATCATCAAAGAGAGATTTATTGTTTTCATTATTTTTCAAAAAAAGGTTAAAGTGATACATATAGTTTTATTTTCTTTTTTTGAACATGATTTACTATATGAATGAGATGAATATATTTACTCCAATTTGTGTTTTTTTTTTCAATGTGCAAATCTAAAATTATAATTTGAATGGTTTCATTAAACATAAATAAGATTTTATGTTGTAATTTATATTATTTGGAATTAAAATTATATATATAAAATCTGCGTTGTTTGTGATTTATGCCATATAAGTAGTAATACAAAGATTCATATCCAAATTTTGGGAAAATTATGTTATCTTTTTCCAAATGCATAAAAGATGTTTGAGTTAATATTTATTAAAGAATGCCATGAGTTTGATCAAATAAAGAGTTACTGAATAAGCACATTTATGCTTCATTTCATCCATGCTTTCAAGAAATTTATGAGTTAGAGAAAGATAAATAAATTATATATATGCATATATGTTATCTCCTCACATTTTTAGAAAAAGAAATGAGTTAGAAAAATGAACTTTGCATTATTTTGCTTAAATGAAATGTGTGTGTATTGAAAGGTGAAGTGTATGAACTTTATGTAGTGTGTGCATATTAAAAAAATGTTTTGTGTATAAAGTTGTTAAATGTGTGTATTTTAAGAGATAAAATGTATGATTTTATGAGAAGTGAAGTGTGTGATTTTTGAAAAATGATGTATATATATTTTGAAAAGTGAAGTGTATAATTTTTAAAAAGTGATGACTGTGTGCTTTGAAAAGTGAAGTGTATATATTTAAAAAAATAAAATTAGAAGTATACTTTGAAAGGTGAATTATGTGATTATAGTGAAGTGTTTGAATTTTGAAAAAGTGAGGTGTGTATGAAAAATATGAATTGTGTGTGTGTGTGTGTGTTGAAAGGTAAAGTGAAGTGTATGAATTTTAAAAACTAAAGTGTGGATTTTGAAAAACAAAGTGTGTAGAAATGTGCCATTGGGAGAATGAAGCATATATACATTGAGAATTAAGGTGTGTGAGTGTGTTGAAGAGTGAAGTTGTAAACGTTGAAAAATAAGTTATTTGGTTGATTATTAGGAAGTGAAATTTAAAAAAAAAGGTTTAGTTCTCTTTCTCCCTTTCTTCTTCTTCTTCCCCTTTATTGCATTTCAGGATAAATTTTAAAAATATATAAAGTACATTCGAAATTGAAAGTTTCAAAAGCAAAGTCAACTGAGCTAGTATGCAAGCTCGAAAAAATGTATGTTTTGATTAATAATATTTTTCAATTATTTCTATTCTAATTATTAAATATGCTTTAACTACTATTCTTTTTTTTTTTTTGCATAACTAAAATGGTCTTTTTTTTCTTTAAAAATTGGTGCAAATGAGGAGAATGATCTCCTTGTGTTCTCTTGTCCATTTGATCACCACCATTCCTTTTAGTTTATTTAAACAAAGAAAGTAGAATAGTGATTAAAACATGTTTACTAATTAAAATATAAATAATTGAAAAAACTATTAAATTAAAACATACATTTTTTCGGTCATGCACACCAGCTTGGTTGACTTTGCTTTTGAAGTTTTTCGATTTCAAAGATACTTTATATAAAGCCCCTTTCACTTCCCTTTGCCCCAAACCCTCTCCGTTGTACTTCTCTCTTCTTCTCTATCGATCCCAAGCCTCTATGGCCACCATTATCAATTTCCTCTGCTTCTTCTCCTCCTTTTATCCCCTTCACTTTCCCTGGTCCCACCACCCTCCTCCTTATCGACCCCGCATCCGCCGCCACTGACACCGCCCTCCCTCGCCGCCGGCATCTCCGCTGGCTTTCTCTCCATACTACACTCCACCTTGAACCAAATCCAGCAAGTGAGCACCATCGTCTCCACCTTCTCAGGCACCTTCGGCGGAGACCTCCGCCATCTCCGACTGCCTCGACCTCCTCGACTTCTCCTCCGACGAGCTATCATGGTCCCTTCGTCGTCCGGCGCAGCCACCACCGCTGCCGTCAACTTCGGCATCAACGACCACCGCGTCGCCTCCGATCATGGCTCTCCACCGCTCTTGGAAACCAAGACATGTGCAAGGAGAGCCTCTCCTCCACCGGAAGCGTCCTCGCCTCCCTCGCCTCCTCCGGCCTCGACACCATTACCTCTCTTTTATCACAAGGAATCCGACAGCTTCCCGGCGTCGACGGCGGCGGTGGCAGCGGGATTTACGTCATTTTGTTTCTCTTTTTTTTTTTCGTTCAGGAATGAGCATGAGGAGGATGACGGTGGTAGTCGGAAGCGGTGCTGAAGGCTTCGGATGACGGTAGCGAATATTTGCAACGAGATTTACGTCATTTTTCTGTCGAAAGCAGCGGACGGCAGCAAACCGCGGGAGATAGCGAATGGTCGCGGGACGCAACTAGGTGCCGCGAATTTTTTCTGCCGTGGTTCTACCGCAATGTCCAAACAATGATTTAATAACTTTGTATAAAGTAAAGTAGTAGTACCGCCGTCCCAAACGCACCCTAAATCTTTCACTTTCTAATAATCACCCAAACAACTAATTTTCCAACATTTATACACTTCCCTCTTTAACACACTCACACATTTTAATTCTAAATGTGTATACGCTTCATTCTCCCAACATATGTACATTTCTACACATTATTTTTCAAAATACAAACTTTACTTTTCAAAATTGATACACTTCATTTAATGCACATTTTTCATACACATATCTCACTTTTTTAAAGTCCAAACACTTCTCTACAATCACACACTTCACATTTCAAAATATATTTCCCATGTCATTTTCCAAAAAATATACACTTTACTTTTCAAAACACACTCATCACTTTTCAAAAATCACACACTTCATTTTTCAAAATATACATACATCTCTTTTCAAAAATCACACTTCACTTCTCACAAAATTATAAATTTCATATCTTAAAATACACACATTTCTTAATTTTACAAGAAAAACTCTTTTTTTTTACATACACAAACTTTTCAAAGTTCATACATTTCCCTATTCAATAAACATACACATATTTTTAAACAAAACAATGCAAAGTTCCTTTTTCCAACCCATTTCCTTTTTTCAAAATGTGAGGAGATAACATATATGCAGAAGTAAAATTTTTTTATCTTTCTCTAACTCATGAGTTTCATGGAAGTATGGATGAAATGAAGCATATATGTGCTTATCCAATAGCTTTTTATTTAACCAAACTCATATCATTCTTTAATAGACATTAACACAAATATCTTTCACGCGTTTGGAAAAGGATGACATAGCTTTCTCAAAATATGGATATGAAGATTTGGATTACTACTTATATGAAATAAATCACAAACAATACAGAATATATATAGTTTTAATTCCAAAAAAAATATATTACAACATAAAACTTAATTTATGCTTCATGAAATCTTTCAAATAAACAATTTATATTTGCACATTGAAAAAAAAAACACAAATTGGTGTAAATATATCTATATCATTTACATAACAATTCATTTTCAAAATAACACAAAACTATCCTTTTTTACTTTAATCTTTATTCGAAGAAGAGTGAAAAAAATAATCTATCTTTGATGATTAATGCGACGAAGGAAGAAATGGAGATAGAGAGAAGATACATAGAACTCACTATACCCCTTATTTTGTTTAATCTTTCATTTACTATCTCATCTTTACCTCTCAAACTTAGGAAAATCAGAGAAAATAAGGAAAAAAGAAGAAGAGTTACAAATATACAGAGGAGGCTGGCTAGGGCTAGAGATCACCAGAGGTTCTCGTCCGGGTCAGCCGCGTGAGAGAGAGAGAGAAGTGGAAGACAAGGGTTTTGGCCCATAGTGTCATGCGAAATAGAGAGGGAGGAAGGGGCGCGCTCACGAACAAAGGGATAGATGACTTCAATTTTTTGCGAATGAGAGGGAGACGGGGTTGGGGTTTTCCGAATAGAGAGAGGGATGGCTGGAGGGTTTGTTTCTTGTGAATGAATAGGGGATTTCATCTTTGGGGTTGCACAAACCGGGAGGGGAGAGATTGTGGATTTACCGGCCCTAACTCTCAAAACTGTTTTTTGTTTTAATTTAAGTTTTGAATAAAATTTTATGTGAGAAAAAATCAATTGTAGTATTAATTTAGACAAATTTTAATTAAGTTTAATTGATTAATTTAAATAGTAAAATATTTAACATATTTTGATACAATTGGAGGGTTTAATTGAGAGAATCTAGTTTAGAATTGACTTTAAGATTAATGCAAATCAATCGATTTATTCCTATTTACATCAATCTAATTTCAATTTATTGTGAGACGAATGATGCAGTGTCTATCGAATGTGTCGAGTCAAAATTAAACTCGAATCGAACCAAATAAACTCAACAACGTATAGACACTATTATGCTTGAAATCAAATTGGTGTTGGGTCGAACCGGATTTAATTTAGCTCAGAATATGGGTCGAGTCAATTGTACATCAATAGGCGTCCATCTAAGGGGAATCCTATGGGAGCGATGTCTATATTAGACTATGAAGAGCTAGGTACTAGGATTAATTTGGGGAAATTTGCCTCAAATAATGAGGTCAACAACACCCACTCTTATTCGAGATGTCTTAAGCCCGCAAGTTCTTACTAAATTTGTTCTAAAACCACACATTGTTCTGAAGGAGTTTTGACATAGATATCAATTTTGATCACCCAATCACATATTGTGAGTTCTTACTTGCTTTGGAGTTTGAACAAGCTTACCATCATACTGGAACAAATGATGAGGACATCAGTAGGAGATTCTGGAATGTTTACCGTCGGAAGCATCGTAGATCGATGACTACGATGAGGAGTTTATATATTTGATATATTTTATGTATTAGTTTCAGATTTATGTTTGTACCCTTGTTGGTGTATTGATTTGAGTTGTAGCCCTATGGGCATTTTAGTCCTTTCTTTTCTTTTTCTTTGAGGCCTATATATTAGGCCATTGGTCTTGTATTTGGATGATGATGAATGAAATAAAATTTCTGATTTCTCTCTAGAGCTTGTGAGTTCTTGAGTGGGGAAGTCAAGGTATGGGCAAAGAAATATCCACCAGTCGCCGGAAGTGTCCGGGGCTCGTGGTCCGAATCTTCCCCTTTACTCCAACTGCCGAACCCCTCTCTCTTGCCCTAGCTGACATCCTCCTCCCCTAGCTCCCCATGCCGGCCAACCCAACCCCTTACCCGACGGCCACCCAAATTTCCCCTTTCTCATATCCGCCCAAATAACCTCCTCCCCATCATCCACCCTCCCTACCTCCAAGCTAGCCACCGGCCCCTCCCAGCCCATATCTCCCTCTTAATGATGATTTCCATCATCATAATAACCTTCTTAATTTAGCCTAGATAATTTGGGAAGAATCCTTTAAGTTGAAATTCAAATTTGAATTTCTAATACTTTCCTAAATTATCAAATCTAAATTAGGAAAGTCCCTAAATCTAAGCCCAAATTAATTCTAATTGGGATTGGATTTCTTTATTTCCTTCCAAAAGTGAGATAATGAAATTAGAAGCTAGGGGTGTCAATTTTGGGTCACGGGTTGGGTGCGGGTCAAACCTGAAACTGACCCGGCACTATTCGGGTCAACCCGAACCCGACCCGTTTTTAAAAACGGGTCAATTTTCCTGTCCCGAACCCGACCCGCTTCGAGTTCGGGTCAACTCGACACGACCCGAATGACCCGTTTCCAACAAAAAATGGCTAATTTTCGGGTCAAAAACGGGTCAATCTCCTCTTTCCGGGTAAAAAATGGGTCAATCTCGGGTTACCGGGTCAAAATCGGGTTTTCGGGTCAAAATCGGGTCATTTTTGAGTCAATTTCGGGTCAAAGGGTTAACCCGAACCCGACCCGATTTTTGAAACGGGTCGAAATGCTGAACCCGAACCCGACCCGTTTTGGGTTCGGGTTGATCCTAACCCGAATTTTTCGGGTCGGGTTCGGGTCGGGTTTTCGGGTCGGGTCAAAATATTGACACCCCTATTAGAAGCTTTAAATTTCCCCTCCCAATCCCCTATTTCCCCAAGCATGCTGCCTGCCCCTCTCTAATTTCCCTCTCTCTCCCACGTTAAGTCCCACCAAACTTTGAATTTGAAATTCAAATTCAAAATTCCTATTTTCCTTCTCTCCATTAACCCCAAATCTGAAATCAATTTCAGATTTATTCCTATTTCCTCCTACTCAAACCTACTCCTAACTTAATCAAGTAATTCCCTCCCCTCTCTTGGCCGACCCCTCCCTTTTCCCCCATCTCTTGGAATTGCTCTTCTCATGAGTTGTATCTCTAAGTGGAGAAAGAATACAACCTCCTCCAAGTCTTTTGCTAGTGCATGGACGATCCCGACGTTGACCATGGCTTCGTATATGATGATCAAGGGCAAACGGACCTCCTTCACTCTCCTTTCTTTTATGTGAACTTGGGAGTTGACGAAACCGTTGGCGGATACATTGATCGCATCCTCTTCACATTGGTACATTCCGTCGAAGAGCATCTTCCGGCCGAACATTGGCGAATCACAGGTCGTCTTCACACAACTCCTCCGGCTAGCTTTCCTTGGATCTTTATCCTAGCCTTCCTCTCCCTTGTGGTGGCATCTTCCGGATTGTTTCGATTCTTCATCCGCTAAAACCCATAAAGAGCGCGAGTGAGGGAAACTCGATGTGACTTTTCTCTTTGTTACGTTGTAGATTGTTAGTTTATTGCACTTGCGTTTCCATTTTATGATTGATATTATTTGAGATCTTGTTCTTCTAATATGTAATTGCTTGCCATATCAATTTAGACAGCTTTCAATTCGTAAAATCTTTTCTAAGTGAAACATTGGTTGACGTTACAATGCCTAATCAATTTTTATAAATTTCTACATGCAATTTCTAATTAGTTTCACATCAACAAATCTCAAAGTTTTATTCTCCCTTTCATTTATCAGAGCTCATATATCTTGGGATTGCTCCCTCACGGAGTTCAAAAAGAAACTTTATTGGCAACACCAAAAGACGCTTCGTATATTTAGTCTAACCCTTACTTACACAGTGTAGTAACATGTTAATCTAGAAAGCTCATAGGAGTCACTCGTTTTTTGAGCCATTTGCCCTAATAATCACTCCCGATGCTCTTTAGGTTGCCCTCTTCGGATTCAAAATATCATATATCGAGAATGCACATTTGTCTAAGTATATTTAGTTTGCAAGGTAGGTTATTTGGTACCTAACAAGGATTTTTGAGGCATACCGTGTCTTTAAATTGTACCTTATTTTTCTTTTTTCTTGTTCATTTGCTATGTCGAATGTTTCCTTATTTTTGCACACAATTTTTAATATTTTATACATCTTCTTCATCCCAAATTATTATTATTATTTTATTTTGTTACTTGTTACCTATGCATTTTGTTAAAATTTTGTCTTTATGTAATGAATGTTGATAAATCTTAAATTTTAAGCTAAAATTTACTGTTTTTGAGTTTTCCGTTGACGAAAAATAACTTATAGGTTTTGACGGATGCTGCACTACTGAAGCGGCAAAAACAAGAAATTGAGGAACTTCGTAGAAAATTGCAGGTAATGGTCATTAAGTTGTTTCGTGTTTGCTTGGATCTGAAGTCATTTATAGTTTGTAGAAGTTGTTTCCTTTTTAGGGACAACATTCTGAAGTATTGGAGCAAGTGATTTTAAAACAGAGGAATGACATGCACAAGGTGTAGCATCGATCATCTATTCTTACACCATATCAAATTATAGATAGATTACATCGTTGTATGTTATCTTGATAACTAATAAATGTATATCTTCTTAATTTTTCTTATCAGTCTGAACTTGAACGTGAAAAGCTTGCAATGGAGCTTCAGGAAGAAAGGAAATCCCGTCAAGCACTCGAGCACCACATGGGAGAGCAGCAAAGAAGGATAGATTATCTCAATGAACTTCTTGCTTCCAATGATGCTAGAAAGTTAGTACAAGTAAGATTATAACTAATTGTAATGCTAATATTTTGTTAATGGATAGTCAGGTATAGTAAGGCTCATACATCTACCCAGGCTTGACTTTGGCTAGGCTCGATCACCTCATTTATATTTATAATCTTTTTAATTCAAATGAATTCAATCTATGTAAAATATTAATATTAAAGGGCTGTTTGATTAGAAGTAAAATTGGTGTAAAGTATTCTAAATGCAGGGGTTTTGAAAATATTGATGTTTGGTTGGATGAAAAAGGAATGCAAAGTAGAGTAAATGTAGTATAAAACATTTTTGAGATCATTTTAGAGATAAACTAAACTTGCCTAGTTTTGAGCTAGAATCATTTACACTGCAAGCAAGCTAGCTTGATCGCCGCCACCCACCCACCGGTTACCATAGGCTGTCGCCGCCACCCACCACTAGCTGGATAAAAATAAAGAAGCGAAGAATATACACAACATATTCTTTTTTTGTCTTAGAAATGAAATTCGGTTGGAGATGAATTGCTGTTTGAAATGAATGTTACTATATTTTGAAGTGAAAAATAGGTTTTTAAGTTGGAGATGCCCTTAGATAAGAAAATTAAGTGATAAGTTTTGGTGATTGAAGGTGCTTGACCTACTTCAACCAGACTGTTAAATCATCAATTATTCCAATTATTGGATAATTATTTGTAAATTAGATTAGCTTTAAAAAATTAATTTTTTAATGTCAATACCAGTTATATTATGTATAATCTACCATTTAACTTTTAAAGTCATATCATCTTTGGAACTTCATCCGCAGATCTTTTTTTTAGTGTTCTGCAATCTGCAGTTTGATTGAGCAAATCTTCTAGATAAATATGATTGTGGAATACTCTCAAGTTTGCTTATTTGTTGTGTTTTCGCTAAGATTTTTGTAGATTGAATTTTACAATTTGTTGTACTGCATTCTTCGCAGGGAACTATTCATACCCATTCTAGTTATGAGGAAATGAGTAGTAGAAATTGCATGTCTCAAGGCAATACCTTCACAACTCCTATTTTCAAAGCCATGCCAGATCAATTTGTTGTAAAGCGATCAAATCATTCTAAGGCATTCGATTCAAGTCCACTGCCAGAAAATTTTACAAACACAGCGAATGAAGACTTATGGCTGCAGTTAAACAAAGGCTTCAGAACTGACCTCGATGCGCTACAAATGACCCCTAACGTAAGATATAGAGCTGCTCAATCCAACGACACATCAATTGTAAGTTGGTGTCAGTAACTACTTATTTTATGTTATTCTCTTTTTGTGTTATTAGATATATTCTTTTCTCAAGTATTATTTTTGTGTGACTATTACTGTGTTGGCTATTGATTCAACAATTAAAACCATATTATGATATTTTATTTCTTCCATAATTTCATTTGCTTCTCAAAATCATTATACTTGTTCTTTTGTTCTTGCAAAAATATAAATAAATCAATTGTTTACGTTTTATATGAAATAGTATTTGACCAAACTGAGAATGCAAAAGAACAAATTAATCTTTATTTTTGAATGGGATATTGGTCTCTTTTATGGTCCTAGTTATTATTTAATGAGCAAATCTCTGTAGTCACCCGCATGGCTGGGCATAGGCTTTGGCCTTTTCGGCTTTACACTATTTAGGAATTCTATTTCGAGTTCATATCAAATATTGCATAAAGCTTTGTAAATAATAGTAACAGTCTATATGTTTTGCAGTTTTCCACAGCTACTATACTCGTTTATCAAAATGTTAAGTTGATTAGTTAATATGGATGCAGTTGTACATAGAGATTTAAACAATATAAAGTTTAATACCTTATGCGGTATTTGTTAAGAATGAATGGGTGCTGTTCCAAAATAGTTGGGATAAGGCTAATGACAGTGATGATGGGAACTTCTGATTTAATCTAAGATATTACTGAGGTTGCTTATATAGTACCACATGAAATACAGTGAGGCAGCGAAGCAAATCATCATGCAAAACTTAAGGTATTCACAGTTCCTAAGAGTTTATACTAACAACAAACTGAAAAATTGGAGACGTAGAAAGTTTAGAAAAGTAACTTAACCAGTGAACATGCAAAGTACACCACAACCAAGAACACCCAACATTACCTAACGAAGCTTAAAATATGAAATTGTTAGTATCTTTTTTCTTAATTCCTTTGGGAAAGTATGACATGTATAAACTTGAAGTACAAAAAAGAAGATATTGACTTCTTGCTTTATTTCAATTCTACGCCAATAATTTGCTCATTAAGTGAATATTTTCTACTTAAACGTATCCTCTTTATGTTTTTGCATATCACATTCCTATAAGATTTGGAATATGTGCTTATGTTTAGTTGTGATTTTTGTGATTTCGATGCTTTTTTTATATCAAACAACTGAAACTGCATATTTTAGTTAGGCACGTTGACGCTGGAGTATAGTGCTGATATCTGCTACACAATTCTAGCAACTTCAGATTTTATAGCATAGTCTTTTTTTCAGCTTTTATTGGTCTGTGTAGCTTTTGTATAGCTGGAAGTTTTATTTGCTTTTGCCTTTTTCTTGCATCCACATACTTGTATATAACCAGGTGATTACTTCCTGAATAAGATAGAGATTTGATTTGTGTTTCATCCCTTTTCCCCTGGGTTTGTCTGTACCCTGACCTTCTCGTCAGGTGGTGGTCCTCCTCTTCCCTGTTGCGTAATTCCCTTAGGTGGTGCGTGAAGGAGCTGCTACCGAAGAACTTGAGGTTCTTCTTGCAGCATCCGCTCTATTCGTCCCTGTGACGGGTAGCGTCCGGTGTCAAGTGGTATCAGAGCCGGCAAGATGCCGCCTTGCCGGAATCCTCAAAGGCCGGTTCAAGAAGTCGTGATAGAAGACCTACAAAGGGAGATTGCCCAGCTGCAACAAAGGCTGGCCAGATGTGAACAGAGAGAACCAGTGGTGCCGCAGCAGGATGAAGAAGACATCAACCCATTTCACCAAGAAGGTTCAAGTGACGAAGAAGCAGACAAACGGCCAGTGGGCCGAAACGATCGGAGGGTGACCTCCGATTATGGAATCAAAATGGAATTACTTGAGTTTGATGGCCGAATGGACCTAGATGAATTCATCGGGTGGTTACAAACTGTGGAACGCATTCTTGACTTCAAAGAAGTCCCAGCAGATCGAATCGTCAAACTTGTGGCTATCAAACTCAAGCGTGCAGCGTCACTTTGGTGGGAGAACTTGAAAAGATCAAGAAATTGAGAAGAAAGAAGTAAGATAGTGTCATGGCCGAAGATGAAGAAAGAGATGCAGCGCAAATATGTCCCCGAACAGTACAAGCAAGATTTATATCTCAAATTTTCACAACTGCAACAACAACAGATGACGGTGGAGGAATACATATTCGAATTTGAACAACTGTCTATTAAATGCGATGTGGTAGAGCCCGAAGAACACACCGTAGCTCGTTTCTTGGGCGGGTTACAACCCACCATCTCCAATGTGGTGCAATTGCAGCCATATTGGACTTTTCAGGATGTTGTCAACTTAGCATTAAAAGTAGAGAAACAACAAGCAAGGTTCAAGAAAGCCAACCCTAGGAATGTGACAATGGACCCTTTTAACGAAAAAGAAACTATCAAAACTAACAAGAATGTGGCCGGACCCATTCGACAACCGGAAGAACCACCACTCTGAGGGCCACCACGCCTTACTCAGTCACAACCCTCTTTTCCGGCTCGCAAGTGTTTCAAATGCCAAGGATTTGGACACATTGCTTCGAACTGTCCAAACCGCCGGGGTGTCACTCTTATGGAAGAATTAGAAACTGAAGAACCCTCCGATGCCTCCACTGTCCATAATCAAAAAGGGGGAGATTGTTAAGATAGTTGCTATTTGCATGCTTTTCATTTTTGCAACTTATAAAGTTTTGATGATTTCAAACATTATTATTCAAATGTGTAGTTATCTCCTAACAATTTTGGAAGAATTGTATTTGCTCTTGTGTGTACTGACATTTCAGGGAAAACGAACTCCAGACTACGAAGACTTCAAATTAAATTCAGCATGAGATACTTTGTAAAATTTGAAGCTTGGACTTTTCTTAGAAATCAAATTGAAAGGGAGTGATTGTATGTTGAGAAAATAAAAACATTCACACATAAGGAGATCATGTAGAATTTATACTGATCGTACAGGACGATCTTCTGTTCGTACTGGACGATCAGACAGTTATCTCCTATAGAGCATTTGGAACGAATAGGAACTTGCTTGAAATTTTTTCTAAGTCCTATTCGTCCAGGACGAAATAAAATTATCGTCCAGTACGATTGGCTCTCTGGAAAATTTTCGTCCAGACGAAATAAAATTATCGTCCAGGACGATTGGGTCTCTGGAAAATTTTCGTCCAGACGGAAATAAATTATCGTCCAGGACGATCAGTCCTCGGGAAATTTTTCGTCCAGACGAAATAAATTATCGTACAGGACGATCAGTCCTCTGTAAAAATTTCGTCCAGACGAATATATTTTCGTCCAAACGATTAACCGACTTAGGACAGTTTTCAGCAGTTTCTAGAATCGACCTTGTAATAACCGTTCGTACTGGACGAACCTAGTTCGTACAGGACGATCAGCTGTACGAAGACATTTCGTACACATATTCAAATAGGGTTGTTTCAGATCGTTTAAGTAAAATCGTCCAGGACGATCCACGATCGTACAGGACGATCCACTGCGTACAGAATTGAATACTTGCAGTTTTTGGGCGGTTTTTCTTGTCTTTTGTATAAATAGTTCAAATTAGACTGTCACCCTATCTTTTTGTCATTTGATCTTCGTGCCTATTGAGAGAATAGCCAAGGAGAGAGTTGAAGAGAGCATTCAAGGGAGGATTTCTACCACTGAAGCGAGAAGGCTTCACTTGGATTTCAAAGGTAAGAGTCTCTACTTGTGAATTGAGATTACTTCACTCTTTTCTTTCTTCCTTCTAGATTCTTGTGAGAAGATCTGTCAAGGAGATCCGGTTCTCTGCCGACACTTGGAGAGTGTGAACAGCCGAAGGGTTCTCTGCCCACACTAGAAGAGTGTGAAAGGACGAAGGGTTCTCTGCCCACACTAGGAGAGTGTGAAAGGACGAAGGGTTCTCTGCCCACACTAGGAGAGTGTGAAAGGACGAAGGGTTCTCTGCCCACACTGGGGATAGTGTGAAAGGACGGACGGTTCTCTGCCAACACTGGGTATTGTGTAAAAGGGCGGACGGTTCTCTGCCGCACCGGGGAGTGGTGAAAAGAGTGTGTTGTAAAGGCTTCTCCGCCTTGCTGTGGGTGCAAAGGAGAGTCACTATTGGTATTAGTGCAATACTCAGAGGGTGCCTCTGGGGAGTGGATGTAGGTCTGGTTATAGACCGAACCACTATAAATCTGGTGTCATTTACTTTACTGTTTTTACGTTTCCGCACTTTCTATTTCAGTTTTAAAAACTCTGTGGTTGAAAAAACTTTTTCTACAAAATTTAAAAGAGATTTTATTTCGGTTTAATAATATTTAAAAAGGGGTCTTAAATTTTAACTTTGTTTTTTAAAAACTACCAATTCACCCCCCTCTTGGTAGTCGTGGGACATTCACTTAGGCTTAACAACCTAATTACTAGACTCAACAAGTATTTTTCCTAATGTTAAATGTAATAATTGTGGATTTTTTGAACAGTACGAGTGGACTGTAATGCCATTTGGCATCTCCAATGCTCCTAGTACCTTTATGCGACTTATGAACCAGGTATTTCGACCCCTTATGAATCAATGTGTGGTTATTTGTTTTGACGATATTCTTGTATATAGTTCCACCGTGGATGCTCATCTCCGGCATCTTCAACACGTCTTCGACATTCTCCGAGAGCAATGGTTATTTGCTAACCCACTGAAGTGCTAGTATTTGACGGACAAAATATCTTTCTTGGGGTTCGTCATTTCCTCGGCAGGGATCGAGACCGACCCAAGTAAAGTTGAGGCCATTGTCCAATGGCCTTTACCGCAATCTTTTACTGAAGTTCGCCAATTCCACGGCCTTGCGTCCTTCTACCGCAGGTTCATAAGGAACTTCAGCTCCATGGCTGCACCTATTGCCGAACTACTCAAGGCTGAACGTTTCCGATGGACTCCCTCCACCCACAAAGGTTTCGAACACCTAAAACACGCAGTGTCGATGGCACCCATCATGACGTTACTTGATTTTAATGAAGTATTTGAATTAGATTGTGACGCTTCAAACTCCGGAATCGGCGCTGTTCTCTGTCAGAAAGGGCACCCCATTGCATTTTTTAGTGAGAAACTAAATGAAGGACGTCAAAAATACTCCGTCTATGATAAAGAATTTTATGCTATTGTTAGAGTATTACATCATTGGGAGCATTACTTGCTACCCCATGAATTTATTTTATTCACAGACCATGAGGCGTTGCGATTTATTAACAGTCAAAAGAAATTAAAAGGCCGACATGCTGCTTGGGTCGAGTATCTAGGTGCCTACCATTTTGTTCTAAAACATAAGTCAGGTAAAAACAACCAAGTAGCTGATGCACTCAGTCGACGGCTCGCCGTAATCCAAACCTTACAAACGAAGGTAACGGGATTTGAACCAAGGTTTAAAATTGCGTAACTGCGCCTCGAGGCGATTTTCGTCCGTGAGGCGAGGCGTAAGCCTCGAGGCGGTCTGAGGCGTAAGCCTCACGAAGACAGAATTGCGTAAATGAAAAATTAAGGATTTTAGCAGGAAAATAATAGCAATATTGGCAAATAAGAAAGTAGATGCAATAAAATTATGTCCCAAAGTACAAAATCACAAACTTGTACACTATACTTCCAAGAAGGGTCCCTCCGCAATGACGTATTCGTCTTTTCTTTACCTCTAACCATGTCTCCTAAAGCAATAAATCAAATACACAAAAAAAAAAAAAAAAACTAAACCCTAATTTCTCTTAAACTTGCAAAATATATTCCTAAACTTAATAAAAATACCTAAAATCCAATGTGGAGTACTCCTAGAGGGTGGCCGGAAGTTTCCACTTCGCCGGAGAGGGGCGGCGCCGGCGGGAGGAGCGGCGGGAAGCAAGGCCGACCATGCGGGAGGGCTTCGTTTTCGCGAACAGGGAGCTGGAAGCGGGTTTTTTTCGGAAATGAGGGAGGCTGTGCGGGTATAAGGGAGGAAGAGGGTTTATTTTAAGTGGGTGGGACCTAGCCTGTGAGGCGTACGCCTCACCCAGAATTGCGCAATTGCGCCTCTGAGGCGCGCCTCAGTCCAGGTGAGGCGTACGCCTCATCCAGGTCCAGAATTGCGTAAGCCTCGAGGCGTTTTTTGGTTGAATTGCGCAAAGGCGCGCCTTGAGGCGCGCCTCTAATTGCGCAATTTTAAACCATGATTTGAACTACTCAAGGAGCTGTACCCAGAAGATCCAGACTTTGGTAGCATTTGGCTCCGGTGCCAAGGCGGACCCTATCAGTTCTATCATAGGCAGCATGACCATTTGTTTTTCGGAAACCAGCTGTGCATTCCGAAAGGTTCTATCCGTATAGCCATCATCAGTGAGTGCCACGAATCAGGGATGGCTGGCCATTTTTGAAGGGACAAGACCCTTGCTTTAATCAAGGAAAATTTTTACTGGCCTCTTCTTTCCCGTGATGTGGAACGATTCATTAAAAGATGCTGAGTTTGTATTACAGCTAAGACTCATAGCCAGAAACTGGGACTATATACTCCCCTGCCCGTTCGTGAAGGGCCATGGGTCGACGTGAGCCTAGACTTTGTATTAGTCCTTCCTCAGACCCAACGGAACAAAGATTTGATTATGGTTGTTGTGGACCGTTTTTCCAAAATGTCCCATTTCGTACCATGCAACAAAATGTTGGATGCCACACACGTCGCTGATTTATATTTCCGGGAAATAGTACGATTACATGGTATCCCTAAGACCATTACATCTAACCGAGATGTCGAGTTCTTGAGTCATTTCTGGAAGACATTATGGAGCAAATTAGGGACCAAACTCCAGTTCAGTTCTACAGCCCATCCTCAAACGGATGGTCAAACTGAGACCGTCAATAGAAGTCTTGGCAACCTATTACGAGGCTTTGTGGGAAAGAATTTGCGACAGTGGGATTTGGTGTTGCCTCAAGTGGAGTTCGCATTTAATAGATCTACCAATCAAGCAACCGGGCATAGTCCCTTTCAAACAGTTTATGGCATTAACCCACTATCGCCCTTAGATCTCATTCCTCAAGTGCCTTCTAGCAGTTATAACACAGAAGAAGCCCAACGAAGTGAGGAGATAAAACAACTGCATCAGAAAGTGCAAGAAATGATCCACACACATAATAAGAAATGTCAGAATACTGCCAATCGGACCCGCAAGGCAATACAGTTCAACAAGGGTGACAAAGCTTGGATCCGTCTCCGAAAGGAGCGGTTTCCTCTTGGCGCATTCGGTAAATTAAAACCAAAGGTTGACGGTTCATTCATAATTCTCAAAAGGATTGGCGACAATGCTTATCAAATTGAACTACCAGGCGACTACAATGTTTCCGCCACCTTCAACGTAGCGGATCTCTCGCCCTATTACGAACCTGAAGTTCCTCCTACCCCGGCAGCCTGACGCCGGAGCGTAGTGCTGATATCTGCTACATAATTCTAGCAACTTCAGATTTTATAGCATAGTCTTTTTTTTTTCTTTTATTTGTCTATGTAGCTTTTGTATAGCTGGAAGTTTTATTTGTTTTTGCCTTTTTCTTGCATCCGCATACTTGTATATAACCAGGTGATTACTTCCTGAATAAGATAGAGATTTGATTTGTGTTTTATCCCTTTTCCCCTGGGTTTGTCTGTACCCTGACCTTCTCGTCAGGTGGTGGTCCTCCTCTTCCCCGTTGCGTAATTCCCTGAGGTGGTGCGTGAAGGAGCTGCTACCGAAGAACTTAAGGTTCTTCTTGCAGCATCCGCTCTATTCGTCCCTGTGACGGGTAGCGTCCGGTGTCACACGTGCTTTACTTGTCTATGTTCTCAATTAAATTTGCTTTTGTAATGCAAAGGAAAAAAATTTGACATTGTGTTGATGGATCTGTCAGTAAAAACATCAAAAAAAGCAGCATGATTTTACATAAACTAATTTATAAATGAGAACATATATTCAATTAACCACATTTTGGGCTGCAAACAAACCGAGTCAAGTCGAACAGATGCTTGTTCATGTTTGAGCTTGTTTACTATTAGCTTGTTTAAGTCCAGCTCGAGCTTGATTTAAGCTTTTCTATTTGTGTTCAAGTTTGGCTTGTTTAATATGACATATGTTCGAGTTTTGTTTGTGTGTTTGGCTTATATTTGGTTCATATTGTGTTTATCGAGCTTCAAACGAGTAACTCATTTGAACTATATCGAGTTATTAATGAGCTTTCGAGCGCTAAACGAGCCAACCTATCTATTATTTTTGAGTTTACAAATGAGTAGCTTGTCAAGCTTATAAAATGATACTTTTAATAAACAAACTTCTTAATGAATACTCAAAACAAACAATCCAACAAGCATGAATATGTATCGCTAATTAACAAATGCTATAATGTTTAATTAGTTTTGAAAATTTAATTAATGATTAGTATTTATTTATGTTATTAAATTATAATAAATATAAACATTCATATTAGGTTGCTCATTATTTTCATAACAAAACTTATCGAGCTCCAAATCGAACATTAATCCAGTTTCTTAATGACATTGTTGACGAGCTTCAAATAATATTGTTCATAAACATCAACGAGTTAGACAAATAGCTGTTCAAGTTTTTGCTTATTTAACCATTGAGTATTTAAAAAAAATATTCAAACTTGTTTGATTACATAATCAAATGATCATGAATGAGCTATAATTGAGCCGAAACACATGTAGCTTATCGAATGCTCATTTCATTTGCAACCTTAACTACAATACTCCATAATCCATATATTCTATATTGAAAGCATAGACAAGGTCCTGGCAATTGTGACTAGTCTCAAAAAATTTGCGATTGATTTTTTTTTTTTTTACTTTGGTATAGTCTTATGTTGTTCTTGTCTTTCCATGGTTTGGACCTCATGTACTAACTGGTGTTTTTTCTGAAGGGAACTGATTTGGAAGAATGGAATACCAAGGAAAGATGCCTCAACTTGGCTTCTGAATGTAAACTTCATGCCCTTCAGGTTGATGCATTGAAGGAACAATATGACATGCTGGAAAGAAAATATAGTCAGTTAAGAGAAGAAAACTCTTCCTTAGTTCAAACTCTCTCTAACTCTAACCACGATGTTGTGGTCCTTAAAGCTCAGAAAGATGAATTACAGAAAGATCTGAACTATGAAAGAGAAAAGATGAGAGATCTTAAAGAGGAGATTCGGCTGTTTGGCCTTGTATTTGCCGAGCGGGAGTGTTTGCTGAATTCCCTTTATTCAAAATCAAAAACCATGATTGAGAACTTCTCCAGCTCCCAAATCATATGATAATTGAATTATGTTTATTGGTTCATTCATGAAAGTACTTCAAACACTGTAAAAAAATCTACCGCTTAGCTTTCCTGGTCTTTAATTGATCATCCTTCAATTATGTTATTTGTTTTGATGTTCTCTTTCATTTATTTACAGACATGATTAAAGTCGTGGACTGTATGTAGTAACGTTTTGCCATTTGTGGCTTCAGTATTATTTCTTCATTCATAATGTTCACTGGGTTATATTTTTCTTTTGGCTTTTTCATTTTTTTTTGACATGCAGAGTTTCGTTTTTTCTCACTAAGCTATTTTGATAATATAGACCTCGTATTACCACTCTCAGAAGAGATTCTGAACTGTTTTCTCTCAGACTTAGTAATCTGGACCAACGAGTTCGCTGTCACTGATGTGTAACTGAGGAAGTTGGCTCAAAACAGGTTTTAGTGTTACTTTAACGTAGCTTCACAGGACAAGTTAGAATATGAAGTTTTTTATTATTACAGAATCCATTCGAGAATACATGCAAGCATGCAGAAATATGGAAGACCATACTTATTCACCTCTGTGTCTGATTCTATCAGAGACGTGAGTTGGTGATTATATTATAGTTGTGCCGACTGCCGCGTGGCTGTCCATTTTGTAAACGCCAAATAGAAGTCATTCAGAGGCAAACACCACCACCATTCTAATTGCAACACCAATCATTTCAGAGCATTGTGCAAACCATGCGTTAATCATCTTAGCCATCAATATGTTGGTGGGTCCTGATAAGAACAAATGATAAGTTGATGCAGTTATAGCATTTACGACTAACAGCTCCACTAGAACTGCTCCAGCATCATACCTTTTCAGAACTATTATCTGCAGCCGTTGGATCACTGTTACATTCATCTAAGCCTTTGCTTTATAACTGCTTCTGATTCATTCTCTTAATATATAAATGTACTCCTGTATCTTTATAGTTAATATAGATATCTATTGCTCGTGATGTACACCAAAATAGCACTTGCTCATCATCATTTTTTTTTTCATTTTTATGTTTTGGTTCATAAATATCAATTATTTTGTTATGTGCACATTTATTATTGCAACAATTCTATGGTTGTGGGTCAACTAGATTTATATTTTTCTGTATGTGGATGATATTCTCCTTACTAGTAATGTGAATGATGCAATTGAAGATGATGCGGACATCCAACCATCCATGCCTATCTGAGGAGGAGCTGAAGAGCGACGACCGAGATCACTTTGTTTTATTTTAGTTTATTAAGTGTATTTGGGGGCTGATTTGAAGGCTGATTTGGGAGGGAAATATTTAAGAAAATATGGCAGATTTGGGACTGATTTGGGAGGGAATTAAGGGAGGGCTGTTTTGATTTTTTTTTTACTGTTTGCTTTAAATAGTTGATTTACCCTAGGGTTATGATATGTCATGTGTTTGTTGAATTTAGTTTGTTCATAGGTTGTGACGGTTCTAGCTGTAAGCTAGAGATTTGGGGGAGTCGGATCTTCCTCTTCAATTTAAGATCCATTGTATATTGTTTGTTCTCTTTCATATTTTCTAAAAAAAAAATTGTGGTGTGCTTTTCTTCCCAATTTCTCTTGTGGTTTGTTGATTTGGTTGAAACTTCTTCTACTTCGTATTAGGTATCATTTGGCTTTTGAATATTATTAGTGGAATTTGGTATCTCTATTTGCCATCTGACCAAACTCTTCTGTGACAATTTGTCTGCACATGCCTTTACAAACAACCCGGTCTTTCATCCTCGAACAATGCATATCGAAATTGATGTTCACTTTATCTGAGATTGTATCAAGTTTCATCACATTGTTGTTCGTCACCTAGCCTCCATAGATTAACCAACTGACTTATTCATCAAATCTCTTAGCTCTGCACATTTTTCTCAACTTGGTGACAAGTTAACAATTGAACCTACCATTGTCAACTTGAGGGGGTGTGAGTAGAACAACTGATAAGTTGTTGCAGTTATAGCATTTACAGGTCACAGCTCCACTAGAACTGCTCCAGCATCATACCTTTACAGAACTATTATTTGCAGCCGTTGGATCACTGTTACATTCATCTAAGCCTTTGCTTTATAGCTGCTTCTAATTCCTTCTCTTAATGTATACATGTACTTTTTTAGCTCTATAGTTAATATAGATATATGTAGAAACTGAAGATGAATATTCTGCTCCTCTGTTTTGCGTATTTCCTTTCTCTTATACTCTACTGTTCTACTACGTAATCTCACACTGCAGGTGATCAAAATTTAACAAGTCCCTATCTGATGCAAAATACCTACAGGTATCCTCCAGTTCAGGTTCATCGTAATCAAGCTTCCTTCAATTTAGTGAACCTCTCCCAAATCATAGTCCTGTTCATTAGTGCTTCATTTTAATCAGAAATAGGAGATTGGTACGCTGGAGCTGATTTACAACCTAATGATTTGATGGAGGTTGGTTTATAAGGGTATAACAACAGTAGAACCCAACCGTCATAACTGCTTATATATGTTTCAATTTATTCAGGTGCTTTCTGTTTATTAGGTAAAACATGCCTCATTATGGCTCAATATTACTTATATATGGGCCCGTTCCCCACTCTTCTCTGCCATCCATTTTTATCGTCCTCTTTCTCTTCTGAGGTCTCTCTTACTGTAGAGCGAATGGCTCCTTTACCTTTTTCAAATCCTCCCGAGCTGGTTGGTAGGAGGCTTTACGAGCTTCTTGAGCAGCCACAGGAGCCTTTCCTCATGGAAGTCTACCTTCTTGAGAATGGGTGCTCAGGAAGGATCGTAAGGTCTCAGTCTTCACCTTCCTGCTGGCCTTTAAATGCTGCTGGCAAGAGACTACGTAAGTTTGGAAGCCATGGGGGCATTAGGAGGAGCAGAGTAGCTGGCTTCCTGAGACGTGTAATCGTCAATCTTGTCTACAGCAAGGCCCTCAGGAAGGCCTTGCATTTGGATAGGAATACGACCGCTAATAAAAGATCCAACATCTTTGATTTCTTCTTGGTAGAGTTGCAGCATTCTGATGAAAGCTACCCTTCTGGTAAACAAAGTAAGTCTATTTTTTCCGGGTTTCTCGCTCTCCTTTCTCTCCCCTTTATGAGTTATATATATATCCATGCTGCTTCATTATTTTTCCTTTGCTGCATCAATCAAAGATGAATGCCCATTGCCCTCAAGCTCCATCAACTTAAAGGAAACTCGTGAGAAATCCCCGTGCCAGAAGAAGGTAAATTTTAGTAACAGGAGAAGGCTTCTGTTTGACTGCCTGAGCGACTCAGAGGGGAGAATTTGGAACTTCCATGGCTGTTTGGACTCTGAGCTGTTTGAAGAGTCAATGAATGAGCTGATCTTTTCATGGGAGAGGGAAAAAGGAGATGTAACCAGCCTGACGCAAATAGTAGTTTCAGAATTTGCAAGACTCAGAGAGAAATGGAACCAATTGAAGCCTGAGGCAAGGGAGATTGGGCTTTCCTTAGAAGCAGCTATCTTCGATGATCTTATGGAAGAAGCCATTATGGATATGATGAACTCAAATTTTCACACATGAGGATTTGTTATTGTCAATGGGCTGGTGAAAGCCATGTGGTGATTAATTGTCAACTTGATAGGAAGTTGGAAGTAGGCCCGTGTTATTAGGAAGTGAAGATATAATTTGGGTTAGTGGAGCACACGTGAGCTTGTATTTTCCCTGAGCTTCAGCACATGGTGAAGTGGTCCTTTAAATAAGTTACAGTGGCTTTACCTGAAGCTGAAGTTACAGTGACACTATTTGCTGGGCAAAACAAGCTCTGTGGACCACTGCAATGGTGATTTTTTAACAGACATTATTAAAGGATTTGAAAAGGATGTTTAACTTTTTTAATGGCTTGTTGTAACACTTTAGCTTGTAATAGCTCACATAATCACTTGTCTCAGCTTTAAATGGGTTCGGAAGATTCATATTGGTGTTGCCTTTGGTTCACTCTGGAAACATTTAGAGCTGCTGTTACTGTTATGAACAATTTTTAGTTAATTAGAAGTCGTTAGGCTTCTTTTCCTTTTTTTTTTTTCTCTGAAGTGTGTAAACAGAATTTTAGGAGCTGAATAGTTTTTGGATGTTTTTTTTTCTTAATTTTTTTTTAAAATTAATAGTTGAAAATGTTTATTTTTCTTTTTTTATTTCATTTTGGGAAGTTATGAATATGTCGGCTAGAAATTAGAAAATAGGAAAAAAGGGTAAAGTATTATAATACTTTCTTAGGAATGCAGACAAGTATTAAAGAATGTTCTTTTCAAAGACAATCCTATGGAGCCATATATGCTCTTTGCTGTGTTGGGGATCGGATCAGAATAGAGATTAATTATTTTGTGCGGACGCTAAACACCGTTCAGAGACCAATCAGAATATGCCATGTCATCCCTTGCTCTGTAATGTGTGGTATAGCTGATGTGGCGCATTGTGCCCGGTATCGTTGATGTGGCGTATTTTGTTTGATCTTCGGACGATATTCTGTGTTCGGTCTCCGCACATAATAACTTCTCCAGAATTGGAAATGCTGATTCATGAAAAACAGAAGAATAAATTCTGGGGAGAATCAGATTTATTAATCTGAAAGCGAAATTGCATGGATCGCAAGGCATTCATAAAGCAACGGTCAGCCATAAAATTAGGAGCAATTTTATGTCGAGTGTTTTTGTCGGAGACCTGGACAAAATGATATACGGTCAAAATAGAAAACTGAAAAATTTTATAGAATGATTTTGTCTACATTTCCTAAATTCCTTTTAGGGGAACGAATTGGCAAAGCTTACCTTAAACATCCTTCAGGACTCAGGAGCCCACGTACTAATTGATGCGAGAAATTTTTCGGAGATTAATCAAAATGTATCACATCAGTGGAACTGAGCGATATTGAGCATTACCGAGCCACAGTTCCAAGCGATAGGGTGATTTGACGCATTCTGGTTGGTTTCCGAATGGCATTTGGCGACTGCATAGAATAATTAATCAATTGATGCAAGTCAAAATCAACCGAATAAAAAACTTGCAATAAATTTTCTTTGAAATTAGCTTTCAGTAAACTTCAGATGTTTACGAAAATAGTTTAAATGCACTTTGCAAAAAAAGTAAGCATAAATAAACATGTTGATTTAAAATTTTGTATTTTAATCTTTGGTGCATATTTTTTAATATTAATAGAATTTTAAAAATTAATAAAAATATATTTTGTGCATGTAAGAAAAGTTTTAAAATCAATATAAAATATTTATAATATCAAATTAAAAAAATTAAACAAATAACTGCAGATTAAAATAATATTTTTAATTTTAGTAATAAGAAATCACAAAGTGTTGATATTATTATTATTATTTATTGTTAGCGTCATTTTCAAGGGATTTTCTTTCTTTAAGTTCTTTAAATGATAACCATTTTTATATTTCTATACTATTATTATAACCATTTTCTTCGTATAGGAAGTATCACATAATCAGGGGCAGAATCCCTTTGAGAATATTATTTAGGTAATTCGTCCCCCTTCAATCTATTTTTTAGTCTTTATTATAAGAATTTTTAGGCAATTGCCCCTCCCCCCCCCCCCACACACACACAAAATGTTAAAATGCTATGGTCTTTAGACAATTGCCCCCAATATATATAATGTAGATGTGTTATTATTAGGGAATGATGAACCAAATATAAAGATAAATAGTAAATCAAAATTTGTTCTGGGGGTGCTACCCCCGGAAACCCCGGCAGGGGCGTTGCCCCTTGACCCTGCGATTTGATCGGGCAGGTCAAACCCCGCCAGGTGGTGCTGCCCCCTTGAACCTCCGACATATGTACTAATAGTTACTTATAAATCCCCCCCCCCCCACACACACACACACACAAATGTTAAAATGTTATGGTCTTTAGACAATTGCCCCCAATATATATAATGTAGATGTGTTAGTATTAGGGAATGATGAACCAAATATAAAGAGAAATAGTAAATCAAAATTTGTTCTGGGGGTGCTACCCCCGGAAACCCCGGCAGGGGCGTTGCCCCTTGACCCTGCGATCTGATCGGGCAGGTCAAACCCCGCCAGGTGGTGCTGCCCCCTTGAACCTCCGACATATGTACTAATAGTTACTTATAAATCCCCCCCCCCCCCCTGAAAATTATGATTTGTTCCGCTCCTGCATATAATAATGCATTAGACTATCAATTCCTTCAAAAATATTTCTGTATTGAATGATGATTAGCAAGAAGACTTGATTGCAATATAATAAAAATAATCTAAGCAATATTTTAGTACAAAAAATTAAAGACAAATTTTTTTAGAGGCTATAGGATATTTTTGTCTTGAAAAGATTAACTTACCCAAAAACATTAGCTGTGCTATTGCACTACTAGTATTCCTACCCAGCTAAACCTCCTTAACACCACTGGGACAACCTACCATAATCATCAATTACAATTAAGCAATTATAAAATCCTTTTCAATCTACTGTTTTCTTGAACATAATCATCAATCATCAACTTATCCTAGAGACTAATATTCTTTAATGAAACAATTAGCTTCATCTTATGAAATTATATCTATTATTTGTCAAAAAATTTAATAAAAATACCTTGATTAAATTTTTAATCTGAATGATTCTCAAACTTATTGAAATAAATGCAATTTAATTTTGATTGGTCACTCATTTTTATAATTTCTTAAAATAAATCGATCTTCATCATACTGCACTCAAAAATTTCTTTTTCTTAAATATTTTTTTTCTAATTTCAAGTAATTAAAATAAGCACTACATCCATTCCAAAAGAAAATAAAATTGATAAAAGAGTCATGTAATGTTGTAGGTAAAGAAGCTTATGGATTGAGCTTCAGAACGGAAACAGAAAACGCTTTGTAGAAGAGGAGCAGAACATTCTTCATGTCATTTACTGTAGCAATGTTTAGATATATATACAAAACTATAAGAAGAAAACTGAAATGATCAAGATGCCCTGATTAGTTAAAAAAAACACAAAGCAATTGTGCAGAGCAGAAAGTAAGGCGGTTGAACCAGAGGCACAACATGTCAGCATGTCAACTGGAGTGGAGAAGTGCTGATGGTGAAATACTCTTAGCAGTAAGTCCTCAAATTCTAAACTTGAAATCTTATCTTTGATCTTTTGTCTTGGTACTTATCCTATCTTTTGCTACTAAAACTGACTCTCTATCTCTTTTTAAAGTATTTACAAGATTGTATCATATGGAATAAGTTGATCAATAATCACAAAAAACTTGGGAAAGAACAAAACATATGGAGTTCATGAGAGACCATTGATTATATCTCCAAGCTATAAGAGATATAGAACATAATTTATACAATTTTTCTTAAGTACCCCAGAAAGAAACCAATTCATTAGGTGGACATAAAAGTAACATTGACACAAAACTCAATCTAATGATCTCTTAGATATAAGAAATGAAAAAAGAGGTTGTTATTTACAAAGGAATTTTTTCTATCTAAAATGTAGCTTATAAAATCTACTACTTAAAAAAATGAACCCACTACCATAATTTTATTAAAGAAACTTTAAAAATTGTACTACCAAAATAATACATTAAACATCATAATATGCAAGAGATAAATTAAAAACATTCAAATTGCAAAATATGAGATAATTCAAAGAGTGAAGAGACATGCTAAAATTCCACTACGGAGGCCACTATAATTCCTCAAATCGCACACACACAAAAACCTTTTATCATGTTTAAGTTCATGAAACAATTTGTAAGAGATAAAACTTGTTTCCTTGACATAGTCACTCATAGTCTTGTATTGGATTCATCAACTATCTATCAAACATGTTCAACTTGCTAAAGTAGAAATATCTAATAGAAATTTAAAATTAATGGTAAGGACCTCATCAGCTTCCTCGGATCAGTGATGCTAAGGTATCTACTCATCTGCACACATATATAGTATTATTATAAAAGGGGGTTGAGTTTCCATCAATATTAAATTATGGTCTTTCATTTTATTTCTTCAAATATGATGCCGACCCTTAAATATTTTTATCAAATATTAATATGAATATTTAATAAATTTAAATATATATAATAATTACTTAATTTTTAACTCTATCCTCCGAATTTCATTTCGACAACTAATGGGGGCGATGGAGTAACCTAAAAAATTATGAAAATGATTTAGGACTCTATTGATCCCTAAACAATATTTAAGTTTTTTTATATAAAAATTATAAAAAATCTCACTTAATATATGCAAGTATACATGTCGAATCAGATAATATAGTGATAGAGTAGAGTATCGATCCCACGAGTAAGAATGCTTACTTGTAAATACTAGTACTGTCTACTTCAAGTACAACAATTATCTTACTCAATAAAATAAGTTTTGATGGAGATTCAATACTTTAATTTAAAAAAAAAAAATTAAATGAAACATTATTGGGATAAATTATTTTGAATTGATAAAATGTAAATATAATATGTTTCTTAATGGTTCTCTTTTATATTGATGATATTAAGAGCATATGCATCACCGACCGCTCAGTCAAACATGAAAAAACAAAAGATATATTAAACTCTTTCAACTTCAATACCACTCTAAACTCCCATAGTTTATCACCTTTTGAAAATCTTATAAGAGTAAATAAAGCTTGTACTGTTAAAGCCCTCTCATGACAATTCATCTTTATAAATTTGATACATGACAAGCACTATGCCTATGCTTGTATCATACTAATCCAACATACCTAGTTGTGCCTACTTTCATATTCCTAGGATCCACATTACATCTGATATTAATTACACATATGACCATTGTGTGCATTAAATGAATATCTGATAAATTGAAAACATCATGGAATAATTGATGAAGAGAACTCATTAGTACTCCATATTTGATTTACACCATCAATTCAAAACTAGAGAACTTATTCATATATAAATAACAAGTGAAGCATATTCATTTTTATTAATTGCACAAAAGAAAGAAAGTCGAGAAAAAAAGATATCACCGGATGATTCAATGATCTCATATACACTTCTCGATGAACTTACAGATTTACTTCCACAAACATAAGTCAAATACTCTAATGGAATGTATCTAATACTTCTCTGAATTCCCTTAGTTTTCACCCCTAAGGAAAAATTAAAGAAGCACTACAAAGACTGAAACTAAATTGTGAAAGATCTTTAAGATGTTGGAGGGTTGGAAGGCTAAGCTTTTATTCTTTGCTGGGAGAATTCAATTCATTAAATTTAGTATTTAGAACTCTATACTCTATTGTATTAGAGGTTCTTTTTTACATAAATCTTGTTGTGAATTCATTGATAAATGTTGTGCCAGGTTTATTTTTCATGGTGATATTCAAGGCAAAAAACTGAATCTCATCTCTTAAAGGAAAACTTGTCTTCTTAAGAATTATGGTGGTCTTGGGATTCCCTCTATTTCTGCTTTAATTCATGCCTTGTCCTCTTCTTTGACTTGGAGATGCCTTTCTTCTAAATCCTTCCTCAGTTGCTAGTTTAAAAATTCTTATGCATCTTTTTGGAAATCGTTCTCTGGTAAAGCTTATGCTTGGTGGAAACACTTGGTTAGAGTTGTTATTTCTATTAAATTCAATATTTCTTACAAGATTGGGTATGGCAATGACATTACTCTTTGGTGGAATCCTTGGTGTAATAGTAACTCTCTGGCTTCCCTAGTTCTAATGTTGCCTTTCCCTCTAATGCTCTTGTGGCTGCTATTATTTCCAATAGGGATTGGGTTGTTCCAAATGTTGGGAAAGATCTCTCTTTAGAACAATATGGAAAATCCTAATTTTAAAAACTTTATTAATGATTTTTATAAATTTTATGATGAGGTTGACTAGTATAATTATCTTTGGCATAAAAGATTTTGTTTGATGTTCTTCTTTGATGTTTGTTTTTCTTTGGTTAGTGGGCTTAAAATTGCTAATCAACTTAAGCTTAGGGGAATTCTTGCTAGCCCTATATGTTCTCTTTGTAACTATAGCGATGAATTTGTTTCCCATTTATTTTATAAATGTGATTTTCATTCAACATTTTAAAATATGTCTTTATGGAGCTGAAAATTCATACCAAATTTTTGTTAAGTTTTCAACTGCATTTTTGGGGACTTAAAGTTATCCGTTAACTCAAAAAAGTATTACTATTTGGCTATTTGCGCTTCCATCTACTATATTTGGAGAGAAATGAATTGCAAAAGATATGGGGGCTCACTCTTCTATCAATACTTCTTTAATTTGGTTAAGGTAGGTTATTAGAGCTAAGATTAGTAGTTGAAAAATTTTCGACATATGCTTAAGCTTATTCTTCCAATACCTTTTCTGGTTTTTTGACTTATATATCTTCTCTAGTATTTTGGAGATTGTTCTTGCTGGTGTCTTCACTCCTCTATGATTCTTTTGGTTTCATGAGGGCTTAGCTGTTGATTTTTGTTGGGGAAAATGATGTGGTTGCCTTCATCCCGACTTGGACGGCTAAAGCTTTGTCATGGCAACCTTGAAGGCTTTGTGGATTTTGGGTTTATTCTAGTTACTAATGAGTGATCTTTTGAATGCTTTGGTTCGGCTATCCGTTTCCTCCTCTACTACCTTGCTACTAGATGTATTTGTTGTTGGGGGTGAGATGAGGAGTAAACACTAATAATGACAAAAAAAAACAAGAAAGTAAAAGAAGCGGAAAAAGTAAAGGACGCAATGATTTAAAGTGAAAAAAACTCAAAATAGGTAAAAAAAATCAATAAGCCACACCACACCAAGAAGCTCACTATGAATTGGGAGAAATAAGTACATATCTATCTTCTCTCTCACGCTCTCCTTGCTTCTCTTCTCACATGCACCGTTCACACTCTTGCCCTAACTTCGCAGAAAATACAAGAGAGAGTAAGTTATAACCCCCAAGGTACACAACCCTTGAGAAAAACGAGAAAAATAGCTATTCAATTCGTCTCGCAGCGCTGCGACGCCAGTGCCCAGTCTCTATTTGGCAATGGTGCAGCGTTCATACACTAAATGCTGCAGTGCTCAGTCGGTCTTGACTCGCTGCGGCGTCATATCTAGATCGTTGCGGTGCTCTGCTCCGTCTTTCAACATTTGGGGCGCTCGGGTATTCAGTGCCTCGGCGTTGTACAAAAAAAAATACTCGCCATGGTGTTGTACAGGAAAAAAATAGGTGCAAAGAACCCGAATCCAAGCATGGTAAACCCCTGCACCCCCAGCGAGCACGACGAAACAACTAGATTGATCAACATAATCAAATTCAACACATAACATTTGTTAGGGCAGAGTATCATCTGGTTGGGCTATTTCTATTCTGTTGTGGTCCTTTCTATTTGTTATGTATTTTTTGGGGACATTGTGTCCAATGGAGGGTCCTTAGTCTAAGCAACGAGGTTGGTTTTCCTAATGTTGGTTTTTGGGCAATAAGGCTTTGCGGTTTTTGCCTCTAGTCATTTTGGTAGTTTTGTTCTTTTACCTTTTTGAGGTTGTCTTTCAATCTTAGCAGTTAGGTGTTTTTCGTTTTTTCTTTCCTCCCCTGTGGAGGTTTCTGTATAGTTTTTTCTTATCAGTGAACGTGGGGAAAACCCTTTAATTTTCCAAAAAAAAAAACTTTAGCGGAACAGTACAAACTTTAGAGATCTGAACGAGGAGCTAAGAAAAGCACTGGGACTCCCTTCTTTCAGGTTGCAGGAATAAAAAAAGAAATTTTTGTCAAAGTTCAGAGCATCAAATATGGCATTAAAAGTAGTCGAGGCATTACAAACCCCAAAGAAACAAAGACATTTTGGCTTTGTTTTTGTTCTGCAGATGCAACAAATTTTGCAATATTACTATCCGTGTGGATTGACCAAAGATGGGACATTAAGAGGTTAATCAGAATAGAATACCCTGCAGTTTGGCTTTTATGTGAAAAGGGTTGATAATTTCAGAACTTTATAAATAAGTCAACAGTGTATCCTATCTAAGAAAAGCAATCATGTAAAGATTTCGAGAATCTCTGGCGTGACCATGGCAAATATGAATCTGCTTTTTGATAATCGGATTTTCCTATCTAATATTACAAATTTTGAATACCAGAGTTTTAAAGCAATGTTCAGTAGAGATAATATTAGGGTTCAGCAACGTAGGCATGCATGCCAACAAAATTAGTTGTACATTTTTGTTTATTGATAGTTCAAAAAATCAACTTTTTTGTGTGAATAAGAAAGATTCCAATATTATGTGCGTAAATATCCTTAGATAAAAAAATTAAACAAGACAACTTGATTTAAATAACCCCAATTTAGATATTGTATACTAAGATGTCAAGCAGGCTTGAAAAATTAGATTTCATTTGTGATAACTTTTTCGCTGCTTTCTAGCTTTAAATAACCCCATTATGGAAGTCAATTTATACATAAAAAACAGCACTTAAATTCTCTATTTGGTGCTTCAGCTTCTCAGTAGACCATCACCAAGAACAGGCAAATGTGAAGTAATTACCTGACAAGTGAAGGTCAATACAAAGACAACGCATTTCCAGTTAGTAGGAGCAAATTCATGGGAAGCATAATTTGGTGCAGAAGATGATAGATTCTCCAAAAATGCTTTTGCAGTAAAAATCTGCAGTAAGTAAATCAATCAGCTAAGTTTTTTCTTGCTCAGAGTTGGCAAGCTTGCTGATAAATACGTCTGAAAAAGCTCATCAGAAGATCTAACATAATATCTTGAGTATCAGTGAGAAGTAACACAATTAAAAGACTCAAACACCATAGTTCCATAGTCTACTCTCTTCAAGTTACGAAAATATAATGGATTCCTCTAGTTTCCATACTCTCTGCACATCATCTTAGATGCTTTTTGTTTGAGAAGCTTACAACATGGTAATAGTCCACGGATTTACAACGTTTAATCCGAGGTCATCAACTTCATGAGCCTTATGCCTCTCTGCTCGCGGGCTACTCCCTGTGCTACTTGGCAGTGAAACAAAGCAAGTTTTCTGCAACACTCCGGTGGGCGATGAATCCAACCTAGGGCTTGAATTCCAACCGTCACTCAGTAAGTTCAGTGGAGAAGATGAGTTGTTCATGCTATTGTTCTCAGTGATCCTACTTTTGTTTGTCAAAACCTCCCCGAGAGGTCCACCTATCATAGGGTCGTTCCAAGAAACTGGTATCCAACTAGAGTGTCTCTTGTTACCTTCTTTCAAAGGATTGCAAGACGATGCAAGTTTGTACTTTTTGGGTGAGGAAGAAGATGAAGAGTAGTGAGAAGAGCCCATAGGGATTGAAATAGAGAGCTGCGTTCTGTCAGTGTGCATTTCATTCACATCAGGCCAGGTGATGGTTGAATGTTCGGAGTGACTTTTTGGCCAATCATCAATGAAATGAAGAAGGGGGTGTGATTTGGATTGTTGATCCTGCATCTCAGGTGCAGGCATACAAGTTAATTTCTCAGGGTCAGAGCTTCTTGGAGGGTTACTTGGGGAATCAGGTAAGGTCAGGCCAAAGTCCGCGCGAACAGTAGTTCCTTCAAAGGAGGTTTGTTGTTTGAATATGGGGAACAAGTTGTCTGTGGCCACGGAGCATAAATTGGTCGGTATGGAAGTGCTTTGAGAATTCTGAGCTCTTTCACTTTCAGTCCCTTTGTTCATAAGGAACCTGCAAGCATACAAGAGAAAATTTGAATTGCTTTCAGTGTTAATCACCAAGAAACAACACCAATAAACCTGTTATATTAGTTTGGCATACAATTGTTCAGTCAAACACAAATTTTTCACAAATATAAATCCACTTACTAATTCATATATATATATATATATATATATAAACTTATTAACACTTGGCTAGGCAAGAATGAATACCAAGTGTAGCTCTGAACAGTTAAAAAATGGCACAACTGCTTCAGATACCTCAGAATAGGAAGATAAAGATTGTGATTATGAGGCAAGAAATTACAACAGACCAGTAAATCCTTGAAAACGTCACTACAATTTGTCTTCATCATAGCGATTTGAGTACTCACAGTAGGAGAGAAAGCATACAAGAGTGAATATTCTTACATTCCATTGCCACTCCACAAAACAGCCTTTAGAAGCAATCCAACTTCTGAAGCTTGTTTGCATTTTACTTTTTAGGCAGCTGATGGAATAAATTTACATGCCTTATAACAATTCAGTAAAGTAAAGAGTGAAGAAACTCTTTCAAACTATTTGCAGTATTGACCTTTTAGCAAAGTATGCAATATTTTTAAGGAAAAATCAAAGCAAATTTTAAGGTCAACTGGAACCTATTTTGTTGATTCCTGCTCGAAGCCATGCTTCTTAAAGATGTGACAACTTATTTAGAGCACAGCCTGGAGAGACGAGTCTACATAAAGATTGAAAATTCAGAAAAAGAACTAAAATACAAGATGTTACAAATACGTCAGTTTAGGCAGAAAATCATGGTAAAAAATTAAAAGCAATGTATTTCGATTACTTGAAAAAAGTGGAGACACAAAATACAACCAGAAATAAAGAAGGAAAATAAAGCTGTAAACAACCTATCAAATTGTGTAGGTGATGATTCTTCCATGCATGGCTGCAAGCTTTTGATCTGTTGTTGATGTGCTCTATTTATATTGTTAGATGAACAACTTGAAACAGCTGATGCTGATTGTGAGGGGGTAGGCATAGCTGCCTTTGCAGCATGGCCATTGTGGCCTTCCACATGCTTTCTTGAACGATGGCGGCCCCGGTTCATGTGCCGCTCACAGTACTTCTGATCACCAACTGCATCCCTGGAACATCTCCATTTCTTTCCATCAGTTCTGCGGCATCTGCCGGGCTCTGGATCAGCATTCCTAGCAAAAGCCAGATTAAAGGAACTACATCCCACTGCAAAAAAATACGGATTATGATAAGGCAACAAAAGTACATCAAGCAGAAACACAAAATTTAAGACATCAATCGATACTTCTGAGTTATGATCCATTTTTAGCTAAAGAATTCAATGTTTGGAATAGAATCCCTTGATTTTGTATTCATATTGCAAACACAAAGATCAAAATATATCTTACCATAGTTCGTAAGTAAACCAACTTGTTAGAGTTCACTTCAAAAATTTTAAAAATAAAAGGGAAGTGACAGAATAATGTGCAATCAACAAGCTTGAAATAAAAATAAATGCTCAAGCATTGATATATCATACATATTGACTACCGCACTTGTACTTATACTCAGGGTAGCAGAGCCTTACTTGTTCCTGCTCTATAAGATCCAGAAGCAAAGGAAGGGAACCCAGACAGATTGAGGTTTCTTCTGATTGGGATGACCAAACTTGATGGTACTGGCATTTTTGCGGCTAAGTATTTGTAGATCAGAGCCTGCTGTTCCAGTTCCATCCATTGAGATGGAGTGAAGGCTCCTCTAAACCCAGGCACAATCCCATTCATGCTTACATTAGAGCTTACATAGCACATTCCTGAGTACAATAACGAAAATAGTGAGAAGAAGCTTGCCAGCACTTTTCAAGGAAGTCATCAGAGTTACCACAAAAAAAAAATTAATAAAGCTCTCCCCTTCTATCAAATTCATTTCACCCCCAACACCGAAAACATGTTTTTTTAGGAGAAAGAAAACAAGAATCTTGCAGTTCCTTTTTGCTGTTTATCTTTCCTGTCAGCTATCACATTCATTTTACCGGCTTCATTTATTCTTTGGGAAAAAAATGTGATAAGGGACTACTTTTAAATAACGCAACCCATCAGTACTAAATGGCTGAAAAGAAAGATTTCAACTTTATCGGTCATGAGAGCCAAAAAACTAACAGAATAGAAAAACAAGCCATAAAATCGATTCGAACTCCTTAAAAACAGAACACAATGAGTTACTCCATTTAACAACCCAACGTCAAAACATAGAAACTTTAGCAACTCTTATTACCTGAATTCCTGATGTAAGGTAAGGTCTCACAACTGCTGAACGCCATGACATCTGGTGTTGGCCAAGAAAAGGTCAGCATTTTCTCCCCATTAGAAGCAGGAGAGTAAGAGTTGGGCCAAAGTAGAAAAGGCGCCGTCTTTCTTGTTGTTGTCAACATTGGATCAGTTTCGCTCATCTTTAGATGAATCAACTCGTCATTTTCCTCAAACCCCACAGCTGATCTCCCATGCTTGGAGTGGAAGCCAGATTCAAAGTCGCCTCTTTGCTTCGCGGGTTCAGTCGCTAAGGAGGGAAAAGCGGAAGAGAAATCATCATTAGAACCAGAAGAGGTATAGAACAAACTGTCCATTTCTTCTGTGACCTAAATAGATGAGTTTGAGAAGGAGATGGGGATTCATGAGAAGGAGAAGGGAGGAAGAGAGACTAAAGGAGGAGCATGGTAAGTTGGACAAGTGGGGAAGAGAAGGATTTGGTGTGTTTATGAGGTCAGAAAAACCAGGCTGGTCTTCTTTTTGGAGAAGGATCTTCCTTGTTGCGAGTAAATAATTGAAGGGTGAGAAAGAAATGAATTATTAATGGGGAGATGATAAATATGAGGATGCAACTTGCAAATGCCGAGACGACCAAACATCATAACATTTGGATTGGAGTTATTTTTTAGTAAAAATGATAGATCCCACACATAACAAAAAAAATTTAAATATTTCTCTGACAACGTAGTATATTGTGCACATTTAGAAGCTCATACATTATTAGAGGAAATGACAGTTGGCATAAAAATTTTATTTTTGCTCATACATTATTTGAAATACTGTGATCAGCAGAAAATAAAAATAGTAGGCCAGAAATTTTTTTTTTTTAGGTAACAAATATGAGAAAATTATTATGGGTAAAATTCGGACATAAAGTTATATTTGTATAAGTGTATATAGTATATGCATAATGTATACAAAAATTTGTAGTATATTTTTGCGACATAAAATTACTCCCAAAGTCTACACATAATAATTTCTCTCATTCTCATGCTTCTAATCAGGGCTGTCAAAATCGGGACACGTGTCGGTTTGGATCCAACCCAGGACTGACACGACACTATTTGACCTCACTCGTTTTTACAAACGGGTCGGTTTTTCAGACCCGAATTCAATATGCTTCAGGTTCAAGTTGTTCGACCCACTTCGGGTTAGGGTCAACCTGAATCGACCCACTTCGGGTATATTTTATTATTATTTTTTATTTAATTCAATTTATTTAATCAAATTAATATAAGATTTACTTCAATCAATTTAAAATAAAATCAAGTTCAATTCAATTTGGGCAACATGATTTATTAATTTTTGAAAATAACATTTACTTATTTCATAACAATCTTTTAAAACTCTCCTAAGTTAATTAAAAACTGATCAAACATGGATGATTTCGGATTTTCAGGTCAACCCGAACCCGTCCTGATTTTATGAACGGGTCGAAATTCTTAACCTGAATCCGAAATTTTCGGGTCGAATTCGAATCGAATTTTTAGGTCGTGTCAAATATTGACACCCCTACTTCTAATATTAAATATTCTTTGGAGACGGCGTCACTAATGCATATTAAAAGTTAATCTGTTTAATTAATGATCAACTTTTTATTTTCATTAAAAATATTTGGTCAATAGATCTCCCGTTTCGATTCCTTGACCGTAGGCCGCCAGCTCATCTCTATTGCAGGCTCAAATTAATTAGAAAAAAAAAAACATAACATACCTAATTATTTTGCAAACATTCACCCATCACGGTAAAAAAAAAGGAAATTAATAATCGGACGTAGACTAATTAGGCATTTCTTTTCAATATGCGTCATATCAATAATATTTACAATTTCGGTGATTTATGATTAAATATAAATATATATGATGAAACATAATTGAAAATATTTTTTCATTTGAAATGCATTTGATTAATATATTAAGCAATATTAAATATAGACGCGGACTCGATCCGTCATCTATGTAAAATCATTTAAATTTGCATAAGTCTTGCATAATATGATCATAATAATAAATTTTTTTTTTTTTTCATGAAACAATTCATGCATGACAACAACAATTTCATATATCATTAGATAATTGCAAATAATTTATTGGCAACGCATCATATGCAGATTCAGATAAGAAATAACATGGTCATATCATTAAGGCTTCATTTGGGACGGCTTTTTTATTGCTTTTTAAAACGGAGTTTTAGTTAAAAAATAAAAAAATTTGTACTAAAACTCCGTTTTAGAAAGCAATAAAAAAGCCATCCCAAACGAAGCCTAAATGTCTGATTTCTCATTTTAAGCCATAATTATCATCTTCATCATTATTGAGCACTCTATATCGACAAAACAGGTTATCTTAATCCATTGGTTGAGAGTTTTAGGTTTTATTTGAGACAACTTTCTAACTGTTTCTTAAAGTTGCTTCTAGAACAAAAAAATTAATTTTTGTGCTAGAAAGCTGCTTTAAGAAGCTATAAGAAAGTCATCCCAAACGAGCCTTAATTATCAATCAAGAGGTATTGAATTCGTGAAATATGTGTATATGATTTATGCATGATTTTTTCTTAATTGATCAAAATGTCTAAAAAAAAATAATAAGAGAGAGAAAATATAATGATTTATATTTCTCACACAATAATTATTTATTCAAATTTTTTTTATTTACTAAAGTCATCGTGCCATGTGATTGACAACCAAAAAAAAATGTTTGCCTGCAGCACGTGGAGAGATGCATGCTATTGCTGCTTGATGAGGACCAGCATAACAATTTTTCAGCAATGGAACAAAATTAAAGTCAAAGCGGCATGGATCGCAGCCGTTGAATCTGCTTCAAATGACGTGCAGTTTTGGATGTTAAGGGTTTAGCGTTGGCATCTTGGGCCCGTGGGTTGGTTGGAGTGGTGGGAGGAGTGCCGGTTTTTATGGAACATGACTAGAGCTAATATTTATGCCCAAAGCTCGAAATTCGAAAATAATATATAAATTATTCGTTTGAAATTAAGTTAATTCAGTACTTATTATATAAAATTATTTAACTTTAATTAAATATTTTTAATATATATTAATTTATTTATTTAAAAAAATACTTAGAATTTGTGAGATTTGAACCGGCCGGTTCAAAAATAACCGGATCGGTTCACCGGTTTGCCGGTTGAATCGGCAGTTCTGGCCGGTTCAGTCCGGTTCTTTGTAGAAGCGGTTATAGGGCTGAACCGGACCGGCCTTGTGACCGGTTGACCCAGTTCCACAACACTGAATTAATTTTCAAAATTCTAGAGAGCTCAACGCCGAGGCTCCACACTACTCAGCATCATGGTGCTCTAGATCAAGAATATTATATTTTTATATTTTTTTAAAGTAGTTTTCAGATTTTCAAGTTGTTACAATTAATATATCAAAGTTTGTGATTACACTTCAAGTGTTTGATTTGGGTTTATCTGTATTCAGGTCAGATCGCTTTTAGTGTCATTAAGTTCATTTCATCAATTTGCTCAATAAGAATATAAGTTTGTTGAAATCAGAGGTAAAATGATCTTGAACAAAATTTTGAAGTTTCCAATTTAAATACTATCTTGGGATTCATGTTTCATGGGATGGATTTTTTGGGCCGTATTTGTATTAAAATGATTTATCTTAGAAAATTAAAAAAAAAAAAAACTTTAATATACATTTTCTTTTAAACTTGATATATCACAAGAAAATTTACCAATTAAATTTATATCTTGTTGTATGTGTCTAAATTGAAAACTTTTAAGATTGACATCAGGGCCATTCTTAACATACTTTTAATCCAAATGAATATTTTGATGTAACGTACCAAATGATACCAATGGTGCCTTGATTTAAATTCAAACAATCATAAATCAATCACTCAATAGCATAGTTGGTTACTTTGTAAAACTTTTTTTAGACAAAGTGATCTCTAAGTATTTCATGCTTACATTCTAAACTAGGGGTGTCAAAATTGGGTTTCGGGTCGAACTCGGAGCTGACCCGGGTTCAAACGGGTTAACCCTAACCTGACCTGGGTATGTTAATGGGTCGGAAATGAGAACCCGGACCCGACCTGACGTCGGGTTGACGGGTTGACCCGACCCAACAAGGGAAGGTAAAACACATAGACGGCGGGTGCGCTCGGACATGCGTGGACGCGCATGACCAAGTGTGTGGGCAAGCTCGGGCAGGTGCTCGGGCAGCCTCGGCTTGCGGGTGGCGGGCTGGCAGGCGCGATCGCGCGGGCAACCGGGGCAGCTCATTTTAAACGGGTTTTAGGGTTGACCAGGCAACCCATCGGGTCAACCCGAACTCGGCCCGTTTTTCAAACGGGTCGAATCCTGGAACACAAACCCAACCCATTTTGAAATTGGGTCGGGTCAAACCCAAAATTTCTAGGTCAGGTTTTCGAGTCGGGTTTTCGTGTCGTGTCAATTATTGACACCCCTATTCTAAACGAATGTCTCAATGAGTGGTATACAACATGCATAAGACCGTTGAATTATGATATCATCAATGCACTTAAGTGCCTAAAACAACTTACAGAATCAAAATAATTACTATAAACTGTTTGATGAAGTTTTTAGACATCTAACTAAAATAACACTCCAAAAAATTATAAAAAAGCCCTCATTCTACACATGAAGAGAAATTGGAGTTGGAAAGAGCTTACAAATTTAAAGAATCATATAGCTTTGTCGATCTCCGCTATCAACCATTGTTATCATAATGTTCCTGCTTGCTCAACTGTTATTTCTCGATTGTTGTCACCTTGTGTCAACTGACACCAACATTCGTACTCACCTTACTACTATCTATTAATAATGATGTTTGCCATTATTCGATGACCATCTCCTGATTGCCGATCTATCTCCTGATTGCCGATGTATGCTATTAATTAGTACTGATGACCATCATCACCAGACCACCATAATCACTTATTATTTCTCTAGTATTTTCACTTAGGAAATCAAGTTAAAAAATCCATGTATTATTATCTCTCATTTTTCCAATTACAGAGAATGGAAGATTTGTGTAATATTCATCTATATAGTACATTATTCAAACTCCAACTTGACCCAAACATTTTTTTTCTTTTCATAAAATTTTCATATAAAAATTTTTGTTTCTTTTTATGTGCTCTTGTAATTTCTGTGTATACAAATATTTAAGCAATATTAAAAAAAAAATTCATTCTATTATCATAAAATTTTTAGCACATAATAAATAAAATATATAGGATTTACTTACTTCCATTTTTTTTTTGGCTTGTATATAGTAATTTCAACAGAAACAAAATACCTAAATTGCCCCATTTGTACAGCTCGTTGATATTTTTTTTATTGCTCACATGTAAAACGAGTCGCTTGAATCTACCTACCCATGGGGATTAAAAATAAAAATAAAAATAAAAAAATTAAAACATTTTTTAAGAAACTAAAAACTACAGCATGTGATACTAATCATATATTTTCCTAAAACTAATATAATTAAATAAACGTCGATTTTGATTAATCTTATTAAACTCTATAATTCATCAGATTTAAAGCGAATTAATGAATTTTTATTATGTATATTTCTCCCTCATTTTCGGAAAATCAAATCTTTACATGAAATTTTTAAAATTTGTATCTCTCTGAATTATTAATAAATAAAAAATACATTATTTTTTTTAAACAGGAAAGACAATATAATATTCCTTTAAAAAAATTAAATACAAAAATAAAAAAGGAATTATATTTAAATAAGTACTTCATAATTAGATCTATTTTCATGTAAAACTTATATTATAAAACTCAAATTTAAGGAGAAAAAAAAGGAGGTCACGACACTCTACAGGATAAAATACGAATTATTCGTTCCTCTTTTCAAAATAGCTTCGGCAATCTCCCACCTTCCTCCTCACCCGTTCCTCACTCCCTGTACTTCACTTGCTACTTCAAACATGGCTACTGCTTCTTGCAACCTCCAGCTGAAGCTACTCTTCCTCCTCTTCTTCTGCCATCTATGGCCTTGCTTTCTCGCTGCAGTGAACATTTCTCGTCTTCCAGGTTTCAATGGCGAACTTCCATTTCGGTTGGAGACCGGGTGAGATAGCATCTGATTTGCATTTTTGTGAACTGCTAGCTTCGTTTTGCGCTTTGGTTAATCTATTTCTTTGCTTCGTTGTTTTGGGTGAAAAGGTATGTGACAATGGATGAGGAGAGTGGAGCTGAGCTCTTTTACTACTTTGTGGAGTCAGAGAGGAACCCTAACGAGGACCCGCTCCTCCTTTGGCTTATTGGCGGCCCTGGATGCTCTGGTTTCAACGGCTTGGCTTTAGACATGGGTTTGCTCTACTTCCTCTCTGTTTTGTTTGGACTTTTACTGATTTTCTATTTGAACCATATAAATTTAACGAGGGGCGGAGCCAGAAAATTTTATATGTGAGGGCACAAATTATTAAATTTAAAAGTACCCTCAATCTTTTTCATTGCGTAATTAAAAAATTTATAAAATTGAAAGGCATAATAAAGTGTAAAAAATAACATAAAATCTTAACTTACTTGTTTAGAGTATTTCCAATCTTCTTACAAATGTAGATGACTCCAAATTAAAAATTGCTTAATCTAAATACTGAAATAGTGCAAACATTATATAACCAAACTGCACTTAAATACATATACCATTTGGAGCTTATAAGAAATGGATTAAAATAAAATAAAAAATGTGAAATGTCATACCAATTATTATTCATTTGTAATCAAATCATGAATTAATAGTTGTTTTGTTTCCTTTGCTTTATCCAATCCAACTCAGCTTTAGAAGGAAAAAAATTTGCATATTTACCTTGCTATAAATATATTATTTTTACCTGTTTTAGCTTATAACAAAAGAACAGACAAAGTTCAAAATCCAACAATGGTTTAAGGCCAAAAAATAATAAAGGAAAAAAATCCCGAAAATGGATGGAACACCTACTAATCTTATTCACTTTTGCAAAAATTCCTACAATCTCATGCTTATATAGTTATACACTTATACGACAAATTCAAAAGCGAAAAACCCCCATGTCTTTTTTTGTTAGCTAGTGGGGGCCTGTGCCCCAAGGGCCCCCAGCTTAAATCCGCCCCTGAATTTAATAATATTTTTAAGTTACTTTTTAGGGGCTGTTTGTTACCATGTTTTAGGCAGGTTTAGCTTAAATATTGTCAAACATAATTTTCAAGTAGGGGCTATTGGTTAAATATCATCTTTCACAAGGTTCAACGGATATTTTTTTCTCTTAAATCTTAAAGTGTGGAATAAATTGCAAAACAATTTGTAAGGATCTCACAACATTTAATGGCTTACCAAACGATTTTCAAGTTTTATGTGAGACCTCGTTCCTTTGCTGTAGCTGCTGGAAAAGTGATTTTCTCCTAGGATCGGCCGGGACGATGGGAGGATCGTCCAGGCCGATCAATGCATTGGAAATGGCTGATTTCTGGAATGTTCTCTGGAGTGATTTCTGGACTGGATCGTCCAGGCCGATTTTGGATCGGCCGGGGACGATCAGATACGACAAGAATCCCGAGCGCATCGTCCTGAGAAATCGTCCAGGGCCGATTGGTTTTGTTCTGATCGTCCAGGACGATTAGGTGGATCGGCCGGGCCGATCAGCTTTATGTTATAAGGAAATCAGCTCGATTTGAGGAGAGAGAAATTTTAAAAAAAATAAAAATATCTTTTCCTGAGAGAGACAGAGGAAAAAGGCAAAGGAAAGAAGTCCGATTTCGGGGCCCGCGGAGCGATTTTCGTCGTTCGTTGCTGTTGGATAATTTGTTTGTCTCGCTGAAAGGACTCCGAACCCTACTTCTGTTTTCGAAGATTTTGAGGTTTTGCGAATTGGTGCTCAGATTTATATTTTTGTAAGTGATTTTCGTACCTGGTTTGGTACTGGCGAAGATTTCACCGCATAACTTTTGGTATGTTGTAGAGATGATTATTCTGCACATTTTAAGTATTTTCTGGAAGATTTCGTCCGGTCCGTTTTGATTCTGCGGGGTTTTATTTTGACTGCAAATTATTATGATGTCCGAATTGGTTTGAGCAGTAGAAGAATAGTCTTATAATGTTGCTGTGCACGTTCTGTATAAATTTGGTGGATTGTAATTTCTGGAGATTTCTGTGTAAATTCTGTAGACTGCCGTTACTCTGCCCGATTTTCGTATGATTTCTGATTTGTCTGAGATTGATAGATTAAATTGATACGTGTATGACTATTGATATGATTGTTCTAGATTTCTTCAATATCGCTTATTGCATCGGTTATTCATTGAATTGATTGTGTCACTGAAAGACAAGTGGGAACCTGGTTGAACGTTGGTGAAGATAGACTTGACCTGTACAGGATGGTGGGCCGACGGGCTTTCCTTTAAACATCGATTATGGATTTCTACAACAGCACTATAGATGGGAGTCATAAGGAGTTTTATATGCCGACGGGCGGCCGACGGGCAAAAAGAGTGACGACTCTTATTGATAGACCAACGTGTATTAAACGGACTACAACAGCACTATGGATTTCTACAACAGCACTATTGATCATGACTAGTGTTTGTGCTTGTCGAGTAAGACCATTGTATGACATTGTATGATCTTGCATCGTATGGACTCTCTGATTGCATTGATTTATTGATTTCCGATTGATTTATCGATATTGATGTGGATTTATAGATTTATTGATATTGTATGGATTTCATCGACGGATTTATTGTATTGTATTGATTCCTCGCTATCGATTGTATCGACTTGATTTATGGATTATCGATTATGGACTATGGATTATGGATATGGATTGTATTGATTTATAGACACCGGCACCGACATTGATATAGATTGTATCGATTGATAGATATCGACATCGACATCGATATGGATATGATATGGACATATGGATACTATTGATACGACAGATCCTGATATGCTATTGATGCATTGATACATTGATTTATCGTGCCGATGATTGATTGATTGACTGGATTGATCGACTGGATCGACTTTATTGAATTGATTATTGCCATATAGATCTGAGTTATTGTAGAATAGATTTCTTTATTGAATTGATTGTATTGATTTCAATTGACCTGACGATTTCATTCTATGGATTTGATTCCGATTGTTTTGTCGATATGTTGATTTGATCGTTCTATGGATTCCCAACTAATTGATATAATTGACTGGAAAGTGCTCTATTGACTTTGAGATGATTTTCCTACTGTAGCATCGTACGTCGTCATGATTGAATTTGCCGTAGTGTTATTGAATATTGCATATTGACATCGAGTAAATCATATAGAATAATTGGATTGACCGATTGGCAAGAGTATTGACTGATTTGATAGATGATATAGATACAACGAATTGACTAGACGACACGGTTAGACGACACGATTGATTGAAATGATAGTATTGATTGATAGACACGGCTACGATGGATAGACATTGACTGAAAGCACTTATTGATTTGATTGCTGGAGTATTGATTTATCGATGCTTTTATCGCTGTATTGATTATTGACTATTGGCGTATCTGATTCGATTTGATTTCCGTACCTGCATAGATTCATCGATCATAGTCTTGATTTGATTTGATTGATCAGCATATTCTTTTCAGTGCCGTGCTTTGATTTCAGTTGTAGGCTTTGGTGACCTGCTGGGCTAGTAAGCTCATTATATGTGGTTAATAATTTCAGGTGCAGGGCCTCCAGCTTGAAGATCTTTCTGCCGAGTTCTGTAGCTCTTAGTTCTGTAGCTCTTTGTTTTGTAGCCTGGGTAGGCTTTCTTTTGTAGCCGGTGCGGCTATTGTATATGACCTTTTGGACGCTTTTTGTCTGTACTCTGTTGTACTATATGTGAATTATAGTATCCGCTGCTGTTTCTTTTCCGTAATGTAAATATCTCTGGCTCTGGATATATGTATGCATGGACTGATATGAACAACAGATAAGGGATTGATAGAATTTAAAAAAAAAAAGAAAAAGAGGCAATAGAACGATCAGATGAATCCTTTCGCTACACGGATCTTGGGTCGTTATATTTTAATCCTCTCAAGATTTATGTTATTATGATTTACAGGATTTACCATCCTACTTGATTAAATCCTAGTCATACTCAGTTGTTTCAAGCTAAAAAAAAGCGCAACAGTAGAGTAAGAGAGTATCTGTCCTAGGTTTATAAAGATTCAACACACATATAGATTAATGAAAAGTCCACATTTGACACAACAACTTTTACATGAAAAATTCAAAAATGAAAAAAAAAATCATATGGTCTTGCTTAGTTGAAATGATTTCTGAGATTTCATTACAAATATTTGCATGTCTCTTAATTTTGAGATGAAAATATTACAAGAGTACAAGCTGGTAGAAAATATTGAAGAGTTGGTATGGGGTGGAAGGTATTCAAATGGTTGTGATTAAATGACAACGGTCGACAGTGTTGGTTGTGTGAGGGCTTGTTCTTTGATTTACCTCTCTGAATTGGATTTTCCTCCCAGGATCGGCCGGGACGATTTTGAGATCGTCCAGGCCGATCAGTGCACTGAAAACGACTGATTTCTGGAGTGATTTCTGGACTGGATCGTCCAGGCCGATTTTGGATCGTCCTGGGACGATCAGATACGACAAGAATCCCGAGAATAAGGGTTTTTATCGTCCAAGGAAAAATAATTATCGGTCTGAAGAATCGTCCGGGCCGATTTGATTTTGTTCTGATCGGCCAGGACGATGTGGCGATCGGCCGGGCCGATCTGTTGAGTTTATATGCAAAATCAGCTCGATTCGAGGAGAGAGAAAATCATTTGATATTTTATAAAATATCTGAGGAGAGAGAAAGAGAAGGAATCAAAGAGAAAAGTCGGATTTCGGAGGCCGCGGAGCGCTTTTCGTCCGTCGCCGCTGTTGGGATAATTGAAGATCTCACGGTAAGGACTCCGAATCCTATTTCTGTTTTCAGAGATATTGATTTTTGATTGAGTTGTGTTCTGTTTTGTGTTTTCGTAGTCGAATTTTGGACCTGATTTGGTATTGACACAACTTTCACCGCACAACTTTTGGAATGTTATAGATATGAATATTGTACACGATTTGAGTATTTTCTACGATGATTTTACCGGTCGGAATTGATTCTACGCGATTTTAATTGAATAGAAAAATATCAGGATGTTATTTGATATGGATTCAGTAGGATAATAGTCTTATATTGTTGTCGTGAACATTCTATTGTAATTTGGTGAATTGTGATTTTATAGGATTTTTGTGTAAATTTGATAGACTGCCGTTACTCTGCCGAAATTTCGTACGATTTCCGATTTTTCTGAGATTGATAGATTAGATAGATATGCATATGAATGTTGATATGATTGCTCTAGATTGTTCTTATATTGCCTATTGAATCGACTATTGAATTGATTATTGATTGATTATTGATACTGGAACACAAGTGGAACCTGGTTGAACGTTGGTTGGAGATTGAATTGACCTGTACAGGATGGTGGGCCGATGGGCTTTCCTTTAAACATTGATTATAGATATTGGATGGGAGTCATAAGGGGTTCTTATAGATATGCCGACGGGCGGCCGACGGGCAATAGAGTGACGACTCTTTTTATTGAAACCAACGTATGGATATCTACAACAGCAATATAGATTCTACAACAGCAACATAGCCAGTTGATTGTACTTGTTCAGTATTATTGTATTGAAATGCATGTTTTTTGTTACGGATTTATAGATTTATTGCTTTATCGATTTCTGCTTTATTAATTGGATTGGATTGACAGATTTTCTTTTACTGTACGGATTTCGTTGATAGATTCAGAGCATTGACTGATCATTGAGCATGGATACTATTGAGCATAGATATTGACATGGATGGATATAGATATTGTATTGATTCAATTGATGCTATGGACATGACACTATAGATTCATTGACATTATTGATTTTAGACTCATTGATACTATTGTTTCTGCACCGTATTACCTGCTGCATTGATGCATTGCTAGTATAGATTGAGATTTATCGTATTGCTTTTCCGATAGATTTTATTGACTAGATAGTATTGATTTGATCGATTGATTCGATACGATTGATTTGACTGATCGACGGATTCTCCTGAGATTTGACGTACTGATTGATTGAGTTTGATTTATCGGTTCTTCTATCGCTGCATCGATGATTAATAGTGATTGATTTGACGGATTGATTGATTTTCAACTGTGTACGGATTTCTTCGAGATTGACGTGTATTGATTGAGATGGATTTATCGATTCGCCCGCCGTTGCATAGACTTGATTTCATTGACTATGGATTTCCGTATTGCATAGACTCATTGACCATTGACTGATATGAATTTGATTGATTGACATGCATATTGATAGCATCGCCGTGCTTTGATTCCAGTTATAGGTATTAGGTGACCTGCTGGGCTTTGTAAAGCTCATTATATGTGGTTGATATTTTCAGGTCAGGGCAAGGGAGCAGGAGATTGAGATTGATCCGGATCTATCTTCAGGTTTTAGTTCTTTTGATGATTTTGATTCTTTTGTACTCAGGACAGGATAGATTTCAGTTCTGGTGTTCATAGTGTAGTTCTTGAGTATTGTATATGATGTTTTGAGATATGGATCGACTTGTATATGGATGTTTTAAATTTATAGACGGTTATTAATTGGAGACTATAGATGACTCTGGTAAATGGCTGGTTTGATCGACATTCTTTCCAAGTTAGATCTCGGGGCATGACAGGTTGGGTGATGATGCAACCTAATAATGGTGATTAGGTGGTTGCAGTATGATGGTAGTTTTTCGATGATGGCAATGGTCAAGCGATGGTGATCCAAAAATAGTGCTCAGGTAATGGTGGTATAAAATGGTGATCGTGTAGTGACGACCTGACGATGGCGATTAGGTGACCAAAGTTTGACGGTGGCGATCCAACTGTGGTTCAACAATGGCATTTTATCAAAGGTTCGATGGCGACGTCGGTTGAGCGGCGAAGTTTAGTCGGTGGTAATTGACAGATGGTCCTATAGTGGCTTTTAAGTGATGGATTGACAATGGTGGCCGGGCAACAAAGGTCTGACTATGGCAAACAACATGTGGTGCTCAGTTGAAGCTCTAAAATTCTTCACGCCTTGGAGTTCTGTTGCATCTCTAGACAAGGGATCTCTTCATGTAGAGAATATGGTCCTAGTTATAGATTTGTTAGAGTTGCATCTTCAATAAATATGGAGAAAATTCAAAACACTCCATTGGACGATTTGTATTAATTTTTTAATCATTGAGCATTCGTTCAGCATTTGAAGTTCCTTAATGTTATTGGAATTAAACAATCTTGATCTTATTGGATTCATCTCATCGAGATGCTCGTCGAGACGCTCGATTTGACTATAATCATGTCAAATGTGGAGATCATTTTGTCTTTCAATTAAAATTCTAAACTTTCCAACGATGCTTCAAGCTTATTTGGACTTGGATCAGATTTTTTTTGTGTCGTTGTATTCGTCTTGTCAAGTGAATCATTTTCAAGATTAGTTTGTCGAAATCAAAGTTCAAAATATCTTGAATTGAATGTACAAGTTTTTAGTTCATCCATGCATTGAAATTTGTGCATGATCAAGTTGATTTTTTATGATGAATCATGATATTGAAGGGTGATTAACTTGCTTCCGTTGGAGGGCCTAGATTCTAGTCACAAAATTTAACTTTATGCAATTGGGTAGAGGTGAACTTTTATTAGAGTTGGTCTTTATGTAATATTTAAAATTAAGATAGCACGCTAAAAAAATAATTCCATGTTTTGAATGATGCACTAGTTATGATCCCTTCTTTGTTTTGCCTAACCTTTATTCCTTTCACCTTGCCCATTGAGAGGATTTGTTAAATCCTTCCATGGGATATCTATGCTTTATTTATATAAAGGTTAGAGAAAAGTGAAAACTAATTAGTGATCTAAATTAGGATTGAAAAATTAAGGAAAGGGAAAGAAAATCATCCCTCAATGTGCAACGCTACAACAAACATTATTCTTTCATTCTAAAATGAGAAGTGGGTTGGGTTGAACAAGAATTGATTCGTGATTGTTGCATAAAATAAGCATGTTTGAGGTTTGCGTGTAATTACACTTAGGACTACTAAGTGGTAACTGCATTCAAAATTTGAAATTTGCTTGAATTTTAATCGACTTGAAATTTATATGCTTTGACTCCAATATGATTCATTCAAAATAAGCTTAATTCAACTTGAAATGACTTTACATATGATATATGCACATATTTATTTGTTGAGTATTAATATGTCTAAAAAAGTTTCACTTCATCAACACGAATCTTGATACATTATTTGTATAAAAAATTTCAAAATTAAATTCAAAATCATCCACAACCAATGTCACCAAAAGCGATCTGATCCGAGTACAAATGAACTCAAATCAAGTATTTGAGTATAATTGAAATTTTTGGGTCATTGATTGAATGATTAATGATTTACAAATCAAGCAATCAACTTAAAGAATCCAATGAGCCAAGGATCACTCGACTTTTAGGTCATCAAGGCACTTAAATGCTGAATGAATGGCCTATTAGTGAAATTTTTAATAAGAGTCATTTGATGGAGTGTTATAAAATTTTGATTAAATTTATTAGAATGTCACTTCTAAAATATTATAAATAGACTCACATTCTCCACATGAGAGCGATCGGGACTTGAGTTTGGAGAGTGCTTGGAGATTTGAAGAAGTCTAGAACTCTACATATCATTTGATGTCGACGATCACCATCAGCCACCATTGTTGTGTGATTGTTATCATATAACTACAATCATTTGACCGTCATCACCTGACCATTATTGTCTCACCACATCATTCATCAACTCCGATCAAAATTGTTTGATTGCAATTGGCCAATCATCCTCACCTAACCACCACCATCCGATCACATTCACCTAACTCACCTAACTAATATCATCCAACTACCACGTATCCAATATTCTCCCTCACAATTGTAGAATACAAGTTTGTATTACATACCTTATAATTCCATCCTCTTCAATTGTGGGAAATAGTAGACCCTTACAAACATAAATTAATCTTGAATGTTGTTAATTAACAACAAAGTATTTTTAGATTTACTAAGGAATAAAATACTAAATCAATAAAGATTTTAATGATTACTCTAGTAAAATTTTTGGTAGCCTAATTAAGATTTGTTTAGCTAATAACAAATTCATTATGAATATAATTATAAATTAGCACAATCCTTTTTTATTAGAATTCATAAAAGATCATTGTTCTATGAAGTAATTAACAACGTAATTGCTAAATAAATTTTTGCCCTGATATTTATTAATTATTTGTGGATTATCTTATAGTAAGATATGTCTTAATTACTTTTTTAGTACTAATTAGGTAATTTCTATATGCAAGTGTAAGGCTTTGCTCAAATGGAGAAAAAATGAAGGAAAAGAAATGAAATAGAAATATTCTATGAGGTGATTATGAATCAATAATTAATTGAGTGTAGATTTTTTTATTGTTGATTAGACTAAAGAGGGAGGTGAAGGTTATCTTGAATTATGAAGGTCAACCTTAGAGTCTAAAGGTTTTCATTTGAGTATATCTAAAACCGAATACATGGAGTGTAATTTTAGCAGTAATAGATCTAGTGGGGGGTTGTGATTTTGAACGATCAAGTCATTAATAAGAGTACATGTTTTAGATATCTTGGGTCTATTGTTCAGAGTCATGGTGAAATAGATGGGGATATTATTAGTAGAATTCAAGTTGGATGGATGAAGTGGAGGAATGCATCGGGCTTGTTGTGTGATAGAAAAGTACCACTCAAACTTAAGGGAAAATTTTATACGATAGTGGTTAGACCTGCAATGCTTTATGATGCAGAATGTTATCCATTAAAAGAAAAGCATAATAGTGAGTTAAGTGTTGTAGAGATGAGGATGCTCAGGTGGATGAGTGGCTTTACTCTTAAAGACAGGATACGAAATGAGCATATATGTGAAAAGGTTGGAGTAGTTACAGTGGCAGATAAGATTAGAGAGAGTTTCCTTAGATGGTTTGGTCACATAAAACAGCGGCCTTCCGATGACCCGGTTAGGAGAGTAAATGTATTAGATTTAACCTATGTTAAGAAAGGTAGAGGTAGACCTAAAAAGACTTGGTTAGAAAATATTAGAAATGATATTTCTTTATTAGATCTAAATGAGAATTTGACTCTTAACTGGACACAATGGAGAAAGTATTCATGTAGCCGACCCCACGTAGTGGGATAAATACTTGATGTTGTTGTTGTTGTTGTTTCTTTTCCTTAAGCTAAATTTTCCAGCATCCAAAAAGTGGCTAACGTTACTCCACGCCTATGTGGTTAGTTATGGCTGGATTATGTGAATTTCCTATGAGTATAAACTGTCATCCCCTTACTAATCCGAAACGTTAATGACTGCCAGTTAGAACTTTGACATCACTTCAGCTCCACTCACCAAATGATATCGAAGACCTTTATCACATTCATGCAATGCTGCCCAAGGCTATAGCATTCCCATATTTTCTCCATGCAATCACATTATAACAAATTGGTGGAATGTCTCTTCTTGTTTCCAGTAGGGAGGATGCCCAGAAGGAATCTGCATCCTCCTTTATGATTTATGAAAGGTCTACATTCTAAGTAAATAAAATGACTAGTAGAAATTGAACGTGACCAAGAAATATGAAGGCATTTCATTCTTCTTAAGCAAGATCTGTCATATATGGTTGGTATGGCTACAGGTGAGCATCTAAGTTGCAACGAGTGGCCTAAGTACATTATTGAATTCTTGTGTCGAATTTGGAGTTGGGGCCTTCCAGCTGCTTACCGAAGTCATTGCCATCTCTTATATTTTGGACACTTTTTTCATTATTTAGTGTTGTTTGAAACCTTTTCAAAAGATTATCTTTAAATGAAGATTGATAGCTCCTTTTGGAATTTTATCGTCTTTTTGTGTCCAGGCCCGCTTAGATTTAAGGTTGATGATTTTGATGGTAATTTGCCAACCATAGTCGCCAATCCTTATGCTTGGACAAAGGTGAAAATCTTAGCACCATCATCAGAATTCTGCTCAGTTATGTGCTGATGCTGTTATTTTCTCTCATAAGCGTATTCTAAATTTTCAGATTGCAAGCATGATCTATTTGGATTGGCCTATTGGTACTGGATTTTCATACTCCAGAAATGACAAAGATTATTTCACTGAGGATGTGCATGCGAAAAAACTATTATATGAGTTTCTCAAAAAGGTGCATATATGCTTGTCTAACTCTATAATTGTATTTCAACAAGTCGTTGTGCCTGCTGTGATGCTCTAATACTATGTTTAAATCTATAAATGACAAACTTAGCCTGTTTAAAATTATGTGTAGTGGCTTCTTCATCATCCACGATTTCTCTTGAACCCTTTCTACATGGGCGGTGAATCATATGGTGGAAAGATGGCTGCACTTGTTGCCCATGAGATAGTTGAAGGTAATAAAGTTTCTGGTAGGCATACAGCCTTTCCGTAATCTGAAACTTCCTTTTTTTCATTTTTTGAATGGAAATTGTTAACCATATATAATAATTTCCACAGGAAATGAAGAAGGCCAGCAGCCACAAGTCAATATGAAGGTCTATGATGTTACATTCAAACATGAAAACAAATTGTTTTTATTATTTAGCTGAAGGGGTTCAAAGATTTTTATTTATTTTATTTTTTGGTTCTTGAAGGCTAGAGCTGTCAATCCTTTTTTATTTTTTTGTTTTGGAATGGTCTCAGGGTTACTTAGTTGGCAATGCGATAACGGGCGATAAAGTTGATAAAAATTCTCAAGTGCCTCATGCTTATGGACTTGGAATCATTCCGGAGGAACTCTATAAGGTGCTGCTTTCCTGGCTTACTACTGGAAGTTATGTGTAATTCAGACAGTTCTTGGCAATCACCTTAGTTTTCTTGTTAATATATGGTTGCATCACTAACTTTAGTGCTCTCTATTATCAGCTTATTAAAAAGGGTTGTGTAGGAGAAGATTACGTAAATCCTCAGAATGTTTTTTGTGCTGCACAGCTCAAAGTCTTTAATGATGTGAGCCACACTTTCTTGAATCATGTCTTATTCATTAAACGGTTGACCTGATCTCTTGCCAAAATTCCTGCAGTACCTTTCAGAAATTAATTCTTATAGCATACTGGATCCCAAGTGCTCTGATGAACCTCCAACTCCACAAGAAAATGTCGGAGATGGTAGATCTCTGGAGGAGAACTATGCACAGTTCCTCACCCAACCTTCGATTCCAGATACTAGTTGCATAGTTAAGTTTATATTCAATATATTAGCCAATGCATGCAAAAATCTCAGAAGAAATATCTAATCTTATTTGTGATAATATCTCATGCAGAATGGTGATCTTCTTGCAAATTACTGGGTAAACAACAATCTAGTTAGAAAGGCCCTACAGATCAAGGAAGTATGTGTAAATGACTTAAGTTTGCTAATGAGTTTTTGTAAAAAAACTTCTAATGATGCGAATCGGTGGAGTATTTTGTTGTTAGGGAACTCTGGGACGATGGCACCGCTGTGACTTCAATGTGAATGCATATCATTACACACGCAGTATCCCTTCCTCTGTACCTTATCACTACAATCTAATACGCAAAGGCTATCGAGCTCTGGTGTACAAGTAATTATGTTAGCATTCAATTAAGTTACAAATCTTGTATTGTATTTGTAAGTACTGCTGAGATTCTCTAAAACTTTGTGGTTCAAACAGTGGAGATCATGATATGAGAATCCCATTCTTGGGCTCATTGAAGTGGATAAAGTCGCTCGGCTTCTCTGTCTTGGATCCATGGCGATCTTGGCATGTCAACGACCAAGTTGCAGGGTTAGAGTAATTTTAAACTTTATATGCAAGCTAACATGAATTTTAACTTGCTAAATGTTGTCAAACTGGTTTCGTGATTTGGATTATCAGGTATACTGTGTTGTTCTCAAACAACTTAACATTTGCAACAGTGAAGGTATGGAGTTCTGTAAGGTTTCGACTCTCATTCTAAAATGGAATTGATACACATTCTATAATGTTTATAAGCTTATTTTTGTTGCAGGGTGGGAGTCATGTGGCGCCTGGTAAAAGGCCTGTGCAATGCTTTGCTATGTTTGAGAGGTGGATTTCTCATCAAGTTATCTGAAGCTAGTATTGAAGAGTGACTTCATAACGAAGGTAGACTAGGAGATGAAAAATGATTGGTATAACAAAGTTGGATTTGTCTATTGTCTGCTAGGATATGTTAGCACTCTATATTATTATTCCTTCATATGTTTCTGACTTTGGTGATCAAATTTATATGATCATTTGGACTTATATGTGATCTAGCTTACCAGCAAATATGGCCATCTGATGGCTCAGTTGGGAATTTCACTTTCCGGACTCCCTCGTTTTTAGGAGAAATTATTCTGTGTAGATACCGGACGCAACTTTATGTCCGGATGCCGCGGTACCGAACAATACCAAGCGTCGGTACCGGTACAGAGTACTGACCAGTACTGAGCCGCGGTACAATAAAAATGTGACGTGGTGCATTTTTATGTCTCTGGACGTTGTTCGATGTCCGCATAGAATAATTTCTCCGTGCTTTTACTTTTGAATAAACATTGATTTAAATTGAGCGGACCAGCAGATCTATATGAAGATAGAGAAATTATTATTATTATTTTTTTCTTTTGAGGGAGTGGGGTTGGGAGCACATGCTCAAAATAATCAAAATTAAATAACCTAATAATGATTGCACATGATAAAGGAAGCTTTTGGACAAAAAACTTGAAATGATTAAGAAAAAAAGCCCAATGGCTCAGATATGGCCAGATGGCAGACTGGTAAGGAGCTTAAATCAAGAGTATTTGTGTGATTAAGATTTTGTTTAGAATAATTTTTTTACTAAAAGTAAAATTTTTATACAAATAGTTCTTTTTTGTGCTAGAAATTAGTTTTAAAAAGTAGTAAGAAAATTTTTCCAAATGAAACCTAACTAATAGAATAAAATATTTTGAATTAAAGAGATTATGACTTTATTTGGAATGACTTTACGAAGTAATTAAAAAATTGTGTCAAACCAAGCCTATAAAAATCCATGAGTGCCTTCAAAAATTAAAACATAGATCTTATGGTCACATCATCCTTACCCTAACCGGATAAAGCAAAGAGCCTCCAAATGAATGAATCCAAAATACAAAAAACTAGTGCTGGGGAGCATAGACTAGACTTTTAAGCACCCACCCAAAAAAAATGATATCAATTTGTTCTTGATATTGATTCTTCTTTCATCTCATCAATTTGGCCCAGCCCAGAGTGAATGCTAAATTTTGTTCATGGTAGTAAAAAATGCTAGCAAATTGCCTCTCAAACTTCTAGTTATTCATTTCCCTCTAAATATGATAGACAATATGGTGAGTAGAGATAAGAATAACATTAAAAAAGGTGCATGAGAAGAAAAAGGTAGTTGAAAGACTTATTTTCATTCTAGCATAAATTGCACAACAAAGATATGAAGGTAATTATTATAGTGAGTGCATACATAGTTCTAAGTTTATCATAAATGTCCTACCAATAGTAAATACAATAATGCATTATATAATTATGATGTTACACAAGCTTGTGCTAATTAGAAATAGGCAAGTGATGTAAGGAGATTTAGCAAAATCTATGAACAAGGGATCAACAATGTCTTTCCACAAAAGACTTTTATTTTTAGAGTTAACTGTTCATGAAGTAACCCTAAATCTCTTGGAGGGAGGGAAAGTTAACAATCAGTCATGCATTAGCATCAATAAGAGCAATAAGGGGAGAAAAAGAAGCGTATGACAAAGAATCCAAGCAGGTAGCACTCAACAATAAAAATATAATTATTAATGCAAGGGTCTCAAAATATTAAGAATGAAGCAACATCACGAATAATAAAGGAGATAAAATGACCTCATGGAATTTTTCATGTTATATGTTCTCTAAAAATGAGACATATTATGTGAGGAACATTGTTTTTAATTCGAGAAGATTTTCTATCAAGTCAAGAGGAAATAAGATTGCTATTCTCCTAAAGCCACCAAAGAATATGGACATAAACTTAATAGAATAAAGGGGATATAAAAAGAGGTTGAGACTCCGTTTTTCCCTAGGTTTGCATGAGTAGTTTGAAGAGACCATATGGAGCTTTTAGGCGTGAGTGTTATCATGGTATAGAAATCTATAGCGGTGATTTTTGTTTAAATAATGCACCTTTTAAAAATAAAATGAAACTTAATCCAGCAAGCAACAATATTTTCAATAAAAAATTTCATGAGTTGAAACTAACTTACCCAATATAAATATTTTCCTTCTGATCATCTATTAGTTACTTAATTTGCCCAAAAGATGTTGAAAATCCATGGTGAGGCCTAGAGTCGAGGATGATGACCTAAGATAGGTGGATGGAGAAGGAGAAAGAAACAAGCTAATTTTCACTTAAATTTTAAGTTTGGGCAGTGTTTCTAGAGAAACAGATCAAACATTTTTAATATTAAGCATAATGTTTAAGGATATTTAAGTCATTGTGAATATTCTTTAGTTATAATAAGTTAGCAACAAAGGGTTCACCAAGTATTCTGAAATCCGTAAAATATAGCAAACGAGATAGGTAGCTGTTGGGAGGGAAACAAACTATAGTGAATTACCCTCTTTGAAATATTTTGACTTATTATAAATTTTTTTTTGGGAAAATTAGGGGAAAACCTGCCCAGTTTTCATTAAAGAATAAAAAGATTACAAATTAAAAGGAAGTAAGAAAAACAAGAAAAACTTACTACCCAATGAAAAAAAACAAACAAAAAGGACAAGAACTAAAGCTACAAAACAAAGTAGCTATGAATAAAAAATAAAAATAAGCAGAAAAACTGCTAAATACAACAAACCACCCTTCACAAAGAAGATCCAAAAGAAAGAGCACAACAGCAAGCTGATCCAAAGACAGAAACTACAAAAAGGTAGCTACATCAATAGTAATCCTCCAACCAGCAACTACAGCAACATCAAACCGCAATAACAAAAGTAACGGCAACCACTAATACATTCTGAAGCAATAAGAGAGAACATGCCTTACAGCAAAGATCCAGCCAGTAAAATCCAATATATAATAGACAGCTACCACCAACAAGCATCACCAGCAACAATAGCCACACTCTGAATCCACAAGGTCCACGAAACCTGCCAATAAAACAACTAGCAGCCAACAGAAAGAAAAATGGATGAACAAAAAAAAAAGCTATTAATGTCCATCCAAATTAAAAATCAGTTGATAATAATAGCCACAAACAACAACAAATATAAAGGAACAAACTAGAAAAAATAAATGACAAGTTACAATTGTTAGTATGACAAATCACCTTTCACAAAGAAGAGCCAAAATGTAAGCAGCATTACAACAACCTAGTCCAAAGACATAAATCATAAATAAGAAGCTGCATCAACAACAAACCTCCAACCAGCAGCTCCAGCAATAACAACCCGCAGTAACTGGAGTAACAACAATCAAAAATACAATCTAAAGCAATAAGAGAGAACAAGCCTTCCAGCAAATACTCAGCCAGCAAAATCCAATGTTAGAAAGACAAATCCACAGACAGCTACCACCAACTAGCAACAACATCAACAAGAACCACAATCTGAAACCACAAGATTCATTAAACCTGCCAACAAAACAACCAGCAGCCAACAGAAAAAAAAATAGAGGAACAAAAATAAGCTATTAATGTCCATCCAGATTAAAAAATCGGTTGACAAGAATAGCCACAAATAATAGTAACAAACAAAACTAAAGAACAAACTAGAAAATATAAAAGACAAGCTAAAAAGTCCTACCATAACTTAAATCAGAAGATAAAAAAGCAAACAAACTAACCAATTAGACAATGAAATTAGAAATCTCAGTAAAAGATATCCAAACAGAAATCTTAGCAAAAATTGCCTTACTAATAAGACTGGAAACAAAATTCGAATTTTTACAGATCCCAGAAAACTCCTATCATCCCTTTCACACCAAATGAAATAAAAATAACAAGTAGTTAAAAATAATAATATCTAAAATTACAAGGAATACTAAGCTCCGCAACAAAATCAAAAACTTGAAAAAGATTAGGTTTAAGAAAAAATGATTAAGACTAGGAATAAAAGAAGAAATAATGGAAACATAAAAATTACAATAAAAAAATGTTTATGAGATTCTAAATCAGAATTATACAAAACATAAATAGAAGGAATATAAATATTTCTATTAGAATGAATATCAGCAGTTTTAAGCTTACTTAATAAAGCCATCCAAGTATAACAGTAGTACCTCAAGGCATAACATTTATGCCAAATATATTTATACTAGGAGACTTTAACAAACCCCTGAAAGTAAGCCATACAAAAATTCTTAAATTTCGGATAGAGCTCACCCTCCCATTTAAGACAAGAGACAGAAGTGCTTTGAATACCAATAGAGACATTCAAAAACTGCAGACCAGCCAGTAAAGACCAGTTGCCATCTAGATAACATCCTTCACAGAAATATTATGCCAATAAAAATTAAGACTCGTAACTAATTCTTGAATAAAAAAGCCTTCCAACAAAGGATCTCAGTAGAATGATAAATTACTATCAGCCATAATAACAAATGAGAGCTTATCCTTAATAGAATAAGCTAGCTTATAAAGATATTTCCATAAGCTAGAAGCTTTATAAGAAGGCATCTTCCATAAAGAAATATATATATCTTTAACCTAAAATGACAAAAGACTCTTAGAATTTAAAATTCTCCAAATAAGAGAGCAATTATAAGCATAATAAAGAGCATTAAGATCCGGAAAGAGAAAATTAGAACAACTTTTTCTAATAAACTTGAGATAATATTTAGGAAGAATCATGCCTCTAATCCAATAACCAATAAAATAAGTAATAGAAAACTTGAGAAATTACACTCTACCCACAAAAGAAAGAATTTTAGCCTTCAAACCAGATAGTAATTCAATAACCTTATGAAGAGGAGAAAAATCAGCAGCACTAAGCCTCCTAATAGAAATATGTATTCCCAAATATGTAATACAGTCTTGGGAGAAAGGAAAATTCAAAACATGACAGATATCATCTCTTTCCAAAGCATCTTTTGAGAAGATAACTATACTTTTATGCTGATTAACATGAAGACCATAGCAACTAGAAAAATAATCCAGAATATTTTGAAGCATCCTGACATTACACACTATAGTTCTGCCAAAAATAAGTACATCATCCGCATATAATAAATGAAAATTAGAATTTCCCACTTTGAAACCCACAAAATTATTAGCAGAGAAACTATTATCAATTAAGTTAGAAAAGGCATCCATAATAATACAAAATAAGTAAGGAGAAAGGGGACACCCTTGCCGCAATCCAGAAGAAGAGCTAAAGAACCATTCTAAAGAACCATTAATAATAATAGAAAAATGAGTATCATCAATACAACCTTTGACCCATTTTATAAATTTATCTGAAAAACCTTTTTGAGCCATTCTATGAAGTAAAAAATCTCTTGAAACAGTATCAAAGGCTTTTTGTATATCCAACTTAGCATAAAAGTATTTATCATTGCAATAATTAAAACTTCTCAAAATATCATAGGCTAGCAACATATTATCAATGGAAATCCTCTTTTTGATAAAATCAAATTGACTAGGATGAATGATGATAAGCATAACAGCTTGCATACGATTAGATAAATTTTTTGCAACCGTTTTATAAAAAAACATTACATAAAGAAATAGGTCTAAAATAAAAAAATATGAGAAGTATAAGAACATTTAGGAATAAGAGCAATAGCCGTAGCTTTAGCTGCTTTACTCATATAACCAGTAGAAAATAATGCAAAATAGGTTTACAAAAAGAAGGACCAACAATATCCTAAGCATTTTGAAAAACTCAAAAGTTAACCATCCGGCCTCAGAGCAGAGGAAGGAGCTGAAAAAATAATATTTTTAATTTCATCTAAAGAAATAGGAGCAATGAGATTAAAAATAGCAAATGAAAGAATTATAATACCACTCGAAATATCAAAAGTAAAAGCTAAAGAAGGCTTAGGAGAATTAAAAAGACTCTTAAAATAATGAATAAAAGCATTAGCAATATCCTTACGATTAGAAATTAAACAAGCAGAAGATAAAATAGATCTAATGAAATTATGATTATTTATGCAACAAATTTTGGAGTAAAGAAATTTGAAATCATCCTCATCATGAGCTAGCCATCTAGCTTTAGAACGCTGAATAATCCAAGAATTACATAAAAATTGATAATGAGTAATAAGAGCATTGACCACCTTTAAGTCAGCATTCAACTTAATATCCAAGATATTATCCTTAAGATTGTGTAAAAGCCTACTCTGAGAAGAATGCAAATCTTCTAACTTAATCTTAATAAAGTTAAAAGAAACCCAAGAATGCCTCTTGATTAAACCTTTGAGTTTAATAAGACAATTATAAAAAAAAAAATGAATAGGACTACCCGCAACAGGAGTAGAGAAAGCATCAATAAGTAAATCCAAAAAAATCGGATTAAAACACTTGTAATTTTTAAAAATAAAATGGTGGCTTACCAACTAAATTGTTATTAGCAAGAATGATAGGACAATGATCAGAACACTTCAGTGAATTAATAATGTAATAAGAAGCCGGAAAATAATCCAACCAATGATTATTCACTAAAATTCTATCAAGCTTAATATGAATGGGTGAATCACTTCTTTAATTAAACCAGGAATAAAAATAACCAACCGAACCAAGATCTTGGACCCCAATATTAAAATTGAGATTATTAAAATCCTAAAGCTTAATATTAGTAAGAGCATTACCACCAATTTTTTCTTTAGAAAATCTAATACAATTGAAATCCCTAAGTAAAATCCAAGGAGAAGAAATATTCATAGAAAGAGAGAAACTATCCTTCCAAAGCGACAACATTTCCATATGATCATTAGAAGCATAAACCGAAGTAATAAACACAGAAAAATAAGGCCCCATCTTTAAACAACCATGAATTAACTGATTAGAAGAGAAAATATGAGTAAAAGAAATATGAGAAGCATTCCATTTAATTCATATTCTACCCGGATTAGATAAACCAAAGTTATTACAACTAGCCTCAAAATCAAATACCTTATGCTTGGCACAGAACCAAGGATCCGAAGCAAAAGACGTGTGAACTTTGGCTTCCAAAATACAAATCAAATCAATATTAAAAGCTTTAACCATATCTTTACAAGCATTAATTTTATCAAGATCATTAAAACCTCTAATATTCCAAGAAACAATATTAGGAAATAACATTATTATTTAGATGAAGAAGAGTTAGCCTTCCTGGCCATTTTACTCCGACGCATCTTACCCGTAACAATAGATTGTTTAACAGAATTCTAATTATTCAAATTAGAATTATCTGAAACCTTACTCATATTATCCAAGAAAGAATAAGAAATTTGAGAAGTATCCGTATTAATAGGAATAACATTCTCATCCATAGCTTACAATATACTAAATTTATTCTGATTAAGTAAAACAAAAGAATGAATTGAAGGTACTGAATCAGAAACAATAATTTCAATAGGAACTGTAAAATTAGAAGTAACCAAATCAGCTTCTAATGTCAAAGAATCAACAAGTGTAGTATCTGAAGGAGAATTAATCTAGGAATAATGTTATTACAAACATCAATCCTGTCTTTAGAGGAAACAAACACTCAACTGTTAAATCTTTAGAAACAATAGAAAATTTTTTCACCTCCCTAACATGATCAGAAATCTCATCATGATTATTAGAAGAAAGAGGATTACCAAACAAATAATTATCCTTTGAAATCAAATTGTTATTCTTGCCCTTACTATTAGTAGCAACTTTCCAAGAAACCCTGTTCCTACACCTCCCTCTTGGCTTAACAAAAACATTTCCCTTATCAGAAGAGACTTTCTCAATATTCTCAGAAGCAGTAGAAGGATTAGTAGGGCATAGATAAGTAGGATGAACAATCAAACCACAACCCAGACAAGGAGTCGGTTTCCAATCATAAACCACTTTAAGACTAAAAATAGAACCATCAATATAAACATTCACCTCATCTAGCAATGGTGAATCTTTATTAACCAAAACACATAAATGAGCAAACGTTAAACATACTTGTTTTGTAGTAAGTTTATCAATCGCAATAGGAATCCCTAGCAATTTTAGAAATTCCTTCTTCAATCCAACATAACAATGGAAGATTAATAATTTGATCCATAGAGAAATTGAAGAAAATTCTTCCCATTTAGGACGAAAAAGAGGCGATCATTTTTTAACAATAAACAGCCGACCAAAAAAGAATCAAGGACCACCCATCCAAACAAGATCATAGTCTTCTTGACATGTAAATTTCATCAAAAAGAAACCATCATTTAAAGATAAAAGAGATAAATAACCCTTAAGTTTACAGGCCTTATTCATAACATTACGCAAAGCTTCAAAGAAAGGCCTCTTGCCTAACGAATAGCCGACTAGGGTTAATCCCCACTTATGAGAAACCTTAAGAACATCTTCATTAGAGAATGAAGCTATATTATCTTTTTGAAGTAAGAAAGAGACCGCGCCAAAGATTGGCCCGAAAAATTATTCCCAATCCAACTATTAGGAATATCCAAAACTTTGACGAATGAGATATCCGAGAGAGTCGGGGATTTTAACGGAGGAAAATGATCCATCAAAACAAACGAAAAGAAAAAAAAAAAGAAAACAAAACAAAAGAAAAAAACCAAGCCAGATCTCCTAAAAAACAAATCAGAACAACATTACCAAACCAAAGCCACTCATAACAAGAAGAAGAGAAACCATTATCCAACATGCAAGCCCAAGAGGAGAAACTCTAGAGAAGGCCGTCAGAACTTTGCTCCGCTCCCGACTTAAGGCTTCGTTTGATTGGAAGTTTTTGATGCTTATTCCATTTTATAACGACAAATTTGTTTATTCTTTACTATTTGGTTCGTCAAATCAAGTTCCCAATAACTCCATTTGTTTCATTTTTCTGTTGTTTTGAGAAAGCCTTTTATATATGCTTTTTCGATAGAAAACTCCATTTTATGAACAAATCTTTCTTAAAATTGTCTTTTACAAAAGAACCAAAAAAATCAAACAAAGCCTTATTATAAAATACTGTATTTACGTATGTGCTCCTTTTTACATTATTATTTGGTTGGGCTCTTATTGCTAATTTCAATTAACATTACCTTCTAAAAATTTTGCCTTATTTTTAATGGGGCCACGTCATAAGAAACTAGATAAGAAATGGCCCACCAATAACAGATTTTGTACACGTCATCACATTCACTATTATTCTAGATCCATCTAGTTCTTCCGAGTTCAAAATCCATCTTTTCCCCACAACCAATGAAAATGAATCCCTCGGTCTTCGATTCCATCATCAACGAGAGAAAGCTCACTCTCACCTACTTCCATGGCTTCGCTCTCGTTCCCCTCTCCTCCAAACCAACTCTGGCCCAAATCCTTCCAGCGAAAGGACCAACCTTTACTGCAAAGATCCCGCCTTTTTCCATTTTCACCATCACTCAAACTCCATCTCAGAACCCCAATAAAGTTCTCCGCCCAAGACCAAGATGAGCTGACCAAGCCCCCTTCTTCTGTTGCTGTAGTCTCGGAGGAAGAGGGTAGTTCAGCTTCTGGTGGTGGAGGAGGAAGCGATGAAGAGGAAGATCAGAAGGAGCAGCAGGAGTTGGACTGGAAGAATGATGATGAGTTCAAGAAGTTTATGGGAAACCCATCAATTGAGGCAGCGATCAAGCTTGAGAAGAAGAGGGCGGACAGGAAGCTCCGAGAGCTCGACCAGGAAGCAGAGAGTAACCCCATAGTCGGCTTCTTCAAGAAGGCGGCAAGGTATAGTTTGGCTAGGGAGAAGGAGAGGTTGGAAAAGGCAGAAGAGGCTTTCAAGGCATTGGATCTCAATAAGGTAATATTTTTTCTTCTCTAAATTTGCCCTAAATTTGAGTTATTTTCGACTCGAACGTTATAATATCGTGTCAATTGAATCATCGATAATCTGTAAATAAATATTTTATGAATGCTATGTCATCTTCGTCACAATGCTACATATTAACATTGAATAAAGCAGCACAGAAGGAGAAAAATTAACGGAATTTGGATTTTTTTTGGTGTTTGAATGTTTTTGTAGTTGAGGAATTGTTTTGGGTATGATTCATTCTTTGCTGTGGATGCGAGGAGATTTGGTGATGGTGGGATTTTCGTGGGGAATTTGAGGAAACCCATTGAAGAAGTCATGCCCAAATTGGAAAGGAAGCTTTCAGAGGCAGCTGGGAGGGAAGTGGTCTTGTGGTTTATGGAAGAGAAGAAAGATGATATAACAAAGCAGGTAAATAAACTGTGCACAGTTTCCCTATTTTGAGAAATTAACTCTTGAAATTTCATTTGATAGTATTATGGCTTCACTTCTATTTATGGAACTCTTTATTTTTATTTGTTTAGGTTTTGATGCATTTGAAATGTGGAATTGCTCTACTTATTTCCTTCACATCATCTTGTTGATCTTTATCTCAGTGATTCATTGCATTTGAGTGAAATTTCATCAATCACCTCTCTATTGAACTCCTTCATGTTTGCACACAAACATTATTCATTCAGACATCAAATTATTTCCATTCTTACTTGTATTTGTTGGCTTAGCTTATTCTACTGCAGATTGTTGGGATTGGAGCTATTAAAAAAAGTTGGAGCACACATGTTGACCTGATTTTTGAATTAGCTGGGCATAATCCTTAAATGCTTAGCCTTAGTTCGTAGGATCCTTTCATTAGTATATGGCCTTCCGTATAGGACCCTCTTAGATGGATACCTAGTGACTTAGCATTGGCTAGTCATAAAAAATCCAAAATCCTAGGGTAGTCCATACCTTAAGCTGGACCCTTGTGACCCATTAACTAGGTCAACCCTTATGTAACTTCAGTGGTGCCTAAGACCTTAGGATTCCATCCTAGACCTTTTTAATTTCAATAGAAGCCTCTTCAACCTTTACAAATTCACGTGTAACACGTTGAAGTCAAATCCCAAAATCCCAAACTCAAAAGAATTCTTACATAAGCCTTTAGATAGAACTAGACCATCTATGGTTTAGTTATTCCTAGACTTGTCTAGAAGACACCTATGAACCCTAGGACCCTCCTTAGTTACCCTAGATAGATAGTGGACCATACTGGTTCAACTTTAACTCAACTCTAAGTTGAGCCAAAAACTCTAAAAATCCTAAAAATGTTGAATTTACCCTAAGGCTTACCCAGGTGGCTCATGACCCTAGGATCTACACTAGGAACCCTAGAATTGCTCTTGAACCCGCCCTATGGGTCAAGGAGCCATAGTCAACCCATTTGACCCATAGTCCAAGTGAGTTTAACCTAAGTCACCCATTAATCATAAAATTTCTAAATCTAAAACCTAAGTAACTAATTCAAATCTAATGGGCTTAGCATTGAGTCAAAGTGTCCTTAACCCATTCTAGGAACACTTTGACTAATGCTTAACCTATGGTCAAACCTCTTTGACCATTGTGAGCCATATTTTAACCAAAGTGCCCAAATGGACACCTTGCGTTCACTTGAACAAAACAATATCAATTCAACTCCAAACATTTTCAAGCTTTGCTAAATCATAGCGAAGACCCTAACCTAGCTCTCCTAGGTCAAACCTTGATTCGACCATATCCAAACCAAATTCAAACATTTACCCCATCCCAAGTTGACTCACGGCCTTCACTAGTCTCCTCAATCGTCCTTGAGGGTTGCCTAGTCAGCAGGCTAGCTAGCATCACTTATGGTAGCTGCCATAATGATGACCGACAACATTATTTGGCTATACTATAACCAACAGCTTGCTCAGGACACTCGAAGCCCTAGAATAGTCAGGAACACTTGTTCTTTTCCCAATGAATGATCCCCAATCATTTGACTAGCTGACTCATGGCCTTCACTAGACTTCTCAATTGTTCTTGAGGGTTATTTAGTCAGTAGGCCAGTGATGCGGGCCGCCGCCGAATGGCAGAGGGAGGGCCGGCGACCCCGGTGAGCTCGGAAGCAGCCGGAAAGGCGGGCCGCGTCGGGCGATCCGCCGAAGGATCGCGCGGAGGGACGCGGGCGCGGAGCGTGACGCAGAGCGGGGCGGGGGCTTCGGCTTGAGTGGAACCGGTCCATTTCTGGACCGGTTTGGCTCGGGTCAGCCCTGAGCTGGGCGGTTCAGTTTGGGCAGCCCACTAGTGGGTTTGGTTTGGTCTTTTGCTTGCTATAAGTAGGGATTAAGGGGGGATTTCTAGGGTTATGCATGATTTGGGTTTTCTCTTAGCCTCCTTAGTTTCTTTCTCTTATTTTTTTAGGGTTTGTAGTGGGAGACATTGTCCTTCTCGAAGTGGACAAATTGTATCTTGTTTCTCTTGGATTTTGAATGCAAATCTTCTTGTTCTTCCTCTCATCCCTCTTGTGTTGATTTTTTTCTTGGATTTGGAGGAGAAATTTCATCTTGGAGGAAAATTAGGGTAAACCCTAATTTGTGAAATCTAAGGCGTATCAAGTTGGTATCAGAGCTCTCGATCCTAGACGGCATGGCATCAAAGAAGGTAGAAGTTTTGGAAGGGGAGATGAGCCAATTAAAGGAGGAAGTGGGAGAGAAGCTTTCGTCATTGGAGGGAAAATTCTCATCCCTTGAGGAGAGATTTGGGAGAATGGAAGAGATGATCCGCAAATTGGTAGACGCCCAAGTTGCTCAATCAAATCCTAAGGAAAAGGGGAAATCGCCGATGTCAAACCCTAACCCTAATTTCTCAATTAGGGAAGATGGAGCAAGCCAACCGGGGGAAGCCATGCAAGCACCACCTCACATCTCGCGCCAAGAGCCTTGGTCAAGGGAAGGGTGGGAGGCATCCGGCGTGGGTGGTGCACCGTGGGAGGGGACTACCGGCCAAGGGGGAGGAGCCGTACGTGACCCTCACGGTCCGTATGGAGGGTGGCCGATGAGGCCGGGAGGAGTGCAAGAGATGGGTCGCACCACTTGGGAGCCACAAGGAGGGTGGTCGAGAGGTCCAGGAGGACCGCCGGAGTTGGGCCGAGCCACAGGAGAGGTCGGGGGTGGTTGGCCGAGACAACCGGGAGGCTCACACGAGGGGGGCCGAGCCCCTTGGGAGCCACCAAGAAGGGGGGTGCAGACCCCGTATCCAGGGGAGTGGAGGGGAAGACCTCAGTGGGAGGGATTTCAGCATGGGCCATGGGAAGATGGGAGGAATCTTCCTCGGACAGATACACGGATGAGGAAGTTGAAGGTCCCCGTATTCGAAGGGGAAGATGCGTACGGATGGGTCTACCAGGTGGAGCGATATTTCGCCGTTAACGGCGTCACGGAGGAGGAAAAGCTGATGGCTGTCCCGATTTGCTTGGAGGGGAAATCATTGGCTTGGTTCCAATGGATTGAGGGGCGACAACCTATACGAAGTTGGGAAGAGTTCAAGGACCTATTACTGCACAGGTTCAGAGTGTCCAGTGAGGGCACCCATTATGAACAGTTCAAGTCTCTTGTTCAGGAAGGCACAGTGGCAGAGTACCGGGAGCGCTTTGAGCTTCTATCTGGGCGATTGAGGGGAATGCCCGATGACGCCATGGAGGGGAATTTCATGAAAGGGTTGAAACCCTACATCAGAGCCGCCATCAGGGTGATCAACCCACGTGGGATAGTGGGAATTATGGAGACAGCTCAGCTTGTTGAGGACAAGCAGAAGGCGGATCAGACAAGGAAATCAGGGGGGTCTCACCCCACATATCGCTCACCACTCATGCTCGAAGGACCTAAGGTGACTGCCACTACTCATCCAGAGGAGGTAAAACAGGAGAAAGCCACTACTGTGATGAACCAAGGAGGGTTTAAGAGACTGATTGACTCCGAATTGAAGGAGAAGAGGGTCAAGGGCCTCTGCTACTGTTGCGACGAGAAATTTGCACCTGGGCATATGTGTAAAGAGAAGACCCTGCACGTGATAGTGGTGGGAGATTCAGATGGGGACACAGATGAAGGGGCAACAATGGAAAAGCTATGTGAGGTAGAGCATCCTCACCTAGATATGATAGAAGTGAGTCTGAATTCGATGGAAGGTTTACCATTCCATCCCACCATGAAGATGGAGGGGGAAATTGAAGGGTGCAAGGTGAGAGTTTTGTTTGACAGTGGAGCCACTCACAACTCCTTAGCCTATCGAGTGGCGGAACAGTTGAGTCTTGAGGTGATAGCAAGTAAGGAGGTAGAGGTGACCATATGCACAGGACAGAAGGCCCGTATTTATGGGAAATGCAAGGGAGTCACTATTATCTTACAAGGGGAGGTAGTTACTCAAGATTTTTGGCTGATTGATCTGGAAAACGCCGACGCCATCTTGGGTATGCAGTGGCTTCAGTCCTTAGGAAACCTGTGGACCTCCGAAAGAGCAGAAGAAGAGGAAATATGCTCAGTAGGCACTACAACAGAAAGAGAAGAAGAAGAAGGTACAAGTGCTGGAGTAGTAACTGCAGGGGCAACTGTCGACTTGGCCTGTGGTGGCCTTCTTTCAACTGCCTCTGAACTCTGAACTGCGCGGTCTATCATCCTCCTGGTCTTCTTGGAGAGTGTTAACTGCCACTCTCCCTCAGAACTCTGGGGTAAACTGCTACTACTGCCCTGACTGTCAGTCTGACTGGGACTGTGGCTGGGACTGGAAACCATCTGAACTGTCTGAGGGCCCTTGCCCTGGGGCTGCACTAGGTCGCTGTCCTGGAGGTGTATCTGTCCTGTGGCCATCAACCTCTCAACCTTGTCCTTGAACACAAAGCAATCCTCTAACACATGCCCAACGTATCTGTGGTAAGGACAGTAGAGTGGTTGTTCAGTCTGGCCCTCCTCCTCCACTCTATTGCTGCTGGGAAAGGTAAGTATGTTCTTCTTAGTAAGGAACTTAAAGATCTTCTTCACACTCTCCCTTTTGAAGGGATATTCCTTACTAAGCTTCTCCTGCAGGAACTGCTGACTCTCTGGAGTCCTACGGGAGGCCCTGGGCTGTGCTGCTGGCTGACTAGCTGAGTGTGACTGACTAGCTGAGCGTGACTGCTGTGGAGGTGCTGAACTACCTAAGGGCCTCTTTCCCTTATCCGCCGGTCCTTGAGTACTGTGTACCTCCCCTCTCCTGGGTGGAGGTGCCCCTAAAAACTCCTGCCGCTGAGGTCTGCGCGAAGGCTGACTCTCAGCCTTATGAGGGACTGCATCGGGTATGCTGTCCTGTAGGCTGGTGACCTTGGTCAGTAGCTTCTGAAAGGTCCGTATGGTGAAACCCTTCAGGTATGGAGCTATGGGACCATCTATATTCTTCAATAAGATCTCAACTGCGTGCTGCTCCTGCAACTGTGGCTCGCACTGCAAACTCAAATTCCTCCATCTAACTATGTAGTCTGTGAGTGACTCCCTAGGCCTCTGTCTGGTGACTACTAACTCTCCAACTGTAACTCTGTGCTCAGTGCTGACAAACCTCTGGATGAACAACTGCTCCAGCTCTGCGAAAGTCCTGACTGAGTCGTTGGGGAGGTCGGTGTACCAAGCAAACGCCACCCCCGCCAAGCTGCTAACGAACAACCTCAACATCAGTGGGTCACTCCCTCCTATATTGCAACATATGGCCCGATACTGAGCCACATGCTGCCTCGGGTTCCCAAACCCGTCGAACACTCTGAACCTATGAGGGATGAAACCAGGAGGGTAGGGCTCCTGCTCGTACTCTATCGGGTAAGGCCGCCCTCTACTAACTGACTCTCCAGTCTTCCTGGAGGAAATGGCCTGCTCTACCTTCTGGGCAATCAGATTCTGAAGCTGACCCGCTGACAACTGAGCTGGCTGACTCTGAACCACTGAAGGTGCTGTAGGCACTGCTCTCTGGACTCTGTCCACTCTCAGGGGGTCTAGTGCAACTGGGGGCACAACTGGCTGATCTCTGGAAGTACTGGCAGCGGCTACACCTGCCACTTGGGGCACCGCCCCCAAGGCTGTCAACTGTGCTGTCATGGCTGCCATGGCTCTGGCCATCTCCGCCATCTGTGTCTGGAGGTTCAGGACCGTAGCATCCGTATCAACTGATCTGGGAGATCCACCCACCTCGGGCTCTCCCTGCTCATCCTGGTCCTCGGGCTCTCTCTCATCCGAGTGACCCCTACGGGTAACCACACAAACCCGGTGTACTGACACCTCCTCATCGGAATCCACTAGTGTATCATCGTCATCTAAAAAGGCTCGTCGCATCGCCTCTATGTACAGGCTCATAGGAGAGGTGATCCTATGAGTGCTAGGGGCTAACTCTGTCTCAATCCGTACTGGCGATCTGTCTGGGGCTGAAACTGAACCATCATCGACTGCCATCGGGACTACCTCAGACCCGGAAGGAACTGCCAAATCCATCTGATCAACTGCCTCATCTGGCTGCTCTGTCTCTGCCAGTGGCGCTGACTCAACTAACTGAACAGGGCCGACATGGGTGTCCGCCTGTCGACGTCTCCAAACCCATCTGGTAGGACGGGGTGCTGTACTAGCGACTGGCTGCTCTGGGGCTGCCACCTCTGAACTGACCTGAGGCCGGGCAGGCTCCTGCTGATGTCTCCGTCCCCGACGACGTGGGCGTCGTCCTACCACAGGAGCAACTGCTGGCGGCCTAACTACTGGAACTGTAGGCTGCTGGGGTGTCTGCCCCCTCTGCCAACTGTAAAGCCTCCTCGCAGTCTGCCTCCGTAACTGAAAAGTAGCCCGAGAAATCTGACGGAGTAAGCCCTCCCGACTGACGGGCCCTCTGCCACGAGCTAAGCGGACGATGTTCCGAATCCTCTGGGTGAGGGCTCGGACACAAGCGTCCCTGGGTACCCTAGCTCGGGGTAGAGTAGTGACGACAGGAGGAGCCGCCGCTATGCGGGCAACGTCCTCCTCATCACCACTATGCGTCAACGGGGAGAAGCGTCCTCCCTGAACTGCCTCCAACTCGGGGGCTACCATCACCTCTAGAGCAGGTGCAACAACAACTGGACGTGGCCTCCTCTGCCTGGGAGCCACTCTCCTCTGCCTCTGAACTATCTCATCGTGAACTACGGCGTCTGCCATCCGCTGCCTCTCTGTCTCTGACGCAGCTAGACGCAACCTCCTATTCCTATTTCTCCGGGCCCTTCTCCCAAGGCCGGAGGTGGAGGTGGAAGGAACATCTGAACCCACTGCCGGAGGGGCAGGGGGAACAGGGACGACTGGAAGTGCCGGGGTCTGCCCGGCAGTCTCGGGGTGAGAAAGCCGAGCAAAAACAGAAACTCGGCTAGAAGAAGGCGAAGGCACCTCGGTCTGGGCACCCCTCTTCCTAGTGGAAGTGGGAGGGGCAACCCGAACGCGAGGTACTTTCGCTGGAACAACGGGAGTAACAACGGTAGCAGGCTGCCGGCGCTGAGGGGCCGGGGCAACCTGTGCAACAGGAGCGGCAGGCGCAGGTCGCCTGACCGCTGCACGAACAGGTGGAACAACTGCAGTAGGCTGCCGGCTCTGAGGGGCCGGAGCAACCTGAGCAGCAGGAGCGGCAGGCACTGGACGCCTAACCGCGGGACGAACTGGAATTGGATGTGGCCTAGGCACTGGTCGCCTAGCCACAGTGCGCATTGGCTGCGCGAGTACAGGAACGGGACGAGCAGGTGCCTGGGCTGTCCGCCGAGCATCTGGTCGTCCGAAAGGGCGCATGGCTGCGCGTCCTCTCCTCTGAGGAGGAGAGAATGCAGCAGCCTCCGCCGGGGTCGGCCCGCCAAGAGTGACGAAGGCCGAGTCAGTGAAGGAACCAAAAGTGATTCCTCCCACTGGCGGACTAGCGAGCAGGAACTCAGGGAGAGTCACCCGCGCGTCCGAACCGAAAGCAAAAGTAACGGAAGGGGCGAAAGAAGCCATGGCACTGCTGCCAAGAAAAAAAGTTTGAAAGGTTAGAAATCAGAATGAAAAAAAAAAAGAAAGGATGATTTGATAAGAATAGATAGGAATAGATATAGATTTGATAAGGAATGAATAAGATATGGAATAGCCTGCTAGGCTGGAAAGAAATAGAGTAGGGAAGAAAACCCTAGCAAAGGGAGAGGAACCTTAACTATGAAAAGACCCTAACTAAGAGTGGGACGGACCTAATCTAAGGAGTACCAATCCCGGAGTACACATAAGAAAGGATAATATATAATCCAAAGATGGAGAGAGAAACTGGTCCCACCGTGGTCGCCGGAAAGTTCGCCGGCGGCGGCTTTGGGTGGTCGGGTTTGACGTGGGGAAGGGAGAGGAGTCTCTCTAGAGCTCTCACACGAAATCTCAAGTGTTGAGGCGGTCTAGAGAGAGAGCCAGAGAAAAAAAAGTCCTTTCCAAACCTAAATTTCTCCTATTTAAGCTCCTAAACCTAAGGGGAACGGCTAGGATTGCATCATGATGGAATTAGGAGGGAAAATAGGTTTAAAACCACGGGATTTTGAGTTTTGAAACGTTAGAAATCAATTAGGGCATTAAATGGGCTTTTAATTCCAAATAAATAGGTGATTTTGACCCAATTATGACTTGGTTTGACCAAGTCAGGGTTTGACTTGGTCAAATAGGACAATTAGATCAAGGAGGATGAGGATCAAGCCATGAAAGGGGTTGGAATTAATTCGGATTAGAATTGGGCTCTTAATGGGCCTAATGGGTCAAAAAAACCCATTAGGACTTGGGTTGACCAAGTCAAAGTTTGACTTGGTCAATATAGCCCATTTAGACCCATGGAGTGAGGCTCGAGTCAAAAAAGAGGTCAACAGGAGACATGGAGGTCAATTGGGAGAAGTTGTTGGTTAAATACAACAGTAATGGTCGGAGGGTGGCACTACAGGGTGACCCTAGCCTATGTGGGTTTCCGACCACCGAGGAATCTACATTCTTCAACCTTGAGGACAAGGTTAATTTTAAAAGAGGGAGTATTGATGCGGGCCGCCGCCGAACGGCAGAGGGAGGGCCGGCGACCCCGGTGAGCTCGGAAGCGGCCGGAAAGGCGGGCCGCGTCGGCCGATCCGCCGAAGGATCGCGCGGAGGGACGCGGGCGCGGAGCGTGATGCAGAGCGGGGCGGGGGCTTCGGCTTGAGTGGAACCGGTCCATTTCTGGACCGGTTTGGCTCGGGTCAGCCCTGAGCTGGGCGGTTCAGTTTGGGCAGCCCACTAGTGGGTTTGGTTTGGTCTTTTGCTTGCTATAAGTAGGGATTAAGGGGGGATTTCTAGGGTTATGCATGATTTGAGTTTTCTCTTAGCCTCCTTAGTTTCTTTCTCTTATTTTTCTAGGGTTTGTAGTGGGAGACCTTGTCCTTCTCGAAGTGGACAAATTGTATCTTGTTTCTCTTGGATTTTGAATGCAAATGTTCTTGTTCTTCCTCTCATCCCTCTTGTGTTGATTTTTTTCTTGGATTTGGAGGAGAAATTTCATCTTGGAGGAAAATTAGGGCAAACCCTAATTTGTGAAACCTAAGGCGTATCAGCCAGCTAGCACCACTTATGGCAGCTGCTATAGTGATGGCCGACAACATAATTTGGCTATGCTATAATCAACAACTTGCTCAGGACACTCGAAGCCCTAGAATGGTTAGGAACAGTTATTATGCTCCCAATGGATGATCCCCAAACATTTTACCAGCTAGTATTGTTAGTAATGATTGGAATCCTTCCAAATGCATCCCATGTATTTTCTATAAATTAGCCATGCTTAGGCCACTTTTGATGTGCAACAACGACCCCTCAGCTTCCTTGTGAGAGTTTTGAGAGTCCCCTAGCTTCCCTCTTCCTTTGTTTCCTTTGTGAGTCTAGAAAGAGTATGCTCCGTGTTTGACAAGATTGATACTAGTGATCCAATCACCCTTAGTTGAAGTTTTCCTTAGCAAACCAATTTGTTGTAGTTAAGGTGTTAAACAAAGCTCCTCTAACCAAATGTTCATTCCAAAACTCTCTATATCAAGGAGTGCCTAAATCCCTATAACCTAGAGTTTCAATTTCACAAATTGTGAAACCAACTTTAAACCCATGCAAATCTAATCTTGAATGATATCCTTCTTGCCACCTGATCCTTCATGATCCCATAAATTAAGGGGATCGTGGTTGATAACTCCTAATTAAGGGGATTTTAATTAACGACTGTTGTTTTTAGCTGGAGGTGAGAGACAGCAGGGTCATCATCCATTCCATTTGAGTAGAATGAGCGATGTTGATATCATTGTATAAGAAGTCTTGCAACTATCCCATATTATTTTAGGAACTGATTTGCGTTGTCCGATCTAAGATCGAATGGCTTAGATCAATCCTATATGGACCACAAGACCTGCTGCTTGAAATATCACCCAATTAATTCTCACCATGCGGAAAACACTTTCCATGTCAACAAAAAGATAATTAATACTACAGGAAAGTAAGTCATTTTTGATAGAAAATTCTGCTACAAAATAAGTCAAATCCGTCGCAAATTAAACTTTGCGGCGGAATACATTATGATGCTAAAAGTCGCATTGAAAAAGTATTTATGTTGGAAATAGTTCTTGTAATTTGTGATGGAAATTTCCGCCGCAATGTACAATACAATTTCGTCGTTTTGTTATTTATGGAAAAAATTCTACCGCAAATTTACCGAAAACCTATAACATAAAAAACAGAACATAATATTAGTTATTCATTTTTCAACAATGACAATCCAAGAAATTTAAAAGTAATAGTTAATAATACTAAAAGTAGTTAATAATGCTAATATTTCAGCAACACTGCTAAAATAAATATATTGCACAAACTGTTCTATATTCATAATCCAATTGTTAAAAGAAATAATCAAATTCCAACAGTTCTATAATTAATACAATACTGCTAAAGTAAAGATAGTTCTTATACATAAAAAAAGTAAAATGAATAAAAAACCGAAGACAATCTAAGCAGAATCTGTATCCTCACTCTCCTGCTCGGCTGATGCACGCGCAAGCTGATTTCTACTAATCTGCTCTCTCAATTTTTGAAGCTCATCCAATATCTGCATGTGCATGTCAACTAGTGATTTCCAAACATGTTCTAGCTTTGCTGTCAGGTTAGCTACTTGTTGGCTATACAAACTCTTCTTGTTGTTTGCATAGTAATTGGAGACACAATAGGATTGTCTCTCATACGCATACACATGTGAGCCTAATCCATAAACTCATCAGTTCTGCATTCTGCCGACTAACTGTGACCAAGTGCGATTGTTAGAAATATATGCTGAACCCTTAGGGGATCTCTCACCAGCTGTAGTCTGGCTCTCTCGAAGTCATTTATATTCATCCTACAAAATATAATATAAGATTAATCATCGTATAATCGTCGTTTACAATATTTTTCTAAGCATTGTAACCTTATATACTTATATAGGCCTCCTCGCTCTCTCATCCAACCACTGTTGGTCTTCCTGGCACTTGTGTGTGTGACTGTGCAACTCAACAACAGAGAGTTCTCTACCTAGCATCTCCTTCAACAGTATACTTAAATTAACATATATAATCAAATAAATTATTAAAATATGTTAGAATTCTTACCAATCGGCATTTGTGCTCAATGTGTGGAATTAAGCCTCCAGTATGGAGGGAGCTATCTAGGCCCTTTACATTAGAAGCTCGATTCTGTTTATTATATTCCCTTTTTTGTATAATCTGGGCAGCCCCAAAATATTGTTGAGGTTGGCCCATACATCCTCTCCAATTCTAAGCGGTCGCTTGCCAGTTCTCCTAATGTGTGTGAATATATCTCACAAGTGAATTGCTTCGCATTTCTCAAAATTCATTATGATATTTATACCGTGCTCTAGCAACTAATAGAAATCTCGTTCTATATAACAAATTAGAACAAAGATTATTCTTTGTTAGATTAATAAAAGATGGACTGATGTTACGAACACTGTAACTTACTAACCTTGAACTCTCTAAATCATATGTCACGCCCCTCTAGGATTTTCTTCCAAGAAACATATGGACCATCAAATCTGCTCCATATGATGTCTCATATATTGTGCATGGGCTGCTTTGACGATTTGCATGTAAGAACATGTGGTGACAGTCAAACTAAGTGTTCTTGCCTCCATGCTTCAAAGTGAATGATTTAGTATTTTCCATGCAATATGGGCAAGCTAGCTTGCGTGCAATGCTCAAACCAGAAAGTATACTATATGCTGGAAAGTCACAAATTATCCAAAATAACGTTGCCCTCAATATAAAATTTTATTAGGTACATTCATTGACCGATTAATTATATTAAAACCAAACACCTAAGTTGCAATTCTGTAGTAGATTGCATTTCATTCCTTCAAATCGAATAGAGCCTTTGTGAAAGGAATAATGTAGTTTGTGAAAGAGTAAAAGCCCAAAATAGTTCCCCGACTATTAATAATATCCAATTTAGCCTAAGGTTTTTATGATGACCCAATTTAGTCCCTTGAATATTAGAAAATGTCCCAATTTGATCACAATGTCAAAAGTAACAGTTAAATTTAACCCCAACAATTAAATGTGATAGCATTTTTTGTGTTATGATATATATGAGATTATATTATTTTTCATATTTTTTGTTATTTATCATATTAAACTAAATATAAAAATCATAATGAAAATTAATCAACTAAATAATAAGAGTGAATAATTAATAAACATGATTAACTTTAATTGTTATTTTTGGCCTTGGATCAAATTGATACATTTTTTTAATAGTCGGGGACTAAATTGGGGCATTATAAAAATTTGGGGCTAAATTGGGCATTTATTATTAGTTGGGGCATTATTTTGAGTTTTTACTCATCTTAGAAAGTTAGTGCTTTATGCTTTTTTCTTAGATACAATGCATGCATTTAAGAATTCTCTTTTTGTTCATTTTTCTCTTGGTTTTTGTTTCTATTCAGAATTTATTGTATCCAGACAAAATCATTCAACTACTAATTACAGGTGTGCATGGTTCAACCTAAAGAAGAGATGGATCTTCAATTTGAGTATACAAAGCTAAGCACTCCTTGGGGATATGTTAGCGCCATTGCATTATGCGTAACAACTTTTGGAACAATAGCTTTGGTCAGCGGATTCTTTCTTAAACCTGGTGCAGGATTTGAAGACTATGTAGCTGATGTGATACCACTTTTTAGTGGCTTCCTAACAATATTAGGGGTTTCTGAGGCATGTTAAGTGTTCCTTATCCTTTTTTCTTTAATAATTTTGTTTTGTCACTGTACTTTGGTCCCTTTTTTTTCCTCTATTAACTCCTAATATAATCTTACTTGTGCTTAGTCTATGCTTTTGTATATGTATATATATATATATATATATATATATATATATATATATATATATATATATATATATATATATATATATATGGGATATGATTTTGTATTTCTATAATATTTCATATAAATACATTTAGGTCAACCTTTAATTAGCTAGTTAATGAAATCAATACACTTCATTCAAGAGCAATAGTTAGTAATGTGGGAAGACTGATGCTACTACTTTATATAATTACTCAGCTAAGCATGTTTACTTTCACTGTTTTCTGTTATGGTTAGTGGTGTATTTTTCCTCCTGAAGGTGGAAGGACTCACTTTTGTGTTTTGACGGACATGACTTGCTTTAGTGAAAAGATTTCTCCGTATTTCACCTTAGTCTACCTCTTTACCAATTTTCATATGAAACTTGTATCTGAGAAGCTATGGTGGACGATAACAACCACTGATCCGTCCTCGTCCTCAAACCAATTGATTCTATAGTGACTAAAAGGTTAAAATTGATATCCCCTTCTTTGATGGACATTTGCATATCAAAGACTATCTTAATTGGGAGCAAGTCATTGAGGTATTTTTCAATTATATTGGATACCCATAGAAAAACAAGTTCAATACATGGTCCACAGGTTGAAAATTGGGGTCAAAGCTTGGTAGCAACAACTCACACTATCACATCCTGAGGAATGACATCGATATATCAAAATTTGGAGTTGAATGAAATAACCCCTGCATGGCCATTTCATGGTGTGATTCAAAGTGAATCCTATCATTGGGTTCAAGAAGGCCCCTGCCATGTCTAGATGCAGCTCTTCCTCTATCAATGCCTCCCTTTCACCTCCCTCATCAGCTTCCTCATTATTATAGACAATGAAAATCAGAAGAGTTCGGTTCTTACTCCTGTTCCCTGGGGTATTACCTCTCATCACATTTAAAGCACAATCCTTTCACCCTTTTCTCCTATAGCTCATTCTTGGTGAGCTTCTTGAAGTTTCCCCCTCCTATAAACTTCTCATTTTGGGTCTCCCAAGGAGCAACCGGTGGTAGCCCCTTGGGTGACAAAAATATTATGTGGAATCTGATTGTGTGATCAATTTGGTTATTCTATTGTCTCAGACCTTAAAGCTTGTCGTGTGCACTGGGGGTGCGAGGGGTTCACCCCCTGCTTGGATTCGGGCGCTTTGTATGCAATTTTTTTTCCATACAATGCTCGGGGCTACGTACTAGAGCGCCCCTGTGTTGCGCCCCCGAGTGCCCCAACTTTGAACGATATAGAGTAGAGTTTCACAGTGGCCTAGATATCGTGCCACAATGGTTGAAGATAGAGGCTTGAATGCTGTAGCGCTTCAAACCGGCACCACAGCGCAGCGAGACGGACTGGACAGTTTTCTTTCTTGTTTTCTGAATTGTTGCATCTCTTGTAGTTTATTTACTTGGCTTTCTCTTGTATTTTCTTTTAGGGCAAAGAGTGAGAATGGGGCATGTGAAAAGAGAGGCAATGAGAGAACGCTAGAGAAGAGAGATCTGTACTTATTTCTCCTAATTTTCATAGTGAACTTCTTGGTGTGGTGTAGCTCCATAATTTTTTTCCCTATTTTATGGTTTTTCATGTTAATTCCTGGTGTCCTTTACGTTTCCGCTACTTTTACTTTCTTGATTGTTTCATTATTGTGGTGTTTTCTCCATCTCCCGAACAAAAAAATGTGGAGGTTATCTTGTACGAGTCTCCGGAATTGCTACCTTTGACCCCCCTCTCCAAGTGCCTCTGGTTCTCCACTCGCTATGTTAGCTCCATAGCCTCTCCCAAACTATGAGGCCTCGCCACTCTAACTGTTACCCTGATCTATGGTTTGAGCCCTTTTATAAAATTACCCTTTAATACAGTCTCAAAAAGTTGATCAAGTCGGCTAGCCAGGTACTCAAATCTCTCTCAATACTCCACCACCGTTCCTTTCTATGTTAGTGCAAAAAACTGCTCATAGAAGTCTCCTCCCTTGTTGGTTCGAAAATATTCCAACAAGCGTTCCTTGAACTCTCTCCAACTCGGTATTGATCGTCTCATACCTCTCCACTAATATCATGTCATTGCCTTCCCCTTTAAACACAGGACAACTGCCGTCAATCTCTCCTCCTTCGTCAATCCATAGACGGTGAAATACCTCCCCACCTTGTAGATCCACCAATGTGCACCATCTCCCTCAAAGATGGACATCTTCAGCTTCTTTACCCTCGAATCTCCCTCATTCCTCCAAACACAGACCAACTAACATTATAAGTTTAAAGGAAAACAAACACCAGAGACAAAGGTTTTTGAATTTGGTAATTTAGTCATGGTGCAACTTCACAATGGATGATTCCTACTAGCATCTTCTATTCAAAATTGAAAACTCACAAAATTAGGTCATTCCCTATCAATTAGCGTAAAAACAAGTAACAACAATGCCGTTGTGGTGTTGCTGCCCTCGGACATAAACCTGGTGCCGATGTGCAATGTGTCCGATCTTTACACCTACCAACCTTTTAATTACGGGCAGACAGATTTCTGAACTCGAGGTCAAATACTTCTGAGGCCGGGAACTGATGCAACTACTTTACAGTAACTCACACGTAGTTTAGTTTTTGCTCAATCTAATTAACTTGGATTAATTACATTTTACTTAATTACTTAGCTAAGCACATTTATTTTCTCTGCTTTCTCTTACGGATAGTGGGCGTATTTCTCCTCCCAAGAAAGGTAGGTAGGACTCACTTCTGTATTTTGATAGAAAATACTTTTGCTTTCAATGAAATGTTTTCTCCCTGCTTCCTATATATGAAACTAGTATTGATGGACAAGTGAATGAAGACCTTTTTCAGTTCTAGAAAATTATGCAAGAAGCTTTGATGTTATTTAACTGCAATTATCTTTTATTTTACTTTCACTGAGCATTACTGTCTGAATCATTATTATGTTTTATTTTGTGAAGCTATTTTAGCATTCAATACTCATCCTACGAGTCTTTCTTTACTTCCTCTTCCCATTGCTTGCATTGTTTTGCAAACAATCAATCTGATTATTCATAGAAAAAAGCAGATTACGACAAGGATAACAGCTGCTCGCTATGGCGTAAATCTCAGCCCGTCTTTCCTTATTCCGTCGAATTGGACTGGTTGCCTTGGAGTGATCAATAACTATGAATCATTGCTTCCCAACAAGAAAGCACTTTTTGATATTCCTGTTGCACGCACAGCCAGTGCTTATGTGACTTCATTCGCACTTGCAGTGTCCGCCTTTATCGTCGATGGAAGCTTGAATGGAGGAGACAATGCACTGTAAGTTTTTACTTATGGATACAGTCTTTGATGCTTTTATAGCTTTATGAAGTTTATTGCTCATTTGACAGATTCATAAGGCCTCAATTCTTCTTCAACAACCCCCTCCTTTCTTTCATTCAAGTTGTTATAGGTCCCTATGCTGACGAATTGGGAAATGTTTTGCCTAATGCTGTCGAAGGGGTAGGTGTGCCAGTTGATCCGCTTGCTTTTGCTGGGCTTCTAGGTATGCTGCTATGAGCTACAACCTTGAGTCTCTCTTGTAGTTTCTGTTTACCTACTATTCAGGTGTTTGAAAGTAAATGGAACTCGATTTTAATACTAAAATTTTTGTAAAAACTGTTTTAAGAAGCAGTAAGAAAACGAAACATAAATTTAAGCATTTGGTGTTTCTTAGAAATGGTGCTAAGCAAATTCTTAGTGGGTGGATGCAAGTGTTGGGTAGTAACAAATTATTGATGGTCAAGTTGAGCATGATAGAAATAAGAATGTTAAGATGAATGTGTGATAAAAATAGAAAAGATAAATTAAAGGATGTTTTATTAGATGAACAGTTAGAGTAGCATATGTTGAAAAGTAGACAATTTGATGCCGGCAATGACCTGCAAGAGAATTAACAGAGGAACCAAAGGAGGAATTGCAATGGAACAGTAAAATACTGTGTAGTATATTTTTCTATCTGCTTGTAAAAACCTTCTCCAGGGTATATCAATACCCGATACACTAAATAAGGGCCAAACTGTAAAAGTGCCCAAAAAGCAAAATAACTAACTATGGCAAGCGATAGTGGAGCACATGGCTCAAACGGAAATCAGGCAGTAATATTATAAAGCAGTAACTAATATTAATAAGCAGCTAATAAAAGGTAAATACTCCCTGTGGCAACACCCAAGAATGCTGAAGATGCACCGCATCATTCGTCCCCGCTCTGAGAAGAATCTGTGCTAATAGATTCAAAGTTGGTGTTGCTTTCATCCGGCGGCATATATGAGAAGATATCAGCAACATTAAAAGTATGAGACGTGTTGAACTCCGTCGGCAAATCGACAACATACGCGTTGTCATTGATTTTTCGACTAATTGGAAACGGACCCCATCTCTTCTTGGTCAGTTTGGAATATTGTCCGGTAGGAAGGCGTTCCCTGCGAATGCGCACATTCACTAAATCACCCGGGTGGAAAATTTTCTCCCTGCGATGAACATCAGCCGCCCGCTTGTATTTGTCGTTAGATGCTTGCAGTTTCAACCTCACATCAGCAATGAGGTTTGTAAATTGATCAGCCAAAGCATTAGCAGCTTTGCTTTGAACTTTTGGGAGAGCTGCAATATCAAGAATGGTATTTGGCATTTTGGTATAAACAACATTGAACGGACACAAACCGGTGGAGCGATTAGTCATGGAATTAAAAGCAAATTCCGCATGACCGAGCACATCATCCCAGAGCTTAGGATTCTCTTGCACCAAACACCGCAGAAGGTTCCCCAACGTCCTGTTAACTACCTCCGTTTGCCCATCAGTTTGGGGATGGTAGGACGAACTCAATTGAATTTGGGTGTTCAATCTCTTCCACAGCTCTCGCCAGAAATGGCTGATGAATTTAACGTCCCTGTCCGACGTTAAGCTCCTTGGTATACCGTGCAAGCGAACAACTTCTTTGAAAAACAGTTTTGCAACATTAAGAGCATCAAATGTCTTTTTGCATGCTATAAAGTATGCCATTTTAGAGAAACGAACCACTACCACCATTATGGAGTCGTTACCTCGTTTGGTCCGCGGCAATCCCAAGACGAAATCTAAACTCAAATCTTCCAAGATTGTGTCCGGAACAGGCAATGGCTGATACAGGCCGGTGTTTTGCCCCCCACCTTTGTAGCTTTGGCAAACCGCACATCGCTGCACAAATTTAGTGACATCTCTTTGTAATTAAGGCCAAAAAAATCGCTTCTGCAATTGAGCAATTGTGTTGTCACGGTCGTTATGGGCTGACAGACCACTTGCGTGCGCTTCTGATATTATTTGCTGCCTCCAAGATGACATGGGCACACACAGTAGGTTGTTCTTAAAAAGAAATCCATCTTGAAGAGAATAATCAACCACAGGCTCCTTATTGTTGCATTTGTTCCAAAAACTTTGAAAGAAATCATCATGCGGGTACAGATCCTTCAAATGTTCCAAACCAGTAAAGTCATTCTGCACTTGAGTTAAAATAGCGATTCTTCGGCTTAATGCATCTGCTACCCGGTTTTCAGCTCCACTACGGTGTTTCAACACGAATGTGAATTTCTGCAAGAAAATAATCCACCTCGCATGCATTCTATTAATATTCTTCTGAGAATTAATATATTGCAATGCCTTATGATCACTACAAAGGACGAAATCCTGATGTAATAAATAGTGCTCCCATTGCTTGAGGGCTCTAATAACCGCATAAAGCTCTTGCTCATAAACCGTCCAACGTTGCCTCGACGGACTCAGCTTTTCACTGAAATATTCTACGGGTTTACTGTTTTGGGACAGAACCGCCCCAATTCCCACCGTCGACGCGTCCGTGTCTACCATAAATGGCTTCTCAAAATCAGGCAAAGATAGCACAGGAACGGTAGAAAGTGCTGATTTAATTGCTTCAAAGCTTTCCTGTTGAGCAGTGGACCATGAGAATTGAGGTTGTTTTAACACGTCAGTGATTGGAGCCATCACAATGCTGAATCCCTTAATAAATCTGCGGTAAAAATTGGTCAAGCCATGGAAACTGCGGATTTCAAAAAGGGTACGAGGAGTCGGCCATTCAACAATAGCAGCTACCTTCTTTGGATCAACTAGAATTCCCGACGCTGAAATAATAAAGCCGAGAAAAGCCACCTGTGGGGATGCAAAATCACATTTGGTCAGATTTAAAAAAAGTTGGTTTTCCCTTAGGATACCAAATATGGTTGTAAGGTGCTGAATATGATCCTCCAATGTTGAGCTGAACACCAGGATGTCGTCGAAGTACACTACACAGCACCGGTTCAGGACAGGTCTTAGCACCTCGTTCATCAACCGCATAAATGTTGCCGGCGCATTGCATAACCCGAATGGCATTACTTTCCACTCATACAATCCCTAGCGCGTTTTGAATGCTGTCTTCCATTCATCACCAGGACGAACACGAATCTGGTGGTAGCCACTCCTCAAATCAAGTTTAGAAAAAACTTGAGCACCCGCCAACTTATCCAGCATGTCTTCCAACCTTGGCATTGGAAATCTGAATTTGACAGTGATTTTATTGATGGATCGACTGTCCATACACATCCTCCAACTACCGTCTTTTTTTGGTACTAAAAGAGCCGGCACGGCGCACGGACTCAAACTCGGCTGAATCAATTGCTTCTCTAGCATCTCGTCTACAATCTGTTGTAATGCTATGTGCTCATTAGGACTCATTCTGTAATGCGATAAGTTCGGCAACTCCTGGCAGGAAATCAATTTGGTGCTGAATGGCTCTCATCGGTGGAAGGCCAGACGAAAGTTCTGTAGGAGCAATATCGGCAAATTGTTGCAGTAAGGTTTTGACACTCTCAGGAATTGTGCTTGCTTGAGAGTCCCGGCTTTGCTCTTGAATCACCAATGCCATGATGCAATAAGAGTCTTTCCACTCATTTAATAGCCTTTTGCCTGATACAGAAAACAACATATTTTTAGAATTGACATTAATTGAGTCTTGATCCGGCGACCTGGGCAACAACCGCAGCCTTTTTCCTTTCCATTCAAACGAGCAGGTGTTGGCACGTCCATCATAAATGGCTCCTACATCAAACTGCCAGGGACGACCCAAAATAAGGTGATAAACATCCATGTCCACCACATCACATAATACCTCGCTAGCGTAATGTTTTCCAATGGAAAAAGACACCTTACACATATCCGTTACTGCCATTTCAATTCCTTTTTTAACCCAACTGATTTTATACGGGTTGGGACTTTCACTGTCTTAAGTTGTAGTGATTGAACTACTGCACGAGAAATAACATTCTCGGTACAACCATTATCAATGAGCACATCACATACCTTCCCTTTAATCGTGCACTTTGTTTTGAAAAGTGCATTTCTCTGTGTTTTAGCCGGACGTCTAGGGGCTAACAGTAGTCTTTGCAGCACACACACAACCGGTTCTCCATCATCACCATCAACATCTTCCACTACATTTTCAGCCCACTCGTCATTACCGTCTTCCTCTTCTTCAATTTCCCCCTCCAATATTTGCAGTTGGGCACGCGTGGGGCATTCGTTAGATTTGTGTCCTGGCTGGAAACACCTAAAACATTTTAAAGTTGATGCTCGGGCATATGGATTCTCCTTCACTGGTGTCTTCCCTTTCATAATTCCTTTGGGCTCCAGCATCCTAGGCCCAGGTGTTTGTGGTTGTCCCGATACAGAAGTTGGTTGTCCTGCTCCAGTCGGTGAATTCTGAGGCTTACTTGTATTAACTGTGTTCTGCAATGACATTTTCGAGACTTCCACGGGCTGCTCCCAGTTCCGTCTGTGTGACCTGACAATTGCTTGCCTTTTGGTCTGTAATTCAATCTTAAGAGCATAGTTTATGGCTTGAGATAATGACCACACTGCATTTAGCTCTAACTTGTCTTGGATAGAATTCTTCAAACCCCCAATGTACCTTGCCACCAATTGGTTGTCGGATTCATTGAGATTGTTTCGGGCACTCAGCCGATAGAACTCTTCAGTGTATTCATTCACAAATCGAGCTCCCTGCGTGCAATGCTGATATTGCACATACAACATCTATTCATAATCAGTCGGTAAAAAATGCCCCCGGAGCAGTTGTTTCATCCGCAGCCAGTTGCGCACCACTCCTATGCCTTCCTGCCTTCTAGATTGGGTTATTTGTTGCCACCACGCACTAGCGCCCCCCTTTAATCTACAAGCGACATATTTTACCTGTTTCTCTGGCTCAATATCCATATACTCAAAAAATGTTTCAACGGATCTTTCCCAATCTAAATAATCTTCAATGTGCAATCTACCATCGAAAAATGGAATGTCAAATTTCACTCGAAAATCACCTGATTGTCTTCCCCTTACGGTATGCCATCTCCTCCGATTAGGAATCAACTCTTCGTCTGAATCAGAAAATTGAACATGACGCATCTGATCCTGCTCTTCTTCGGAATCCGTGAGCACCGGCGCCCGAGCGATGCGTTGCTCATCTCTGTCTAACAAAAACCCACGTCTCGTCGCCGGCAAAACTGCCGGATTATCCGCACGAGCGGCTTGGTTCCTGTCCAAGCGAGCATTGATCAATCTCAGTTCACGGCACATTTCTCCAAAGAATCTATGCATTTCAGACGACATCTCTTCCTGCTGCTTCGCCAAACTGGTGTGCTCCGCCCAAAGGGCTTCCAAGCTGTTGTCATTCCCGGTAGCCAACCGGTTACTTCCTTCTGCCATTCCTGAGGCTCTGATACCAGATGATGCCGGCAATGACCTGCAAGAGAATTAACAGAGGAACCAAAGGAGGAATTGCAATGGAACAGTAAAATACTGTGTAGTATATTTTTCTATCTGCTTGTAAAAACCTTCTCCAGGGTATATCAATACCCGGTACACTAAATAAGGGCCAAACTGTAAAAGTGCCCAAAAAGCAAAATAACTAACTATGGCAAGCGATAGTGGAGCACATGGCTCAAACGGAAATCAGGCAGTAATATTAGAAAGCAGTAACTAATATTAATAAGCAGCTAATAAAAGGTAAATACTCCCTATGGCAACACCCAAGAATGCTGAAGATGCACCGCATCACAATTGAGAATAGATTTACTTTATGTATATACATAATGAAGGATAACACTGTCGTTGTCAAGTCCGAAATCCTGCATAAGAAAAGTGGAGGATTAGATTAGGTAGTTGACAATCACCGTAAAATTTATTAAATAATCATGACATGAATCCTTTAATACATATTTAAAGGAGAATTTACTATTAATAATAATATAATAGTAAATTAATGTGAGAAAGTCTTACAAACAATATTACTGAAAATGGCAATCTAATGATATTATAAATTAATGTGATGATGGATTCATAACAGCCCTATTGCAAGAACTAAATTAATGCAAAGCAAACAAGACAACTCTTACAGAACTTATATCAACAGAAAGGATTTTCAGAACTCAACGTCAATTTCTTCCAAAAAAATTATATCAAAAAAATAGACTTTGAATAAGTGATGTTTTGTTTATGTGTACTCTGTATGATGCAGGAATAGTAGTGACCTCTCTCAACTTGCTGCCATGTGGAAGACTTGAAGGGGGTAGAATAGCACAGGCTTTGTTTGGAAGAAGCACAGCAGCCCTGCTATCTTTTGCGACATCGCTGCTACTGGGAATCGGTGGACTGAGTGGCAGTGTGCTTTGCTTAGCTTGGGGTCTGTTTGCAACTTTCTTTCGCGGCGGCGAAGAAATTCCGGCCAGGGATGAGATCACTCCCCTCGGTGAGAACCGTTATGCATGGGGCCTTGTCTTGGCCATTGTTTGTTTCCTCACACTCTTTCCCAATGGAGGAGGAACCTTTTCAAGCTCCTTCCTCAATCCTCCATTTTTTAGAGGAGATGGGAACTTCTAAATGTTGGTTTCAAATGTAAATGAATATTGTAATGCAGTTTCAATCCTTCAGAGCTTGATTCAAAAGTGTGGTTTGTTCGATCTTCAGAGCTTCCATTCAAAAGCATCTTTGAAACGTTAAATTTATTTGTGTTCATTTTGGAAAGCTTGGAATAGTAAAGAAACTTTATATGCTGTGTTACACAGCTTATTAGTTTCAAACTGATAGAATCAAAACCATCTGAGCTGATAAAAGGTAAACTTTTGGTTGAGATGAGAGGGAAATAAAGGAAGAGAAAAATTACATCTTGGTTCATTATTTTCGCTGTTCAATTGCAACTTGATTCGTAAGTTTTATTAGTAAACAAAGACCGGATTTTTTTTCTAGGAAGCTTACATGAACAATACAAACGGTAGATGAGCTTAGCTGCTTTCGAATCCCGGAGCTCATCCAATGCTCTGCTTCTCTTCCGCGATCTGCTCAAAGGCTCTATCGCCAACCGAAACCTCGCAATTGGTCGTAGTCTCCATGCCCTCTACCTCAAGTCTTTCATCCCCCCGAACACCTACGTCTCCAACCATTTGGTCCTCCTTTACTCGCGATGCCGCCAACTAAGCCTCGCCCGCCAAATGTTCGATGAAATTCCCCACCCAAATATCTTCTCATACAACACCCTCCTCGCCGCCTACGTCCACGAGTCGCAGACTCACCTGGCTACCGTTTTCTTCTCCCGCATTCCCAATCCCGATCTCGTCTCCTTCAACACCCTCCTCTGTGCTTATGCCGCGGCCAGCCGCACCACCGATGCCATCGCGCTCTTCTCCCAAATGCGCCATTTTGATTGTGATATGGACGGCTTCACCCTCTCAGCTGTGTTGTCCTCTCTCCTGCACAGCGGCGCTCAGCAGTTCCATACCATCGCCATCACCACAGGCCTTTATGCCTACATCTCCGTGAGCAACGCTCTCATCTGCTGCTACAGCAGAATAGGAGTGCTTGTAGATGCTGAACAGGTGTTCCATGAAATTCCCGTTATCGACCGTGATGCAGTTTCATGGAACTGCATGATTGTTGCTTATGGACAGCACCGGAAGGGACCGAAAGCATTGAGTTTGTTTCAGGAGATGATTAGGCGAGGCGTTGACGTAGACATGTACACACTTGCAAGCGTGCTGACAGCTTTTACAACGGTTAAAGACCTTCCCGGCGGAATGCAGTTTCATTCATTTTTAATCAAAAGCGCTTTTGAGAAGAATCCCCACGTCGGGAGTGGTCTGATCGATCTTTATTCCAAATGCTGCAGAGTTCTGCAAGCGAAGCAGGTGTTTGAGGAGGTGGACGAACCTGATTTAATCCTCTGGAACACGATGATCTCCGGCTTTTCATTGAATGATGAGTACTTAGAAGAAGCGCTACTATTTTTCCAAAGTTTGCAACGCGCTGGATTTCGTCCAGATGATTGCAGCTTTGTCTGCGCCATTAGCGCTTGCTCAAACCTCTCGTCGCCATCACAAGGCCAGCAGCTTCACTCTCTCGCAATGAAGTCCGACTTTCCCACAAATCTAGTTTCCGTCAACAACGCGCTGATCTCAATGTACTCCAAGTGCGGGAACCTCAAGGAAGCCGACAAACTATTTGTGAGAATGCCCGAACGAAATTCAGTTTCATATAATTCTATCATTGCAGCTTATGCCCAGCATGGTCTTGGTTGCGATGCGCTGGAGTTGTTCAAAGAGATGCTTGATTCAAAGAACGAGCCCACGAGCATAACATTTATCTCTGTCCTCTCAGCTTGCGCGCACACCGGGCAAGTCGATGAAGGCCGGCGTTATTTCAATTCGATGAAGAAAGATCACAACTTTGATCCATCAGAAGAGCATTACTCCTGCATGATCAACCTTCTTTCTCGCGCAGGCAAGTTTGCTGAAGTGGATCAGTTGATCAAAACGATGCCTTTTGATCCAGGGGTAATCGGCTGGGCGGCTCTGCTCGGCGGGTGCAGAACACATGGCAACTTGGAACTCGGAGCACGAGCAGCTGAGAAGCTTCTTGAACTCGATCCTTCGAACGCCTCAGCTTATGTGATGCTAGCCAACATGTATGCAAGCTCTGGGAACTGGGAAGAGATGGCTAATTCTCGAAGATTGATGAGGGATCGAGGCGTGAGGAAGAAACCTGGTTGCAGCTGGATTGAAATAGGAAAGAGGATTCACGTATTCGCGGCTGATGATGTGTCTCACTCACGAATTAAAGATGTTTATGAGTTCTTGGAGGAGATTTCAGACAAGATGAAGCTGGCGGGATATGTGCCGGATGTGAAGTGGTCATTGGTGAGGGACGATGTTAGAGAAGGAGAGGTGAGGTTGGCTCATCATAGTGAGAAACTGGCCGTTGCATTTGGGTTGATCAGCACTGCAAATGGCGCACCAATACTTGTCATGAAGAACCTTAGAATCTGTGGAGATTGTCACAATGCAATCAAATATATTTCCAGGATTGCTGGGCGGGAGATCACAGTAAGGGATGCACATAGGTTTCATTGCTTCAGGGATGGGCATTGTTCTTGTGGAGATTATTGGTGAGGCTTCTATTGAATCATGACTTCATGAGTTTGAAACAAAATCCTATATGGGGGTCCTGGTTGGATATCCATTGGGTACCATGCTTTACTCTGACGGGTTTCGATTCTCACTCCCCATCCATGGTGACTTTCGGAATGTTGTACTCGCCTATACCCACCCATTTTTCATGATTTTTTAACGCAGTCTACCATTGACTGATGGCCTTGAGGCTTGTTGCCCTTTCCTTTGATGGTAAACTTTCAAACCACATATTAGAATTTATCGTAGTCGCAGTGTGATTAAGTGTTGCATATTATGTACTGAAGATTGCAGTAATATAAGATATACTGTGATTAGCAATGTAAATTAATTTATCCCTTGATGTTGAGTACTCTCTCATGCCCACTTACAAGGTCATGGGTGTACCCATATCGATTCATACCCATTGGGTATAGGTGGGTACATGAATAGATGTGAGTATGAGTACCCAATGCAGGTTTTGATTTGAAAAGAAATTTTGTCCTCAAAGAGTATTCCTTTGTTTAACTTAGCTTGGGAGCAATGCAATAAGCATTTTTCAGCAAGTAAAGTAATATTGTTAGATAAGCTGATATCCATGGAATCATTGTCAGAAATAATACCTTATGTGCCTTGCTTCTTCAGTTGTCAGTGTGATGGATCAGCGCTTTCTTGTTCAGATGATATTGGGCCTGCTAAATTGATTTGATGTAGCTGGGCCCTAGTTGGGCTATGGGCTGATCTGTTGCGTGATTTAGTTGGATTCCTGTGATGGGACTTGCAAATATTTGAGTATGACATGTGTGGTGACTGGATGGGTTACGCGGCTATTTCTGTGGATATGTCCTCTTCTTATTTATTGGGCTGCTTATGACCGCTGCTTTGATGGGATTTTCGAGACTGTACGTCGAGATTTCTCATTCCGATGAAAACAATAGAGATTCGCGAGCATCAGTTTTAATACATATACATAATCAATTCTATTAAGGCATGTGATACATTGTTTTCATTTATTAAGATTTTTTTATTAAATTTTAATTTTGTGTTTAAATTTGATGTGTAATTTATCAAATATGTATGAATTAGATTATCTAATACTAAGTTTTTTTTCCGTCTATGAAGAAATGCTTCGAGCCTTCGACACATCCAAAAAATAATAAATAATTAATACTATATGTTTATATACTAATTCATATTTATGTAACATTGTTATGGTTTCGTGCAAAAGGCTTATGAGGATATTTCTTTAGCTGTTGTTGTGAATGATATATTGTTTATAGCTCCTGGCCTTTCATGACATGGATGTGGGTAATATGGGGTTGTGTAATGTTAACACCGTGGTGATGTATGATTCATTTATTGGTTTGCTTATTGCTTCTGATGAACATTCCTTGCCTATTTCTTCCTTGATAGTTTCTGAAGGTACAGTGCCATTGTGGGCTCCGAAAATTTAGGCCACGACCTCTCCTGCATAGGAGAGTTTTAATGATGCTCCGGGTTAAATTTTCAGAAGGTAAATTAACTTTGGGATAAAGCAGTGCCCAGAGATTTCGTCTTCATTTTTGTGAGGACTTTATAATCTGGTTCCCATAGGCGCAAGCACCTATGGTTAATTACCTCTCTCGATCATGAGAGAGAACTTTTGATTAATGTTATTCATTAAGTAGGTATGAAATACACAGCATATAGTAGCAATATATAAAATTTTTTGAATTATAAATTTATTATTTTTATACTTAAAGAGGATGGTGGGGGGAATGATGATGAGCTCGATCAAGATCACATAGTTCAGTCATCCCTGACCATCGTGGTTCATAGTCTACTTAGTCAGAGGAGGTAGTCGAACCAACCTGATAGAAGGATCCTTGTCGGTAGCCATGGGTTGCTTCATCCAAGGGGACCTTGTAGACCTAGGGTGAATGCTTATTTAAGGAAACAAATTTTAGTCAACCATAGCTAACAAAAAGTTTATGCCTTATTAAGTGCATCCTATGATTCATTACTCAAGGGGCTTTTAACCATTGGAGAACATACGGGCTTTGACTGTAACTGTGATATAGTGGTGCTTTTTTGCAGCAAAATCACCCAATCAGAGAGCACATGCCAAGTCCTTGCTGGCAAGAAATCATTTGAGAATGAATTGTAGTTATACATTCAATTAGACATTTTGCTCTTTGTGAGTTGAGGTTATTTTGAAATTTATCATCCTTAACAAACGTTTGCGGATGATGGATGTGTTTTTTCTTTAAGTTTTAAATAATAAATTTTATTTAAATATTATAAAATTTATTGAGATTTTGTTCCAAATATGATTTAATTTTGAAATTTGGGGGTATTTTAATTGTTTGAGATCCCCTCCGGTTGAGGTTAGCTTTCAACACGGGCATCATTGAAGTGACTTTAAGGTCATTTGAAAATATTTGTATTTTATAAAAAATTGAGGGCATTTTGAATATTTGATCCCCTCCGGTTGATATAAACATTCAACACATCCATCATCGGGGTGACTTTGGGGCCATTTGAAAATATTTGTATTTCATAAGCATTTAGAGGCATTTGAAGGTGTAGAGTCCCCGCCGGTTGATATAAACATTCAACACGGTCATCATCGGGGTGACTTTAGGGTCATTTGAAAATATTTGTATTTTATAGAAATTTGAATGCATTTTGAATATTTGATCCCATTCGGTTGATATAAACATTCAATACGGTCATCATCGGGATGACTTTGGTTTCATTTGAAAATATTTGTATTTCATAAGCATTTAGAGGATTTTGAAGGTGTGGAGTCCCCTCTGGTTAACATAAACATTCAACATCGTCATCATCGAGGATGACTTTGAGGTCATTTGAAAATATATGCATTTTATAAGTATTTGGAGGCATTTGAAGGTGTAGAATCTCCTCCAATTGATATACACATTCAACACAGTCATCATCGAGATTTAAAATAGCTTGTGTATTTGTTATTTAAACCGTGTCAATTCTGTTTGCATATGCTAGCAGAAGATTGAATTTAGTATCAATTTTATGCTGAACGTTTCTTTTACTAAACCTTTAAAGGCCTAATATGAATTTATAAAATCAAATGCTCTGGTCAGCGCTACAACCATGTATTTATTAATAGTTCAAGTCTTGTCAACTTTAGACCATTTGAACACGTGGATTAGATTTGAGCTTAGGTTCACTTTTGACATGCGTAGGAATCTCAGACTTCATTTTTATCTCATGTATTTTGTTCAAGAATATGTAGGCTTTTAACATTTAATATGCATGCTTCTCGAGGTGATGACTTGCTTCTCGAGGTGATGACTTGCTTCTCAAGGCTACTGTACACATCATAGAGGCATCAGCACCCTACTCGATACTGCATATTTAAATTTAGAAAATTCTATTTTTAATGTAGGAAGGGGGGTATTAAATGCCTTCTGCCTGCTTGTAAAAGTGGTGCGCATCCAGTGGCGTTTTACTCTAAACAAAATCTTAGAAAAGTATCACATTTTTCATTAAAAAAAATCTTTGCAAAACCATTGCTATCTTCTTTCATTTTCTTATATGAGAACTTTGTTTTCAGTTGCTACTAAAATTTGGTTTCCTTAGCTGCATCAATTTCTTCTTACATGCAGTGTTCATGTCTTGGCAATTTTTTGCATTTTAATTTGTTCATCGTCACCTCGCAATTTTGTGTCAAATTTGTATTTTTGCTCTTATAATGACCTAGCCAATATTATAGTCATTTATTGATATTTTTGTTGTTCCGAACACATTGTCATAATTCATTTAGCAAATAGATGATGTTTAGTCAATGTTAAGCGACATTTCATCCGTAGTCCATCAATTTTAATTTCTTTCGTTCAATTGAATTGTGAGGGGTCCCTCTTTGGTTAAATTCATTGCTTTGAACACATCGACGTAAACTGTTTGACAAATTAGAAGCCATTCAGATAATTTATTTATAGCATCAAGCTTGCCAAAAATTATATTTATCATCATTTTTTTATCGAATTACGCACAAATAGCTCCTCTTTGAAAAAATTCATTCCAGTCAAGACACATCGATGTTCATTTTGAGTGATGTCTTATTTACCAACAATAGTAGAACATCACCTCTGTTACTTGCATTGATTGTGCTACATATGTAGATGTCAACAGCCATTTGTGGATGTTGTTTCTATTATTTTTAATGAGTAGAAAGCTCATTTTGCTTTGAATTTATATGATTCTTGTGTGAATCAATTCGATTGGCTTGATGAATCCTTAGGCTCGCTTGGTGGAGGTGAGGGAGATGAATTGGATTGGCCCGAGGAGAAGTTTAATGTAATGTTTAATTTGAATGTGAATCGTATTGTTGAGAAGGCCTTCTCTCATTGGGGTGGCAAACGTCGTAGACATAAACCCAAAAGGAAGTAACTCTTGTTGGTGTGGTTTCTTCTTGCAGGTTGTTGTTATTGGACCTCTTGACGTGCTGGCATTGGCTTCTTCATATTTTTCTTTCATGGGTGACTCGCTCTATGTTTCAGGGTTTTCAGGTTTGTGGTTTTTTCTTTTTGTTTGATTTTGTAATTAGATTGAATCTAAGGTTCGTAGGTTTTACTTTAAATGTTATATTTTTAGTGGGCTTTGAATTCTTTAAGGAATTGTATCAATTATTTATATTAACGCATAAGCCCCTTCTAGTGGGCTTTTATTAAAAGAATGTTATTGTTTGTAAAATTAATTTAAATTCAAAATTTTTATGTTACATGCTACTGACGCTAGAAAATTTATAATAATAGAAATTTTAATATTTTAATTTTGTAAAAACATTCATAATATACATAAATCGAAATTGTAAGTGGCACAAAAATTGTGTCTTAAAAACTCAAAAAATAAGAAAAATAATAATGCTAAATTCTATTGAAGTAATACACTCTATAATTAAAGATATATTAATGCACCCTAGTAACAATTAAGAAAGATGAGATTATATATAATTAATAGTGATGTGGAACATTATAGCTAATAGTTCTCCTTAGGAATATCTTATCTAGTTTGTTACAAGTTTCTTTAGAATATTCTATAGATGGGTTATATATGTATGCATTGTAGTAGGGAAAGCTCATTGAATAATATATTACACTCTTTGAAGCCTTTGAGCTTGCCTTTCTTGTTCTTCCCTAGATTGGGAAACCAAAATTCTTCTTGCAGGTCGAGTCTTCCAACGATCCACTACATCAATTGGTATCAGAGCCTGGAGCTTGTGAAGATCGATGGACTGTGGAAGAAGGTCGGCTGTCAACGTCGATCGAAGCCGCAGAATAAGATTGGAGGTCGACGGAAGGTGGGCTGTCGACGATGCTCGAAGCCGGATCGCCTTCTATCAAGCTCAAGCGAAGGAATCACTCGATCGGGTAGATCAGAACCTTCAGGCAATAAGGAAGATGCAAATGTCGTCGGCAACCATACCGAGGTATTCTTCTTCTTCTTTGCACCTCTCATCCTCTTCACGCCAACGCCATCGATCCCGCAATATACCCACCGTGCGGGATGACTACCCTCTGCTCGAACTCCCGCTTCAGTGGCGTGACCCCCCTCCGTTCCAACATCCTCCGTCTCCCAACTCCTCCCATCCACGCGAGATGGACGCTGATCGCGACAAGACCAGTGCAATATGCGAGATGCAACAGATCGCTGATCACAACCAGAGCAATGATCTGAAGCCGTTCCAAGAAATCTTTTCCATCGCTGATTTCGACTCCGTTGACATCGGCATGCACTCGCTCACTCCTGATCTTGTCCGACCTCCTCCGTTCCCGCACCCGCCTTCATGTGCTAATATCATGATTTTGCCTAAATCGAGCTTGACCTACCCCGCACGCCCAGAGTCTAGTGTCGCCACTTCACACAAATCAACGACCGGAGATATCTCCCTTTCCGACGATCCACTACATCAGATAGTAATTATAGGATTCCTCTTGAAAGGAAATTACACATAATTCGAAAAATGTGGTTGGATGTTAGTAGCAAATGACAAAAAGAATGATGGTGCTTTAGTTGTTGATGGTAATTGTTGACAGAAATCATCGTGCATTTTAATAAAATTATTAATCTCTTTTATGTCCCAAACACCTTATAGTTTGAAAGAGGAGTTTATTCAAAACTTTTTAAATAGGAACATTTTGATAAATTTGGTCATAATTCGAGAAACTATTGGACGACTTATGTTGATCCCCTTAAAAAAATATTATTTTGTTCAACATTTGAATATCTCAATCACCTCAAAATCAAACAATCTTGGGCTCGTTGGATTTGAGTCGCCGATTTGGTTGTTTTGACTATAAGCACGTAAGTTTTATATATCATTTGACCATCCAATTATTGCCTTGAAATTTCAAATATTTTGATTGTTCAATTTGAAATTTTTGGACTTAAATCAAATTAATTGTGGTGTTGATGGGTTCACCTCATTTGGACATTTAGTTCAACTATAAGCTTTTTGAACTTTTAAAAAAAAAACTATATTGTGATGTGCTATGGTAGGGTTTCCTTCTCTTAAGGCATTCCCTTTTATCGCAACCCTATTTGTGGCCTTTGGCGTCTCTTCTCGCCTCAGGGAAGTTTATTGGCCTTATTCTTTACGTTTTTAGTGATTTTTATGTTCTATTATGGTTCTTTTATCTTCGTCGTCTGCTTTTGGTCGATGGAGGGTAAACACTTTGTAGATCCCAATTTTTGGCTGACAAAACCTCTTTTAGCTAGGTCATTTCGTGATGCATTTCTGGTATCGCTTCTTCTTTGCTTTTCCCGAACCTCAAAATATTGTCTCATCGTGGGATGCCCTCGTTGTGGATTTAGAAAATTAAAATTCTGGCACTCACAGCTCATTTTGAGTTCACATTAGTTGTCAAATTCCCTTCTCGTAGACCTACGCTTGAGGCTATCCGCAATTTTTTTTTCAACCTTAAGCTCAATGGTGAATTTTTGTTTATTGTTTTAAATCCTAAGCATGAGTTAATCAAACTTGTGAACGACTTGGACTACTATCGTGCGTTTTCTCATTGCTCTTACATTGTGAACAATTGCTTCATGAAGGTGTTTAAGTGGACTACAACATTTGATATCGAAATTGAATCACCCGTTATTCCTATCTAGGTTTCATTTCCCAACCTGAGACCCCATCTATTTTATCCTAGGATTCTTCATGGGCCTTGTTCCATGTTTGGTCACCCTCTTAAAATTGATCATGCTATATCCACTATCTCTAGGCCTTCGGTTGAGTGTCCTGGTGGAATTGGATGCTACCAAAAATTTTCTCGATATGGTGTGGGTTGGTCATGATAACTTGAGTTATATTCAATTGGTGGTTATGGAGGTTTTTTCTTTGTATTGTTCTCATTGTAAGTCTTTGGGGCACTCGAAATTAGAATGCAATATCCTTCATCCCCATTTGACTAAAGCCCATATTATTAATACGGGTGAAATAAATCTTATAGTTTCTGAGTAGGTCAATATCTGTAATGATTTACCTATGAATGATACTGTTATTCATGTCTATGCTAATGGTCATCGACCTGCTTCTAAGGTGGGGCGTTTGGTGGTGACTGATCTGGGTGTTGTCAATGTCTTCCGGAAGCTGTAGTTGGTTTGGATCCTCCTACTGCTGATCTAGAGAGGACTCTTTAGCCCGTGGGTTTCTCCCTGTTTGTTTCACATACTATTGTTGAGAAGTCCCTTAATGATTTTATTTTTGGTGATAATTAGGTGGAGGTGTTGTTGGGTCAGTGTGAAGTTAATAAGGTGATGATTGATTGATCGTCTGACTTGGGTATTACAACTGAAAGTTCTCCTTTAACTGTTTTGAATACGTCATTGGGTGAGCTTGAGTTTGTTCACTTTGTTGATGTACCGATTTCTCTAATTTCTAATGATGCGTTGAAAGCTCATGTGGCAAGCAAGTTGATTGACTCCTTTGTTAATCATTTTGATTGGAAGGATGTATCCTCTAATTGTGGGGGAGGGGCGGAGGTTGATTTGGTTGACTCATCTGACATGTTTCATGAATTATATAGTTTGCAGGTGTTGAAAAAGCTTTCTCCCTTGGTGGTGGCAAGTGCCCTAGAAGAAAATCCAAATAAAATTAATGCTTTGGGCTTTTCCTTCTGTTTGGGTGCTGCCATCTGCGGTTGGTTTTGGGTATTGGCTTTTCTTTTTTGGTTGTTTGACGTTTCAGTTATATGGATGTGGTTGACTTTTGTTTGATTGGATTGTGGTGCTGGGGGTTTATACAGCCCGGGCAATGATTAGGCGGTTTTATGCTCTCCATCTGGTCGACTTGGCTTATTGGCAACCACCGGTGGTTTGTCTTTGTATTCTGTTTGGTGGCCTTTGTTTTAGATGTGAGGCTATGTTTGTCCATTTTGTGACTTCATATGTGTGGCATGATGCTTGTTTCTTCCTTTGGATGGTCCCTGTCTACCATTTGGGTGGCTGCATAAAGTTTGTCATTAATTGAGCCCAGCTGACTTTTAACCTTATGTCTTCGTTTTTGTCTGTTTTTCCTATATGATTGTTTTTGCCATGTCTGTATGTCTTTGTTCTTTGTTGAACTTGCTTGTATCTTTCCATTATTGTTGGAAGAAATTCTCCTTTTAATTTAAAAAAAATGAATTCCTATTGTAAAAAAAAAATTGTAAAAAAAAGACTTGTTGAAATTGAAGTTCGAATAATCCAAAGTTTTATTTCAAAAGTTTTTCGGTTGAAATATCATAACAAAATTCATGCTTATTAAGCAGATTTTTTTAATACGTATCACTCAAAACACCCAATTATTTGGGAAAATTTTTTAAATTTACTTATGGATTATTTGGATTATATTTTTAACAAATTTATAATTAAATATATTTTGATTAGGACTGCAAGCGAACCAAACGTTCGACGAGCTACTCGTTGTTCGGTTCGATTAAAGCTCGTTTGTGATTGTTTAATTAACTAAACAAACAAACTTGAACAATATTTTAAATACTCGATTCTTAAATAAACAAACTTGAATACAAATGTGTTTGACTCATTTATGTTCGCGAACAACATCATTTGAAGTTCGTGAACAAGCTCGACATTAAGCTCGATAAGAAGCTCGATTCGTGTTCGATTTTGAACTCGTGAATAAGCTCGATACAAATAATTAATATTTGACTATAGACTTAATAGATATAAATAATCATTGCCTTTGTTACATACTCAATTTCTTTTATTATAAATATGTTTGTTCATAAATATGTTCATGAACGCGTTTGTTTGATAGTTAGAAAAAAATTGTTAAATATGTTCGCGAACAAGCTCGATAAACATTAAACGAACGAACATGAACTGAACATGAACCGAAAATGAACACTCATTAATTTAAATGAACCAAACATGAACACAAACAATAAAGCTCGAACAAACATGAACCAAACTTGAACAAGCTGATATTAAATGAACACAAACATGAACACTCACATACTCGGCTCGGCTAGGTTCGTTTGCAGCCCTAATTTTGATGCATCAAAACCAATAACACTAACAACACTCAATTCTAAGTCCAAATGAACATACATCAAACAATAAAAAACATCTTTAAAAATTTGTCGACACTATCTGAGGGGTCAAAAGACCTCCAAAATTATGTGTGATTATATTCTAAACAAAAATGTTCATTTGATTAATATATATGAAGAGTGCAAGATCCCAAAGTTCCAAATTCATTAAGGCAATTAAATGCCCAAATGAATAGAAAGGAATGAGGAGCTAGACCCTATTCAAATTATTTGATAAAATGTCAATGATTTTGAATTTAATTAACTTAAATTTTTTTAATTTTGATCATAATATTGTTCTGTTTGAAATATTTTCTGATTTAATTTCCTATTTTAAATCGGCTTAATTAGTTTAATGGCTGTTTTGGAAAATTAAGAGCAGCACTTGTCGATGAGTGGTTTGTAGGGATCCACACCTCTTTCTTGTTTTGCATGTCACAGTGTTTTCGATACAGCAACATATTTGTTTCCAAGCTTCAGACAGAAGTTTCAGTATTTTTTTTTAATTCTTTTTCGTGGTGCTATAATTCCCTTCTAATACTTTTTCCATGAAAATATCTATCATGAAAGGAGAACCTTTCTTGTTATATAATCAATCATTCGATTCTTTAGAGATTTCTTTTTTTAAAAAAAATCTTTCTGAAAGCTTTGTATGCATGCATTAGCGCAGTGGAGTAGTCATTCGTTCTTCTTCATTTTCCTGAATAACTAGCCCGTCTTAATCAGTAGTTTGATCCATGACTTTTAGTTTTAATGGTTGAAATTAGTCGAATGAATAGAATTTGATTTCGATTGATTTGGGCCTCATTTGAAACAACATTTTTACTGCTTCTTAAAACAGCTTTTAAATACAAAATTTTTAATATTTATGCTAAAATATTATTGTACGATGCAGTAAGAAAGCGGCCCAAACTAAGCCTTAGAATATTTCAATGAAATTTATGTAATTAAACTTCATTAAAATTAAAGACGAAGATCAAGCGTTTCTCCTTAAACAAAACTTCACTTGAACTTTAGATGGTCATAAATTTTTACTAGAATTCTATCATGAAGATCTCATTACATTTTATGTGCTGTAATTTAATTAAATGAAATGGCACGTCAGTATATCCCAATGAATCATTTTTATGAAGATCTCATTACTTTTCCCGAGTAGAAGAATGAGTGATCCGTTCTCCTACAGATCATGGCCTTACCATTTGGTCTATGATACCCAGTGGCAGATTCCTTCTGGACTACCTAGACATGTTTTAGTTGTAGGAGCGGTGATTACTATTGCAAACGAGAGAGTTCATATAGATAGTGTCACTATTTGTAATATTGTAGTATGTTATTAGCATATATCTTTAATTATTTATCATAAATTTTGGAAATGATTAAATAAATGAAGAAAAGAAATAAAGCATGGGAGATGGAAGGATTCATGCAATTATGCCAACATGAAAATAAGGCCAGAGAAAGAGAATATGTTATTATTTGGTTTTGTAGGTAGGCAGTGGCTATCAATGAGAAGCAAGTGTTTCCTATGCCTGTTATATATAGCAAGGCCAAGGGCTTAACTTTACACGTGTTCTCACAAGTTGATGGGAAATAGAAGGAAGTAACCATTCAGGTATTAGCCACGCGTGCGTGATTGAAATGCTTTAACAATTTTGAGGACTTTCGTCTCTCAATTAATTATAGAAGAGACATAATATCTCAATTAGAGCAAGGTACAATGATCAATCCTGTGTGCATATAGTCAAATCAAGCTGGTCGATACAAAGAATATGACTTCATTTTCTACCAAAAAAAAAAAAGAGAGAGATTAGGTAGCTAAAAGAGTTGAAGAACTATTGCATGTCCCTAATAATAATATTTTGAACAATACATATTAATTTGGTGATATTCTGGAACTATAAAACTCTACTATGTAGTTAATTATGTTTCCTACAGACAAAATATTTTATAAAAAAATAAAATTGATTTATTTATAAATATTTATTTGCAATGCAATGATACATATGTTTATCTGCTTGAAATCTATGATTATGAAGAGATCTGATGTGTGGAGGAAGTTTTGGTGTTGAAATCTCAGGAAGTGTTGGGGATGAAAGTAAAACATCATGATGAAACAAATAAGAACGTTAAAAAGCAATCGAAAGTATAAGGACATCAAGATTTAACATGGAAAAACTCAAAAGATGGATAAAATAACAAAGCCACGCCAAGAAATCCACTATGAAAATGGAGAGGAATAAGTATAGATCTCTATTCTCTCTTACTCTCTCCTTGCTTCTCTTCTTACATACATCGTTCTCACAATTCTAATGTTCTAACTACTCACAATATAGAAAGTCAAGTTAATAACTCCAAGGGATGCAACCTCGAAAGAAAATTATCTAGTCCGCCTCGAAGCACTGTGACACTAGTTTAGAGCGTTGTGGTGCTTAAGTCTCTATTTGATGATGTTGCGGTGATCATACAAACAACGCTGTATCGTTACACATCACTGGGGTGCTTGGGAACACAATGTCGGGGCGCTCGGGTACACAATACCGGGATATTGTACAAATAAAAAATTTGTGTGTAAACCCCATACCTCCAGCGAGCATGAGAAAATGATTGAGGTCCAAGGCAACAGTACAGTCTGATTGATCAACACAATCAAATTTCACACGGAACTAACGAGTTATAAGTGTCAAATTTTTTTAATATTCAATATGTGCTAAGCATAGAGAGTTATAAGAGTATATTTTTTATATACTATCACAAGGAATTAGAAGGGTCTAGTTCTAATGGAAGGTATAACGGTCTGAGAAATAGCTATTACTTTTTAACTCTGATATATGAAGTACTTGATTATTTATTTTTTAATGCTGAGTTTTCTTTATTTCAATTATTTGCAAGCTATGCCCTACTCAGTCATATCTATTAGTTTATTTGTTTTGTTATATGTTATGTCGTCATGTATTATAGATAATAGATTTTATCGTAAATACATTTTGATAATGAATGAAAAAAAATTGCAGATAAGTTTACTTTTATGTTAACTAGAAGTTAATTAGAAGCTCTATGATCTATGTAACTTAAAAAAAAAAAATTGAAAAGCCCCTAAAACATAGATCTTGGGTCGGCCTGCCATCATTCAGTACAATATGGCATATCATGTTTATGTGTCATATTGGGTTGGGTTGGGTTGTGACATTATTACTATCTCCAATGATGGTTGGGGCGTTGGCTAACTAACTCCACACCCTTTAAGTTTCTAAGAGATTATGGCGCATGTTCATTTCAAAATATTATGCTTTCTCAAAGTACTAATACATCTGATACTTTAATACTTTGCAATTCTTTTATCATGAAAAGCTTTTTTTTTTAGAGAGAGAAGTTATCCATGAAAATTATTATAATAATGCCATTATTATATGTTAAAATTAATTTAAAAATGATGTATCTTCTCATCATTTATTTTGACTAATTTGTTATTAAAATTTCAATATTAACATTAATATGATTGTTGGATAAATATCCGTGATAAAATATTTTAAGATTTCTAGACTTAGATATAACAATTATTGTCCTCCATCACACCACATCATTAAACTGCCTTCAACAGTTTAAGTTGACTTATGTATGAATAAGATCCACAAATTAACCTAAGGAATATAATTGTTGATAATGATTTGATTATGCGAGGATGCAATCTCCATAAATTATTAATAATCAATATAAGAAACATTTTGGATAACAATCATGATTTTTAAGTCGTGATCCATTATGTTTAGGCAGATGAAGGGGGTTTTCAAAATTTGAAAGTAATCAAGCTTCCATAAGAAATATTAAAGGTAGCTTTTAAATGCATCAAGCCTGCATCACATCCATTTCCTACACAACCTAGAACATGACCAACCATTAGACCTATGCCACATTCATCACAACTAGGACATACACTACATCTAATTCCTAGAAAGACTCAACATTCAATCATTGCCCACAATCTTTATGTCGCAATTGTTACCTTCCTAAGTTATGTCATAATTGTCATCCTTCAGACCTATGCTAGAACTATCACCCCTAGACTTGCACTACAATCATCACTCGTAGGGCCTAGTTCTACTTCTTTCTCAAAAAACTTACGCTAATATTTTCATAACACCCTCAAATTTTTATAAAATACATCATTGATAAGAAATCAAACATAGTTTTTGTTGTAATGATGTCATTATTATATATTTGTTTTCATGATTTATCTTTAATGATTCCTAATAGTTAATAACAAAGGCATCACATTATTTTAAGTTTGAGTTTACCTATGGAGCAAAGCATTCCTCCAATAATTGTGAGCCAAAAATATACAAGTTTACAAATAAAAAAAGTTCCCTTATGTTTTATCTTTTATGAGTGGGAAGTGAAATCATGAGGGTGGCCAATGGCCACTAGGAGGATACAACTGTGACTTGTATAGAATAGTCACTGTAGAACGTCCATCCATTTACCGGATTGGCTGAGCAATTAATGGGCCCCAGTCAACCCTTTAGCCATGGCCAACTACGATTTGCAGCACTGAATGCGGACTTCAACATAATCCCATAAGTCACAATGCCTTTCGATCAACTTTGAGATTCGTATAACCAATCAATAAATATAATAATAATAATAATAACAATCTTATTATTATTTTTATTATTATTATTCGCATATAATTAAAGTATAGCTAAACTGATTTAGCCCGCTTTTTGTTTGGGAAAAATTATTTAGCCCAAATTCAGCCATAGGAATTGAGGTGAAAATTGAATTCATTTTCAGCTAATACGATTTTTTGAATTTAATATTTTAAAATTAAAAAAAAATTCATGATTTTTTAATTTGCTCTATTCAAATTTGATCAGATTTAAAATCGAGCTGAATCGAATCATGTCGGCTCAAAATTAAATAAATTCTAATTTGATCCCATCTCAAGTTGGCTTATATAGATTATATTCTATTTAAAGCCACCACTAGATTTACTTGAAATAGAATTGGTATCCCCTAATTAATCTTTTTAAAATATTAACATAATATATATTTCTAAATATATAATACCATTCAAGAGATTTAATTAGGAGAAATTAGAAAATAAAACATTTTTCTATAATATCTTCCAAATTTTTTCATTCTTCCTTTAAATTTAATTTCATTATTTTAATTATTTCATTAACTTAAATTCTTAAATTAATCTTGATAATTTCTCTTTTAGAATATTTATATGTCTAAGAGCCATAATTGGCAACAGATAAATTGGAATAGATATCAAATAGCTTATGAATCAGAGTTTAACAAAAGTATTACTTTCTTTTTTAATTGTTTAAAATAATCCACCCTAATCTTGCTGTAAAGCTAATACATATAAAAATAAAAAAATATTGAGAATAAATTATTAAAAAAAAATGATTGTAATTTAATTAGATAAGAATAAGAGGGACCACTGCTAGAGCATTATTATATAAGATAATAAAAATAAATTTAAATTAGCTGATAACATTCAGCTGAAACATGATTAAATAGAAATCACTTTATTTTTTTCAAATTGTTAATTATTTTTTGAAAGGACCACTCATTAGCAGATGACTACTCGATTAATCTTTGAAATTATAAATTATTTTATTTTAATAGATCGATTAAAAAAATATGGTGATTGATTGCCAACCTTGTAGATTCTGCAGTTTATAAGGTTGGTACAGCTAGTGGGCTACCCTGGAGATGAGAATGCCACATTGTTTCGTTGATATTAGCTTATATTAGTAAGAAATTTAATTTTTTAATTTCCACATGTTTCGACTTATATAGAAAGAGAAAGCTAACTTCGCAACTTTCACAATTTTAAACAAAACAAATTTAGTAATTACATATAGCAGCTGATAGTGCCATATTTTAGCTTACTTAAATTATTATTTACGAAACTCACCTTAATTTGCTGATTGAATTAATTATTTTATGCGGTCGCCGAACAATGTCTGGAGACTAGTTAAAATGCACCATGTCACTCTTGTTCTCGGTATTGCGGCTCAGTACTGTGGCTCGGTGCCGCTGACATGGCACATTATGATTGGTCTCCGGACGGCATTCTGTGTCCGGTCTCCGCACAGAATAATCTCTCTGTTGATTGAGGGTTTGAATGCTAATAAAAAATTATAGATTTGAAATTTAAGTATATGATATATGTTTGAGTTTAACTCAATAGATCAAATGTCTAAAAAAATTGAATATGCCTCAAAATATCAACAAAAGGCAAATTATTATTTTTTATAAATTTATAAAAAAAATATAAAATTAAAAAGACGTGTAACTAAATACATCAATTATTTACAATTATACTATTAAAATGATTTATTTATATGTTAAATTTGTTTATATTTAAATTTTTTTCATATTTAATTAATCAATTATTTATGATAAAATTTAATTGATATCCACAGCTTATAATATCAAATGTATGAAAAAATAATCATGCCGAGAATATTCATTTGTCTATTTTGAATGAGAAGGAAAGCCATCTATTACGTTCATAAAAAATATAATTATATATTACTATTTTATGTCAGAAAATAATATCCATTCCACTAATTTGTATTCTTATATATATATATTCTATTAATACATATAACATGAAGGTCAATGTCAGTGTAGTTGATCTACCATTGTACATAGAGCACCTGTTATCAATTTTAAATTATTTTTAGGAATATGAAACTACAAGTTTAACAGTAGAAGAATATTAAAATACATCTACACATTATTTAAAAATTTTTAGGATTGACATACTAGCTAGAAATACATGGAGAATCCTAGACGGCCGACTCTGAGCTCTGATTAGGCCAAAAATTATTGTTAAATTGTTAAATTTTAAAAATATTTATTTTAAAACTTTTTGTGATATATGCATACATATAAGATCGCCAACGATCTTGAGGTAATGATACTATCAAAAAATATATATTTGTATAACGTCTAAAGTTTGGTTCAAATGTTGTTTGAGTCATAAGTAAAAAGAAAATAAATAAATAAATTCATATATATAATATCTAAGTTAATTTTTGAATTTATTATTTGTTTAAGAAAATCCTCCTTGCGCTCCCTGCTCCACTAGGGTTTTCCCCTAGCTCTTTCTCGGCGGCACTAGTCGCTGCTGGGAAGATTTTTCGATCCCTCCTCTCCTTTTTTGCTGGTTTTATGATTTTTTGCTTTGTTTTCCCAATTCGCCCACCTTCGACTATTTGCGTTTGGAATAGCAGTGAATTGTTTAAAAGATCCTGATTTTTTATATGGCTAGAAGAAATTGCATTTTTTTTTTGTAGTTCCTCCGTTGCAAGCTTTCCTAAGGACCTAAGCTGAAAGCTACTATTTTTCGTAGTTTACCTTCACCGTGGATCTTGGAGGTGGAGATCATTGCTCTTGCGGCTCCTTCTGAATATGCATTAGATAGAAATCTTCCTTCTTGCCGACCTAGTCTTGTCTCTATCCGAAAGTTTTTCTTCAATCTCAAGTTCAATGACAAATTTTCGGTTACTTTGTTTAATCATTTGCATGCATTGATTAAGCTAGTTAATGATATGAACTACAACATAAATTTTTTTCCACATATCTTACTTTATTAACAATTGTTACATGAAATTATCGATAGTGTGGCTAGGTTCTGAAAAATTTGGGTACATATAATATGTCGATATGGAGGAATTTTCTTCCTTTTGTGTTCATTGTTAATGTATCAGGCATTTGAAGGGTGACTTTCGCCCTCAGCCATCCTCTGTCCCGGTGATTGTTATATCCAATGATACTAATCATGTTAGCTCTAATGGGAATCCAAATGGTGTTATGGAAAAGTTAGATAATATAGTTATCTCTATTTTGACTCTTATTATGCCGCTTAATGAGTTGGGATTAGTTGATTGTGTCAGCTACTTGGAATGTTGGGGGGAAATTAATGTGCAAGGGGAGGATTTTTGGGAAATATATGGCTTAAATGTTATTCGAATATATGAGGAAGGATTTTACAAGAATGTTGGTAAATGTAGATGGAGAAAATCCAAAAAAAAAATATTCCTTTTGGATCCTTTTTTCTTTGTTATGTTGTTTGCTTGTTGCTGACTATTTTTTGCTTAATTTGTTGTTTCTTCTGCTATTATTTGGGTCTGCTTTGGGTGTATTGAGCTTGTTGTTCATTGGTGGTGCTTGTGGTTGAGATTTTTTAGAGAGCTTTTGATTGAAATGTTATATTTTTAGAGAGTTCTTGATTCATTAAGGACTTATAATCCTTATTTATATTAAAGCGTAGGCCTAGGTCCTTATGTGAGTTTTTTTTTCAAAAAAAAAAAAAAAAAAAAAAAAAAAATTTGTACCATATGATTATAACTTAAATTTAAGATATATATTAATTTTCAATTTCAGCTATGCAGCATGTGCTTATTGTCCAATCCATATATTGACACCCGTAATCTCTCTAAGTGAATCTAAACCTAATGCTATCTCATATCCATGCCAATGTCATTTTCCAATTTCATCACAAACAATAATGAATGGGTTGGGACAGTTGAAACTTTTTCTAAAAATTATTGTAAAATTGTTATAGACAAAATCATTTTAAAAAAATTGTAAAAAAACAACTTCCTACATAGAAATTTTTTGGCAACAATAAAAAAATAATATCAAAATATAAATTATAACTACGATCTAAAAAGTAAAAAAAAAAAAATTTCCCACATAGATCTTAAATTAATATTTAGAACGGGGTATATTTTATGTCACGTTTTAGAGAAAAAACATGCTATATATATACATATATGAAGAATGATTATTCTTTTGAATTAGAAAGGCCTTCTTATGGACGAAAGGGAACATGTGACAATAATGTTGCAACGCCTGGTATCTAATCAAGGAAACTTGCTGTTCTATCTGGGCCCGACCTCATGAAATTATCGTCCTGAAAATTTTTGGGTGGCTGAAAATGACAAGTTTGATGCGATGGATGCTCAGAATTATATAATTAAGCGGAATGATTCAATATAATTTTCAGTTTATATGATATCTATTATGTATTTATTTGCTGTGTGATGACATATTTATGACGATAGATATATAAAATTTATCTTCTTCGCATTAAATTTTTAACCCCACGCACATTAAAATAAATTAAGAGTGATATATATAAGGCCTATTTTTTTATATGAAATTTCGAGAAGGAAAAAAAAATCATTAGATGTATCTAATTAGAAAATTTTCATTAGTATAGAATGAATATTTTAATGAGCATCTTTTACGTTTTCTCATAGTATGCTTATAATTGAATCAAGCTGCTCGACGAGATGAATTTAATGAGTTCAAGATCATTTATTTCTAACATCATTAAAGTGCTTGAATGATGAACAAGTGTTCTATAATCGTGTAATATCAGTTTTTGCTCCAGGTTCGTCCGGGACGAAGATGGATCGTCCGGGACGATCGGTACAGGTTGTGCAGAAAATCATGTTTGGCTGTATGGTTCGTCGGGACGAAAATTGGATCGTCTGGACGAAAATTCTCCCGTGAACCCTTCGCCAGGGACGATATGTCATTTTTCGTCTGGACGGAATTCCTCTCTTCATGGATCGTCCGGTACGAAGCTCGATCGTCCGGGACGATCAGTCTGGATATATATAGAATTGAGATATTTTGAAGAGAGAGAAAAAGCTGAGGAGAGAGAAAAACGAAGGAAAAAGTGGAAAAGCGGATTTTCGGGCGACGCCGAGCTGTTTTCGATCGAAGTGACTGTTGAGGAAATTGCTGTGCACGAGGTAAGGCACATTCCACCTTTCTCAATTTTCAGAACCGTCGTGTTTGGCGGTATATTCTGTCCGGGTTTTGTTTCCGTTAGCGATTTTCGTCCGTATCTTTTGATCGGTTCAGTTTTTACCGCGTAACTTTTTGTATATTGTTGACGTGCCGAGTGTGCACATTTTGGTTATTTTCTGAAGATTTTCGTCCGGGTATTTTTGATTCGACTGTGTTTTTAGTCGACCGGATTTTTCTGTGAAATTGGAATTTATCTGTGCAGTAGAATAAAGGTTCTGAAATGTTGATATCTGTATTCTGTGCGAATTCGGTAAATTTTCTTTGCAGGAATTTTTGTGTAAATTCCGTATACTGCCGTTGTGCTGCCCGATTTTTTGGGTAATTTCTGAATTGTCCGGATTTCTTCTGAATTGAAATGCTATGTGTATAAGCTATAAAAAGGGAGCTATAAGGGGTCTGGATCCTATGAGATTCAGTTAGTGAAACGGGAAATCTGAAATGAGCTCAATCTGAAATCTGATATCTGTTCTGTTCCGGATCCGATGAATTCTGTTTTGGTGCTATAAGCACATCTGTTTTGGTGCCGTGAGCACAAAGGGAGACATAAGGGGCCTGGATCCTATGAGATTCAGTCAGTGTCTGGGAAGGGAGGCATAAGGGGCCGGAATCCGTAGAGATTCCGTCAGTGTCAGGGCATTTAGCTATATGTATCTGTACTATTTTCTGTATCTGTTCTGTTCTGTACGAAATTGTGATTATGACATGATATGATCCGTACGATTCTGATTTCTGATTCTGACTCTGTTGATTTGTTCTGTTCTGATACGATCTGTACGACTCTGATGTGATTTGATATCTGTCCGTAAGTTTTGATTTCTGATTCTGTTCCGACTTCTGATCTGATTTCTGTCTGATAAGTTTGATTTTGTTTTCTGAGGATTTAGATTGGTGGTTTGTTGCTTTGCTGAGCTGTTGAGCTCACCCTTGCTTTCTGGTGGTTTTCAGGTTCTGGGAAGGGCAAGGAGGTCCAGGATTAGATTTCAGAGTCTGATCAGATTAGGTACTTTTGTACTTTTGATTTTTGTACAGTCATGGCTTTCCTGTTCTGTCTTTCTTTCTGTTGAAAGCCATGTACTGTTCTGTAGATGATTATTTTTGAGGAAATGAAAAGATAGATGTTTTGTTCCGCTGCATTTGATGTTTTTAGTAGCTCTGTTGTTCTGTGTGCTTCTGTTGAGTTAAGAATTTGGAAGATCAGTTCAGTAACCTAATCCAAAGCCAGATCCTGGTTAGCTATTCCCCGTCGCGATCCGGCGCGGGCGGGATCCGTCTCGTCTCGGGTCGGGTCGTGACAAGCTTTTTTTTGGTATCAGAGCACTGGTTTTGGAAACAGGTTGGATTGTAAAACAGAGCTCTAGGAAGTGATCAGTGAGTCTGTCTGGGAGGTAGTTTTGGGTCGTTTGGCTTTTTATTGTGTTATTTTGTGTTGTTTTGTGATAGTTTTCCGGATTTTCTGTATGGATCAGCCAGACCCAGACATGACAGACGGTCAGAGTGACGATCAGGCAGCACCAGTGGGGAGTACAGCCCCAGTGGTCGGTGCTGATACGCTTTCACAGTTTGCTTCACTTGTTGCTCAGATGATGAGCGAGACTCAGAGCAGAGCTTCGACTGTTAGATCTGAGGACATTGATCGACACCTGCAGTTATTTTTGAGGTTGAAGCCTCCGAGGTTTGAGGGCGCTGTTGAGCCCAGAGCAGCCGAGGAGTGGCTGAGGAGATTGGAGAAGACTTTTGACGGGATGCAGTGTCCTGCAGACAGGAAAGTTCCGTTAGCTGTTTTTCTGTTGGACGGAGAGGCTGAGCACTGGTGGGATGGCCAGCAAGCAGCCAGATTTCAGGGCAGATTGAACTCCTTGATCACTTGGGAAGAGTTCACTGAAGTATTTCGGGACTGGTTTGTTCCCCCTTCTGCACGACAGCAGATGCAGGAGAGTTTTCTGAGACTTGTTCAGGGGAGCAAGACGGTGATGCAGTACGAGGCTGAGTTTACTGCATTAGCCAGGTACGCTCCGCAGCTGGTTAGCACGTCTGCTGAGAGGTGCTACAGATTTCTGAGAGGCTTACGAGACACTTTGAGGCAGCCTCTGATACCGTTCCGGATTACTGATTTCTCTGAACTTGTGGAGCGAGCTCGTCTGATTGAGAATGACATGACGGCTACTCAGCAGCGGTGGACTGCGAGTAGGAAGAGGTTTGGAGGAGAGACATCTGGCAGTGGTTCCTCTGGGAAGAGGAGATTTGTTCCTGGATCTGGATCTGGAGATTCCAGGAAGAGCGGAGGATCGTCTGGTACTGCTACCAGTACGACTAGTTTTGGATCAGTCAGTTCGGCACCTGTGTGCCAGAGTTGTGGACGGCGACACCATGGCCAGTGCTACAGGATAGCTGGTCTTTGTTTCAGATGTGGTCAGCCGGGACATAGGATTGCAGAATGTCCACAGATGGGATATGAGCAGCGATCTGAGGGCTTTGTCAGACCTGTTGGTTCAGCAGCAGGAAGACCGAGGACTGTTCCTCCTCGCCCTGAGGGATTTGCTGGTAGAGGCGGTGGTTCTAGTTCTGCACCACGGAGACCACCTACGATTCAGAGGGAGCAGAGTAGTTCTGTTGCTTCAGCTCCTGTTCCAGTTCAGCCCCGAGTTTACAGTCTGAGTCAGCAGGAGGCTCGTGATGCCCCGGATGTTGTGACAGGTATGATTTACATTTCTGATCAGCCCTGTCGTGTTTTGTTTGACTCTGGAGCGAGTCATTCTTTTCTGTCCGAGCATTGTTTTGAGATTTTACATTTGGATTCGATGGTTTTACCGGTTTCTTTGTCTGTGATTTTACCGGCTGGGAATCCATTGATTGCTCGACAGTTTTGTTTGTGTGAGATCGAGATTTCTGGCAAGAAGTGGAAATCGAGTTTGATTCGATTGCCGATTTCTTCGTATGATGTGATTCTGGGCATGGATTGGCTGAGTCGGTATGAGGCCCAGATTGACTGTCTGAAGAAGCAAGTGAGTTTGCTTGTGGCTGGAGAGAGAGTTGTATTTCAGGGATTACGAGGTGTTCTCTCCAGTCTGATTTCTGCGTTGGAGGTGAGCAGAATGTGGAAGAAAGGATGCCCAGTATTTTTGGCTTCGGTGCGGGATCTGAACCTGGAGGTTGGTTCTGTTTCTGAGATCCCTGTGGTACGGGAGTTTGCCGATGTTTTTCCTGAGGAGTTGGTTGGTTTACCTCCGGATAGAGATGTGGAGTTCTCTATCGATGTTTTTCCGGGTACCGCTCCGATATCGAAAGCTCCGTATAGGATGGCACCGAAAGAACTTTCTGAGTTGAAAGTTCAGCTTCAGGAGTTGGTTGACAGAGGTTTTGTACGTCCTAGTGTTTCGCCCTGGGGAGCACCTGTTCTGTTTGTGAAGAAGAAGGACGGTACACTCCGTATATGTATTGATTACAGAGATTTGAACAAGGTCACGATCAAGAACAAGTATCCTTTGCCTCGGATTGACGACTTGTTTGATCAACTTTCCGGATCTTCGGTATTTTCGAAGATTGATTTGAGATCAGGATACTATCAGGTGAAGGTGAAGGAAACTGATGTGGTGAAGACTGCTTTCAGTACTCGGTACGGGCACTACGAGTTTTTGGTTATGCCTTTTGGGGTAACCAATGCGCCTGCGATTTTTATGGATCTGATGAACCGAGTATTCAGGGAGTATTTGGATCAGTTTGTGATCGTCTTCATTGACGATATTCTGGTATATTCTGCATCTGAGGATGAGCATGCCAGACATTTGAGGATTGTGTTGGAGACTTTGAGGAGGCATCAGCTGTATGCCAAGTTCTCTAAGTGTGAATTCTGGCAGAAGAGCATTTCATTTTTGGGGCATGTGATTAGCGGAGAAGGCATTTCTGTAGATCCCCAGAAGATTCAGGCTGTTGCTGATTGGCCAGGGCCGACTACGGTATTTGAGGTACGTAGTTTCTTGGGCATGGCCGGGTATTATAGGAAGTTTGTGAAAGGATTTTCACAGATTTCGACTCCTCTGACGAGACTGACTCAGAAGTCAGTACCTTTTGTTTGGACACCGGAGTGTGAGACGAGTTTTCAGAGATTGAAGGATTGTCTGACTTCAGCTCCAGTGTTGGCACTTCCGTCAGGTACGGAGGGTTTTCAGGTGTTCAGTGATGCTTCACTGAAAGGATTGGGTTGTGTTCTGATGCAGCATGGTCAGGTAATTGCTTATGCTTCGAGACAGTTGAAACCACATGAGAAGAATTACCCGACGCATGATCTGGAGTTAGCTGCAGTTGTTTTTGCTTTGAAGATTTGGCGTCATTACCTGTATGGCGTCAGATGTGAGATCTTTACTGATCATAAGAGCCTGAAGTACATTTTTACTCAGAATGATCTGAATCTGAGACAGAGGAGGTGGCTCGAGTTGATCAAGGACTACGATTTGACTATTCAGTATCAGCCTGGGAAGGCGAATGTGGTAGCGGACGCGCTGAGCAGGAAGTCTTCTGGATTCTCAGGTATTCAGCTTACCTGTGATGACTTTCTGATTCGTGATTTGGAGAGATTGCAGTTGGAGGTGATTTCCTCCAATGATTTGGAGTTGGCTCAGATGAGTATTCAGTCTTCTTTGGAAGCACGGATTCAAGAAGCCCAGAAGTCAGATTCTGATTATTCGAAGTTGATAGCTCAGATTGGATCTGGTAAGACTCCTGAACTTCGAATTTCTGATTCTGGTGTTATTTTCTGTAAGAACAGGTTGTGGGTACCTGTGTTTGGAGACTTGAGGCAGGAGATTCTGTACGAATCCCATCATTCTGGCTACACTGTTCATCCAGGCAGTGGTAAGATGTATGCTGACATGAAGCTTTTGTTTTGGTGGCCTGGGATGAAGAAAGATGTAGCAGAGTTTGTGTCGAGATGCGAAGCCTGTCAGTTGGTGAAGGCAGAGCATCAGCGACCAGGTGGACTGTTGCAGTCGTTGCCTATCCCTGAGTGGAAATGGGAGGAGGTAACGATGGATTTTGCGATGGGTTTTCCTCGATCTAGACAAGGACATGATGCCATTTGGGTGGTTGTAGATCGATTGACGAAGTCAGCCCATTTTCTTCCGATCAGACAGACGGATTCAGTTGATCGCTTGGCACAGATTTATGTGAAGGGAATAGTCAGATTGCACGGTGTGCCTCGTGTGATCGTATCTGATCGAGATGGACGCTTTACTTCCAGACTTTGGAAAGGCATTCAGCAAGGCTTGGGTACGAAACTGCATTTCAGTACAGCCTTTCATCCTCAGACCGACGGACAGTCTGAGAGGACTATTCAGGTACTGGAAGATCTGTTGAGGCTTTGTGTTCTGGACTTTAGCGGAAGTTGGGAGGATCATATTCCGCTGATTGAGTTTGCCTATAACAACAGTTTTCAGTCTAGTATCGGTATGGCACCGTACGAGGCTCTGTATGGCAGGAAGTGTCGTACTCCTTTGACTCCGACCTCCTTCGGAGATAGACAGGCTTTGGGGCCACTTTTGCTGATGAAACTGCTCAGAAGATCAAATTGATAAGAGAAAGATTGAAAGCCGCTCAAGATCGTCAGCAGAAGTATTACAATCAGAAGCACAGATTTGTTGAGTTTCAGGTTGGTGACTTTGTGTATGTCAAAGTCAGCCCGATGAAAGGTGTGAGCAGATTTGGTCAGGTAAGCAAGCTTAGTCCAAGGTATGTTGGACCATTTGAGATTTTGGAAAGAATTGGAAAATCTGCTTATCGCCTATTGCTTTCTGATTCTATGCCGGATGTGCATAATGTGTTTCACGTATCCACTCTGAGGAAGTGGGTTTCAGACTCTGGGAAGAAGTTGTCAGCTGATGAGGTTGAGATTCAGGAGAATCTGGTGTACAAGGAAGAGCCAGAGCTTATTTTGGCATACGACGTCCGAAAGTTAAGAAATAAAGAGATTCCGATGGTTAAAGTCCAGTGGAAGCACCGGACTGCACGGGAAGCAACTTGGGAGAAGGAGTCTGATATGAGACGGTCGTACCCGTACTTGTTTTGACTGAGTTTGGACTGGATAATGTCGAGGACGACATTTTTTTTTAAGTTGGGGAGATTGTAATATCAGTTTTTGCTCCAGGTTCGTCCGGGACGAAGATGGATCGTCCGGGACGATCGGTACAGGTTGTGCAGAAAATCATGTTTGGCTGTATGGTTCGTCGGGACGAAAATTGGATCGTCTGGACGAAAATTCTCCCGTGAACCCTTCGCCAGGGACGATATGTCATTTTTCGTCTGGACGGAATTCCTCTCTTCATGGATCGTCCGGTACGAAGCTCGATCGTCCGGGACGATCAGTCTGGATATATATAGAATTGAGATATTTTGAAGAGAGAGAAAAAGCTGAGGAGAGAGAAAAACGAAGGAAAAAGTGGAAAAGCGGATTTTCGGGCGACGCCGAGCTGTTTTCGATCGAAGTGACTGTTGAGGAAATTGCTGTGCACGAGGTAAGGCACATTCCACCTTTCTCAATTTTCAGAACCGTCGTGTTTGGCGGTATATTCTGTCCGGGTTTTGTTTCCGTTAGCGATTTTCGTCCGTATATTTTGATCGGTTCAGTTTTTACCGCGTAACTTTTTGTATATTGTTGACGTGCCGAGTGTGCACATTTTGGTTATTTTCTGAAGATTTTCGTCCGGGTATTTTTGATTCGACTGTGTTTTTAGTCGACCGGATTTTTCTGTGAAATTGGAATTTATCTGTGCAGTAGAATAAAGGTTCTGAAATGTTGATATCTGTATTCTGTGCGAATTCGGTAAATTTTCTTTGCAGGAATTTTTGTGTAAATTCCGTATACTGCCGTTGTGCTGCCCGATTTTTTGGGTAATTTCTGAATTGTCCGGATTTCTTCTGAATTGAAATGCTATGTGTATAAGCTATAAAAAGGGAGCTATAAGGGGTCTGGATCCTATGAGATTCAGTTAGTGAAACGGGAAATCTGAAATGAGCTCAATCTGAAATCTGATATCTGTTCTGTTCCGGATCCGATGAATTCTGTTTTGGTGCTATAAGCACATCTGTTTTGGTGCCGTGAGCACAAAGGGAGACATAAGGGGCCTGGATCCTATGAGATTCAGTCAGTGTCTGGGAAGGGAGGCATAAGGGGCCGGAATCCGTAGAGATTCCGTCAGTGTCAGGGCATTTAGCTATATGTATCTGTACTATTTTCTGTATCTGTTCTGTTCTGTACGAAATTGTGATTATGACATGATATGATCCGTACGATTCTGATTTCTGATTCTGACTCTGTTGATTTGTTCTGTTCTGATACGATCTGTACGACTCTGATGTGATTTGATATCTGTCCGTAAGTTTTGATTTCTGATTCTGTTCCGACTTCTGATCTGATTTCTGTCTGATAAGTTTGATTTTGTTTTCTGAGGATTTAGATTGGTGGTTTGTTGCTTTGCTGAGCTGTTGAGCTCACCCTTGCTTTCTGGTGGTTTTCAGGTTCTGGGAAGGGCAAGGAGGTCCAGGATTAGATTTCAGAGTCTGATCAGATTAGGTACTTTTGTACTTTTGATTTTTGTACAGTCATGGCTTTCCTGTTCTGTCTTTCTTTCTGTTGAAAGCCATGTACTGTTCTGTAGATGATTATTTTTGAGGAAATGAAAAGATAGATGTTTTGTTCCGCTGCATTTGATGTTTTTAGTAGCTCTGTTGTTCTGTGTGCTTCTGTTGAGTTAAGAATTTGGAAGATCAGTTCAGTAACCTAATCCAAAGCCAGATCCTGGTTAGCTATTCCCCGTCGCGATCCGGCGCGGGCGGGATCCGTCTCGTCTCGGGTCGGGTCGTGACAAATCGAGGGGATCGATATATGTCATATGATGAAGCACTCCATATTTACTCTAGATTTTTTTATATTTAGAGGACATGTCACTTCCAAAAATCTATAATTAGATATTTACTTTTCACATGAGGGGATCTTTTAGATAGGGCTTGGACCTTGGGCTATAGATAAATGAAACCTCTAAAGTTTGAAGGATCCATGAGCTCCACTTGAGCACCACCGTTGGTGAACCCTCGCTGTCTGGCCATTGCCACCGGAATTTCACTTGTCGATCATAATTAAACATCCACCAGGCCATTGTCGCTAGACCCAACCATAATCATCGTACCTCCTCCAAGCCATCACCATTAGACCTCTGCTCTTCCGCCTCCATGTGATCACAATCACTCTACAATGGCCCCTTCACACGTACTACAGGAAAAATGTCATTTTCTGGCGGCCATTTTCGCCGGAAAAATGGCTAAAATCTGTCAGAAATGTGCATTTTTGGCGGATTTCTGACGGAAATATTTTCGCCGACTTAACGCGCGTCGGAAAAGACCTTCCGATGTAAAATAATTCGCCGACAACATTTCCGACATATATCCGGCAGATTTTCCGCTGGAAAAATATTTTCGGCGGAATTTTTTTTTTTTGCCGGAATGTCAAGAATTTTTTTTTAAAAAAATAAAACAATACTGAAGTAGCCCACCCGAGCCCGCCTGCCCAAGACCGCGTGGAACACGCCCCGCCCAAGCCTGCTCTGCCAACCCGAGCCTAGCATCCCATGCCCGCATGGAACCCCCGCTCCACCCCAGCCCAGCCGGAGCCCGCTCCGCCCCGTCCGAGCCCGGTCCGCCCACCCGAGCCCAGCTGGCCTAAGCCCGTGTGGGATGCGCACCTTCAGCGAGGTTCGAACCCCACACCTCCCCACTCTACGCGCGTGAATCATTCCGCGCCATCTACCATCTAGCCATCAAACAAAAACTGTTAAATTTGATATTTTATTTTATTTAACTTAGAACAGATAAATATTAAAAGTAATAATTATTTTTAAAGTAATTTTTTTTAACAATTAATTATTAAAGATTAAAAATATAATATAATTTAAAAATGAATTATTATATTATTTAATTTAATAATAAATTATTAATTTATTTAACTTAATTTAACAAAAATAAATAATTATAAAATTTTACTATAATTTAAGTTTTAATTTAAATCATTTAATTTTTTTATTAAATAATAAAATGATAATTTATTTTATTTAATTATAATTTAAGTTATTAAATTCTATAATTTAAGTTATTTTTTAAAATATAAAATATTTAATTTGACAATAAGTTATTAAAATATAACTTACTTTTTTTAAATTTTCGTCGAAAATCTGCCGGAAATTCCTTCGAGACAAAATCCGTTGGAAAGCCAGTCAAAAAATATGTCGAAAATTCGTTAACAATTTTCCGTTGGAAATCCGCTAGGAAATCCACTGGAATTTGTGACGAATTTACTTCAGCCAGAAATTTTATCGGAAATGAGCTGTTTTCCTGTAGTGTCAGTTTTAGTTACCCGATAACGACCCCCCCCGCCGCCTAATTTGGTACTTGTGACCTCTGTCACCGTTGACTACGATCCCTATGACATCCATGGTTATGATACTCGGAACATCGTCATCCGACTACGATCCTTATTTCCTTAGTTTCCTTCCGACTATGATCCTTTTAACCTACATTATTCTCTGACTATGGTCCTTCTCTCACTAACTATGATCCTCAGACCAATGTCATCAGAATATAGTCCTTTCAATTTTGATTGTCTCTCTGCCTCTATTGCCTAACAACGGTCTCTCCTATCTCTGTCGTTCGCTGACTATGATCTTTATGATCACAATCACTTCTCAACTACTATATATCTCTCTAACCTTGATAGCTTGATGATGGTCCCTTCAACCTCAATCGTCTGACTACGATCCTTCAAACCTTCTTTTTGATCCTAACTACGATCCCTTCGACCATAATCCTCTGTCAAGTACAGTCCCTCAAACCATTATCACATGATAAAAGTTCATTTGACCACCGTTGCCTACTGACTACTGCCCATATGATCTCCATTGTTCGTTGACTATGGTCCCTCCTGCCTTTATCACTCAACAAAGGTCCCTCCAACCTCTTTATCCAGACTACTATATTTCTGACCTCCATCACAAACTGCCAACAATATTTCTAGCCTCTATCATTACGTACTATGGTCCCTTTGACCTTAGTTACCTGACAACATTCTCTGACCTTTGTCTCATGACTACAATCCCTCCCACCACCTAGCTAGATTATAGTCCCTCCGACCATCATCACTGAACTATGATCGCTCTGACCACCTTCGCACGACTACAATCCTACAGACCAAACAAATTGACTAAGGTTTTCTTGAGAACAACTCTCATGCCATTGGATTCTTCATACTCTAATCATGTAATGTGATCTATATGATATATAGTTGTTAGATTGAGTCGATGCCTTCCCCTGAGGAAGGGCATCATTTACAATTAATTAATAACAAATATTAGTGGATTTATTTTAACTGGGTCAGACCGATATGATTTTTTTCTTTCTTGGATTTTTAATGTAAAAAAAATTGGTTTTCTTTTATGATTATTACACCCCCCTCTCTCTTATTTATCTGCATGTCAAATCTTCCTACTAAGTTAGAGCGTTAAACACTCCATTTTTTTACTACCACAAATATTCTTATTCTGGCATGCAACAAGTACAATGCATCAAATAAAAATAAGAAAATATATTTTATTTGATAATATAGTAGTAGGAGTATTGAAATGTTAGAGTTGTCAAGAGATGATTGTGAACTATCATCTCATATACTCTTTTTATAAAAGAGGAGATTAGGTGGCCTGAAAGACACATGTCAAATGGCTATAGTTAATGAATATGAGAACTCAATCATTTGTATGGGACATATGATGATCGATAGAAAATTTAAGAAGCTTTAAGAAGCAATTAGTAGTTTCCCAGGTCATTCCCTTTATAAAAGGAGAGATCAGTGGTTAAGAAGATAGATATTGAATGCTAGTGGCTGATAGAAGTCAAACATTAGTAGTTATAAGATAATGGTCAATCGGGAACATTAAACTTTGGCATCAATTGGTTGTCACCTCTTTCATTCTCTTTATAAGACGTAAGTGCGACTAATGGAAAGGATAGTTGATGTATGATGTCAATAGATAATAGATATTGTATATTGAAAATCAAGTGACTATTAATGGTCTCTTAGTTGTATTCCTGATAGAAGAGGAAATATAAATGAAAAGAAACGTCGTCATTAAACATCATTGATTTAATTACTATCAAATATATCATTGAATATCATTCAATGCTAACATTCCAAGTCGATTATTCTTTGATGCAAACTAATATTCGATCTATCTCATCCATCGATATTTGGTGCTTGCCTTTAAGGTCATCTACCCTTTTTATTAGAAGAACAATTGAGCTAACTCACGATATTCAAGCGGGCCACATGACAAATCAATCATAGTGCAAATAAACTTAATCTAACACTGATGTAAATTTGTGATTATTTGAGAATATCATCTCGATCTTCTATATACATATCTCAGATATATTTGTAACAATTATATTATTTTTATCACATAATGAATGGACTTCTTCAATTAAAATATTATATCTATATCTCTCATATTTTGAAAAAATTTACTTAGAAATACTAGTCAAATCCTAGCATGAGTTAATAATCCAAGAAAGAAAAAAGAAAAAATAAAAAATAATAGATGAGTTAACTTATATGTAATCCCCAATATAGACTTCATCAATTATAAATAAAAAATATATTAAAAAATATTTTGTATAATCAAGATTTGAATATGTTTTGAATAAGCAAATTAAATATGTTGTTCTTAATTCATCAAATCATTGCACTTTCTCCAAGTAATATTCTTAATAATATTAATATGATTAATATGAGCTTGACATCCATCAATTATTTCCAAATTCATAAATTATTTAGTTTCAGAACTATCACCATGTGATTGCTCTCCTCTATTAAAGTTGTGTCTATTATAATATTATATTCCAAATAACATTTGTAATCATTAAATCATTATGAATTAGATATACAAAATTTATTTTCAAGTTGTGAATGAGATAACTATAATCTTGCGATCGACATGATCATTTTTACAAACAAGTTCTATCCATTCTGTCACGATTATTCAAATGATAATATGAAATTTTATTCTATAATCCAAAATTTGTTGGAATAACATCCAAATTGATTGACATACAAATTCTTTTGGAATTTTTATTACAATTACCATTAAAGTACTCAATGTGCGGATTTCATATGTTTTAAGTTTTTTTTTTTTTGAATATACAGAATAATGACCAACATTCATTGATGAAAATTTTTCAATTTTATTATTTTCTTGTGGATGTCATTTAATTAATTTTTTTCTGATTTGGGTTTTAATTAAGATATTTGTAATTTAGGGCATTTTTAGATTACAAGTTTGTTCTTATTCATCTCTATAATTGGGATGCTTATTCCAAGTTTTTTTCAAGAAGTGCTTTTTATTTCAAGGATTTATATTATGGATTCTAAAATGGACCCTAAATTTAGACTTCGTTTGGGACAGCTTTAGACCATTATTTTTTTCTTGCTTTTAAGAGATTTTTGTACTAAAAAATTGCTTTTTAAAGCTGCACAAATTAAAGCCATATCAAACGAAGCCTGGACAACTTTCTTACTCTTTTCTAAAGCGACTTTGAAAGCAGTAAGAAAGTTATCCCGAACGAAGTCTTAGGCTTTGTTTGTGATGGCTTTTTTATTACTTCTTAAAACAACTTTCTAGTTAGCACAAAATTTTAAATTTTTGTATTAAAAAGCCACTTTAAGAAATAGTAAAAAAGCAATCTCAAACGAAATCTTAATGTTAGTAAAGAATTCCCATCATCCATATTTGAATTTCATTTTCCTATTTAAATATCCCTTTTACAAACTACATTATCCCTTTCTATGACTTTAATCTCTGATCATTCAATCAAAACTGATCCAACTAATGCCTCACAATATTGACTATCTATTGAGAGAGTTTGATTTGAGTTGGACCTCCAATGAAAATTTGTATATGTCATTTGGATGGATTTAGAAATAATGGATAATTGAAAAAAATAATTTTGATCACATTGTCATACGCATAACCATCTAATTGAAATCTATTTCAAGCTACATCATGTCTTCATGAATCATAATAGAGCTTTTTCCCAACCATGTTGATCCCATTAAGGAGACTCTTTCTATTGTTTATATTGAATTTGCAGGTGAACTCAATAACTCTTTGTGGTAGAAATTAAACCAATACTGATAATTTTGATACTAATATTGATTTACTTTCTCCTTTGTAAACAAATCATGAGTGAGTTATTACACTTCAATCCATAAGCCGTCTTAGGTCATATTCTTGAAGCCACAATCTATCAATCTATTAATGTTTTATTACTCTTATTGGTGAAAGTGTTGATCTATATATTGAAAGTTTTACTTTAAAATTTATTAGTTCCTCTATCAAACCTTTTGCTTTTGGCATGTTAGTGCGTCTACCCATTGATAATGTCGATGGTGACCTAATGACTTTATTATTCCAGATGTTTTCAATATCCCAATCAAAAAGTTGGGATGCGCCCTAACGCTCTTCCAGGTTTTCTGCCCTAGCAGTTCGTATCTCGTCGATTATTTCATGTTTTCTAGACTTCCCCCTTGTCATCGATCGTCGACATTCTCTCTGACGCCTGTGCCTCAGGGAAGTGCTTTACCATTTTGCTCTGGCTTACCATTTATGTCGTGTTTTTTTATGGTGGTTAACTTGTGGATATGGGTTTTTAGAATGAGAAGGGTTCTTCTCGTTTTTTCCATGATGCTTTAGCTGGTGACTCATCTTCTTCGATTTTGCCTGACCACAAAATTACTTCTCACCATTGATTACTGTCATTATGGATTTTTGAAGATGAAATTTTAGCTCTTGTTTCTCTTTTCGAGTTTGTCTTGGTGGAAATATTTCCAGCTCGTCGTCCCTCTCTCGAAGCTATAAAAAAGTTCTTCTTTAATTTAAAGCTTAATGGTGAAGTTTTGGTTACCATCCTCAATCTGAAGTGTGTGGTTAAACTAGTTAATGATTTGGACTATTGTAGTGTAATAACTCATATGTTTACTTTGCCAAATATTTTTTTCTTGAGTCAATATAAGTTCAAATCATAAACCACCTTCTTCATAATATTGATATTGTAATATTTCACTTGCAAGAATTTTTTCGTAATTTTTGAGCACCGGTGAAAATCCTTAAGAAATTAGCACCTATCAGTACAAGTGAGAATTTTGAGATTATTAGGTGTTCATTTTGTAAATCGATTTCATCAATATTTTTTAAATAAATTAATTTATTTTATGAATATTTTTCTATCATTTTTAACATCCTAAATAGATTTATATGACTTTTCTAATAAAAATTGATTAAATTATATAATTATAGAATATGTTTTACTGTTTATTACTAATAGATAATATTATATAGCTATGGTTGTTATTTATTAAAAGATAAATGAATAATTCTTCCATATTAAATTCTTGTGCATCACATGTAGTGTATTTTCTCACCGTTCTTACTTTGTGAACAATTGCTTTATGAAAGTGTTTAAATGGTCTCCTACGTTTGATATTAAAGTGGAATACCCCATCATTATGATTTGGATTTCATTTCCCGACCTTAAACTCAATCTCTTCTCCCCTCGTATCCTTTATAGTCTCAGTTTCCTCTTTAGACGACCTCTTAAAATTGATAATGCTACTTTGTGTGGTTCTCGACTATCGGTAGCTAGCATTTTGGTTGAGTTACATGTCACATTGTCACCAAACACTACCCTGAGCTGGTGTGGGTTGGCCCCAAAAATCTGGTTTATGTTCAAACACTGGTTATAGAAGAATTTCCTTCATATTATCACTGTAACTCGCTTGGCCACTCAAAAATGGATTGTTGCATATTAAACCCTAATCCTTTTAATCTTCCCTCTATTACTCCTCGCTTGGGTAATGTGTGTATTTTGCCTTCTAGTGTTGAGCATAATACTGGACATGTCAATGGCTATGTCGATTTGGCTTTGCACAACAATGCTGATGTTGTTGGTGAGGATCACATGGAAAATTTGGTTGGCATATCTAGTGATGCTGGGTTGTCAGTTGAATCAAGTCCTTGTGGATCCCCCTGTGGTTGTTCTTATTATTGAGAATATCAGCACTATTTCTTCTAATTTGGTTGAAAATTCATCTCTTGCTCCTAATGTCATTAACGCTTGCGAATGAAGGATTGCCTTTGATTGATATTCATATTTCTCTTATATCTAATGATGTTTTGAAAGCTCAAATGACGTTAAAAAATGAAGGATTCTTGTGAGGCCCAATGTGATTGGCTGGATGAGTTTGTTTCTTCCATATTTGGAGGTGATGGGGAGGATTGTGTTGGGTCTGAAGAGGAGTTTCATGCAATGTATAATTTGAATGTGGTTAGCATAGTTGACAAGGCTTCTACTCTTAGGGGTGGAAAGCGTCGTAAGAAGAAATCCAAGAAGAAGTAGCTCTTATTGGGCCTTGCTGGTTTGATTTGACTATTTGTTTTGTTTGTTGGGGTGTGGCCGTTGTGGTTTTTCTCAGCTTAGCAGTTTGGGTGCGGGAAGGCTGTGGCTCTCCTTTTTTGCCTTTTCTCCGTTGTTTCTTTCTTGTAGGGTGCTCTTGTTGGATCTCTATCGGTGTTGGCACTGATTGTTTCCATTTGGCATCTCTTTGGTGGATTGTTGGCTCCCATGGTGGTGTTGTTTTTTAATTTTTTTTTCTTTTACCTGATCTTGTATTAAATTGAATATAAGGCACATATATTTTGCTTTAAATGTTGTATTTTAGAGGGCTTTAGATTCATTAAGGGCTTCGAACTTTGATTTATATTAATGCGTAGGCCCTTTCTGTGGGTTTTATCAAAAAAAAAAAAAAGTTTCTATTCATCTCATTCTTTCCTTCAATATATGTGTCTCTAATTTGAGTTTGGGAGATGATTCTACTTTTAATAACCGGAATTAAGAAAAAAAATCAAATAGGCATGGCTCATCTACTATTGTATATTAAAAATATCCTTTTGAGCCGAGGAAGGAGAAAGTTTACACCAAAATATTCCATTTCACAATATCAACAATCCATGGCTTTAATAACTATGAATATTTGAATTAGGATGAAAAACTCTTCCATGATCAAAACATTTCGATCTTGACTCTTTGGTGTGCAGAAAAATCATTATGTTATTGGTTTGTGAAGCTAATTTCAATATTCTTGTACTTCAAAATGACTTGTTCTTCATCACATCCCAATATTATATTCTGATGGATACCTACTTTTTTTTATGGAACTTGTTCTTTTTTTATGTGATGTGAACAAATAAGAATATTTTCTTGCGTGGGATTTTTCTAAGTTTTATTTGTATGGAATTTGTATGTTAGCTATTTGGCCCTTTTTTTTACTTTTTTTTTTCCTTAACTTTCTTGATCACATCATTTTCATATTATTTATTTATTTATTTTTTCTTCCTTAAATATTTTTTTACATCCTGACACCTTTCTATTTTTAAATTTCTATTTAAGTTGTTAAATTTAATAATACATATATATATTTCACACTGCTCCAGATTACAATTTATGTACTTTTTAATAAATAATTTAAATTAAAAATCAGTTAATCTACATTGATAAGCTATATTTTACTTCAAATTCGTATCAAATAAACTCAAATTGAAGAAAATTATGGTCAAACCTTATTAGGTGATCACTATTATTCAAATGCAAAACGCGTTTAAACTAAACTCTATTGAGGCATAAATCAGACCGGTACAGAACAAACCATATAGCTTCCCTCTCCTCCTCTTATTTTTATCAGTTACCGCACAATCAAACAGTTTAATATTATTAAATAAAACCTTAATCAAATGGGACCGTACTTAGTGCAGTGAATTAGTAACAATATTTCCATCCAAAGACAGCTAATCAAAATTAAATCTCTCTCCCTCTTATCTTAAGACAGTCTCTCCAATAGCGTTTAGAAACGTGTTCCATCTCCCACATGAAGCCTCTTATTTTATACCACATTTTTATTTCACTACCATTTTATTAATAATTAACTAAAACGATCTATTAGATTATGATAACGGTAAAAAAAGCCACTGAAAGAAATATATTATTTGAATATATATAAATTATGATTAAAAAAAGCTACTGAAAAAATTTACGATAAAAAAAAAAATTTGAAACAAAATATTCACATTAAAAAAATTACAAGTATTAGAATCATTTTGAAATATATATAATTAAAATAAGTTTTAAATTTAAAAATTAGTTATGTTTAAATATTAATCAGATTCTTTCACTCTCTTTTTCTTTTCTTTTTTTAAATTAATTCTTTTCTCAATAGTAACATACAAAAGGTAATTTTCTTATTAATTAATGTTAAGGAAGAATTTTCGCAATTAAATATGCAAAAAATTATTGTTCAATTTTATTAAAGAAAAAAAAAATTAATACTACTCATAACTTTTTTTAAATAATTTGTTATCATCACAAATATTTATAAAGGTCCTAAACAAACACTAATTTTACATAGGTTGTACGCCTTGGATGCAAACTCTAAACTTGATTTGACATCCACACCTTTTTCTCTCTCTTATTTACCTTCCTTCTTTCTTTGGTCAGTTTCTCTCCCTATCTCCAGCTTCTACTCTTCTTCTTCCCCAATTCTCATATTTTTAATTTCAAATGGACGATTTTATGTTCCCATCTATTATCACTGCTCAGCCATCATCATCTCATCTCATCAAAGACGAGATATCCTTCGCCGGAGCATGTGCACCTCCCCCGGTTTCTCCGGCGGATGTGAAAGCCAGAATCATGGCGCATCCTCACTACCCCAACCTCGTAGCCGCTTACGCCGAGTGCCACAAACTCGGAGCGCCACCGGAAGTGGCGGCGCGTCTCTCCACCGTCACCCGCGACCTAGAGATACGGTCTGGCGGTGGTCGGAGCTTCCCCACCGCTGACCCTGAGCTCGACCAGTTCATGGTGATGATTCATAAACTCGTTTATTTGTCTGCAAAAAATAAAATTTCTTAAATATGATTGTTTTTTCACAAAATGAAATAATTGTCTTAATCTAAAAACTATATTTTCTATTATTTAATTTGTGGTTGATTTCTTGAAAGGAAGCATATTACGATATCCTCGTCAAGTACAAAGAAGAGCTGTCGAGGCCGTTTGAAGAAGCAGCTGATTTTCTTCGAAAGGCAGAATCCCAACTCAGCTCTATCACTGATCTTAGCTCGATGAGCTTCCACTTCTCTACTGGTAAGAACTCATCTCTCTCTCTCCCTTCATCTCCATCTCTAAGCTGTCTGTGTATTCATATACATGTTTTCGCATGTGAGAAGGCAAAACTAAGTCTTTCTAACAATCTGTAGCTCGTTAGGATTTAATTACTTTCCCCATTGTTTTGTGGAGTGCAACAATGGAGTTCTCTTTGTCCTCGTAGAAAAGAAGCTGGATGAGTTAGGGTTTAAGATTTTGGAACATTGGCTAAAACAAACCATTCGTACGGCCTTGTGTCAGGTTATAATAGCAGAGCGGAGAAGAAGGTCTCCCGTCTTTCCCGCGAGTCTTTGTCCGGAAAATCTTCATTGTATCTTATAAATATTTCAAATCTCCATTATTATATATATATATATAATAAATTTCTTGATGACATTTATTATTTAAATTAATAATCTGAATATTTATACATTTAAAAAGGTAAATCTTAGTCTTAAAAAAGAAAATGTCGATATCTCAGATCTCGAGTTAGACAATGTTAATGTGATTAGTGCTGGCTATTAACAAAGCATTTATCTGCATGATGGGGATAAGATGCCATTATCATAGAGAAAGGGAGCAAAGGAGATGGGTACACGTGGATATCCTACGCTTAGCAGGACAAAGGAGTTAGCTTTTTAGGTTCTGGGCTGTTCTGACATGTTTTCTTTAGGGATTTAGGGTTTCAAGAGAATAATAATCTACCAGTTTTTGAAAGTAATCGTTCATTGATTCCTCTAGCTCTCCATCTCTTTTATCTTTTCTTTTTTCCTTCCTTTCTTTCTACTTTCTGAATAGAGAACACAGTGCAATGAAAAGAACATCGGATTCTGTTCTTATCAGGCCTGTCATTTCTCCCACACCTCAGTCCTGCATCTAGTGATACATAGGGCCATGTCCTCTATCTCATGTTTTCAAATTTTTATTTTGATTAAGCTTTAGAAATAATATATAGTTTTCATAATGTGGTTATTTGAAGGGCTATGATCAAAGTCACGGGGTTGATTTCCTTCCCTATTTTCATGGAGTAAACTTCAAGGTACTAAATGTGCTAGTTTCATCGTGATCCATTAGGCGTGTAAATGAGCTGACTTGGAAGAAGTACTGAGTGGTTCTATGGCTCTATGAAATAATTTCTTAACGATTGGGCTGAATACGAATAAAAACAAACTAAAACATCAAATCTTGTTCATTATTAACTCTACCAACAATAAGCTTAGTTGATGGCCATCAATAGTTTTTCAATTTATGGCTCTGAACGTATAAAGGGCGAACTAATATGATTTTACTATTCATAAAACTCATCAAAATATAAGTTCTCCATTATTTTTGAAGTATAATCGAAGGTTTTTACAATAAAATGAACATGCACGTACAAGTATGTTGGGCTCTTATTGAGCCAAACTGGAATAACGGATCTTACTTTTGTTAGCGGAATGTAAAATTTTGTTCAAGCACAGATAATTTTCTTAACGAATGACTGTTCGCGAAGGTCAAATCTTTTTGAAAACTAGAGATCTATATATTTGCTTGGAGGCGTAGATTTCTGTGAAATTTTATGTAGCTAACATTTACATTCATGATTTTACTTTATATATCATAAATCCTGGAAATGATGAAGCATCTCTCCTGCAGTAGGGGTGGATGAAATGATCGTTTTGTTTGAAAGCTTGGAACTTGAGGAGAAGAATATATTGGAACTGTTCTACTTTTTTGTCTTTTATAAAACTTGAATAATGCTACCTACCTACTGCTGTGCATATATATAGGATTTGCTACTACATCTTTCTACAGTAATTTTGTTCTGGAAAATTCCAGTTAAAAACCCTTTCCCTTTGGGTTTGATCACCTAAGACTTAGAATTTCCGAAATTGTGACAAAAAATAATATTTTAAATAGCACATTTATATATTATATATAGCCACTTTTTTTGAAGAAGTGTCATTTCTTGTGACTGCATGTATGGTCATTCTAAGTCGAAAACTTTTAGTCACCATCAATAGTCACTATCCAGAAAATGATATTAAAAATCTGAAGCGTAATTAAAAGATACTTTACTTGCATTTTTTTTAACCTTTATCATAATAACTAAATGCATAAAATTACTTCAATTCTCGGTCAGTATTTAATTATACTCTTGAAAATTTTGTTTAGTACAAAAGAAGGGACAAAGTATCATTCCAATAGCAGCAATATGAGGATTTTTACAAACCAGAATGCTTAATTAGTTCAAATCAGCTAGCTATACTAAGGAATGAAGTATCAATAACCAGAAAAGCATATAATGGAAGCTATACTCAATAACCAGCAGCTAAAAACAAGTTACTGTTGCAACTATTCTTCAATCCTTTTATGCTGTCAACTTGGATTGGAGCTAGAACTCTTTAGAGCATAGATAGTTTCTGAATTTTTATTCATTTCTACTACTCACATTACAAAGTTGACTATTACTCTTTATATAGAGGAAAGATAGCCTTCTATACCAAAAAATAATAACTAAAAAAAAAAAGAATAAAATAAAATCCATATAAAAATATGAATAATAATTTTAGAAGGCTTTTTAGCAATGAGGTATTAATTTCAACTCCCCCTTTTGCGTTGAATTCTTGGATATTACTGTGCTCTATTCATGAAAAATTGAGGTGGCCATTGGCAAGCTTTATATGCAAGAGTCTGTTAGATGTAATAAGGGAAATCACTATATGTGAATGTAAATCGAGTTCTTAGTCTTGCTAAAAACCTTTGGTTTGTTTAGAGGAAATGAGCACCCTACTAATCTCTATTGGGGAAGCAATAAAGCAATAAACAATTGAGCAAATAATAATAATTACAATTATCATATAACCTGACAAGTTTCATCTTTCTCTTGATCTCCTAAAATTGAACTAATTCTTCATCTTATAATTTGTTTCTCCTTTAATTTAAATGATGAACACTAGACTTCTTAAGGACTTTTCTTAGCTATTTCTAAGCCAGAGAAAATTTAAGTTGATGACATAAAATAAATATTCACATGCACTAAGCCGAAAACATGTACTTTTTTTTAGCATTTTTAGCATGAATCATACTTCCAAATGTTCAAGAAAATATTTCAAATTTTCATTTTAGTCACATAAATTTTTTTTAATCACTTTTTCAATTTATCCATGATTTTCTTAAACATATATTGTCCTCTACTATCAAATCTCAAGCTGCAGGAGATTTTACCTTTTAATGAATTCTCAACCAAAATTTTGAGCTAATGGATATTATTTCGTAAATTTTAGTTTGTGATTCCAAAAGTAATCCTGTGTATATCTTGACAAATCATCAATATCAGTTTCTACATATTGCATATTAGCATTCACAAAAATTCTCACTTTTTTAGACTTAAGATAAACCAAAGTATATTTTATGCGTAATTTGAGACACAAAAACAACATCAAGCTTTTGTCCCACTACGTGGGGTATGCACATAATTTGAGAAACATAAAATAAATTATTATGCAAGCCATGAATCTACTAAACTTAAATTTGAGCCAGCCAATAAATGATGAAAGAGATGGATCTCCAAGGGTCTATAGGATAAAATAAATCATCAATAATGACAAGAGAATCATAGCAAGAATAAATATGTGAAGTATCAAAATACTTCTTAAGACTTCCGGATTTCTGGAATATTTAAATCAATAGTAGAGATTGATTAGCTTGAAGAACTAAAGTCGTCATTCTTTACCCTTAGGTATGATGGAATGAATGGTTGGGTCTCCCCCTCCTTATATAAGAGTGAACTCTATATATCTTAAATTCTCTTGCAATCATATATATTATACAAGATTTATCACCTGCAAATTTTAGGCAAGTCATTTCGCCTTCTCTCACTTGAAATTTTAACTTTGCCTTTACCTTGATCTCTACTTGTAGCAACATTTGACTGCTTAAGTTTGATTATGCATTCCTGTTTTCTATGGCCAAACTTCTTACATATATAACAAATTCCAAAGAACCTGACTTTTCCAATTAGGATTTTGTATCTTTCTCATATACAGCCAAATTTGACATCTCCATATTTTATTAAAAATATATTTTTTCTCATTTTTATCCATACAAATCAAAGGTCTTTATTTAGATGTGAAAGTAAATATACTATATTTTAGAGAATTTAAAACTTCTTGATTGATAAATAAATTCTCCAATTAAATCAACTTAATTAATTTGTAATGTAGATAGTCAACCTATGAAAACAATTATATACACAAGATAATCTATATTCAAACAAGAATTAAAATTTTGCAAAACTTACTTTTTTCTTATTGAAAATTTGCATCAGGAATATCAATCTCATCAAATCACATCCTTATTTAGAGGAAAAAAAACAAAGAGACAGTCATGCTGCCTTGCTTCTCCAAAAGTTAAATCCATGCCTCATTAGTTATAGTAAGAGAGCCGAGAAAAATTCCCATGCCTATTTTAGTTCTACATTCTCTTAAATATGCATAAGGTGCTCCTCATGCATAGTAACTTTTAGTATAACACAAATTCAACATTGATTCACCATTTTCTCTCAATTTCTCCATTTGCTAACATTTTGGTCTTCATACCATTGACTGCATCCCATAAATTTTAGCTAATCAAATATGACTTAACACAAGCCTAGCTTTCAAGCGATGTCGTTGATACTTTTTAACTTGGGAATATCTAGATGCAATGTAGTTGGAGTCTAGAATATCATTATTAAAATCCACAATCATGAATTAAATCTACACATTTGGACACAAAAATTATTGGATTTAACAAGCCAAGGTCGTGGTGGAAAATGGAAGTGTATGATCACCACCAGCAATCACCAATCTTTGATATCATATTGGAAATTAACTCACTAATTTGAGTTGCCAAAAATCATAATAACTCAAACCAAAAAATCACTTATGTGTAGGTGTTTTTTAAACTCATGAAAGATTTTGTTGAAACAAACGAGAAGAAGTAAAAAGGCATCAATTACCATCAAAATATATAGTGGAAGTTAAATTCAATAAACAATAATCAATCACAATCATTATTGTAATTATTCTTCAATTCTTTTACAATATCAACATGGAATGGAGAGCTATTTAGAGCCTACAAAAAAAATTTGAATTCTTATTAGAAATGACCTTTCTTTATTAGATTTAGATGAGAATTTGACTCGTTAAGACACATTGGAGAAAAAAGGATTCATGTAGCCGACCCCACATAGTGGGATAAAGAGTTGTTGTTGTTATAAGGGAAAACAAGCTTGTAATATAACAAAATAAAAGTTATAAAATTTTGATTTAATAGAGTAAAAGTATATAGTGGAAGTTATAAAATTACCATAAAAGTATATAGTGGAAGTTAAACTCAATAAACAATAATCAATCACAAGTCATTATTGTTATTATTCTTCAATTCTTTTACAATATCAGCATGGAATGGAGACCTATTTAGAGCCTACAAAAATTTTGAATTCTTATTAGAAATGACCTTTCTTTATTAGATTTAGATGAAAATTTGACTCTTAACAGGACACAATGGAGAAAAAGGATTCATGTAGCCGACCACACATAGTGGGATAAAGGCTTTTGTTGTTGTTGTTGTTGTTGTTATAGAGAGAAACAAGCTTGCAATATAACAATATAGAAGTTATAAAATTTTTATTAAATAGAATAGAGATCGAAAGAACTAAAATCAAATGTATATTTTGACATGGAGAATAATTATTTTAGGAAGTAAGAATTGATAAGTAAAATATAATGAGAGAGGTTTTGGAAATTGTTTTATTTATACTAATATCTATGTTAGGCTACTACAAGAGTGTATCATGAAAGAGGCTTTGTCAAGACATCAATTGGTTGGTCATTGGATGAACATTAGTACGAAGAATACCATTCTAGATTTTGTCTTGCATGAAATGAAAATCAATAACAATATGCTCCACACTTGAGTGAAGTACAAAATAGTATATAGATATATAGCACTAATTTTATCAAAATTAATACTTATGGAGTAAACGTAAGGATACTCAATTCTTGGATGAGCTACATTATCCAAAGTAGTTCAATGGTGACAGAGGCAACTATTTTATATTCAACTTTATTGGAGGATTGCACCGCAATTTGTTGTTTCTTAGAACTCCAAGATATTGCATTGGAATCAAGAAAAATAATTTAAGTATCGGTGGAGGTATGATCATCAAAATTTATTACTTAATCAACATTTGAGAGGCATGTATTGTGAAAGGAGAGAGATTCCATGATGTATTGTGCCATGTAAATGTTTATGTGCAATGCAATGATCATATATTGAATGAAGCATGAATTGAGAAATTTGTTGATGGAAAAGGCGACATTAGATTAAGTGAGTGAAATGAATTGAAGGACTAAAAAAAATAAATATAAATTTTATTGGGTTTGTGTGAGAAACATACCATCATATAAGGTAGGAGGTTGGCTGAGGGATGTTGGTAATGTGAATAGGGTACATTAAGCATGCTATCCTTTTTGTGAGAAATGTACCATCATATAACATTGTTTTTATAATATATTCTTATTATGGAGGATAATTTTTTTATTGTTCTAATCTTTTGCCATCAAATAAACATGCTAGTACTAGCACAAAAAAAATAGAAAACAAAGATGAAATTTTTTATGATTTCTATCAATAATGTTGCAAGAACTTATGTCTCCCTATAACAACTTGGACATCTCTCCCTATGCACTTTATGTACGGCTTCTTTGACTACTTGGGGAAGTTTGTCATATTGTCACTCGCTTTATGATGGAAACTATATAAATGAGAAATAATGCATTTGAAAAAAAAAAAAACACAATCTTCAATGTCAAAGTTCAATTTCCTACATGCAAAAAAAACCTATCAAGTTTCTTTTAGATCAGATTGTAAGTCACTCCTTGAATTACAATACATTTTCATCAAATTGCATAATTTCTCCTTTTCTTTTGGAAGCTGGCGTTTGGAATAAGTACTTTCTAAATGACACCATGTTTTGGCTTATAAACCAAAAGAATTGTATTATGGCTTAGGAAGAAGAATCTTTCATTCTTGAGCTAATTTTAATGCACAATAGATTGAGCCAAGTTTTCTCAAAAGGAAGATACATGAAAATAGTTTTAACATATTCGCGAGAAATTGAAACTTAAGGTATAACAAATTGAGCTCATGTATGATTGAAGGAAAACTAAAAAAATTATAGTAGGTTGGGGATATTTTTTTTATTATCAAATTATGTTTTGATTTGTGCATTATAAAAAGGAATCACCGTGAACTATAAAGCAAAACAAATTTTGTAGAGTGTTTTTTGAGTAACTTAGGATTGTTTGGAATCAAAAATTTTTTTTTCTATTTTTTCTTGAAGAAAAGAAAATTTTATTTGTTTGTTCATTCATTTTTTTCTTTCTTTTTAAACAATTTTATTTTATTTAATTTTTTAAATACTAAAAATAAGTTTTATCTTTTTTAAACCATCATTTTCTTTTTAGATTTGAAGCCCCAACTTGTCCTGACCTCCAAATCCTTTCTTTCACCTTTCTCTTCTCTTTGTCATGCTTGAAGCCCATCTCGACGACTTCTAAGAGCCTTCTATGTCAAACCCTATATTCGATATGGACTTCTCTTTTATATCATCGAATGTCAGAGCTATAGACCGTGCGTAGGCTTTGTTTATTTCTATTCTACTTTTTAATATTGTACTCAATAGTACATCATAGAAAGTCATACATTACAAGAAAAGCGGCAATTTTTGTCGGTCATTTCTGCCAGAAAATATATATCTTTCTACCAAAGTTTAATTGTTTTGGTAGAATTCCGGCGGATAACATTTTACCTGTAAAAACCACATAGGAAAATTAAATCCGTTGGATTAAATTCTGTCGAAAATTTTTTCAACGGCATTCTGATGTATTTTCCAATTAAATCGTTGCAACTCAATGACGATAATTGTGGCATAAAGACTGTCTGTAATTTTTGTCAACTATTATCATTCCGTGGCCACCTAAAATGCCGTCGAAATGCAAACGAAGATTACAGATGAACTTTTCGTCGGAATAGCCCCCTAAAACCTATAGCATTCCTTTAAAGTTGATAATTTACACATGTTTATGATTCACTAGACAATATTGTATCATTCAAAACAGTTTATCAAAACAAAATATAAACATGAAATTTAATTCAACATTCAAATTTTAAACATTAATATAAACATAATATATTTTAAAAACATCGAACAATAAGATAACAAAATTCAAATTTAAAATGTCTATCACCGCCAAGAATCAAACATAAAGTTCAAATTACAACATTCAAATATCTAATCAAACTCAATCTCAAACTCAGGCTTAGGAACTGGCTGATGATCCTTCCCCTTTTGATTTTCTTGAATGTGTGAGTGTAGTTTTTTCTTGTATCTCATATTGTTGTGTCATCTTCTGAGATTGTTGTGTCAGTATACTAGCTTATATTTGTCACATCTCCTCTATCTCTTTGGTGTTACCAGCTATCTTTTGGCTTATGATCTCATCTATGTTGCTATCACTATATGATGTAATCCGGCTTGGGTCGCCTCAATTGTATATGCTTGAGAGCTTAAGCCATACACCATGCCTTTATGCCTCCCTCCCATCGCATGTGACTATGTGCGGTACTTGGAATACTACGTTGAACCTGAAGATGATCCCTCAACAGGAGAATCTTGAGTCTCCCAAATTCACATATAATCATCCTATAATATATTAAGTACATTAATATCAATTTAAAGTAACATGTTATTCATGATCAAGATTATAGAATATTAACTACTCACAAGAGTTTTTTTGGTATTTTCATTGACCCATTACTTATTAGATTGACATTGATGTGTCCATGTATGCAACTCCAAGGGTATAGGCTCTCTATCAAGTATATCTCTTTCTGCAATAAAATATTATTACAATAGTGAACATATATGTTGAATAAACATGTAAGATGAATCATTTATCTGTCTTCTTCTATGCTCTGTGTGGGGCACTGAACCATCAGTGTGCAGGGAGCTCCCTAAACCAACACATTGATTTTTTTTACTTCCTTAATAAATTCATATGTCAATGATCTTCTTCCAGGTAACAATCTATTGTACATCTAACACCTTTCGGCTTTGGTATCCATTATCAGCTTGAATTAACAATCCTAAAATTATAGAGAAGATGAATTTTGATCTTCTAATTTCTATCAAATGCACTAATCCGAAACGAATGAAATCACATCAAATGAATGGTATACATTCAACTCTATCATATTTTTTATATAATGTTATCGTAAAGAGAAATTAGCTAATGAATACATACCTGAAAAGACTTCAAATCCTATATATACCTTAATTCTGGAAGGGACTAATATGTATATATATACACACAAATGATATCTAAGTATTAATTGATCAGAGACAACCATTAAAAAAGCGGACGAGGCGTCTGCATTGAGTCGCGCCTCAAGTCGAGGCGGAAGTCATGCGTATCGGGTCTTACGCCTCGAACCATCCAGCGAAGCCTACGATTTTTTCGCACGAGGCGTACGCATTAGAGCGTAACGCCTCGAGGCAGAATGAGGCTCCGCCTTGAAATTTTTTCTTCGGTTTATATGTAAATACGACGCAGCCGATTTGTGTTTGTATATTCGTGTATAGGATTAGAGCTTCCTGTGAGAATTGAAAGACAAACTAGAGGCGAAGCCGTGAGGGAAAGAGACGAAGCTGTGAGGGAAGGAGACGAAGCCGTGAGTGTAGGAGACGAAGTTGGAAGGAGACGACGCATGGAAAGAAACGAAGCCGAAGTTGTGAGTGCAGGAAACGTTCAGGCATCGGTTAGGTCGGAAGAGCAGGTACGCAGTGTTGTGGCCTTGACTTTGACGTGCAGTAACGAAAGCATGAATAACTCCTGATTCGACTTTCTTTCATTCTTCCGCTCATTACATGCTCGGTATCGAGCAGGTACAAGCTCGGTACCGCTCAGTACATGCTCGGTACCGAGCCAGTACCGCTCGGTACCAAGCAAGTACATGCTCGGTACTTAGCGGTACATGCTCGGTACCGAGTGGTACATGCTCGGTACGCTCGGTCTCGGTATTGAGCATATACAACAAGCAGAATTTTAAAATTACTCATGCGAGTGTAATTGATCTCATGGTATGTTTATAGTTTGAGAAGACTACCTCAAAGTGAATGATCAACTTGAGGATTTTCATTTGAAGAAGGGAATGTTTGGATTTAGAGCAGCACAAGCATGCTACAAAACACGATCTCCTGGTATGTTTATAGTTTGAGTATTTATAATTTTAATGTTAATATTTATATTCAAGTCTTCTACTTCAACCAATATTCATAAAATACTATGTGTCTTCATGTAGAACGTTGGTGGGCTCAGTTTGGAGATGATGTTCTTGAATTGAAAGCTTTTGCAGTTAAAGTTCTTAGCCTAACGTGTTTGGCTTCTTCATGCGAGCGTAATTGGAGTATCTTCAATCAAATTCATACAAAGAGAAGAAATCGATTGTCGACAGATCGAATGAACAAACTAGTTTATGTTATGTTTAACAAAAAACTGAAAGATAAACATCTCAAATTGCAAAATCAAGGAAATATTGAGAATGAAATTGACCCTTTGCTTGTTGATGAGCTACAATCTAATAATGAATGGGTTACTTCTAAGAATGCTGATGTATCTGAAGTTGAACTAGAAGGAGAAAGTCATGTCAATAAAGAAGACAATGAAGCAACTACCCAAGTATATAAAAGAAAGAAACAATGTGAGATTGGAGCTTCAAAAAAATTTAAAGGTATTCTTAAATATAATGAATTATTTTGTATGTTACTATTGTTTCATTTTAGAGCTAATGAAATATTAACTAATATAGGAGATAAAAAAAAAATATTATAAATGAAGAAGAGTTGGAGGATGACTTTGACATTAATTATGAAGATTCTTCTGAAGACAATCAAAGTGATGATAAGCCTGCTTTGGGTCTTGATCCTAAGGGGATGTTTTATTTTTAAGTGAGTTTAGTTTAAATCTTGTATTCCAGTAATATTATCTTAAAATAAATCTTCAAATTCATAGTTGGCATAATATTTTATTTTTTTGTCATTATTTATAATTTTAAATTAATTTATTTTAATCGTTTTGAGGCTTACGCCTCGATCCGCCTCGAGGCTTACGCCTCGCCTCGATTCCCGATTTCGCCTTTTAAAACCTTGATCAAAGAGACTAAGTAGTAGAGAGTTAGTATTGGAGAATATCAATATCAATAGACATTCTTTTGGATGATGACTTAAAAAAAGGTTGATAATGAGAAGCTTAGAAAGATGGTGATTAGAAATGTTTTAAGGCATTGAAGGTAGAAATCAACATTCTTGAGAGAGATCAATAATGACAAGCACTAAAATGTAGATTGAGAGCTTGTAAGTGGCTAGTGAGAGTAAGAACAAAAAGAATCTTGCTTTGATCATATAATATATATGTATGTATGTATAAATGTATTTACTATCCATAAATGAGATCTACCCAAAATTATTTGTTATGGATTGTATTGTAAACATTAGCTCATGCTCGAGCTCATGCAAACGATAATTCTACGAAAAATGATTTTAACAAAAAAAAACAACATTTCAAATAATTAAAAATTAAAACGCCCAAAGATAACAAGTTCGACCTCTCAAATTTTGAAGAAATGAAGGATAATAAAGAAAACATCACCTTTGAACGGCAACAAGCGACAGAGAGGTGAGAGCTGCATGCGTTTCAGAAGAAAGAGCGAGATCTGGAAGTGAGAGTGGGCTGAAGGATGAAAGAGGGCTTTAACCAACAGTTTTTCCTCCTGAAAATCCGCTAGTATTTAAGTAAAAATTCGATTGAAATTTTTGTCGGAAAAGCCACCGCGTGAGTAAATAACTGGCAAAATAACCGACGAACATCTTCCGTTGGTAATTTCACAAGAATTTTTGGCGGCTTGTCCGCTGGTTAATACTAATGCATGAGCCGCTGAAAAAGATGCCGTAAATTCGGGTAGATAATTTTCGCCTGTATTTCCCCCTGAATTGGCCTTTTTTTCCTTGTAGTTATAGACCCAGCTTTTATTTTTCCACTCTAGATCTAAGAATATGATTGGCTAATTTTATCACCTCTTAGGCCAAAATTGATGAAAATTATATTATGTGAGCTTATTTTGCTTTTTTGGATATGGAGATTTAGGGATTATATCATTTGAATTTCTTTGCTATTTAATTTACCTTGATTTCATTCTTTTCAAATTTATTAAACTCATTTTTAAGTTGTTTCTTTTGCATTTTGAGCCAAGCTTCTGCTAAATTGAAATATTAAGGGCCATTTTCTGTTTTTTAGTTTGTTTATTGTTATTCTATTTATTTTTTCATGTAAAACAAAAGTTTATTTCTTAATATAAATTCTTTATGTATTTATTGCTTTCAAAAACAAAAAACCTAAAAAACTAAAAATGTTTAGGTTGTCAAAATTTTCAACATTTTTTTATTTTGAAAATAAAATATTGGAGAAGATAATAGGAGTAGGACTTCATTTTAAATGAGATTATATACAGATCAATTCAAATATAGACAGGCTGAAGAGTATTATGTTAAATTTTAATAATAACTAACATAAATAAAGATGAAATTAATAGTAAATATTGACTATAATTAAAAGCATTTATTAAATTATGATATCCGTTATAGGTAAATAAAGATACAAAATTTGATTAAAAAATAAATATTTAAAAAGTCCAACGATGAATGATCACAAATACTTGAAAAATCTTAATTTCTAAACAAATAAGATAGCCATATATGTATTACATTTGAAATTATGGAACATTTATAAAATTCTTATTTTCATACATCTCCAATAATTTATCTCCTCTAGATTGTGATCTTATGAAATTATGCATTGTACAACAAACAATTAATTAAAATATATATTTGTGTGCGTAAATTAATCATAAAGAGATTTAGTTTAGAATTAAAAATTCAGCTTTTAGCTATACTTGCAATTTTAGTCTTGCATTGGATGTTAGTATATTTGTGAACTAGTTGAATTAAGAGGAATCAAAGAAATAGTACGGGTACTTTGCAAGAATTCAGTTGTTGAAATTTGCTAGATTCAATTAGGAATTCCAATCTGGGGTAATTAACACTTTATTTTATCTTTTTTAGATAAATTAATTAATTCAATCTTTTTGGAGTAAAAATATAACCCTTCGTTTTGCATTCAAGGTCTATTTTGTTTGATGTAAAATGGGTGTGAAGTATTCTAAATATAAGGGTTTTGAGAATATTAGTATTTGAGTTGAAGTAAAATAAATACAGTTTAATTTTTTGATGTATTTGGAATGCACCATGTAGTATAAATTTGGTGTATTAATTGCCGGTGCCGCTGGCAAGCGTCATTGTTTAGCAATGGGGGTAATTTTAGGTGGCCGTGGTAGCCCATGACTAGCTATGGCCAGGGGGTATAGAGGTGGGTGGTGGCTGCAGTGGGGTCGGTGGTGATTGGTTGGAAATTAGACACTGTTTAGTTGTATATATCCTTGATTGCGTGATTTTGAATGCTCCAAAAATAAGCTAAATGATGAAAATCAAATACATAAATAAATTACTTTATATTTATTGTTTATCCAACAAAATAGATAAATTTTTAAAACCGCTATATTTATTTTACACTAAACTTATAATACTTCAAATAAGATGGCCCTTGAGTGAAATCTTAATTACTATGTATGAGATTTTCTGATTGAATCTAACATATTTTAGCAGTTAAATTCCAATCAAGTAGGTGACATACATAAATGAGTTTGAGAAATTCTTCTTATTTGCATGACATATCTTATAAATATAGGGACTAACAATAAATATGCATGGTAAATATCAATTTTTTTTCACAAGTGTTGTTATCTCTTTTTTATTTAGGAAACTTAAATTTTATTTCATCACAAAAAATAATTATAAAGTCCTCAAAGCGGTCAGAAACTCGTTATTTGCTCAAAGAACTACATTCAAAAGGGGAAAGAAAACTGAAAGAGTTATCGATCCCATTCTAGATACAAGAACAAAAGAAAAAAGGCAAGCTAGGGGCCAAACCCAAAAACTCCATTAGGAGTAGCACCAAAAAATTCCAGCCAGCAGGAGCAACAGGAGCAGAAAGCACTCATCCATGACCCAACCAGGAAAAAAAAATTACAACCTGCAAAAATCAAACATATAGCAACAACATTGATCGAAGGTAATGACATAAAACTTGGGGAGATAACCAAGAGAGAAGGGAAACACATCCAAGCCATGCAGAAAAATACAAGTTAACACAACTGGAATGGGGCTGGTAAAATTTCAAATAAGATTCTAACCAGCATAGAACTAAAATGAAAATATTAATAACATAAAACATGAGAAAAGCTAATTAAAAAACTAGGGGGGCTAAATAAAGATCAGAAAATAAGAAAAGAAAGGGTTTGGAACCATTTCAAATAACAAAAAGAAAGAAAAGATAGAAAAATCATTTTGAATTATAACAAGATTAGACAGTATCAAACACTAGAGAACTTCTAGAAAAGCAACAGGGTTATTTTCTGATATATGAGAAACCCAATGCATCTAGTCTCATCCTACCAGTCAACATTCTAAAAGAATGATCTTTGTTAAAATGTTTTATGTAGCCAGAGTCAAACATTTTTTTGTCAACAAATTAGCACAGACATTCCCTTCTCTCCATATATGAGAAATTCTATAATTAACATGAGCTAAAGATGACACAATTCTATTAAAGAGTTGGAAAAGTAATGCATTGTGACAGTAATTTAAAGATATTAGAGAAATAAGAACTTTAGAATCCGTTTCGATCCAAATATTCTTTAGATTTTTAGAGATACATAGATTAATGCCCATAGATAAAGAACTCAATTTGGTAAAAATTCACATTGCATTTAGGAAGAGGGGATGCAAAAGCATATAAGAGAACATCTTTATAATCTCAGATTAAACCACCACAGCCAGAACCTTGATGGGAAGAAGAATCATCAATATCGAGTTTAACTTTATTCTTAGAAGGTTTAATCCAATGAATAATTTTATAAAGACTCTAAATCACATTATCATAGGAAATATTAAAATAAGCAGAGCATGAAAAAATGCTTTTAAAATGTTTCTGCTTAATCATGTTGGCATTAAAAAGAAGACGAATCCTATTTTTGAGATAGATAATAATTCTGTCGGAACTCATTTTTATATTATTATGCTTACTACTATTCCTTTCATATTATAAAAGCCAAAAAGCCAACACAGGTATAATAGTGAGGATATGACCTTTAGCTCTATTAGCAAATAAATTCAATAGAAAAGAGATGCAAGTATTAGGATTATTTTTAAATCACACAGACAAAGCATTCTCGAAAGTAGCCCACATTCTATAGGCAACAAAACCATTCAGAAAAACATAATTCAATGTTTTAATATGATAACAACATTGACATTTAAACACCATAGGAATGCCCCTTTTTTTAATATGTTATCCACATGTATAAAACCTTAAAGGATTCTCCAAGAAAAAAAAATTATTGGTTGGAGTGGAGGAATTTCAAATTTTGTCAAAAATCTTATTACTTTGCCCATGCGGTCTGAAAGAATTCCATGTCTCCTTGAAACTGAAATCACCATTCATTAAAAATTTAAAAATAGGATAGTTTTTTCCATTAGGATTCAAAATAATATCACAAATTTTGTTGACAATGTTATACGACAGAAGGTTAGAAAGAAGATTAGGGCACCACCTACCATCCAGAGTGAAATTTAGAAACCTTATCATTAGAGATAGAGTGAGTGTTAAAATAGGAGTCAAGGGAAACAAAACCAATCCAATCATCTTGCCAAAAAAAGATGGAAGCACCATTCCCCAACCCTCATAATTTAACTTTATTGTTAGGAGGCATAATAATGAGGATAGACAACCAAACATTTTCCATAAAATTTTTAATGAGAGCCTTGCTATTTTCATCAAATCCAAAAAGATGCATGATGGTAAACTTGAAAGTCCAATTTATATTATCATAAGTTTTAGTAATATCTAATTTGATAATTAAATTATGACCCGAAACATTTTTTGTGAATATCATGAATAAGATCCCGAGCAAGCAAAACATTGTCCAATATATCTCTTTCTTTAATAAAACCAGTTTGATTCAAAGAAATAATTCTAGGGAGAATGAGAGATATTCTAGAAGCCAAAATCTTAGAAATGATCTTATTAAAAGTAGTGGAAGGGTTGATGGGTCTAAAATTATTCTAGTTAGAAGGATTATTGAATTTAGGAATTAGAGCTAATGAAGCATTGACTAAAATTTTTGGAATTTTATTTTATTTAAAAAAAATCCCAAATAGCTTTATGTAAACCATCTTTAATGATATGCCAACATTTTTTATAAAAAGAAACCGTATAGCCATCAGGACCCACAATAGTCCTTATTCATAGCCATAAGAGTTATGAATTTCCAATTAATCAGGGGCTTTAGAGAAATTAAAATTATCTTCATCGTCAACAAGCGCAGGAGTGATATGGGATTAGAAGTGTTCACTACATCCTTAGATTCACCCATCAGAGTCTTTAAGTAAGAAATAGCCGAAGCACAAATAACAATATTGGTCAGCAGTCCATAAACCAGATCCAATTTGATTTTATTGATGAAGGATCTAGATTTTTTTTTTGTTAGCAAGAGTATGAAAATATTTGGTATTCCTTTCACCTTCAAAAATATTTTTATAAGCTGTATTTTGTTTCCAAAAAACCTCCTCTTTGTTTTGAAAGTTTAAAGAATGTTTTTGGCATTGATCATGGTTTCCATATTCACCTCACAATTATTAGAAATATAAATATTCTCAAGACGAATGACCTCTTCCTCAACTTTTAATATGTTAGAGAAGATATTATCAAACACATGTTTTATTCCACCATCTAATAATTTTTTTAGCCTCTTTCATTTTAATGGAAAAGAAATGAGAGCATTGGGGTAATCTGAACAAAATAAAGGAGACACTCAATTATTCTTGACAACATTATAAAAATCATGAGATTGAAGCCACATGTTTTGAAAACAAAAAGAATTAAAATCATTTCAATTAAGAAAATTAATTTTGCTACAGTCTTTCTGAGATGTTTCACAAAAGTGTTGGAACAAAGGTCTAACCGATTATTATTGAACATGATTCTATCTACTCTTTCCCAAACTTTTCCATTAGACCAAGTAAAAGATAGACCATTAAAATCAATATCAGACAGAACAAATTCAAGAATCATGTTACTGAAATCATCAATAACAACTAAATTAGGTGGGGAACCACCTAATGTTTTAGAAACAATATATATAATGTTAAAATCTCCTTCAACAAACCACGAACCATTATAAATATTGGCAAAATCCTATAATTTCTGCCACAAATTTATCCTTTTAGTATTGGAATATTTAGCTTAAATAATGGAATCCATAACAAAAACATTATAAATAGAAAAGATACAGTATAAAACTTGATTAAAATCACCTATAATAGATAGTTTCAAAAACTATTTCCAAAATAACAAAATTTTACCAGAAATGTAGGTATAAGAAAAATCAAACCCCAATTGTAATCTTAGATGAATTAACCATAGGTTCAAGTACATTTAGAAAAGAAATGTTATGCATTCTGCATAAATTGTGCAAACGAGAGCAAGTGTCAAGTTTATCAATACCTCTAATATTCCAGATAATAGTACTAATCATAAAAACCAGTATTGCCAGAAGTCGTAGATCTAGTAACTCTTAACACAACGAAAAATCATCAAGAGATTCATGTAAAACTTTGGGATTTAAATCTTTAAAAGTTTCATTGCAATGGAGTTTTTTGGCTCTTCCTAATCAGTTTTAGCAGAAGGAGAAATCTCATCCGAATTTCCGAAGGGCTCAAGGTCAGATGAAAGAGACTTAGGAATAGAGATAATAGGCAACATATTAGATACATCCATAGTACTCATGGGCTTTTCATAGCCTAAAGAATTAAAAAATAGAGGAGGAATAGCCCTGAATCAGATTAACATTAGCCTCACAATTCAAAATAGGATTAATACCAGACATTCTTCCAATAGACTCTTAGAAACTGCAAGGGAATGATTCTCTTCTACAGCCTTCTATGGGATATTATTTTCATCAATAAGTGGAATATTGGTTAAAACATTCATTTTAGGTGGTGGGGCAAGATAATTTTTTCCATCATGCTTATTCACCACTGTTTTATTATTTTTTTTTTCAGCTGATTTTTTCTTCAAATAAGGATGTAGAAGATAACATTCTTTTTTTTTTAATGGGCATGAGTTTATAATGCTCACAAAATGGAGGGAAATCCTTCGTAACCACTTTTTGAACATAAACAAAATTTTTTGGACCAAACCAAACATTGTTACGGTATTTCTTTTTAATGTCCAGTTCCATAAGAACCTTAGCCATTGAGGGTCTAGTACCATTAGCCGTAAAGTTATTAGTTTTAAACGGGCGACCAAATAAAGATCCTAAATCATGTAAGATCCTTGAAGAGAACAAGTGAGTTCTCAAGTCAGGGAAAGAAACCCAAATTGATATAATGGGAGATTCCATAGAAATGTCAAAAAAATGGAGGCTATTGATCAATTTCATAAAACAATTATTAACATAATAGGATTATTATGATTTGTGGGAAAACAACCGACTATAAGTCAGATCATTAGAAAGTTTGATCAGAACATATTGAGGGTTAAGGTGTGTAATAGAAAACTCACCACAAAGCTTGAGGTTAAAGAAAAAACTTCAAATTAATTCAAGTTTAGGTACTCCTATCAAAGCAAATTCAAAGGGAGTAGCTAAAACCTGAATTTCTTCCTCATATATCCATAGAGCAATCATACCCCGATGGGTTATGACCTTTAGATTAGGGAAAGACATTGAAGAGGATGAACTTCCTTAATGTAACGGGAATTATTTTTATCGATCAAAAAGCCAGAGTCATTCAGCAAAACATGTTTAACCACCATTCAAACAAAAGAATTCTACGAAGGTGGAAGAACCATGAAAAAAAAAATCACTGAAAATAACCAAGAAAAAGATACAAAAACCTAGCCGACCCAAGGTTGACTGAAAATAAAAAACATCAATGAAGGTTTGAGTGAAACTTCCCTGAGAAGGACGCTGAGAGATCAAGATATGAATACTAAATTTGATCGAGATGTTGGAGAGGAGCAAAAAGGCTAGGGGCGGTTAGGGTAAAAACCCTTGCAGAGCGGTCGAGGCGTGAAGAGAAATGATGGCTTTGTTTCAGTATCTATGAGGCCTGGCGCGTATATCAATGATAAGTGTTGTTATCTCATTTCTTCAAAAAGAATGAAAAAGGTTTCCATGTCTTGCTCTCAATTTAAGTGTCTTTTAAAGAGCTTAATTGCTTAAATATCCAATACTTTTAATAAGTTATATTCTAGGAAACTTCTAGGGTTAGGGGAACCTAATATAAATCTTCCTTTTTCCTATTTTAATTATTATTATTTTTGTGTACTATAACTCTTTCTTAAAGTTTTTTACTAAACTTTCCTGCGACAATATACTATTTTTTATTAATTTTTAATTCAGTGATCCTACAATTGTACTAACATCTCTTTCTAGGTTAAATTGCATTGTTGTCTATATTATTCCCACATGCTCTATATTATAATTAAATATACTTAACTTCAATGACTTTCTTTCATAATTATTTTGGAGTTATAGTTCATGAATGATATTAGTGATTGATATCACTTAGCTTATGGCTCAATGGTTGATGAATTTTGGCTTGTTCGCCATAATATAAGATTGAATGACAATGTTAGTGTTTGCATCATTATTAAACTTAGTCAACAAATTATATTACATGATAGGAGCTATGGAGCAAATTTTTGAATTGTATTAAAATTTATGTCTCTATCACCCCTAAATAATGCTTAGGTTTTCAGATATAAATAATAACAAACCCCACTTAATACGCAAGTATGCGTGCCTACTCTAGTAATAAAGTGATAGAGTAGAATGTTGAACTCATGAGGAAGTATGCTTACTTGCAACAAATTATTATTGTTTACTCTAATTGCAATAATTATCCTACTAAAAAAATGATATTTTTTGATAATTTATCTCAGAATAAAACAATAAAATATTTGATGCAATATTTAATTAAAATCTTTTGGATTGATGAGTATATATTGCATATATTTCCTAATGAGACTCTTCAAGGTAATGTGATTCAGAGAATATACATCCATAGATCTCTATCGAGCTTATAGGTGTGAAATTGATATCTGCTGACCTCTTACATTTATAATATCTTTTTAAGAACCTAAAACATTTTACATTCTATGTATAGGCATGCAAACATCTTATCTCAATATTTCTGGTTGTTATTGCATTCCTCCGTTGAGGCTATAAATCACATTATATTTTAACTGCACGTATGACCACTATATGCATTAAATAAAGAGCAGGATAATATTAAAACATCTTTTAACAATTATAGAACAAGAGTCTTTATTAGTACTTAACATATATTTTATATCATTAATTCAAAAGAAGAGAAGTTAGGCATAAAAAGAATAGCTAGCAAACTCATTTTTATTCAACTCATGGAAGAAAAAAAATACGAGAGTGTGATATCACCAGGAAGGATCAAAGTATCTTATTTACACTATTTCTCCCTTTAATTTATAGAGTTGCTTCAAGAAACACAACCTAAACACTCCAAATAATTGTATCTTGTACTTCCCTAGCCTCTCTTAATTACATTTTACTCTAAAAGAGAACTAGAGAAGTACTTTAATAAGTACTGAATTTAAACAAGTGACTAAACTTTCTTACAAACATAACATCACAAATATTTATAGGAAAACATGAAATGGCATCTGGCACTGCGGCGCTTGAAAGAATGGCGTTGCGATGTCTCTGAAGTGAATTAGTGCCTTGTCACTGAAGCTTTTACACTGCCACGACGCTTGCTGACGTAGATCGGTTACTTGGTGAACAGTCGCATCTCTTCACTGATAGAACGCAACACTTGGAAGTTACAATTGCAACGCCGCGACGTTGTGGACATTTGAGCGCTGCTGCATTTAAAAATAGAGAATCTGGTGCTGTCAAGCTAACTTTCTAACGCCGTTTCGTTGATAATGATGCAGCGTTGTTTGTGTTGCTGTCGCAGTGCTTGCAAATAGAGAATTCGACACCACAATGCAAAAATTGGGGTGCCTTGGCGGTATTGAAGGTAGCTCTGCGAAGTTATTTCGTAGGACATCGTGGCGTTGTATGCTCCTTAGAATTTCTGTCATTTTTTAGTGTTTTTTGTACAAAAACAACTAAAACAACATATTTTTATTAAAAAAAATACATAAAACAATATGTAAAACACTTATCATTATGCTAATATGATTAGATAGATTAATCTTGTCTACTTAATGTGTTTGTAGCTTCAATAATATCTCTTGCTAAGTTAAAATTGCATTGTTGTCATTATTTCTCCCACATGTCGTCCAAAATTTATAATAGAAGCTATTTAGCTTCAACAGCCTTTTTTTATCATTATTTTGAAGGTACAGTGTATGATGTAATACTAATGATAGATGTCCTCATGTCGCTTAGCTCATAACTTAGTGGTTGAGGAATTTTGGCTTTTCACCATAATATGAGATTGAGTTTCGGCATTAGTGTTTGCATTTTATTAAATTCGATCAAATCATTTTGTTATGCTAATATGATTAGTCAAAATGATTTTATCTACTTGAATGAAAAATATGAATTTTTAAAACCTTCATTTGTAGTTGACATTGAGCATAATAATAATATAGAAATTCCTTGATATTTTTCATTTATTTTATTTTATGTTGATTGATGATACATGCTTTATAATAAATGATATTTCATCACTGTTTTTAATAGTTAAATAATAATTTTTTTGTATACCGAAACTGTCATCTTTGAGTTGTAAAGTTGATGAGTTTAATTGATTGATTAATTTGCCATATGATATTTACTTTAAGTTATATAGGTGAACAAATTGTGTTCCAATTAAGGTTTTTAAAGTGATTTTGATTAAAAATTTCAAGTAGCAATTGCCCTTATTTATGTAAATAACAAGTATTATTTGATTGAAGAATCATGTAGAACTTCCAAGTTTGTGAGGTCATGAGTACATGGTTGAAGCACTTCGAGGCCATTTGGCTTAAGGTTATGAAATTTGTAGCATAAAATCTCATATTTTTTTGAACTTATGTGCTTATGATGAAGAGTAATGGCCTATTGAAAGATTTCAAAATGGTTAACTATTTGAGAGGCAATATAATATTTATCTTAATTTTATCATAAAATGAGCACATATTAGTAGTTGAACAATTTCACCTTTTATTGGAGATAATCCCCATGCCATTTTAAGAGGACATTGCAGACAATTTATCATTTTAAAATTGAAATAAAATTTTCTCCATCATTTTAGAGGAATGACTATTTATTCCTTTCGAAATTAAATACATTCTAATATATTTTCATTTTATAAGCTATGTGAAAATTTTAAAAATTCATAATTTATTTATTTTAGCTTGTTTGCTAGCTTGCTCTTATGTTATATGAACAGAGTTGCATTTAGTTTGATACTTCTAAAATGTGTATCAAATTCTCAATTAAACTTTTCTATGCCATTATATTTTTAATAAGTAAATATTTTAATTATAGAATAATAACATTTATTTTTGTTAAGTAAATATTTTAATTGTAGAATAATAATTTGTATTTTAGTTAGCAATATGTTTTTTTTTTAATTTAAAATTATAAATTGATTGATTCAAGATATAACTACATGCCATGTTTCTTGTCACCATAATTTATATTTTAGTATATTGGACTCTTTTTATATTGCATTTTATGGAATACTCACTTTTTTATCAAATATTGCATCTTTATTTTCTAGTTGGGTAGCACTTTTAGTTTGTTTCAACTTGAACCATAAGTTGAGTGCTTTTAATGATAATCAATATTATCATTATTATTTGCATATTTACTTATATTAATTATCATTAGGACAATGCTTTTCGACATGACTATATTTTAATTGACCTTTATGTAAATTTCATTTAAAATTGAATTTTTTTATTGTCCTTTCTCATATTTTTTTCCAAATAAAAGAAACACTGAAAAAAATAGTAAACTAAACTTTTTTTTTGGTATTTTTAGTAGTAAATGCATAAGCATACTAATTTGTTTTTATTTTATGCTAATATATGAATAAAAGAAAATGAATTAAATTTTTTTTTCTAAAGAACCCCTTTTTATTTTGGGATTCACGGTGTGAATAGTTAAACAAGAAATTCAATCTTTCACCTTTTTCTAACAATGCATGATTAATGTTTTGAAAGGAAATGGACGCTTTAGCTTCAATTCTTAGGCTTCGTTTGGATCCGCTTTTTCACTTCTTCTTAAAGCAACTTTTAAGTAAAATTTTTGTACTAAAAAGTTTCTTTAAGAAGCACTGAGAAAGCCGTCCAAAACGAAGCTCTCTTCTTAAGAAGCATTGGTCATTCCAAAAAGTTGTTTTAAGAAGCACCGGTCATTCTAAAAAGTTGCTTTAAGTAGCACTAGTCATTCCAAATTCATTGAACATTCACCAAACAGTTTAAAATGAAATATAAAGTTCGTTCATTGCACAGTAAAAAAACATCTAATAAGAATTAATCTCCTCATCTACTGAAGCTTTCTTATTTCCACTGAACTGCTCTCTCAATTTCTGCAGTTCATCCAACAATTAAGTTTGTTGCATTTGCATCTGCACCTGCCAGTCAGTTTGTGGTTTCCTAACTTGGTCATCTGGACGTCGCCGTTTTATGTGAGCAAAACATCTAAGATGACTCTCTCACTGATCTCTGCAGACACTTAACTTAATGCTATGTTTCTCGTTTAGTGACCAACATTTTACACCATAAAGCATCACAAATATTTACCGAGGAAATCAACTCCATCTCTAGTCTTATCAACAAGAAGAATATCATAAACAAAATGAATACACCATGGTCTGCAATCGCTTGCAAATGTCTTTCGAGAACATCCATGAACAAAGTAAACCTTATGTTCGACTTACAATGGCGGATTGACTAAGCCGTCGGCGGGGCGGAGAACGTCGGAAAAGTTGTTTCGACGTAAAATAATCGGCCAAAAATATTTTCGGTGGAAATAATCCATTGGTAAAATTTCTGGCGAAATTTTTTGACTGAAAAATTAAGTAAAAAAAAAAAATTTTAACAAACCGCTACCCAATCCGCGTGTCCCACCGCAATCCGACTGTCCTAACCCACTCATGGAAGCAAGCTGCACCCCAACCCGCCCGCTCGCACGCACCAGGCCCTAGCCTGCCCGCCCATGCAACCGAGCCTACCTATGGCAGGATTTAAACCCAGCCCATCCGGCCCTCAAGCCCCCAACCATCACGCTACAAAAGTAAAACTGCTTCATAAGTTTTGTTTTAAATTTAAATTATAACTTATAAAATATAAAAAGTAATTATTAATTTAATTAATTTAATTTAACTATGAGTTATTAATTTATTTTATTTTATTTAACAGTTAATTATTAAATTAGTTAATTTAATTCAAATAATTTAATTTGACAATAAGTTATTAAATTATTTAACTTAATTTAGCAAACTAATTAATTATACATATTTATTGTAGTTATTTTTTAGAAAAATTTAATTTTCCTCGGAAATTCCATAAGTCAAAAAATCCGCCGGAATTTGTGATGAATTTATTTTCACTGGAATTTCTGCTGGAAATGAGCTGTTTTTCTGTAGTGAGTGTAGCTGTATAAAGGGAAATAGAGCCATTTCCGACGGTATTTTCGGCGGCTTATCCATCAGATATGTTTCATCGGGTTTAAGTACGACAGGGTAATTTTTGCTGGAATTGACAGCCGGCTTTACAAACTCTATCAATTTTTCTGCGGGTAAATTTTCGGCGGCCTTTTCGCTAGAAAATCCGGCGCTAATTTTCTGGCGGAATATCTGCGGAGTAGCCCGTCGCTTATACCAGCGGACAAATTTTTCCTAGAAATTCTGCCATTAAACAGAAATTTTCTTGTAGTGTAATATGTTGGTAATTTTGAAGATTTGTGACATATTCTATTAAACCTAGCTATAATATCAAAAAAGTAATAACGTTTTAAGTGAAGGTCAGCGATTAACCTAGGATATACAAAAAATGAAGATATACCCATTTTTTAATTCTGTCAATTTCTATGACAACAAAATTAACAATTGCGTATCATAGGTAATATTATATCAAAAATTATTTCACAATTCATGATACTAGCATATTGTTAGTAATAAAAAAAAATTTAATTGAGTATAAGTGATAGTTTTAGTCTAACCATGACAAAGAGTATTAATAACAATAATTTGCAAACCGAATTAAGTATAACCAATAATTCTCGAACCTAAATGAGTATAAATAATAACTCATAAATAAATAAAGTTAAACACATGTAAATAGTAATTTTAAAAGACAATTTGATAGAGCTCAAACAACAATTGCATGCTACTCAGTCTCATCTCCCCCATCAAGACTCTCCTCTCTCTCTCTCTTCTTCATTTCCTGCATCTTTAATTGGTGGAGCTAGTGGTGGATTTAAATAATTCTGAACAATTTCTTTTTGCTTCATTTCCTCCTCACCATTTATCGTATCTTCTCACCCTTATCTGATTGCATCTTTGTCAAACAATAAAATGGTAATTCCACATAATCTAACTTTTTTTTTTAACTCTCTCAGAAGCTTGTGTCAAAAAATTAGTATGTAATAATTGGTAGGAACTTCTTTCTATAGATCCCTGGCTAGATATGTCTTCCAATCACATGCATTTATACTACTACTATTAAAATTAAGATTGGATTTAACATATTATATAGAAAATATTCTTAATGAAAATGATATTTAAACTACTAAACTTACAAGCAAACTACAAATCCACCTATGGAGCTTTAATCTGCATTTGAGGGGTCTTGCCATGCAACTTCTACAAATGCTTATAAAGAAACAACTTACACACGCATGGCATAACATATGGTCATTACTTATCATCTTTCTTATATGCTCTATATTGATGGAGCCACAAGTATTAAAAGAAGCACCAATGCCACCAACATTGGATGCCCAATTCCATCTATTTTATTCTCTTTCTTTTATAATCTTCATACTTCCCACATAGCTACTAAGTATCTTCATATTTACTTTCCAATCCAATTAGGTCTTTCTTTAGTTTGACATGAACAGTTAATCATAACAGTTAATATGGCAAATCCCTATTTATCAAAGTTTCTATGTATCATGGTTTGATGTTAGGATAGCCATTAAAAACTCTAATATTTTGAGATATAATTATGAGCTAATTATAAGAAAATTAATTATAATGAATTCTATTAGAAAATATTATGTACCTCAAATTTTCTAACCATAGAACACATACAACTATTGGTACCTTCTTCTATGGCTAATAAAATCGTTGGAAAACCGTCGGAAAAATTTCTGCCGGTAAATGTTTACTATGCAGCTTTTACTGGTGGAAAAATTATCCGCCGGAAAGCTGCTGGAAAATTAAATTTTCGCCAAAGAAATTCGCCGGTAGTGGGCGAATTTTCTGTAGTGAAGAGAAGCATTTATGTTCTTGATTATTTTAGTTAACCTTATGGAGATTAAAACTATGAATTATATAAATAAAAAATAAACTCATAAAGGTTTTAACTATTTGTCTGTATATAAATATGGACAAATTAAAGAAGAAAATAGTTTAGGTACTAACGAAGCTTCATAAATGGCCTATTTAGCTAGCAATGATAATTGGTGGACCAACCCTTTGCGTCTGGTAAGGAGTATACAAGTAATATCCAGAGTAGTAATATAGCTAGTGGGGGTGCTATGGTAGGAGGGTACCATGTAAGTGGTTCAACATATGATTGTGGTGGTGATGGACGAGAAAAAAATAAATTGATATGCTGACAGGTTAATGCAGAATGCAAAGTACTGTTGGGAGATATCAGGCGTGGTTGTGGTTAGAACTGGGCTTATTATTGGTGGAGTGGATGATATGGTTTTGGTGGAGAAGTATGAACCTGTTTGGTAGGGGGTTGAAGGGGAAGAAGAGCTGGTCTGTTGACCACTTGTTCTGTTGAGCTTAGATAAAAGTTTTCTAATGTGCTCAGCCAAATTAAGTGAAATATATATCCTTTTAAGTCATGTTATTAAATGTGAATTATTCTTTTTTTTTTCTTAGGAACATCTTTGGCTCTCTTATTAGTCCATCATTTACTGCAATTTGAATCACAAATTTATAATTTAATAATAATATATCTTCTTTATGGTAGATTATCCATTCTTTAATATAACAATCTAGTTTTTTGTGTCTAATTTAATTTGAAAATTTATTTATTTTATTCTATTATAGTTATTAATTTGAAAATTTATTTATTTTATTCTATTATAGTTATCAAGCATTAAATTCTTAAAGAGATTAATCTCTAATGCAAATTTATTATCTTACTTAAAACACATAAATATGAAATGTTAATCATACTTAGTATTCATAGTACTATATATAATTTGGAATGATTACTATGTTGTGATCATAAAAATCGCTGTGTTGTATTTAATAAAACATAAAATTATTGAGCTTTACTATTTGGAGGCTTTTGAGCATCACTGCTTGAAAGCTCGTTAGTATCTGAGATACTAAACTAAATTCTCAACAACTTGTGGACCAGCAACAATAGCATCAACCATTTATCCCAGTGTGTGATTGGCTACACAATTTTTTTTTCTCCATTGTGTCCAATTAAGAGTCAAATTTTCATTTAAATTTAATAAAAAAAGATTATTTCTAATATTTTCTTGCCAAATATTTTTTAGGTCTACTTCTACCGCTCTTAACATAGGCCAAAATTATTGAGCTTTACTATCATCGTAAGGCAACGTTTTGTGTGTCCAAATCATCTAAGGCAACTCTGTTTCCTCTCTAATCTTATGATCTGCCACTAGAGCTACTCCAACCGTTTCACGTACATACTCGTTTTGCATTCTGTCTCTAAGAGTGAAGCCACTCATCCACTTGAGTACTCTCATATCTATAACACTTAACTTTATGCTTCTCTTTTAATGGCCAACACTCTTACGTCATAAAGAATTTCAAGTCTCACTAAATGCATTCCTCTATTTCAACCATCCAACTTGAATTCTACTAATAGTATCCCCATCTATTTCACCACCACTTTGAAAAATAAATCCAAGATATCTAAAAATTGTACTCATATTAATAGCTTGATCGTCCAAAGTCACAATTCCCCCACCAGAACTATTACAATTATAATTATACTCCATGTATTCAATTTTGGTTAGAAAATATTAGAAATTATCTTTCTTTATTAGATATAAATGAGAATTTGACTTTTAACATGAAAAAATAGAGAAAAAAGATTCATGTAGCCGACCCCACGTAGTTGGACAAAGGATTGATGTTGTTGTTGTTGTTGTATTCGGTTTATATCTTCTCAACGAAAATCTTTAGATTCTAAGGTTGACCTCCATAATTAAAGTTTTCATTTAACTCCCTCTCTAGTCTTATCAATAATTAAAGTTTTCATTTAACTCCCTCTCTAGTCTTATCAACAAGAAGAATATCATCAGCAAAAATCATACACCAGGAAACATCTTCTTATAAATGTCTGGTAAGAACATCCATGACTAAAGCAAAAAGATATGGGCTTAAAGCTGATCCTTGATGTAATCCAATTGAAATAGGAAAATACTTGGTCAAATCACCTTGTGTTTGAACACAAGTAACAACCCATATCTTTAATAATGACTTGAATATAATCATTAAAATTTATTTTAACCACTTTATTTGATCATTCAATAGTTTTTTGTGAATAATGGATGCAGTTATGTGTGATGTAATAGTATAGTGTTCATAATCATACTCTTCATGTGATGTTTAATATTAATAATTAGAAAAAAAAAATCTCTCTTACATAAATTAGCTCATGCCTCATCAATCAACTAAAATATATGATTCTTATGTTTGGAAGATTAATACGTATTTTAATCCTCGACATGCAATACAAATAAATATTTTGACTCCATACAAAAATTCATCTATAAAGCCCTTTCTTATAGGAATTAATCTATTATACATCAAATGTCACGTCCCATTTTTACCTTTCTCCAGTCAATCACAAGGCTTAACAGAGGCGAATGATCTTAATTAGATAGATGCTTTTCCCTCTGACAGCTCTCCCCTAGCATTTCATTCAACTTAGGATCGAGTGATTGAAAAAATTATCTCATCAAATAATATATATCATCCTTTAATAGATTCATCATATTCATTAATATGAAAACATGCTTAATTTAAATTTTTTAACTAGAGTATAAAAGTTTTTATAATTTTATCGAAAATTTGTACATATCGAAACTCTTTAATTTACATCAGGTATATTCTTTTCTATATTACTTTTCAAATTGTACAACCATCCAGAATACTAGGGTATAAGATAATTTGGCCATTTGGTTATTGTCTCTCTTGTTCCTTTTATTTTCTTGAATAATAGTTATCATAATATATGATGAGTTAAATGTTCAGTGAGATAAAAAATTCTAATATAAAGTTCAAACATACAAGAGAAATGTGATCATATGTATGCTGGTCTTTTGAACTAGCATGAGAATTTTTTACTATAGACATAGCTAATTTAATTCAGTAAAAAACTTTAGGGAAATTTTTTTTATATTTAAATAAAAAAAATTAATTTTAAATAATGAATATTAGTATCTAAAAGACCATGAAATTCATCTTTTCAAGTTTTAAACTATGAAGTCTCTAATCTACTTATCAATTATTTATAATATTTTTAATTTTTTTTAGTATTAATCATTAATTTCTTAGAAGTATGAGATAATTTATATAGATTTTTGGTACATTTATATCATTGGTTGTCACTTGGCCCATCAACCTTAACAATTACTAGGAAAGTTTGGACAATCTAACATAGCATTATCAATGGCCACTCAACCTCAAGATTGAACCTTATAGTATCAACCTTTTAGGATCTGAAGTCATAAATCTTTTTTTTTTCCCAATAGAGATTTATTTTGTCATAACTTTCACTACAGGAAAGTCACTCATTACCGGCGGTTACCATTAGTTTTCCAGCGGTTCTTAAAACACCGGCGGCTTGTCGGCGGTTCAAAAACTGCCGGTAAACGGCGTAGGAAACCTTTTCCGGCGGTTTTTTTCACCAGCGGTTTTTTTCACTAGCGGTTTTCCGGCGGTCAGAGCGGCGGTGCTCGCCGGTTTTTTACCAGCGGTGTACCGGCTGTTTAATCGCCGGTATGATTATTATCGTTATTATAGCGTAGACCGCCAGTAAACTGCCGGTGATTGTACCTGCATTTTATCGACGGTCTTAACCAAAGGAATTGCCGGCAGTTAGACTGCCGGTGTATCGCCGGCATTTACCAGCGGTTTTAGTAAACTTTCGACAACTATTTTTAGTCATCCGGTATCGTAGTTTCTTCAAGTTAAAGACTAACAATTTCTAATATTCTTATATCATCAAGAGACTCAAATCCATTTCGGAAATGAGAGAACCTTGCTTGCAACCGCAAAGTTCACTACTGTGTCCATCTACTTCTCCATAGAATCACCTATCCTTATAAATAGCCTACCATCTACTCCCACGGGTGAAAATTAAAAAATAATAATAAAAAAAAAAAGCAAACCTTCGAGCGCGGACGAAGGATTCATGGAGGAGTTGGCGAGATCCTCGGCCTTGCTTTGATGCTGTAGCGGGGTCAAGATCTTCGGCCGGAGGAAACTTGTCGGCGGCTGGAGGAGCGACTCGATCGCGCGAGAGGGCGGAGGAGATGGGGCGACTGTCGGAAGGGAGAGAGAGGACGATGCGAACAAATGAATTGGAAGGCTGAGGATGTTTCATTTTAGGGCTTTTTTCGGCGGCGTTCTGGCGGTTCTTACCGCCGGAACAAAATCACTTAACATTAAACTGCTGGTAAAGCACCGGTAATAACTGATGTCCGCAAAATTACCAGCGGTTATTTGACCGCCGCTAGTTTCGGCGGTGGTTATTTTAAAAACAGCCAATTAGACCGCCGGTTAAACCGCCGTTCGTATCGGCGGTCACATAACCGCCGGTTGTGACCGCCAGTATTTCATGAATTTCCTGTAGTGTTTTACCTCTCCCTACATAGGTCATCATAGTTTGTCATCTGGTCCCACATTACATGGCCTTTCATTGACTCCTTTCAACATCATCTCATTATTATCGATATTTAGAATTTCTTAGCATTAATATTCATCTGTTATCAATTAATGTATTTAGCATGCTTGAAGGTAAATCGTAATATGTAGTAGACAACCTCTATGTGCTTAAATAAATATTATATTATATTAAATAATCTTTTGAATTGAGCTAATTAAAAGTACTTTGAATTCATTTAAATATGTGATTTCATAAAATGCATTGGACTTGTTGATATGATCTTATCAAGCTCAATGTGAAGAATATTTATTCACATTCATATAATCATTCAATAAAGTTATAGAAATTAATGAATATTAGTCCTAAGAATAATTTACTCCTGATATTAGAGATTGAATATATCACCTGAATTTTAGGGTCTTTCTCAGAATGAATTTCTTGACTTCTATCGCCTCAAAATCGCATTCATTTATGAACAATCTAATAACAATAATTTTCTCAATTTAAGTTAAATTTCTACGTTGCTAAATCAAGCTTTTTTTTTTTTTTACCTCAAAATGATTTCTTCTCATTCAAGCGTTCAATCCTATAAACTCAAAGCTAAACTTAAGTTGTGGAAGATACTAGAATAGGATTCTCACTATAAATCTTGAATTCTCCTCTTTGGTTCTCTTTCTTTTTCTTCATCTCTTTTATTCTTCTCTTCTTTTTTTCCCTTTTCTTCTTCTCTTTCTTTTCCTCTTCTTCTTGTTTCTTCTTATTTCCTTCTCCCTTTCTTATCCCCCACTAGTTTACTGTGTCAAGCTCCCCTTATATCAAGAGCCTTCTCTTCTTTCTCGTTCTTGTTTTCTTCTTCTTCTTTTTCCCCCCTCTTATCCTTCCCTTTCCTTTTCTTTCTTCTTCTTTTCTATTTTCTTCAATGTTTTTTTCCCTCCTGAGCCTCCCTTGTATTTCCTTCTTCCACCATTGGCTGCTGTTATGGGATTAGGATTGGAACAGATAAGGGTGGATAAGGATTAGGGAGAAATTGGATAAGATATACTTAGGTTACTAGCTATCTAATTTATTAATTATGTAATTAAACTATCATATAAGTTATCTCTATCATCAATTTGTCAATTTACTCTTACACGGCATAGAATTTTGGAAGATTTCATTTTTGCTACAGTACATTAGTTAGCTACGATAACATTTAAATAAATTTTAAGAAAATTAATTTATAAATACTACAATGCCTGATTATTTCTATATGCTTCCATGTATCAAAATAATCAGAATGAAATGTAGAATTTTATAAAATTTTTTGATGATTTTTGGATGCACAACTGCTAGTGACAAACCTTTGGATGCTACTTTGGTGATGCTAAGCAACGTAGCCAATATTCACCTTCTTAATTTTTCCATTTTCTTAATATTTTATGTTTCTTCATTCCCTGTCAAACCAAATGGCTAATTTTTGCAAGAGGTATTAGATTGTTGAGTGAAGTAGAAGTATGTGCAATTTTTGTCAACTTTAATATAAAGTTAATTTAATATGTGCACTTATCATGATTATTAACATATAAATTGCTTTTAGGTATTCAAATAATGTCAGAATTAACTCAAACCGTAAAAAATGATTCTGCATGAAAATATGCAATCTTTGCAAAATGGGGTATTTTTATTGCAAAATGTTAAAGAGAATAATTACTTGTCACAAACAATACTTGTTCGGAGGTTTCAAACATAGTAAAGTTTGTATTAATTATTTGAAACATATGAAAGATGAAATACATTATTCCTTAAAGAAGAAGAAAGAATTAAAAGACCAAATTAATGAAATGCCAGTTATCAATATTGATGAAAGTGATGATTTTAATGTGATATTGGATGATGAGATTTAATCTCACTGAAACTTGACGTTTGCACAAAAAAAAATCTAATGTGTCTAGTCAAAGTTCAACGACTTGTATAGTTAAAGAATAAAAGGCTAAAGGATTGTCCCAAATTCTATTAAAGCGCTGAATCATAGAAAGAGTAAAATAAGAGATAGATGCCGCTAGGAAGAAAATGAGAGAATTAAGAAAATGAGAGAATTAAAAATTCAAGTATTTTTTTTATTGGATGCATGATATTGACATTCATTTTAATGTTGTTAATTATGATAGATTCATTGTAATAGTTGAGGCATTTGGACAATTTAGTTTTGGGATGAAAACTCCTAGTTATCATGAGGAGGGGTCTCCTTATTCGAAGAAATAAGAGAAACACTCACAATAACTACTGCAACGCCATAAGAACGACTTTCTTAGGTATGGTTGTTCTCTTATAGTTAATAGTTGGATATCTCAGAATGGAAAAAGTTTAGTAAAGTTTTTTATGAATTGTTCAAGATGAACTATATTCATAAAGTTTGTTAATGTCGATTCTTACTCAAACAATGCAACGTAAATTTTCGAATAGTTGTGCAAGTTTATTAAAGAGATTGAACCACATAATGTCATTCAAACATTTACTTATAATTCTTATAAGAATGCTCTTGTAGGTTTGTCACTCATTATAAACATCTATTTAGTTTGAGTTAATACTTTTTTAAGGTTATTCACAATTGAAAACTTATGTAGGTCCACTACTGAAAAAACACTTATTTACGACGGCTATATCCGCCAGAAAACGAGAGAAATGCGCCGAAAAAGAAGCTTTTTGGCGGAAAATGGTGCAACGGTAAAACGTTCATCAGAAATAATTTTTCAAAGGACTTCCGATGGAGATTTGTCCAAAAATGGCTTTTTCTATAACTCGCTTTCGGACGGTTTTATCCGCTGGAATTTCTGGCAATTTTTTCGGCGGATAATCGGCCGGAAATTTCGCTAGAAGTCTTGCTGAAAAAATCTGCAAAATTTTCAGCGAATTATCCCCCTGAAATTACGACGGATATATTCCACTAAAAACCTGTTGCACAGACAAACAAAAAGAACATTCCCTTAATTATTGCACAACACAAAAATCATGCAATTGTATAGTTAAAACATATATATATTATCCTCACATTTCAACATTATACAGAAATACCGATGCTAAAGTAATAACTCATTTGATTAGAAGAAAATGTTCTATAATTTCCAAATAGTTCTACAACAAACGTCAAGTTTCATATGCAATAAAAACTCAACATAAAATATATAAACACATAGTAATAACACATCAAATAATAATACATCGTCTGCTCAGATTTTGTTTCATTATTCTCCTCCTCTATTGATGCTAGTTGCTTTCCACTGAATTGCTTTCTCATTCTCTGTAGCTCCTCCAATACATGACTTTGTTGCATCTGCATCTTCATGTTAGCTTGTAATTTTTTGGACATGATGTAGCTCTATTGTAAGGGTAGCCACCTATTAGCTATATAAACTCTGCTGGCTGCTTTCTGAGAAGCTAGAGCCACAAGAGGTCTGTTCCTTACGCGTAGGCTTGCAAACCTAATACATAAACTCATCCTCGAGTGTTCAGATGTTTTCTTCCTTAGTTATATTGGAATTTGTAGACGGGCTGCATCAAGAGTTGAAACGTGGTTAATTTAAAATTAATTTTTAAATATAATTTAAGTTAATTGAACGGCTCAACAAGCTTCTGATCTTGTATAATATACAAGCATGAGTAAAGGCTCGACCGTGAACTCGTGACAAGTTTGAGCTAGCTTGGCTCAGGCTCACTTCACTACTTCCAACTGATTTGAGTAAAATTCTAATTAACGTTGATTAATATTTTTATATTTAAATAATAATGAGAGTTTTTAAATACTTCTACTTTCAACCGATTGGTTGCTAGTGTATGGCTAAGAGCACTATATCTACAAAGTTGTGTTTTAAGTACTTAGACTAACTTGTGTTCTGTCTGGATGTGAACACAATTGTAGAATATTTAAACATGCAAATATAAAATGAACTTTTGTATTTTTTATTATCATGAAATTTATAATATAGTAATTTTAATAATTTTTAATTGCATCTTCATAGTAAAAGAAGTAGAATAGATCATTATGTCCTCAAAGATTCTGTTGATGAGAAATATAATATGACGTTGATTCATAGATACAAGTATCGTGATGTGATTGAACACATCTTCTTGAATAATATAGATGATGCAAATGAGTGGTTAATAAGAGAAAAAATGTATGATTTATTGGTGAGGATGATTTGACAGGGATTATTATTGTTAAAGCTATTGATGTTTATGACGAGCTAGAAATATTCATCTGCGATTTAAAGGCACAAAAAGGAATATTCATTTAGGCTTAATATTGTTGCAACTATGTATGAAAATGATGAGGAGATGATGCCAATGAAGGAAATGATACTTTTTGGACGATGATGATGATTATCAAGAAAGTTTGATATCTTATAAATTATTAGGCTTGGAAAAATAATCGTAATATTTTGAATTTTTAGGTGGCTGAGATGTGGACCAGTTGAACTTAAGCATCAATTTTATTATATTTATTATCATGATGATTTTTCATTTAATTTAATGGTCTTTTTTATAGGTATCTTTATTCATAATTTTATATTTTGTGCCATAGGAAAATCCAGAATAATCTCTCGACTATTAATATATGATAGTGCTCTAATTTACTCCCTCTACAATTAGAAATTTATCACAATTGGTCTCTAAGGCAGTTAAAGTTATTGTTAAAGGTTAATGTTAAGGGTCTTTTAGGTAGTACAAGTGTTTTATATTGACTTTTTTACTGAACAACTGTGATGAAATTTAATACGTGAAAAGAAATATATATTGCTACTGACAGAAAGATGCATAGAACTGCAGATCATGAAAAAAGTGGAGCTTGTTCAGCTGAAGAGGACCAATTTGAAGTCAGTTTAGGAGAAACCGTTCTTGAGGGGGAGCAAGCAGCAGAGGACACAGAGTTGAAGCACCAGCTTCTCAAAAAGTATAGTGGTTATCTAGGAAGCCTTAGACAAGAGCTCTCCAAGAAGAAGAAGAAAGGCAAGTTGCCAAAGGAAGCTAGGCAGAAACTTCTCAGCTGGTGGGAGCTGCACAACAAGTGGCCTTATCCATCAGTACTGCATTCCAGTTCCTTGTTTATTTCCTTTAATAATGCAAGATGATGTTTGATTTTCGTTTGGGACGGTCTTCTTACCGCTTCTTAAAACAGCTTTTTAATATAAAAGTTCTAATTTTTGTACTAGAAAACTGCTTTAAGAAGCGGTAAGAAAGCCGTCCCAAATGAAGCCTTAGCCTTTAAAAAAATGTGGTTGCTCCACATTGCAGGAATCAGAGAAGGTGGCATTGGCGGAATCGACGGGCCTCGACCAAAAGCAGATCAACAACTGGTTTATAAACCAAAGGAAACGGCACTGGAAGCCATCAGAGGAGATGCAGTTCATGGTATTGGATGGCTACCAGCAGCATCAACAGCAAAATACTACTTTCTATTTGGAGGGGCATTTCATGGGGGATGGAAATCTGTACCGCATTGGTTCATGACAAATTATGCATGATGGGTTGAAGCTTCTGAATTCATCTTCTCGTGTTTATTCTCTTACAATGTGGCTTTAATGATTATTATTGCTATTTAAAATAAAAGTTAGTATGTTCTGTATTCTAAAATGGCAATTTGATGAATCAGTGAATTGTTAAATTCTTGAAATAGATGGATTAATTAGCATTTTCTTTGATAGAACTGAGCAATTTTGTTCTAATTATCCGTAGTTAATTTTACTTTCAAATTGCCAATATGTTTATGTAATATATTACAGAATCTTTGAGTTTCACTGTTTGAATCTTTACAAGTGAGACTAAATAAGTGAGATGAAGTTGGACTAAAAAAATGTATTATATGTGCTGTAAACTTGAAACTTCACCTCATTTATAGCATCGAAAACATGTTAGTACAGCCTCCAACTGACACCATAGAGAAATGAAGTACAAAAGTTCTAAATTCAAATTCAAAGATGGTCGTTCAGACTTGGAGATTCGCATCACACCACATTGATAGACAAGAGAAAGGGGTTTATAAAATAATATGACGATCCAGTAAACACTGCCCAGCTGCAAACGAAATAACGTAGAGAAAAAACACTATATACATCGTGATATTCATTTCATGTATAAACTCTGTAAAGCATATACATATCAATGTTGCTGAACTGCTAACTGCACAAACTACGAATTTATATGTAAAACCAGTGGTGATTCACCCTTCTCAACAACAAATGAATGAGATGATCTTTTCCCTGGAGTAGTTAATTCCAGACTATAACTCCCATGGTACCCTCTGAATTTAAACTCTCCAAAGTCATCAACAAGCCCATCGGTATGGGTTAACCACTCCTGTTTCAGAGCAAGATACCTCTTCCCAGCTTCATTGATGTCACCCTCAGCATCAATCAAGTGAGAATTATCCCTGCACATCAACTCCCAGAATCCCCAAAGCATTATCCCCTCAACGGCTGGATGCGCATAGGCCTCTCGAAGCACGACCTCTAAATCCTCAGCACGGACATGTTCATTTGAAGCGGCGACATCCAGTTCAGTAAACCAAATAGGAAGTCCAAGTATGGCTAGCTTATCCAGCGCAGCACACACGATTTGTCCCACTGGATGGTTAATATGTCCTTGTAGACCGATTCCATCTACTGGTGCACCATGTTCTTGCAAGTCAAGGATATGATGAATAAACATCTCTGGAGAAGCCTTTGCATCACAACCATCTTCAACGTTGTAATCATTAACAAAAAGGGTGGCTGAAGGATCCAGTTTGCGTGCTTCTTCAAACATGTAGATCCTGATATTTTCCCCAAGTCTATCTTTATAGAATGACCCATGAAGCATTTCATTGTTCACATCATAATGCCTAAATTTACCTTTATATCTAGAGAGAAGGCTTCTGAGACGATTCTGAACAGCTCTCATTAGATCATTTTTGTCTAGACATTTTACCCAATGTTGAACAGCATCTTCGACCTCCCAAAATATGCAATGACCTCTAGTATACATTCCATGTTTCTTGCAGAAATCAAGCATCTCATCAGCATCCCTATAGTTGTATCTTCCCTGTTCAGGTTCTGTATGATACCACTTCAGCTCATTCCCAAAAACAGCCCAGTTGAAATTCTTCACAAAGAAATCAACAAGCTCCTCATTTTCAATGCTCGACCTACTAATACATGATCCGAATGGAAAGCTATTCTGTAGTTGTCTAACTTTGACAATTGTCTTAGATGCATTCCCAGCATCAATTACTGGAAATTTTAGGATTATATCGCGTTTCCTTACCTGCAGTGGAAAAAAGTATGGCTTAACAAAGTTTAGATTCAAGGTATTATAAAGCCTAACTATAGAAGGATTCTCTCAAAGGGAACATTACTTAACCTCTTATGGTTGATCACAAAATACTTTTTAGCCAAAGAAATGAATCAAATTAGTATTATTTTGGAGGTGATTACTAAAATAATGAATATTGTTACTATTGTTTTGATTGTAGTCACTAAAATAATGAATCCAACTTTCAAAGTCTAAATATGAATAAGGGCAGGGCAATTGGAAAAAGATCCATTATTTTAGTAAACACATTCAAAACAACGATAATAAGATCCACAATTTTAGGAACCATATTGAAGACAACAGTAACTTAATTCATAATTTGGTCTGAAATATTTTATTATCAGCCATAGAACCTTAAAGCAATTCATCCTTATTTTAAAGACCTTGTCCGTTTTCTGCTTTAGATTGTCAAAACGAGCCTTCCTGTCAACAGGAAATATGTGAAGCCCAGCAACCATCAAATCAACCCCCATTGAAGGACCTTGCACATAGACTATAACTTTGGATGGCTGCTTCTCAAGTCTGAATGAACCCACAATTTCACTCCATCTGTCATCAGTAACTTGAACGTGCCCACCATTGACCCAACGGTCATCCACCCCAACGGCCAAATTAATAATTTGAGGACTTTTTGTACCTGTTCCAACACGAACCCATGCAGCAACCTGGTATGTCACATGTAAGACTAGCTTGTCTGTAATTATCTGGGAAGGGCCCATCCAGGTTTCTGTTCGATTAGTTGTAACAATATAACGACCACTTAGCGGCTCATGATGACCAATTGAATCTTTTGCGGATGGAGGCGGTACACGGGGGCAACCAGTGGATATGCTTAAAGTGCATGAACCAAGAGGACTCCACTTACTCAGGCCTTGATTAAGATTACTGTTCTCAATTATATTGACTCCAAACGGTATATTCTGCAAATAGATGAGCATTTTTCAGACAAGAAGAAAATGGGCAACGTATCCTGACAGAATCTTTGAATATATAGGATTGCTTACCCTATCTAGCTGTTAACAACTTTAAATTGCTAGAAAGAAGGGACAGAATAACATTGCGTGAAGTTTTAACTACTCATAATTTCCATCACTTATGGCCTAAGGTAGAAAATCCCATGCTTAGAATACTATGAGGAGCAAAGTTCAATATAATTTTGAGTGGACAACAATCAAAGATAAAAAATGATGCAATATTAGGCTTCATTTGGGACGGCTTTCTTACTGCTTCTTAAAGTAGCTTTTTAGTATCGTCCCAAACGAAGCTTTAGACTGATCATGTCATTGAAATATGATATGTACAGTAGTCTTCTTCAATATTAGTCTAGCAGGAAACTGAAAGGAAGCATACAATTTCAAGATACATATGAAATTTTCTTGGGATGGTGGGAATTGAGGATTTCTACGGGCACATGTTAATCAAAGGTTACATGCAAGCTTTAGGTCTGACAAAACATGTAGGTCCCAAAAACAGGTTACTGGAGGAAATTTTTATTATGCTTTATTGGCAAATAACGAATGACTATGATATACAGAGTACAAAAGGTTAAAAATTAGATAATATCCTCAATTAGAAAGATATAAGATATTAATAAAATATATCAATATTTTCCTACTTTAGGATCATCCAATATAAATCATTACCTCCTGCTTGTTACATTGCTTAAAAAATTAAAGTGGCCCTAAAATATTGGTAATTGTTCTAATAAGCTGGGAACATGAGTAACAATTGTCATTGTCACATTGATATGTTTTCTTCTTTCATGTAACACATGATTACTAGCAATGAAGATTACATCACAATTGTCACATTTTATGATCATGAGTTGCGCAATTGGAAAACCAAAATTCTTCTAGGAGATTCCTAACCCGCAACATCTCATAGTGTACATGGATCTTTATTTTAACTCAGCGCTTGATTTAGCCACAAGTATTTAGTTTTACTCTTCCATTTAACCAAGTTGTCTCCCACAAAGATGCAATCCTAGAATGTGAATTTTCTCATCAATGGAACTAGAATAATCAGCATTAGAGAAAGCTTCCACATGTCCATTCTTTGTGTACGTAAGTGCTTTCCTGGTGCTTCATTATATATAAAACATTAAATAGAAAACTTCCTAATGTTCTTATTTAGAAGTTTGTATGTGTCGACTCACAACACCTATAACAAAGAATATATGATATAATGACATTATGATAAATCAATTTTCCAATAAACCACCAATATTGAAAGATATCTTCAAGCCTTTACTCTTTGTTTGTAATTTTATGTTTGTCATTAGAGTGTCAATAGGTTTGCAATTTATCAAAACAATTTTCTTCAAGAAGATGATTGGCATATTTTCACTAAGCTAGGAAAACTACTTTAAATTAGGAAAACTCTATTGACAAGAAATATTAGGGATGTTCTAGATCTTTAGTTCCAAAATGCCTTTTGTTGTTAGCATTTTACTTCAATAACTCTGTTCTGATCACTTCTAATAAGAATGATTTCATCAACATATGTTGTGAATAACAAAACCAGATGAATGATGCATGACGAAGATAGAGTGATATGTTGTATTATTGCAAAAGCCAAACATAGTAGGAATTATGCAAAACTTATCAAACCAAGCATGAGGCTTTTACTTAAGACCATATATGGTCTTGCTGAGTTTGCATACTTTGGTCTTCCCCAAAGCAACATACCATGTTGGCTGCTGCAAAATACAAATCCCTAAATTTGAACAGCATAAAGGAAGCACTACACACACCTATTTGTAGCAAAAACTAGTCTAATGCCCTGAGGAGACGTAATCATATCCCACGCATGTTGATGAACAAGGCAACTATTTAAGCATTGGTTGCATGTTTCCGCTGGATATCCTATAGTGCTTACTGGTATATCTTGGGATTAGGAATGGATAGCAAGGATGTGGCTAAACATTGGAATCTAGAAGAAAGATAGTTGTTTGAGTAAGATGATCAGCATAATATCTTTTCTCTTTCTAAAGGGCAATATAAATATAATGGGAGCTATTATATACAGTAAATAGTGGGCAAGATCATTGTGTGTGCACCTGCTGACATAGAGAAATGGGCATAGAGTCTCCAAGAGGAAGATGAACACGTGGAAAGGCTCAAGATGTTTAGAAAGTAGGGAAAGGACTCATGAAAGGTAACATATGTGATAGACCGCCGGTCAAGGATGTGGGCCCAGATGTGGAGGGCAGCTGCCTAGTTGGAAAGGGAGGAGAAGTAAATGAGGGGGTTGGAAAGGGAGGAGAATTAAAAGAGTGGATCACTTATCAAATGAGGTGGGGGGAAAACGTGGAGTAAATTCAAGTTTTGGGAGGGAAATAGGGAGAGATATATTAGGCCTTTTGGTGGTATTATTTTTCTTAATGCAGATTTTGTGAGTGTTCTTGTTGTCCATTATTTTTGTGAGAGATTATAGCTGCATCTAGAGTTTGGGAGTCCTCTTGAAAGAGGATCATTGTATCTTGCTTGTTCGTGTTTACTTTCTTATCAAAAAATCTGTTTGGTTTGCTGAAATTTACTATTTGTTCGCTGATTTTTGGTGTTCAAGTATTAACAAATTGGTATCAGAGCAATTTCTTATACCAATGGTCGGAGAAGTGTTGAGGCATTGGAAGAAAAGTTGGAGGAAGAAGTAGGGCAACTGTGAACGGATGTGGGATTGTTGAAGGAGCGTTTTTTAGCAATGAAATGAAGGATTAGGAATCTAGATGAGACGATGAAGCGGATGTTGGAGTTTCAAACTAAAGCGGCCCCGACGGAAGCAAGGGGGAATCAAGAAAATGACATGCCAAGGAAAGACGGCAAGGTGGAACTTTAGAAGAAGAGGGCATATCCCACCTTGAGCCTCTTCCGAAAAGGGGGATGGATAGAGAATATGGAGGTAGGAGAAAATGGGAAGAAAAGAACAGACATACTGAATTTGAAGGAGGGAGATACAGAAGGAGAAGGGAGGAGAGAGAACCATAGAGAGACCCCAATGCTCGCTTCATGCTCCATAGGAGGCATAAGGGGCATAAGTGGAAATTGGGGCGGAGAAGATCTAAAGGCCAGGAAGCTGAAAATGCCAATGCTTGAAGGCGAGGATGTGCATGAGTGGATCTATAGAGTGAAGAGGTATTTTAGGGTGAACGGGTTAATAAAAGGTGAGAGACTTATGGAAGCCGCTCTATGACTGATACTAAACTGCAAGACAAGAGGGCTAAGGGGCTATGTTTCAGATGAAACAAGAAATTTACACTAGGACAAAGATATAAAATTTGTAAATTGCAGGCTCTCTTTGTGTGTGATGAGGGCGAGGTGAATAAGGCAAAAGCAGTGAGGGAGGAGGTAGAGAAAGAGAAGCTCTTACACTTGGAGGTGATTGAAGTTTCATTAAACTCCGTAGTGGGATTCACCCCAAATTATACTATTATGGTGAGGGGATAGATAGGAGGAGAGGTAGTAGCGATCCTGCTGGACAATGAGGCTACACACAATTTTATATCAAACTAGGTGGTTGAAAATCTTGTGCTAAAATTGGTGGAAACATGATGTTTCGGATTAATGATGGGCACGGGAAAGATGGAGAAAAGCAGAGGAATATGTCAGGGTTTGGTGATAGAAAACAAGGGGAAAAGACTTTTCATCCATGACCGTGACAATCCTCAATCCGGCCACCACAATGTCCCATAAATAGGAAAGACTAGCCCGAAACAAATGAAGAGGGACTCAAAAAGCTTAGTGACCTAAAAAACTCGAGAAAGAGCATCGGTCATGATGGGAATATTAAAATCGATCATCATTTGAGATTGTATATGTTGAAGGAAGGTAGAAAGACCAAAAAGGAAACAAAAAATCCTCATTATGCTCTTGTAGATAGTCTGAGACTCTGAGTCAATAGTAAATAATTTTTATTAAAGAAGTTCATGCCACTTTCCTTGCATGATACTATAGTGCTCCTCAATGAGCAAATCATATTGGGAGGAGAAAAGATATCATAATATAGGGTGTATACATGACAAATTACTTTCATGGAAAGACTATTTAGCAACCATATAAGGATAGCATAATTAGATGCTTGACATCTAGGAAATTTGATGGTGTCATCACTAGTAAAAGGAGATGCATCAAGATGTTAAAGTTTTTTATATGGATATTTATAAGAAAACTTAGGAGCAATTAAGGCAAGCAAAATGAACAAATTCTGATACCTTAAACATCTTCAAAGCTGAATGAGCCACTACAACAGAATCTACGAGCAAGTCATGTCCAGGAGGCGGTCCTTCGAGGAAGAATACTACACGATGAGGCATACTTGTCAATGAGAAGGAGCCTTCAAGCTTTTCCCATCTTTCATTTGATGCTAAAACTCTGCAATGATCACATTTAATTTTGTTTAAAAAGTATGTGTGTGTATGTGTATATAAATATAGTGCATGTAAGATATTATTAGAATCTTAAATCAAGCTCAGAATTCTAAGATCCGCTCAGATTGCGATTGAAGCAACGCATGTGAAAAAAGGTTGGTGTGCATTAGAACTCAACTTTTTTTTTGTTTTTTCATATTTCTTTATTTTCTTTTTGTGCAAGCTTTGTTGGGATGTGGACGAGGTTTCAAGGCTAGTTAAACATAATGAATCAAAGAAGACGATGGAAATTTCGTTACCCACCTCCCTATAAATAAATAGCTTGTTGAGTCTGAATGCTCTAGTTTTAGCGTTGCTATGACTTGGCAAGGTTCATCCTGAGTTGCTCCAACACACACATAAGCAGAGACTGTATAATGAAGACCAGGTGAGATGTTTCTAGTTATGTCCTGCTCTGGGCCTTGCCAAACTTCTTTGCGATTAGTTATTACAGCATAATTTGATCCAGATAATGCAGTTCCTTTGAAAAAGCTAGACTCGCCTGATATCACAAATCCATCACAGCAATTGAGATGCCAGGAATGCAGCCCTTGAGCAAAATCATGATTTGAGATAATGTTATTGTTGACATAACATAATGAATCAAGCGTGGCATGTTTACTTGCCTGTTACAAGAAAAAATAAAAGTTGATGAACTGCAAGAATAACTTTACTACAATTGCCTCTCTTTCTTCTAAGAAAATAAATATTACTTGCAGAGCAACTCAAAAGATAAAATAAAATAAAATGAAAGTTGAGAAGGATGAACTTATTTTAATAAAACAAATGCTATAATTTATAAAGGGTAAATATGCCATACTATTACTAGATCTTAATCTACAATTTTTTATAGGCACAAAACACATTAATTAGTTTAGTTATTCATGAAAAGAGACATACTTAACATGGTAAAGCCTTACACCGTAAGCATCCCAAGTGATTCAAATAAATAAGACAAGTACCTCAAAGAGCTTATGCATACCTCTACTAAGGTATCCCAAGCGAGCTATTGTTTAAAATTAAGCAATTCTCTGAATTATTACTTATTTAACTTTTTTTATTTCTTATTAAGACTTTTGTTTTGCCAAACCTAAAATACTTAGGATTAACATTGAAGGAAGAATAATTTGGTAAAGATCCCCTTCAACTGCAGCTAGTACTTAGACAACAATGTACACATGCTCTTAGGACTACACCCTAAATAAGATCTCAAGCCTATTTTGTGGCGTATAGTTGTTAGAATAAATTAAAGTGCATCCACTTTTGTATTCTTGATGTTACTACAAGCAGAGTGGTGTTTTACCTAGACTTATATGTTGATGATATGGGATGGTATTCCATAACTACAATCATGCCCAGAATATTAATGTAAACTTCCTTTTGAGATCTCAATAAAGATTTCCCCCGATCTTAAAGCAGGATTCATAAGCCTTTTATGAGAATTTAAGATCATTAAAAGGGTGAAGACACAGATCTTCCTACAGATATTTCGTGTTATTTACTATTTTTGGATATTTGAATTAGTCGCCTTTAATACGATGATTTGCCACAAAAGCCTTGTTTAACAAAGCAAGGGATATATTGATAATATGACCTGCCATGGACCAAGTGGTAAGCTGCTTGAAGAGAAGCAAGCATCATGGACAACTTTAAAACTGATGACAAGGCTGAACTATAGATAAGCAAGCGATTCGACCAGCACTACAGAGCATGCAATAAAGCTACTTAAAGAAAAGCAAGTATTATGGTTGATTGTGGAAAGGGCACTCAAGCTACCAGAGGAGTGAGCAATATGACTAGCTATAAAGTATGGGCTCTGAAAATTCCGCGCCCCGGCCTCTCTACGCCAGCTCTTTCTTGTTTGTTTATGTGGATAAAGAGAGTTTTAACGAATTTAGGTTATGGGGTAAATTTTTAGAAGGGATATTAGGTTTTAGATAAGACACTACCCAGAGATTTCGCCCTCATTTTGTAAGGGCTTTATGATATGAGTTTTGGTTTCCTATAGGCGCAAACCCCTATAGTTAATTACCCCTCCCGATAATGAGAGAGAACTATTGATTAAGGCTGGTCGTAAGATAGGTCACATGAGTTGCAAACCCAACATAAAATAGCAACAATTTTAGTGTTTAAAGCGGAGTCAGGTTAGCTTCGGGCTTGGAGAAGGAAGCACAACCAGTGAAGGTGGGCGGATCGAGTCCGGTGGTGGTCTCTACGTGCACATGACTAGGGCTTTGGGCTAGGATCAAGCAGATCTAGGGCTGACCAGGTGTTTCAGATTGGAGGCGGAGTCAGCGGCTTCTTCATGTAGAACAAAGCTAGCAGGGATCGAAGGGCTTCGTGTGTGCAGCATTTAGGATGTAGGTCTGAAGGTCAGAATCGACAGCTTCTTCACGTGGAACGGAGCAACAATCAGTGGCTGAGGCATTGGCTGCAGATCTTTATGCATCTCAATTTAGCTTTGAAATTTCGGGGGTTTGAATGCTTTGCCCCTGGTTTCTACCGTGTGGGGGTCTTGTGTCATGTGAGTGGGTGGTTACGTGAGTAGTGGGTAGTGGGATCGTGAGTGGGCAGTGGGATCGTAGGAGCCGGTCGACAGTTACAGGTCAACATAAAGCACATAGTAAGCTTAATTAAGGAGGATCAAGCATTATAACTAGTTATGGAGGGCGAAGATGAAGTTGTCTATGGAGGACAAGCAACACTAGTGGCTATAAAGAAAGAGGACTAAGTGATCTGGCTGGCTAGAACATGGGTAGAGAAGCTACCTAAAGAGGTTTCATGGATAGCTGTGGAGTGAGTGACAAAGCTACCCACAATCAGTTATAAAGCAAGTGACAAAGATGCTAGAAAAGAAGCAAACATCATGGCTACCTATAGAGCGAGCAACGAAGCTATATGAAGTGGAGCAAGCAACTTGTTAGACCATAAAACAGGTGAAGAAACTACTTGAGGAGAAGCAAGCATCTCCATTGGCTATAGTGCAGAAAACAAGCCTAACTAAAGTGTAATGAGCATAAGTACAACTATGAAAGAGTAGTGAACATATTGGAGAGGAGAAAGCATAGAGCAAGCAATGTAGGTCTCATAGGAGACAATTGAAGCATAAGTGAGGTTACGGCGTAGGTCTAGGAAAAGCATAAGCATAGATGCTACTTGAATAAGAAACCCATATATTTAATATCCTTTGATAGAATAGGTGGGCGATGCAACTATCATTATTGACATGAAGTTGGTGGTAGGGTACCATCACCAGTCCTTTTTAGTAGACCATGCTAAAACACATCCCAGAAGAGCAAATAGGATATGCGAACACTACTTAAATTTTGAAGTTTACAAAATTTTATCAAGGCTCCCAAAAAATGCTACACTCTCCATAGCCATCAAACCGCTTCCTTTTTCCTTCATCAAAATAAAGTCATGCCATCTCTAACTCTGATAGAGAAATGATCCAACAATCCTCAATAGCAACCACAACATTCATGCACCACCTCTCATAAAGCCTAAAATCATATCATCGCTACCTCCAAAAAGGAAAGCCATCCTGGCCATCCATAGCGGTCCTCCCATCATTGGTATTTTATTATTTTCCTACAAGATATGCAACATTTTCCTCAAAAATAGTGTCCCAAAACTAGACTACATTGCATCACCAAAACCATAGATACTAGTATCATTTTAATTTCACTAATGTTGTGAGTTTTATTGACCGTGTTCATGGAAAGAAGGCCTATTATAACTCATATCAACTACTAATGGAAGATGTTTCGACTAGGTAAAGCCAATGTTTTTTTTTCCTTTTCTAGATTTTTCTCTTAATAAAACAAATGTCCTACACTCGTGCTCTACTTTACTTTTTTTTTTTTACTGTGTGCGAGATTCCACACGTAGCTAACACAATTAAAATCTCTCTACCACCTCAACTTTAACATCAATAATATTTTTTCATTATTTTTTTTAACACACAAAATTTCCCTCATATTATATCTTTTTATCATAAAATTTTATTGATTGGCGACATAATTATATAACACTATGTACCATCATCAAATCTCATGACTTGGGAAGTATGACTGAAAAGTTTGATTTTTGATATTATCATTAGCTTGGATTGGACATCTCCTTTGTTCTTAAACACTGGAGGGGTAAGAGCTTTCATGATTATAAAAAAAAAGCATGTAACAATGACAGTATAATTAATATAAGAGCAACCAAGGAGAAACTAACTGCATTAATCCGCTTGGAAATTTCTAGAAGCACTAATGGCGAATTGGAAACTTTTTTAATAAAGCTGTTATGGTAACATGATATACAATATTGTGTACAATTGTGAGAAAGCGTGCTGAGCTTGCAGTCACATTTTGTATGTGTTTCCATTTCCTATTGCAGAATACTATTGTTTCGTTGTGCATTTTTTGCTTCAAATATTTTTATTAACCTCCTACATGCACAAGTAACAGAATATATGATCCAATAGACATGAAATGTTTCAGGTTTTAGAACTCCATCCTCCCAGATGAAGAAATGTACTGTGTAGTAATGTATCAAACAGCGTGCAAATCTTCTGTTTATAGGCATGCATATACCAAGAGTTTGTTAAGAATGGAGAGTTTCATTATGTGGTGAAATTTTGTAGTCAGCACTTACTTTTATGCAATATAAATTACTGGAAATAAAATAATACATGGGCAGAAGAGTTTTAGTAGCAAATTTCCTGTTAGAGTTCTAGGTTTCATTTGGGACGGCTTTCTTACTGCTTCTTAAAGTAGCTTTTTAGTACAAAAATTTCTAGAAAACTACTTTAAGAAGCAGTAAGAAAGCCGTCCCAAACAAAGCCTTAATAGCAATTTATTTAACATTTTTCAGCAACAGGATAACAATTATAAAACTAGAAAGAAGAGGAGTACAATGTCATTTTCAAAATCTCATTACATCTACCGGTGGTATAACTACTTACTTCAAACGTAAGTAATGGAGAACGAGGAGGCTTTTCAGCTCGTTTAACAACTAAACTGTTTATAAGGATATCAGTACCCAATGGTGGCCCCTCAAGGTAGATTACAACGTCTGAGGTATGAACATTCAAAATAAATTTTCCTTGCAAATTGGACCAATCTTTATCTGATGCTTGAATTCTGTTAGAAAAACAGTAATGCCGGATCTTAGGACACCAAAAAAAAAAAGAGTTAAAATAGTACTACATGTAAAAACCAGATAAAATATTATAATAAACTACATTTAAATTTTAGGAAATTAAATAAGTGAAACATTTCAAAATAACATGATAGATATAGCATTGCAAATTACTGTAGGAACTCACTTCCCAATGCTTGTGTATTGTTCACGGCCATTTACTCCTTTAACCCACAAACTAGCCATAACTTCGGCAGAATTAGCATTCCCAAATATTCGAACAACAGCAATCACCTCATATGCAAATTTTCGAATCACTCTACCAGTAATATCCTGCTGAATGCCGTTCCAGCTTTGACTGCGGCTGCTCGTAGAAGCAAAATGCCTTCCATGTAATGGAAGTATCTTCCCATCTCCAATAGATTCATGTACAAGTATCTTGCACCCTCTACCAGACCAATTATTCAAGCCATCCTCAAAGAATGAGTTTCGTATGATGTTTCCATCTGCAGCAGCGATGCATCTTCTAGCCTCCTTTGTCATGAAAATAAAAAAATGAAGTATTTTATATATTTCTAAAGAAATTGAAGAGAGAAAACAAACTAAACAAGGGATGCTTAAATGTCATAACTAAGGCAACATACTATGCACTCAGAAAAGACTTCATGTTTGAAATTTACGCCTCATCAATGTTATAAAATAATAAGACCCATCGTCTTCTAGCTTGGTGAATATCAAGGCAGATGAGTAATTAAAGGAAAAGGTTTCTATTGACCTATAAATCAAATAGACACGAAAAGAAGCAAAATCGGCGACAAAAATGACGGTCTACGGGCGCGACGCGTCACTTGAAAGGTCAAATGACCACCGATCGCTGAACAGATTGCGCCATTGATCAGGACATCGAATTCCCCTAACTAGAAACCCCCCACAATTGAATCAGACAAGTCCAGTCAAAATTGGCGACTGATACTCAAAAATGATGCGTGACACTGCCCAAATGACGTTCAATTGTGAAACGAACTTCGTTGTTGCGTACAAAATACTCGAGTCACCTAAAAATGATTATAACTTCGCTCAACAAAAATTGCACGACAAAATTGGCACGGATTTCGAGGCTACAATTAGTGAATTTTGAGACATTTCACGAAAATCAAGGCAAAAATTCATTTCTATCATTTTAATATTAAATATTATTATTGTTTAAATATTAATATTTATTATTATTAATTAAAAAAAATCAAAATCAATCAAATCAAAGTCTTACCTCATCGTAGGTCGGACGTCCGACCACAAATTCTTCGCACGTCGATGATGAGCTCTTCACATCGAAATGCACAGTCCCTATTCATCGTTAGAATAAGAATGGCAGGATATTTCATTCAGCAAGTGCACTCGACTAAACTCTTTCCATTTCGAATTGTTCTCCTCTTCAACCTCTGACTCCACTTCAAGTCGTCAATCTCCCCTTCAATCAAATCGCCAAATCCCCTAAATCTTACGATCTCCCTCCCTCGGCTTGACTGATTTGCCCATATAAGCTGACATTCATGTTTTCTTCAATCCAAAACCCCGTCTGACAGTCGAGCAGTAATCTTGCTCGATCAAGCTAAGCGGGCTAGTCGAAGCACTTGACCCTTCTCCATGTGCAGTTTGATTCGGCCTTGCAAACGCCGACCGAGCTTTTTCGCCTCCCTTTATCTCGCCACCCTGTTTGAAGACCTCAAACCCCCCGATACCTCTAATCCCCTGCCTTCAGCCGCACCTATCCGACCACCTCAAGTAGCCAATCGCAAGCAATCTCTCCCTTCTCCTAATCTCAACTGCGCCGAACTCACCCTCACTTCCTCCTCTCGATTTCTTCCATCCAAAATAGCTCCAAACCATAGGCTAGCCAAGCCGAGCCCTCAAACCACATCCAAGGCCGTCGATTTCTCAATATTAGCTTATCCGTCTCCCATTCAAACATACACCAATTAAGCCCACGGCCTCAATCTCCTTTGCCCGATTCCCTCTAGCCTCAACAGAGATCCACAAGAGCTTGAACTCAACAGCAACCTCACTCAATTCACAGCCAAAACAGCCTATCACAAGTAAAATTTCGCCAAGGCATTTTTCTAAATCACATTTGTTACTATTATTATTATTATTATTATGTTGTTATTATTGTAGAAATTATTATTGATTATAATAGTGACAATAATTGTTATCATAATTGTTAATTATAACGATAATAATAACAATTATTATTATTATTATTATTATTATTATTATTATTATTATTAAAAATTCAAAAAAAGGAAAAAAAGAAAAAAATAATAATAAGAGAAAAAAAAAAGAGAAAAGAGGAAATAATTTGTGCCTCAATTTACGTGTACCGCCGACGCCCCCTTGCCAAGGTATAATCCCTCAAACCTGAAACCCTGTCCTCAGCACTTGCAGTGCCGCGAGCAACCACCTATATGCGCTTTTTCTTAATGCGGTGGTAGGGAATTTGTTGCGGTGCTCACGGCGAGGCAGGTAAGCCTTATGCACGCTTTTTTTAGCGTGGCGGGATAAAATTTAAGTACCTGTATACAAGCTTCAGTGCTGGTGGGGACAAAACTATGCATTTTACACAGGTGCCCCTAAAGGCCATGCACGACTTTCATGGCATGGTGAGATTGAAGACTACGGCCATAGTGTCACCAGACACTGACTGTGCACGTCTTTCTAGGCGAGGAGGGAAGGCTAAAACTCCCCCAATTTTCCCTAAATGAGGGAGACACTGAGATGTTGCCGAAAGTTTGACTAATAGAAAACCAGATTGCAATAGAACGCAAGGAACAGAACATTAGTGAACAACAGGGAACAGGACCCTAAACTTTAAAATGCATAATAAAATTAAAATACAAATGCCAAATAATAATTCTGATCATTCAAATAAACATTAACGAACAAACAGGGAACTCATATTGGGAAGTCTTTAGACACGAATGACTTGCAAAAAACATTAGTTGACTACAAAGAGTGCAAGTACCTCCTACATGCAACAGCATAAGACTTATTATGCAAGCAGTAGCCAGCTTGCAGATTAAAGTAGTGACGCTTTCAGCAATGATAGAAAACCTGTCATGCATACAACAACTCACACAAGGGATACAAGCAATGAATGTAGTGATGCCCTGCAGTCAACATCAACATATTGCAGATAATTATGCTAGGCCACCATGGATGGTGACTATGAACATGACACAAGTATAATGACTTCCCTACAAGCATATGTAACTATGCAAGCAACAATGATCAAGCATGCAGTAAATTGCCAACTAAGAGATGACCGAAGAACTTGAAGCAAATGCAATGTAGTCATTGTCGCCTGATCAAGGAATATATGGCAGCTAGTTCGCAGGCATTTGCAACAACACGTTGATTCACCCACAATTACATACGAAAGATGCAGCATGACTAGAAATGAAGGAAAGAAGGGTTATTGTGAAAATAACCCACCTATAAGCAACAGCCATTAGTTGATAAGCAAATGCACCAATTTGCTGATAAATGGCGACAACGAATATGGTAATTCATCAATCAGTATGCGTAGGAGAAGTCAATGATGAATGCAACTCATACAGTAGCCTGGAGCAACATGCAAATGCTAGGGGATTCATACAATCAATGGATATGCAACATCAGATGAATGCACTTATTTGAATGCAAGCAAAGATGGCTAACATGACCAATTTGTTCATAACAACAGAGGATATATTGCACGTACGATGAGTCCCCTGTGGACACAAATATATACACCACTTGCAAATTAATGTAGGAGACTTATCATGCTACAGTTGTCCATCTACAGGCGAAAATGAACAACATGTGGTGTATGTTAGATCATTCCTGCAATCAACGACCACTCGATAGCAAGTAGATATACTAACTCTTCATGAGCAAAATGATCGATGTATAATGCAACACACAATGAGTGTTAAGGTATCCTTCTGATCAGTATCAAATAGTATTTATTGGCTTGCAGTCAACAATAGTTAGCTAAAGAATAAGTGGATTGACCCACTTATAAGCAATAACGGCGGATGTAGCAACTTGCCAGCTAACATGTGTAGATAACCATGCTCCCTATAGACATATGCATGCAACTTGCAATAAGTACCAGGGCATTCGCACAATTAAACGGCAAACCATCATTAAGTACATACACCAACCTTCTATGAACTTAAAACTAATATGCAAATAGATGCAGCATCTTGCTAGCCAACATGCATGAAAAGTTTGGTGATGAATGTAATTCAGCCAGCATCCAACATCAAATCATCGGGGAATGCGCCGATTTGAAGGCGAGCAATGACGAAAGATATGTTGCAAATATAATGGGTTCTTTATGAACTTAAATATGCAACCAATGCAAGAAAACTACGCAACAGCAAACACCTACGAACTGCTGTAGAAGGCCCTCGCAGTTAACAACCACACTGAGAAGAAGCACATTTATCTTACATTGGAGTTAAATGTTTTATTGATGACCAAACCCTCCACTTGATGAACTTAGAGGTTCTGATAGCAGCAACTGGGATAAAGAAAGACAATTTCGTGTAAAGAGGAGGCCCACCAATCTACTACCAATAGGAGACCCTAACTGTGACACTAAGCATGCAAAGTTGAAAGATAATGAATGATTCTGTAGAACCAAAAAATGGCAGTTAAAGGAAAAAAATTTCTATCATCTCTTTAGAAATAGTGAGGTTTCTCGAGAAATATCATATCATTTGAATAAAGGACAAATACCCGGAGATCACACTTCACAACCTAATGTCCTATGTATGCATCGTAAATGCATGGAACGAGCTCCTTTAGCTGTTTAACACATTATACTGGACTATAGAAAAAACTTCCACATCTCGTATGTGTATCAGATACTAGAATGTCATTGAGATACAGAAAAATATATTGCACCTTGTCCTATACATGCTTCGAGGGAAATACGGGGAGAGCCAACAGTGCATCAGCTGAGCCTTTGGTTTCATCATATTATGATACCTCATCTATCACAAAATGACCTCATGCAACTTGAAATTCCTTGTATGCTCTAAGCAAAAGATTGGATTATTCCTGGGTCTGATCTCTCGAAGGATGAGAAGTTGGAGCTTTCATCAGAATAATGAAGCATCTCATGGCTATTCTGAATGCAATGCTATGATTCACCTATAAGCAAAAACAGAGAATCAGTAGTAAAAGAAATCGTGGGCCACTAGATTTGCAACTCTCGTATAAGCAGACAAAAGGCGTCTATAAGCTTCTATATAGAACATTGTGCATATTCAAACAATAATTGTCTGCACAATTGATTAGTGTCAAATACTTTAAAATACCTCTCGTACATGCATATTACGCAAATGTATTGCGCGCTATGCTAATGCACTAGGCCACCGGATCCGCAACATTCATACAAACAGACAGAATGTGTCAATAAAGCCCAATATAAAACTCTACGTATTTGGCAACAATAGTCACCTTAGAAGCCAGCTACATTTAAAAATACAAAACACCCTCTCACACGCATTAAAATATACATTGATGTGGATTCCATAATATGCATGCATTGGCTATGTGAAGAGGGTTTCATTCTAACATGTTAGTTGACACTGCAATCACAGTTCAAAATGACCTCCTGCGTGCATTTGTAAGATGCAAGGTTTTCATTTAAGTATGTCATATGACATTATAATTGCATCTTAAAATGACCTCCTGCATGTATCATTAGGATGCAGAAGGTTTCATTCAAGCATGTCGTTTGACAATGCAATCATAATTTAAAATGACCTCTTACATGCATTGGCAGGATGCAGAGGATTTCATTCAAACATGTTATTTGACATTGCAATTACACTCACAAGTATCCTCTTGTATGCATATGCAATATGCTAAGAGCTTCATTCCAGTAATATCATGCATACATATAACAATCATATAAATCCAACGCACAAAATGCATTCAACAGTATATACCCATAAGGGCCTTGACGAGCATGTCATAAGTACACACGTAACATCTAAGGATGTTGTGTAAGTTAAGAAATAAATTCATATATGAAGCCAGTCCTATGCCAGTAAATTGATAGAGTCAACAAGATTCAATCAAAAAATATATAACAACCCATAAAACCCCAATGATGTCGTGTTGAATATTTATCTCAACCAAAGGGGATCCTATACTTTCTGATGCTTTCAAGCTTCAACAAAATACAAATCTTTTAAAGTGACTGCAACATTACTCCGATAATTGCCTTGTTGAATGTTTATCTCAACCGGATGGGATCATATACATTCTGATGCTTTCATGCTTCAACAAAATACAAATCTTTTAAAGTGACTACAACATTACCCCGATGATGGTAGTGTTAAATGTTTATCTCAACCGGAGGGGATCATAAATATTTAAAATGCCTCCAAAAGGCCCATAAACATTCAAAATCTCAATAATATCAGAACCTAAGATATTTAAAATTAAAATTAACTATCAAGCACTTAAAGTAAAATCCATTCATCTTCCACAACAATTTGCAGAGGTGGACAAATTAAAAACTATTGATTGCACGTGTCCTCTAACTGGTGGCTTCGCCTCCAAATGGCACCACATCAAAAGTTTCTCTGCTAAATGGCACCGCACGTAAATGGTTAAGACCAGGTGGTTTTGCTGTCAAATGGCACCATTATATTACGGTAATGATAATAGCCCGTATGTTCCCCAACGGCACAAAATCATTAGGCAATGAATCAATAAGATATGATCGATAGGGCACAAATTCCTTTGTTAGCTAAGGTGGATTCAAATTTTTCTTAAACAAATATTCACCCCAAGTCTACATGTTATCCTTGGACAAATCAACTCATTGCTGTCGACAAGGATCATTCTGTCATATTGGGCCGACTATCTCCTTTGACTAAGTAGACAAGGTAGAGTAGGGACTACGATGGCCCGGGATGACAGAACCATGGGATCTTGATCATGCCCATCACCCCCACCCCCACCCCCACCATCCGCTTTAAGTCCAAGATGGTGAAATTTCTAATTTTAAATATCATCAAATATCAAATCATGCTACTAATATACGCCGGATACTATGTTTTCATTTGACGACTAGCCTTAATCGAAAGTTCTCTCTCATTATCCGGAGTGGTAATTAACTATAGGAGCTTTCGCTTATAGGAAACCTGAACTCATATCATAAATTCCTCGAAAAATGAGGGCGACATCTCTGGGTACTGTCTTATTCACGGTTCAATCTGCCTTTTTAAAATTTACCCTGGAACCTACTTGTTAAAACTCTCCTCAAAAACCCAACTCAAAAAATGAAAAAAGGGGGTACGCAGAGGGGCCGGGGTGCAAATTTTTGGAGCCCACAGCTTCTTAAAGCCAGCCTAATATAATGGGAATTCATCTAAGATGCTGAAGTTTATGGTAGAGAGGTTTTCCTAGGAAAAAATCATTAAAATTGCTTGAAGAAAAAGAACAAATAGATGAGATAAAATTGCAATATAAATGCAAGCTTTCCATGAGTAAGAAAACTTAAATGAATTTTCCTATTTTTTTTTTTTTAGGTGTGTGACTGTGTGAGCACTTCCTTGTTGGATAGATGGGAATACTTTAGGTGATAGTAGTATGGTAGGTATTTAGAAAATTGTTTAATTTTTGCAACATTAAGGCTCATAATTCATTCCTCATTTATTCCATACTTTAATGAGCGGTTGGGCACTAGCACTTACTAAGAACAAGGTTGTAGAAAATTGGCCAGGTTAATTTAAGCATGCCCAACAAACAATAGAAAATGCATATTTAAGAAGTGTAAATAGAAACAATCTAAAGAGAGAAAATGATCAAAATGATCCCTTAACTTTTATGAAGGACTACAATAGTCCTCAACTATAGCAAAGGATTATTTTGATACCTCTAGTCTTGAAAAAGGAATCAAAATAGTCCTATGGTGGAACTATTTTGATTCCTCTTTAAGGAGTTGAGGGACCAAAATGATCATTTAATATAGTTGATGACTACTTTGATCTTTCATAAAGAGTCAAGGGATTGTTTTGGTCATTTTCTCAATCTGAAAAGCATGGGCAGAAAAAATTATAGACTATTAGATATGAGCAAAGACTTGCATAAATTAAAATCAAAACCACATGAAGCACTCAATAGAAATACTTGGAGAAGAAGTATTCATATGGCCAGCCAGCCACATGTAGTTGGGATAAGAATATAAGGCTAATGATGATGGTGATAAAGATTTATATTATTCACCATGAAAGCTGTATATTATCAAAATAATTTAAACTCATTCAAAGTAAACTAAAATGAGTGAGTAGTACAGATCACAATGTATTAAAGAAATTTTCTTTTAGAGAAATGCATAATAGTTAAACTTCATAAAAGCTTGGGCTCAACCCAAATGTAGCAAGTCAAAATAATGATTAGTACATTACGGGCATCAGGAATTCAATTCATAGAAAGTTTAGACCTGGTTTTAATAAAATTGCTGCAGTTTTCTAAACTGATAAAAAGGTCCAAAGCCTAAAATTCCCATCAGACCAATGAATATAATCATCCTTAGCTTCTTGGAAGTTGGGACAAAAACTTTTCATATCTAAAAGAAAGTTCATTTCCAGGATTTCTTTAGGATCAAATTTTGCATCACATATCCAGACTGATCGATGTAATCACCCCCAACTTCTTGGGATAAAAACTATTCATATCTAACACAAAGTTCATTTCCAGAATTTCTTCAGGAACATATTTTGCATTACATATCCAGTTATTTCTAACAACAAATAACCAATTGGGCATCCCAGAAATCACTTAGAAAAATTTACAAAAATAAGTATTTCAGTCAGAGACACCATTTCAATGTGACAGACAGGTAAGGGATTGGCTTGAAAGTGGGCAGATGAGAAAAAACAATGAGCTTGAAAGTGAACACATAGAAAAAAACAGTGAAAAGCACATACCCCATAATACTCAGAGCTGGTGGGCAAAATAATTACAGAGTTTATCAGTATGTCTACTCCAGGAGGAGGTCCTTCCAAATAAAAGATGGCACGACTTGGCAAGCTTGTCAATGTAAAAGATCCTTCCAGCTTCTCCCAGCTTTCTTTGGTGACTGATTTTCTATTACAAGCATTCATTGACATCAGAATTTCCAAACCAATCAACTATTTCAAAGCAACAATCTCCAAATTATACCTTCCAGCACATAAATAGCTAGTACCAGAATCTGAATTCTCTAATCTAAGTGTTGCTTGCACTCCACAGGACCCCTGTAGATTCCCATGCACACGAACAAAAACTGACACATCATATTTAGTATCAATGGAAAGTTTCCCAGTGATGTCCTGCTCCAAACCTTGCCAGCACTCCGTACGATTTGTGATGACAATGTAACTCTCTCCTGAGTACGCAACAACTCCATTGGGGCCATTGGGGAGACTAAATTCTTTAGAAGCCACATAAGCATGACAACAATTGGCATGCCAAGAATGGAGCCCTTCAGAAAAGTCGTGATTGGAGATGATGTTGGTTGTATGGCTAACATTTGAATCAACTACTACATCTCGTCTCTGCAAGAAAATAATAGCACAAAGCATTCAAATTCCACAGAGTAACTGCCTAAATCACTCAAAATACATTTGGTTATCCGATCAAGAATGAATAATATGGACATTTCCGAACATATACAGAAAAAATATATCATTTCAGAAGAAGTTTAGATGCAAACTAAAAAAGCCACTGGCAATGCTAAAATCTCAAAAAAAAAAAAAAAAAAAAAAAAAAAAAAAGCCTTCTTTTCTCCCTTCAATTTGGTTCAAAGTAGGATTTAGTAAATATTGTAAATCCAAATTTAGTAAATCTTGGAAGAGTTCATTTATGGAGCTATTTGTTATTATGATAAATGTTAAATTTGATAAATCCTAGTAAGCAAGATTTAAGATTTAAATGAAGTAAAAGAAGAGGTAGAAGTTTGTTAATATCTTAAGTTTTACTTTTTTTAGGCATTTACAAAATATGAGGTTTAGTCTACATGGGAGGAAAATATGATTTAAGATGATAATAGGAGTTATACGACTCAAAAAATTGTTTCGCAAGACTTAGCCTAAATCCTTACTAAATCTTGCAACCAAACAGCCCCATAACAAGTTGGATTAAATGATGAAAATATCATAATTTCATTTCCATGTGTCTTAAGATCGCATGAAATAGTATACCTTCATAGCACTTCGCCATTCTATTGCAAAGCATATTGGTTTTTGACAAACACAAACCCATAAAATTTGATCAATCAAATGTTAACGTGCTCCAGCAATAAGTAGAACACCTGCTCTAGCGCCAGTACCTCTGCAGGCGTAGTCACTTACCTGCGGTAAAAACAAACTCTGGCAGTGAATGATTCACCTCAATTCATCTCTCTTACTTCTATATAAATACATTGAATTGTTTATCATTTGCATTAGAAACATCTTCTAGCTTTTGTTTTATAGCAATAAGCTTTTCTACAGGTAAAGAGATCACAGAAGTTTACATGGTATCAGAGCGCCATTAAGCCCCACGGCTCTTTACTCCCTTCCGTTTGACTATGCATCCTAGAATGGAGTCTTGAAACTCTTCTACTGCAGGCAGCTACACAAAAGCTTCACAGTTGGTCGGCAATGCTCTGATTCCTCCTCAACTAAAGTTCTTAATGTCCACCATTAAGAATGTCATCACTTTTCAATTGACTCCAAAAAATCATCTTACATGGAGATCTCAAGTGTTGAAGGTGTTTTGAGCAAACGGTTTCGATGTATACCTTGATAGTTCTGTTTGATGCCTTCCCTAACAGATAACTAATGACACTGGTGAAGTCATCTCCAATTCTTTATTTTCTACCTGGATGCTAATCGATCAGAATATTGCAGCTGCTTTGTTCTCAACTACGTCCGTGACATTGTTACCCTATATCTTGAATCTAGAGTCGTGTGCAGAGATCTAACAAACAATTGATAAACGACTTCAATCCACTAATCATTCTCACATTATAGAACTTAAGAACGAATTACACCACATCTCCATGAACAGCAAAACAATGCAACACTATCTCTCCAAAATCAAGCTGAAAGTCAACGCTATGACTATGATCGGTTGTGCTCTCGATCCTGAAGACGTCATTCTATATACACTTAATGGATTGCTTGCTTCTTATCAATCCTTTAAAACCGCCATCCGCACAAATCTCCAACCCCTGAATCTCGATGATTTTTACTCATTACTCTAGAGTGAAGCGACGAATCTAAAAAGCGAAGCAACTCATGATCTATAAGCAGCATAACTCTTTGAATCTCCCATTGCTCTTACAATGACTTTGGGTAGAGATGCTGCTTGCCCACCCTTTCGCAACACTCAGAGTCGCCAGCCATTTTTTTCCTGAGGTGGGCGTTCCTCTTCTACTTGCATTGAATGCCAGATATGCGGCAAACTAGGTCACTCAGCGATAAAGTGCTGACATTGCACTAATCTGAACTACAATAGCAATCCTTCCCCTGCATTTATTGTAGAATCTACAGAAACTAAATCACAGTCTACTGATTGGATTTTGGATTCTGGAGCAACGCCTCATTTGACAAATGACGCCACTCACTTGCTATCTCCACAAACTTATCATGGATCACAGCAAATTCAAGTGGGCAATGATCAATCCCTTCCAATTTCTACCACTGGCCACAGCATCATGCCTACTCCCCATCGTAAGCTTGCTCTTTCTCCTCTACTTCATGTTCCTAATGTTTCTCACAATCTTCTTTATGTTCATCGCCTAACCACTAAAAATGGTTGCACTATTTCCATTACACCGCATGGCTATAGTATCAAGGATCGGAGGACAAACTGTTCGATTCTTTCAGGACTATGCCGTAATGGTCTTTATCCTGTCACCATGCCATCCTCCACTTTCCCTCCATCCAATTCAACTTCAACAGCATTCATCTCCACATCCGACACTTCACAACTATGGCATTCTTGTCTGGGACATCCGCATAAAGTTGTTTGGTCTACCATAGCTATTCTAGTTCCGTCACTTAGTATTTATATTTCTAATTATGTTTGTCATTCGTGTCAACTTACTAAAATTCATAGACTACCCTTCTCTACTACTACCAAATGTACTCCTTCTGAGATTGTTGTGTCTAATGTATGGGGTCCTCACCCATTTTATCTTTTAATAGATACAAATATTATGTGTTATTTGTGGATAAATTTTCTCGTTTCTCCTGGAATTATTCAATGGTCACAAAATCTGAAACATTCTCCAAATTTGCCTTATTGAAATCTATGGTTGAAAAACAATTCTCTATATCCATTAAGATATTTCATTCTGATGGGGTGGCGAATACTCCAGGTCACAATTCCACAACTTTCTATCTAAAGCTAGAATAATCCACTAATTCAGTTGTCCTCATAAACCCCAACAAATTTTTCTTGCAAAACGTAAACATCGTCGCATTATTAAGACAGCTCGAACCCTTCTTATTCAAGCTCACTTACCTAATACATTTAGGGTTGAAGTTATCCTTACAGCCACATATCTCATCAATCGACTTATGTCTTCCAGTACACGATTCATATCCCCCTATCACCTACTATATCAACATCCTCCATCTTACTCCCATTTAAAGGTATTTGGATGTTTGTGCTATCCATGGCTTCAACCGTCAGCTCCACATAAATTTTGCTCCCAAGTCTACCTCTTGTGTATCATTAGATATAGTTCAAATCATAAGGGGTACCGTAGTTATCACCTACATCAAAAAAAAAAAATCATATCTCGTCATGTCCAGTTTCATGAAAACATCATCCCATTCTTACTTCCTCTTCCACTTCCTCTGCTTCACAAATTTCTTCCCAAACCCATATACACTCTCCATTAATTCTCGTTCCTTATTCCTGCACCGAGTTCCAGCAGTCATATCCTTCAAAACCATCACCAGCTCAACCTAAATTTTCCTCTGACTATATCTATCAATCTCAATCCTCGCCTACTTCCTCCACTTCTCACTCAACACTCTATCTATCACTACATCACAGCAATCTACTACCCCAACAAGACATCATCCTATGATGACTTGTCTTCAAACAGGTTGTCTAAAACCAAAGAAGGTTTTTAAACTACAGCATAATATTACTCAGATTAGTTATACTACATGTTATTTTGTTGCAATCAAATATCAATGCTGACGGGATGCATTGTCTGCAAAATTTCAAGCACTTCAAGCCCAAGGTACCTGGAATTTAGTTGCTCCATCATCTGATCAAACTATTTTAGGCTGTAAATGGATTTACAAGACCAAATGTCATTCATGTGATTCTATTGCACAGTACAAAGCACACCTTGTCGCTCAGGGGTACCATCAGGAGTATGGTATTGATTATACCGAAACATTCAATCTGGTTGCTAAACTCCTTACCATTCGCCTCTTCATTACTACAACAGTTCACAGAAAATGGTTTATCACTCAACTGGATGCTTCAAATGTATTTTTACATGGTGATTTGAAGGAAATTGTTTATATGCAACAATTGCCCAATTTTAAGGATCGCCAACATCCAAATTTTGTATATTGTTTGCATAAGGCCATTTATGGCCTCAAACAGTCTCCCCGCCAGTGGTTTGTTAAACTCACTTCTCATTTGCAAACTCTTGGCTTTCGATACAGTGATGTCGATCCTTCCTTACTCATTTACAATCACAATTCCCATATTATCTATCTACTAGTGTATGTAGTTGATATTCTATTGACAGGAAATAATGTTTCAATTCTTCAAGCTCTGCTCAACAACTTCCAATAGCACTTTCAATTGTGCAACTTGGGCAGCTTATCTCAATTTCTCAGCATTCAAGCTACCTTTATGCCCACTAGATATCACTTAAACCAATCCAAGTATGGTTTGAATATCATCCATCGGGATGGCCTTGATAACTGTAAGCCAGTTGTCACTACTTTTTCTCTTAAACCTGCAATAGATGAAGCTTCTATGTTGTTGTTTGACCACCGGGAATCGTATCTACATTTGGTTGGTTCTTTACTATACTTAACCATAACCATACCCGACTTATCATTTGTCGTTAACAAAATTATGTCAGTTCATGCATACTCCCCTTTGGCATCATTTTCAACCTTTAAACATTTACTTAAATATCTTCAAGGAATACTAGATTTCGGTCTACCCATCAGTTCAACCTCCTCAATATTGTGTGCTTATGCTGACTCTGATTGGGCTAGAGATCCACTTGACAGGAAATCCACAACTGGTTATTATTTATTTCTGGCCTTCTGGGTGATACAATTGTTTCCAGGTGTGTCAAAAAGCAACCTACAGTTGCTAGCTCATCCATCGAAGTTGAATACCGAGCATTGGCTATAGCAACTACCGAAATCATTTGGATTCATCGCCTATTAACTGATTTTCAGTTCTCACTTTCAAACCCAACATTGTTATATTATGGCAATGTCTCAATGATTGCACTTACTCACAATCCGATTTTTCACGCTAGGACTAAACACATTGAGGTGGACTATCATTTCATTCGAGATTGCATCAAATTTAATGCAATTACTGTGCATCGCATCAACACCCAGGATCAAATTGTTGATATCTTCACCAAATTTATTCCTAAACTTCGTTTTACTAATCTTCATGCCAAGCTAACGGTATCTCCATCACCATTAGCTTGCGGGGACCTGTTAACGTAAGCAGAACACCTACTCTAGCAGCGAATGATTCACCTCAATTCAGCTATCTTATTTCTATATAAATGCATTGTATTGTTTATCATTTGCAATAGAAAATTATACTATTTCCCTCATTTTCTAGCATTTGTTTTCCTGCAATAAGCTGTTCTACAGGTACAGAGATCACAGAAGTTTACATCAAACAACATTCATTGTTATTTGAATAGAAGCATCTACGATCAGTGATATCAATGCACCTTGTCCAAAGCCAAAAGAATTATGCATATCCGAACTCGAAAAAGGGAATAAAAGCTGCGAAATCTGAACAAAACCATCGTACCTCACAGCCCTCTGCATAGCCGCTGCTACTCTGAGGCTCGGGCATCGATTCGCTAGTTGACTACATGAGAAAAAAGATAGAAAAATCAACGAAAAACACAAAATTGGCAGAAAAAAAAAATGCATGAATGGGTCAACAATAATGCCTATTACCTTGGGATCAGAGTTGATGAGGGTTGTTTGCTTGGATTTTCTCAGCCGCCGCCTGAGACAGAGAACCGAGCACAACCTCTTCATGTGGGAATTTCAAAATCGCAGTTTGTAATTCAAAAGAGGAAATTTGACAGGATTATGGGAGAATGAGAGTGAAGACAGACAAATACCTTCCATTCATGAAAGCTTCAAAATATATTTAGATTGGATAGTTGCACCATTGCTTGATGTAGTGGGCTACCTGTCTGCTTCAAGGATGGTGGTGGGTACGCTTCAAGCTTTAGCGTGTTAGGGTTTTGGAATATTTGTTCATTTGGGAATTGTTCCACAAAATTGCTCGTTAAGCTGTGTTGCTGATCTGTAATTCTTTATTTTTCGGGCTGTTAGTTGGATTATTTTGGCTGAAAAAGGATGCGCTGTAAAAAAAATGTGGTGGAAAAATAATGCTTCCGAGTTGTTTGGATGAAAGTAGGTGAATGGATTTTTTTTTATTTGATCAGAAATAATGAATGTAAAATAAAGTCTTAAATGATGATAGCTGGCGGTGATAGCCAGCGACAGGTGGAGGTCAGTGGTGGCAGTGGTGGTCGGAGGCGGGCGGCAGAGGCAGTAGCCGACAGTGCGTGTAGGTCAAGCAAGCTTATGGCGTACAATGATTTCTCTCAAAATCAGAGAAATTTATTTTACACTTAAAATTAACTATTTCACTTTACATTGTATTTATTATGTTTCACTTTGCCTTATTTTCTATTCCAACCAAGTACCAAAAATTGTAAAACCCACCACATTTAGAATATTTTACATCCTAAAGTAGTCCAATCAAACTCAAAACAAACAATATTCTTCAGAGCTCATATCTGAGCTTACAGCCTCAAAGCCTCATAATCTTTTTTTTCAATCGAGGGTTTATGCTCATATTTTAAAAAAAAAATTACTTACACATATAACATTAATATCTAAATCTTTCTATTTACGCAAACCCCATTCAATTTTTTACATAATAATAGAAATAATTCTCTTGCATCCTCTCATTAACTTCCCATATCAAATAAGGGTGGTCTAGATTTTAGAATAATGATTCTAATGCATCACTTGTTCTTCCTATGGGTAAGCTCCACATCTATAAATTATGCACATTCACCTCTACAGTACACCTCTAAGGAGCACTTGAGAGAATCCTATAGTGGAATTTCCTTAGGGGTCTTCTTATTATTTTGTAAGGAGGAGACTTTTTGGAGCTAGAACCTTAACCCCTACTCCCATTGCAGATGAAATATATTACCTTAACATTGAGAGGTTGACTTCAACTTTTTATCACAAAGTAAGCAGAATTGAGAAGAGAATGTTACCACTTATCAGTGCCTTCTTGAGGAAGATTGCTAAGGTCAATTAAGCCTCCAATAAAGTTTAAGATCTCTCATCTACATTTGTACAAAAGAAAGATGGATCCCGCTAGCCACATTGTTTATTTTGAATTGATTATCTCTCTTCTGGATATTAGTGATGAACTAAAGTGTAGGTTTTTTTTTTACCAGCTTTAAAGATTCGCCTATTAGGTGTCTCCCATATTTGTCATTCAGTGTCATTACTTCCTTCACATACTTCAAAAGAATGTTTATAGTCTAATTTGTCACCTTAGTATGAATGTGGCAAGAACCTAGCGAATTCTTGATGAGTTTTATCACTTAAGTTTAGAAAGAGATGCTTAATGCGAAGGATTTAGAGTTGGTTGTAGCTCTAGCGACTCTCACCCATGGCCTATAAGAGGGACCTTCTATGCACTCCGTCTATATCAGTTGAATATTTTGATTGAGTTACTACTTGAACTTGCTAACAGTCATGTAAATGTTGAAGAATACAACATGGAGACTAAGGCCTCTATTACGACCAGTATAGAGGAAAGAAATCATTTGGGAGGAGAATTTGACAATTTCTTAAGGACCAGTGTGAAGGAAATTAGAGCTGATGAATGATGCCTTGAACTCAAAAAATTTATTTATCGGAGTCGGATTTTTTCAATTCATATTCATCCTTCATAGATGTTATGGACAACATCAACTGGCTAACTTCAACAGGTAACTGATGTTGCACTATGAATATATTGGGAACACTACCTAATAATTGAAGTTGGCTTCTTCTCCTTTTCAATAATAAACCCAGCAAATTTATTCGATGTATATGGCACCAGACTAACTAAATTAAATATAGTGTTTGGGTTCTTCTTTGTAGCCAACTCAGCTAAAGGGGAGGCTGGAAGAGGAATGATTTCATTCAAAAAAAATTAAAGAATACTTCTTAACAATATCTAAATAGTTCTTTCAGTTACCCTCTCTTCAACTATTCATTGTTCAACAAGTAGCCCAACAAAATCAACTGTTATTATTTCAATAGTATGATGGGCTCAATTATTATAGCAAATGGCTAAATGGCTTCAATTTTCTCAATCTCTATTAGCAGTTGAGCAACATTGGCCTTTGACAGATTGATTGATTGGTTAGTTTTGTTCATTTACCAGGAAGTTCATAGCGAGTAAGAGGATCAACAATAATACAATATGCATCTTATCTAAGAGGGCACTAATAGAAAAAAACACTATATTAAAATGCACTTAAGAAAATTATTTTTTTCCTTCTTCTATTTACATATTTTTTGTAATCAAGCATTTTGTTTAAATCTTAGAGTTTCTTTTTTCTAAAATTCTTCTTCCTCTCTCAACTTTTTCATTTTCCTCTTCAATTAATATTCTTAGTATAATTAAGTGTGATTCATGAGCATTTTTCAATTCAACAATTGTACTTAAAAAATAGAGTGGTAAGTGACCAAAAAGAAAGAATCATGTATTGGATATATTTAAAAAAGAAAAAAGAAAAAATAGTGTTATGAGCACAAACCAAATAATTTAATGAAAAATATATGGTTAGAAATCTAATTGAGTTTAGCACAGTATAGTTTCGACTTGGCTTGGTTAAATTAAAAAAGTTCATGCTCGACTCAAATTCGAGTTGTGTTTTTACATAAATATTCATACTTCTATTGTTTAGATATTTTTATGATCTAATTTGGCTTGTACTTGGCTTGCTTAAATTAATAGAATAAATATCTCATGATTTTATCTTTTTTGTGTTACTCATACGAGTTCACTCATCTCAAGAGTGCTCGATCCATTGCAAGGATGATTTAACTCATAGGTGATTAGAGTGACCATAGTCGGTGCGCGACAGAAGGGGTGTAAGTGAGCCACGCCGGCTCACGATCCGGCTCGAGCTCGATTAGTTTAAAGGCTCGCGAGTCAAGCTTATCGAGCTCATGAGTCGAGCTCAAGCTCAAACTCGAGCTCGTTTAGTAAACGAGCTCAAGTTCAAGCTTGAGTCCAACTCGGCTCGTGAGCTCGCAAGTCGGCTTGAATATTATTTTTTTATTTATTAAATTTGAATATTAAAGAAGATCTAAGTGTTATATATATATATATATATATATATATATGCATCTAATGTTAAATATTATAGTAAACCTATTAAATAAGCTAGCACTTAATATTAAATAAGCTGGAATTTAATATTAAATATTAGAGCATTTACTACTGCAGAAAAATTGCATCTTTTCTCTTTAATATTTTTATTACTGCATAAATGAAAGGTTCATCTGAGTTGGAAAACCAAAACCTTTCGCCTCCTCAAAACTGGGTGAGAAAATCAAAACCGGACGGGAAATCCGGGCAGAAAATCAAAATCAGGCGGGAAAAACTAGCCAAGCGGCTCGACGAGCGGCTTGAAGTCGTTTAGAATGGAACGAGTCAACTTTTGAGCTCGAGTTCGAGTTCGAGCTCGCTTTCAAATTAACAAGAAGAGCTCGATTATATCAAAATTCAACTCGAGTAGACTCGTTTGCACCCCTAGGCGACGAAGTTTGGAGGGATTATAGTTCGTGGGTGATCGAGGTATGAAGGATTGTAGTCGGAGGGTGACAATGGTCGGAGGGGAATGTAGTCTGCAGGAGAAGGTGTTGGAGGGACCGTAGTCGGTGAGATATGGTGGTCTGAGGGACTATAATCAGTGGTCAACGATGATCAGAGGGATTGTAGTCGGTGGTGGTGGTTAGATGGATCGTAGTCGACAGGAGACGGATGTCGGAGGGATTGTAGTCGATGGGTGACGATGGTCGAAGGAAATATAGTTAGCCGGAGATAGAGGTCGGAAGAACCATAGTAGGTGGGCGACAGTGATAGAAGGGATCGTAGTCAGTGGGCGGCTGAGATTGGATGAAAGCTCGGTGATTGCTATCGAACGAAGTTCTGATGGTTGGGCAGAGGCCCAACAATGATGACATGGTGCGAGGGTTTGCCGACAATGGAGCTAAGGTGGAGCTCCGGGATGCTTCAAGCCTCAGAGCTCTTTTAAATCTTTAGCCTTGGGTCTAAGCCTTCCAAAGTTTAAGTCCCCTCTCATGTGGGAATAGAGCGTAAATTTATAGATTTTGATAATAGCGTGCCCTATAAATATGGAGAAGATCGAGGGTAAATTCAGAGTACTCCATCGGACGGACCATAATGATTCCTCATGAAATTTTTTCCAAGCATTAAGTGCCTTGAGGATGTCAGAATTAAGTGATCTTGGGCTCGTTGGTTTTTGCCTCGCTAAGCCGCTAGATTTGACTATAATCATGTTACATTTGGACATCATTTAGTTATCCAATTAATATTTTGAAGCTTCTGAATATGCTTCGGTCCCTTGATTTGGGTTCAAATTCAACTGATTTTAGTTTCTTTAAGGTTTGTCTCCTTAAGACATTCAATTTCACTATAAGACCTCATTTGGTTCAGCTTAATTGTAACATTTTTCAGTTCAAAATTGATGCAGTCAAGAGTTGCAATTTTAAATTTTCTTTATTTTCTACTTATGTTTATAGCTTTCTTTCTCCAATAACTTTCCATTATTTTTTTTGTTGACCCTTCGTTTTCCCTGTTGGTCCCTTGGGTTCCTTGCTGAAAATTTACTTTCTCTACCATTGGCTCTCAGTTTTCCTTATAGCTATTTAGTTTCCTGTCATTGGCTGCATGGTTTTCTCTATGGCTGTTCAGTTTCTTTAACTGCTGGTTGTTCATTTTTTCCCCTACTGATTTTCTATGCTTAGTGCTTTAATTTCTTATTATGAGGGTTTTCTAGAAAAGTTTCTATTGATTGTTTTGGTGACAAATTTATGCGGTCTATTTAATGCAATTTCCCCTTCTTTCTTCTATAAATAATGACTGATTTCCTTTGTGAAAAAAAAGACTGAAGAATTTTTGGAAAGTAATCATTCAAAAACTGTAGGATTTTTTTCTAGATTGCAGCTAACTTCTTCTCCCTATCCTTCTTTTATTTCGTATCGCACTTCAATCTATTCTTCTCTCTATGGCTTACATTCCACCTATATCTTTCTTCTCTAAAACTAATATAAGTTTTAAGTTGTGTTGTGTCTTGTTCTATTATAAGTTGCAAGTGGTATTAGTTTTGCTTTATTGTTGTGTTTGTTTGTGTATTTAGGGTTCATGTGAATGAAAAAGGGAGTGTTCTTATTTGCATTCCTAGAGCAAAGTTTATCTTTTTTTAGGCTGTATTAATTTGGTATTAGAGCTTTAGGTTGTAGTGTGAGTCTTTTTTTTCTTTAAAAATCAAAAGCATAAAAAAATGGACCCTGCAGGAGCGCTACCCTTAACACCATGACTTGATCGGGCAGGTTGAACCCTGCAAGGGGGCGCTGCGCCCCCTTGGACCTCCTACATATCTGCGAAGCGTATAATGATCAAGGATATGAACAAATAGGAGACAAGTGGCAACACCCCGGAACAAATTTTGATTGTAAAGATAGTTATGAAAAAAAAAAATCTATACACTTTTACTTATGAGTTCCCCTAAAAGTTGAGGCTGATTATGCCTCTGCAATCGTCATGAAAGCCTTCGAGTGGGACGCGTTCCAAATAATTTCAGTCACCACAACTCCTAAGCTCTTCGAACGCATCTACACCGCCAACGAGGCTTCAATGGAGCTGTTCATCAACTTCCATCACGAGATGTTGTTTCATTAATTTGTCTATAAGAACAATTTTATCTTTTATGATTAAAATGCTAAAACTCATACCACAACCAGATAATTTAAATTTATATTTAGATTTGCATAAGCATGTAAAAAATAATTTAACCGAACAACCAACAATTTATTTAAACAACATTTTTTAAAAGGTCATTTACTCATTTTCTCAACTACTGCTTTTAAACCAACTTCTACTAAAGAAACAGAGCAACCAAGCGAAGCCTAAGTTTACTGAAATCAAAATTTGGATGGTCCCAAATTTAATTTTCAGAAGTTTCCAATTCACATATACTTTGAGAAGCGATTTTTGGGGACATATCATATCTAATTAATTAGTCAGTAAATTTATGTTCATTAACTACGACTAAAAGTAAAAATACACAGTTTTTGTCATGTATTATTGAAAGAAAAATATGAAAATTCATTTGAGGTTTACTTCGTTCGATGTCACCTAAAATTCCTAATTAGTTGACATCCAACGAAGTAAACCTCAACTCCTTACTATTTCATGGTGAGAAAGCCATGCGGTCATACTCTAAAAAATGCCAAGATTCATTTCCAATCGAATTCCATTTTGCCCCGTAACAATTGTTCTCTTCTTTCATTCGTTTCTTCGGCAAGTTCGGTTAAGACAAAAAAATGACGAAGATGACAGTGGAACGTCAATATTGGCGTCGGCACTGTTCATCCGCGATGAAATGACGTAAGAATTGCCGCTCGGTTAGAGTGACGGAAGAACAAAAAACAATTGTTTATCGTTCCATTGGAGATGCTATAATCACTATAACTGCTCTAAGTACTATGTGCAATCATCTTTCATAGGAACTGTTAATATTATTAGCCAGCGCTTGATGTTAAAACTGTTTATACAAATCTTTGAAGTTCATACTTAGCCATATTTACATTATCATTTAGATGCAGAGAAAAGTATTTTCTAGCTGACCTAATCCCTCCCACTATTAGTGTTCATGCATGCTTTAAAGACATATATATATATGAATGCTTCTTACCTCTAGGTCTTTGTATTTTTATTACCTGCTCAATTTTATTATTATTATTATTATTATTCCTTTTACCTAAACAAATTATTATTTATGTAGAAAAAATTGTTGGAGAAGGTAATGATGCAATGCTTGATATATGACATTTTAATTAAATCATGTTGTGGTTGATGATTACTGTTAAGTATCTGATGAGAGATTAAGGCCTCGTTTGTGACGTTTTTTTATGCTTCTTAAAATATTTTTTTATTATAAAAATTAATTTTTTTGTACTAGAACTTTGTTTTAAGAAGCATAAATAAAGCCGCCCCAAACAAAACCTAAAATGGCTGATCAAATTTTTGTTAGGCAATGTGTGTAATGTAGAGATGATTGGGAACTTTTGTTGAATGATTGCTGCACAAAATGGTCGATTATCTGAAAGGTTACTAAACTTAGTTTTTATTTTTTTAAGGTAAAAAAGATTGGTAAATTGAAGTGTAAATGCTTATTCATCATGTTATAAGTAATTCCCATTTGATTATTTGAAGTTTTAAAACATGTTTTAAGAAAAAATGATGAAGTTACTGATTGTATTGTTTAGTTGAATGTACATAGAAATTAACATTGTGTTTTGTTAGTTTGTGTGAAATCTAATTATGTTGATCAATCGAGTTGTATTGCTGTCACGAACCTCAACTCACTGTGTACCTGAGCACCCCGACCCTTTGTTCCTGCATGCCCGGATGTTGCAAAGTTTGCTGAGAGAAATGACGGAGAGCAGAGCACAGTAGCACTACCAAACGGATCGAATAACAAAGGTTGAACTCCGCAGCGCTTCGAGGCTTCAAATTTTTTGAAAGCCAAAAAAAAGAGTGGTCAAAAGTTGCTTTCAAAGTGTTTTTAATTTTTAATTTTTTATTTTTTATGAGAAGAAGAAACCAGTGCAAGGGGAGAAGCAGTTTTTTCAAATTATTATAAGGAATTAATATTTTTGGAATTTATGGAAAAAAAGAAGTCAAAAGTCGTGGTTTATTAGTCCTGTTTTCCCAAATACTTCCAATGTTTTAGGTTTCGATATACATACTTTCAAAGTTTTAAGTATGAATAGGTGCGGACAAATAAAACTTAAAGGTTGAAAAAAATGAATAAAATAAGAAAAAAAGAAAAATTGACCAGCTCGGTCTGATTTTGATCTGTTACTGAGCGTGAATATTTTAATATATGACAACGAAATTCTCTTTGATGACCAGTCTGAAGACTCCGAGATGAATAATATAATGTTAATTGGTTGTTGGCATGTAACTAAACTGTTGCTGCAGAAAGTCCCAACTGTTAGGTGAGGTGTTGATCGCCTCTTCCCCTTTGTTACTAACAGAAGGAGAGGAAAGAAGAAAATAATAATAGTTGGACCGACTTGGCGCAAGAAAATTAAGTATTTGTGGCATGACGAGCCAGAGTTCATTAGATGACAAGCGTTGAACAGGCAAGACTCTAAGAGTTAGTGGAATGACGGAAGGTAAAAGGGCAAAAGAGAATCAATAAAATGCTATTTGAGGGATAATAATCATGGTCTATGGGCGTGGATGGTTGAAGGGATCGTAGTCGATGGACAATGATGGTCAGAGACACTGGCGGAGGGAAGGGAGGGCAAGGCACTGCCTCCCCTAAAAAAAAAATAAAAAATTTCTACGGAATAGTTATAGTGATGTTTACTAGCATTTAATATGAAAAAAAAGAGCATTTGATTTTTTGACCTTAATAGGTGCATAACAGTTCTACTATTTAGAGAGTTGCCGGAGATGATTTAGTCACATAAAACATCAGTTTTCGATGATTCGGTTAGGAAAACAGATGTATTAGATTAGATATGATTTATATTAAGAAAGTCACAGATGTAGCTCGAAATATGAGCTCGAGCTCGACTCGTCTCACGAAACGAGTCGAGCAGCTCGTCGAGCTCCTGCTCTCGCGGCAAAGCCCGCCCCCGCTCTCACGATGAATCCCACTCCTGCCCTCGCTCTCGCGGCGAAACCCGCTGCCGCGATCTTCTCTCGCAGCAATGCCCATTCCTGCTCTCGCAGCGAATCCCACTCTTGTTCTTGCTCTCGCGGCGAAGCCCGTTGCTGCGACCTGCTCTCGCGGCAAAGCACGCTCCCGCTCTCGGGGGAATCCCACTCTCGCTCTCGCAGCGAATCCAACTCTTGCTCTCGCTCTCGCAGCAAAGCCTGCTATCGCAACCCACTCTCGTGGCGAAGTCCGCTCCCGCTCTAATGCTCGAGCTCAACTCGTCTCATGAAACAAGTCAAGTCGAGCGGCTCGTCGAGCTCCTGCTCTTACGGCGAAGCCTACTGTCGTGATCCGCGTCCCTCTTTCGTTGCACTGCCGTGACCCTCTCTTGCGGCGAAGCCCACTATCGCAACCCACGCTCCACTTTCACGGCGAAGCCCGTTCACACTCCCACTCTCGCGGCGAAGCCCACTGCCGTGACCCGCTCTCGCGGCGAAGCCACTTTCTCAACCCGCGCCACACTTTCGTGGTGAAGCCCATTCACGCTCCTGCTCTTGCGGCAAAGCCTGCTGCCGCAACCCGCTCTCGCGGTAAAGTTCACTTCCGCTCTCATGTTCGAGCTACTCGATGAGCTATGGAGTCGAGCAGCCGAGTGTTCAAGCTCGAGCTCAATTAGCCGTCGCGCTCAGTAAACTCGACTCGTCGAGCCAGCTCGCTAGCCAGCTTGACTCGGTTGCACCCCTACCTGTGACAGATATTTATGTCTTCTAAGCTCTAAGACCCATGTTATTTGCATTCTTAATTTCAATCTTATAGCTACTCTTGACATTGGTAATGAGACGACAAACATAACTATTTTAATTTAGGCTCCTCTGAATAAATTTTTTGGCTCCGCCACTGGTTGGAGAGATCGTAGTCGGCGGGTGGAGGCCAATGGTCGGAGCATAAATATGAATAAGATTCGAGACAAATTCGAAGTACTCCATTTGACGACCCATATTGATCCCCTCGATCATAGTATGTTGGTTAAGCATTTATATGCCCAAATGATGTAAAATTGATCATTTTTAGGCTCATTAGATTCGTCTCGTCGAGCCGCTCAATTCGACTATAAGCATGCTATATTTGGTTATCATTTATTTATCTGATTTGTGCTTAATTTGAACCTTTTCAAATATGCTTCAGCACCGATTTGGACCTATGTGGGCTTGGATTAAACTAATTTTGATGCCGTTGGGTTCATCTCAAACCTCTTCGAGACGATCAATTTAACTATAAGTTTATTGAAATTAGAGTTTTGGTGATCCATAGTTTAATTTTAGAATTAAGATATGCCTCGATATTCATGCTGAGTTTTTTTATGGCGTATGAGTAAATGAAAAAAAAAAAAAAAATCTTTCAATTAGTTAATTTAAGATTTGCAAGGAATTGAATTAGTCAAACCAAGCTAAAGTTAATAGCCATCATTAGGAGTCCAACCTAGTTAAATTAGAGCAATTCCATATTTATTAACTCTTTAAATAAACAAGTAAAAATTAAATCATAAAATGACATCCACATCATTTATTCAACTATTTCAGCTACAAAACTTCTACTTCATTTTATTTGATAATTGATAAATAAATAAAATCTTTCGGTCTATATTATTGACACTTTTGTTGAAAAAAATAAAAATAAAAGACAAGTGACGCTTTAATTTCCCTCACCTCTTCAACTAAAAAAAAAAAAAAAAACCAATTTAGAGGTGAAGGAAATTTTAATTTCCGCTTATTTTTTAGACAAGTTAATGTTAGTTTAGCAGATAATTAATTAGTAATTGTAATTAGTAATTACTAATTTCTAATTAGACGTTGAAGAGAAGACTGTGGGGTCCACGTGGCCAGCGACAGTTAAGCTCCCGGCATTCCGTCCGCTCCCGCCTAAAGCGTATGCGACGTCTTCCTTACTCCACCCTGCACGAAGCATCACCTGTGCGAGGCCCCGCACGTGCCGCATCATTCCCTCTCGATCCTTCACACCCTTTCGATGTCCATCCATACTCTCATCGTAACCGTTCGATCCTCCCGCCATCAGCATCTCTCTTACCTCCTCCTCACCCCACCCTCCCTCCCTCAATCTCCTCCCCATCTCCTTCATCAACTTATCCATTCTGCTCTCTCCGCCACCGCCGCCGCCGCCGCTGCTTCCAGCGAGCTCTGACCACACCTCAACCCTCCTCGGCTCCTTCGCAGTCCACGCTGGCGCGGCCGCCGGCAGTAAACATATCTCCTCGCGTCGATAGAAATCGGCGAGATCGAACCCGCAGCATCGTACATCGCCGCCGTGGATATAGAAAAGGGGGTTACCGGCCACATTAGGGTTCGCGGCGATGTAGAACTGGCGGTACACTGGAACCAATTGCGCCGCTCTGGATAGAAAGGATCGGGCCATTGCGATTGATTGGGTAAGGGATTCGGGCCGAGGGCCCCACGCCGATGGCCAGAAATCGCCGCCGGGACGGGAAATTTCATGGAGTAGGCCGGAGATAGGGAGGGAGAGGAGAATCTGGAGCTGATTTGGCGAGGCGGAGCGCCAATTGGGGAACCCGGCTCCGACAGGCAGGCCTTCACGAAGGATGGAACGTAGGTCGGGCGGGAACTGGAAGCGGTGGGTGGATTCGATGGCGGTGAATTCTTCGTCGGACAGGCCGGCGTCGATGGGGACGCCGCATGATCGGAGATGGTTGATGATCGATTTGGAGTATGCGGCAAAGGAGAAGCAAACACGACGGGAGAGAAGGGGATGGGTACCATTGATGCGGGCGGCGCCGGAGCCGGCTAGTGTTTTTGTCGTCGTCATTGTAAATGGATTCAAGGTGGCTGTGGTGGGGAATGCGAAGAAGAAGGTGAAGGTGACATATAAAGCTAGAAAAGTCGGGCACGCAGCGACAGATTCTTCTAATGCAGGTACAGTGTGCCCTCGGCTTTCAAATAAATGACGCACGAAATTGATTGAAAAATAAAAAAATGTATTTCAATTTATTCAAAATATAAAATAAATTTTAATTTTAAAAAAATTGTGTTCATTTTTCTTATATTGGTTAAAATTTTAATAGCTTTAATTTTCAATATTATAAATTATTTAATAAAATATCACGAAATATTAATTTGAACAAATATTTTTTGGAATACCTTTTAGATCAAAATAACTCCAAAATGCATATGAAACCTCAAATTTAATTTCAAATATCTCCAACTCCATAGGATATTTATTACCATTTATAACTCCACTCATATTAATGACAAAAAATATAATATAAAAGCTCATTATTTACTATGATTCTAGAAGTTCCTAATCCTATATATGGAGTTCATCAACGGCTAACATCAAAGAGACTAAGCAAGTTCGACAATCGTGATTGGATACAAATATACTTGATCTATAACACCAATAATGGCACAAGAGACAAAATAGGTATTATTTATGAGTGAAAGTAAGTCAAGGGTGGAGAAAAGAGAGAAATGAGAGAAAGCAAATGCAAAGGAAATATGACATGGTGAATGCAAAGACCTGGTGAGGAATATAATCATCTACCACTATTGATGTCATAGATCGAATAGATTTGCATCGAAGCAAAATTGCTCATTTTCTTCAATATTAATTTGTCGTCATAACACCATAAGACCATCAAACGATGGAGCCATATATGCCATCTAATCCACCATTAAGAAGGGAGGGGTTGTAAAAGGCAGCGAGATCCCACGAAGTTCAAGATATTCATATGGATGTTAAAAAATGCAACTTTTTCATATGAAATTATAAATTTTGGAGGATATTTTGATCCAAAAAATATTTTAGAGGTTATTTCTCAAAAAAATATATAACATGGATTGCAACCCAACTAGTGCATTGGAACAGATAAAAAGTCCATTTTATGCTCCATAATAACTAAACATGAAAAAGCAAAACATTGCCCTTTTACTAGCATGATAGCCAAAAGTTTCAAAGAGAAAAGAGATTAATATATGATTGTTTTCACAAGCAATTATGTGCTTGATAGCGTTTCAGCAATAAGATTCATAATAGATTAGTCAATTTTGAAGTTTAGAGTGCTCTACTGAAAGGGGGATATGTTGAAGTGGTCGACAAAAGCATGCTTATGAAGATCATTAGAACCCTCATTCAAAAAGAAAACAATGGCATCCCTCCATAGCTCTGATGCTAATATGAGAGTTAATATTGAGCAAGACTACACGAATATTATCATATGTGAACTTATTAAAAGTAACGAATAAAGGGTGAAGAGAAATGTTAAGGTCATAGTGCTCCTATGTCCATTCCAAGCATCAACGTATATGCCATCTTTGATTTTTTATCTTTGACAATGGGTTTGTGCTTCAATTTTCATCATAAAAGTGATATCCTAAAGGTATATTCCCAATTCCATATCAATAATTATTTCCAGCTGCTTGTACTTATTCTGATTCTTTAGTACGTGTTTTTTCAGCTACTCAACATGTATTGAGTTTGCTGATGGTGGTAGGGATAGGACTCCCTAAATTCCTATTATTTGATATTTATAATTCTATGCAAGTACTTAATTCATATGCCCTAACTTCCTCTTATTTCATATTAACATGCATTAATATTATTCTAGTATCAATATTCAAAAATGCTAATATTAGTATATAACATTGTCTTTTGGCAGAGAGTTTTTTCTAGAGGTAAACAACAACAATAACAACAAGTTGTTATTCAACTACGTAGGATCAATTACATGTATTATTTTTCTCCATTATGTTCTATTAAGAGTCAAATTTTCATTTAAATCTAATCAGATAAGATCATTTATAATACTAACCAAATCTTTTTAGGCCTCCCTCTACTTATCTTAAAAAAATTAACTTTAATATATCTAATATACTAACCGGTTCATTGAAAAGCTGATGTTTTATATGGCCAAATCATCTAAGACAACTCTTTCTAATCATATATCCTTGTCTCTAAAAGTAAAGTCATTCATCACTTAAGCATTCTCATTTGCTCAATTTAACGCTACATACTACTTACTAGAGAGGGTCGACACTCCTGAAAGCTCATAGTTCAGTATTCTTCACATGCGATCCCACATTTTCTCGGATTGAAACAAACCTCATCTACCTTACTGTCACGCGACCAGACATTGCTCATGCAGTTCCTAAGAAAGTAAGCTAGCGCCTCTACTTCCAAACGGAGCGCTCTATTCAAAGCTCAAAGCCGGAGTGCGTAAGCAAAGAAGCAGTAGTTTGTTGGATGGAATTCTGTTGAATGCGGAGGACTGAAGACGTAATAGTACTAGGTAGTTATAATCTTCCTTTACCAACTTATTGAGACAGGTTCTACAGCCCTTAATTTTATGTCTTTTTTTTTTATCATCTGAGTTAAAAAAAATGCCTGTGGAAGAAAAACAAATACCTGGGCGACACGCATACGTCACCTGGCCGGTCATTTAAAGGTGGCCTCCGGTTGGAGCGGTTAGACACGAGCGGAAAAGATATTATTAAACATTTCATGTCATCCTAATCTTTGTCTTGTAATGAAAATATGAAATATTATATAAACACTATTACTATAACATGAAAGAAATATTTGTAATGCACAATTTTTATAAAAATGAACAGTTACCTCTCTGTCTCTATATTATATGTTGCTCATTACTTTTACATTATAATTTATCCACAACTTTTAAGTAGTCGTCAATTTTATAATCCAAACTTCAAAATTGGCCATTCAACTATTCAAATCGCAACTATATCATATAACAAACATATCAGGCATTTCGCTGAATAATTTGCCAAGCAACATTTTTTTTATTATCCCTATAATGTAGTTATTATAAAACAAAACTTTTTTCATAAAAGTCAGTTACCAATTGATTATGCTACCTTTAAAAATTATCTAGGTAATATATATATTATTCTCAGATTACCGCAGAGATTGCAAAAGAGGAAAAATTATTTTGTGGGGACATCTGACGCCATCCAAAGGCCAACCAGAACGCACCATGTCACATTTTTATTGTGTACCGGTGCTATGTACTGCTGTGTACCGGATGACGTGACACATTTTGATTTACCTCTAGACCGTCTGGGGCCCAGATAATAATTTTTCACAAAAGAGGGCCGGATCAGAAGCTTCATTTCTGCGCAAACAGAACAAGCTGTGTGGCAACCTTCGCGAGTGTGGGTTGTAAAGCTTTTGGGGTAAAAGAAAAAAATGAAACCAATCAACATGCATCCATGAGAAGGTAGATTTCAGGCATAGAGTATGAACTAAAGTTATAAACAGTTGATGTTTTCTTAGGAAGAGCGTGTCGCATTAAAGCTTCCTTCTTCTAACAGAGACTTCCTATCTTAAGCCTCGAATAGCAGTAAAGGAACTAATATGTACATCAGAAATTCAGCTGAGACTTGCAACAAACCTTAAGTAATTAGAGTCTTCAAATTGGCAAAAAGGAGTTGAAGGAACCTTTTGGTCATTCGTGAACTTTCAGGTGTTGCTCAATCGTCGCTTATACTTGCTTTGAACCAGACTGAGAAGGAAGTCTGTAAATATATGCTCATAGCCTGGCATCTTACCGTAGCCTGCACACAATATGAGAAAGTGCAAAGATTAGCAAAAACCAAACACCACGCAAGATCATTGTAGCATCAATGAGAGCGCACAAACCGGGCGGGAAACCGGATGGGAAAACAAAACCCGGAAGGAAAACTGGGCGGGAAACCGGAAAATCGGGGCCAGGAAATCGGGAAATCGAGCAGTTCAATGAGCTCGTTACACTGTCACGAGTCGAGCTCGAGCTCAACTTTTGAGCTTGACTCGAGTTCGAGCTCGAGCTCACAAAATTGATCAGCTATCACTAAAAAAATACTGGAGGCTGCAGTAGATACCATACAAGAGAACCACCAAAACTAAGCCAGATGTTAATAATGGGACATAAGAGGCTGTTAGCAGTTGGGCAATTTGTTGATGGTCTGCCAAAGTTCGACGGAGAAGCTGATGGTTTTTCAAAGTTTATTGAGGCTGCCGACTAATTTTATTGAAGGTATAAGGAAATTGTCCAAAATCTATTGAAGGTCATCAATGGTAGGTCAAAGTTCATCCACAATACTTCATACATAGCTGAAAATCAGGTAGAGGCCTATGTTTTAGTTGACCAATATGAGAATATTGCAGTAAGTGTTAACAAATTGTAAAGCCGTGGGGGGTGATACACTTAAATTAGTTTTTACAATCCTAAATAACATTAGGGTTCAACCTTTAATCCTTTAGAGTGAACTCTGTAACAACCGGGCCGTCCGGTTCAACTGAACCGGACCTCAATTAATAGCTGCGTGAGCACGGAAGCAGATCAACAAATGAACACGAGCACGGAAGGGGTGAATGGATAGCGAGGTTGGAAGTGGAGAATCGCGTACGAGAGTGAAAGATAGCGACTCACGTGAAATAATTCATTCACTCACTCTAGTAGAATCAAACAAGCAAATGAAAGCTAGCTGAGAAGAAGAATGAAAGAGAGAAAGAGAAAGGAAGGGAGCGGGAAAAAAAAGAGACACCTGCGACCAAGCCAGCTGGGGCGGGGCGAGGGGAGAGTCGTGCGCGTGTAGGTTAGGGCTTGGAGAGGAGTAAGAAAGATAAGTTTTGTTTTATTCATAACAATTTTAATAATATATATAATAATTATGTTTAATGTTTAAAATAAAACTTAAATTGCCAAAAAGAATTTAGATTACTATACTAATATTTATACATATAAGTCAGATGATGAAAATTTATCATTAAGAATTACTAGATTAAAATGATTAGTGTTAATAAATAAGATGTCATTTAATGATATAAATCAACTATCATAATGCGATGAGAATAAATTTATCGTAATTTAACAAATTAAATACAATAGCTATCTAGGTATATGCAATAAGGAATTATAGAGCATATGATTAAAATATATATGAGCTTTATAACTTAAATTTTAATGAATAGGTTTTCCATATAGGTATTAAGTTGTTAGCGGTGGATTGTGCTTAATGTAAATTATCAAGGCATTCATTTCAAGGTGAGTACTCATATTTCTTTTATTATAGTAATGACTTTATTTAAGTTTTTTTTATAGCTAGATCATGTTTTGTCATTCTCATATCTAAATGATTGATCATGTTGAACTGAGAGACTCGAATTTTATATTATAGAGAGGTCATCTATCATATGTCATGATGCTTATTATATAAATTAATATGGAATGATATGAAGAATGTAAATGATTTGATTTATGTAGAATGATTGCATGTGCAAGTTGAATGATGTTTCTGATCTAGTGATACCCAAACTTCAAATCGATATTTGAGAACACCACCAAACCATGCAACTCATCTAGCAACTCATCAATGACCAGTATGGAAAACTTGTCCGGCATAGTCTCCTTGTTCAAAGAACGATAATCTGCATAGAATCTCTAACTGCCACAGTGCCATCCTTCTTCACCAACAATACGAGACTAGAAAAAGGGCTTACACTGGGCTTAATGATCTTGGCTTCAAGCATCTCTAGAATCAACCTCTCAATCTCATCATTCTTGACCTGTGAGTAACGATATAGTCAGACACTAATAGGAGTGACTCCTTCCTTCAGAGTAATAGTGTGCTCGTGCTCCCATGGAGGAGGCAATTATTGGGGATGTTGGAATACTTCACTGAACTACTTCTGGAATCTCCTCTATCTCACAGGCGTCTTCTCCCTCCAAGCTCTTGAGCTCCACCAAGAATCCCAATCCTTCATCCTGCATGGCACACATCATGGCTTTCAAAGAAACCATTGCTTTGGATAAACTAAGGTCTCCCTTAATCACCACTTCTCTCCCCTCCACTTGGATCTTCATTACAAAGGCCTTCTAGTCCACCTTGGTCTGCCCCAAAATTTGTAGCCACTTCATACCCAAGATTAGACATGTACTTCCCAACTCCAGTGGAAGAAAATCCTCCCTGATGTGAATCCCATGCAACTCCACTACCAATCCCTAATAGATACCCGTACTCTATGATGCACCGACACGGACACGTCGATACAGACACGACATTTTTTAAAAATATAGGACACGGGTGCGGCATGGACATGACATAATAATTTTTAATATAATATATAGAAATTAAGATGACATTATATTAAAAATGACAAGCAATAATAAATCAATTTCATGATAACTTGTTTAGCTTTAGCACAACTACAAAAATATAAGCAAAAAATCATTTAGTATAACATGAAGGTCCAACTACTTAATAGAGGGAATAATAGAATTAGATTCAGAAGTTGATCTTTGGCCTTCAATATCATCATCATTGAATATCATTGCTTCCAACTCTGGTTCATCTAGAGAAAGATTTGCAACCTCCAATAATCTCATATCATCAAGGCACTCGAACCCATCTCCGACAACATCCCACATCTTATTATCACATGTCATATAAAGTGGGGTTTTTCTTGATAGAAGACGAAGATTTATATTCCTCCTAAATCATAATGGATATTCTCTATTTGAACTACAATCCTTCAACATAGAAATTATAATTGATATGAAGTGAAATCAAAATATCTCAATAATAAGACAACATGAATACAACAATATATCGGTTTGTTGGGGGTCCAAGGGGGCGCTGCCCTCTGGCTGGGTTCGACCTGCCAGGGTAAGAGTAATTTTGAAGTTCTGCTTGTTTTAAAGTTCGTAAGTTATTTATATGGAAAGATATCGAGCAGTATCGAGTATGTACTGAGCGGTACCGAGCATGTATGAGCATGTACTGAGCGGTACCGAACATGTACATTAGTTTTTTTTTTGTATGTTTAAAAAAATAACAATTAATATTTCAGGCGTCGAGAGTCATGCTTCAATGTTATTTATCAGTCACCGAGAGAGGAGATGAAAATACCTTCACTGCCAAAAAATAAAATAAAATGGGAATATTAGATGATTGGGTATTAAGTGCGGACGTTGATTTGGTGTTAAGGATAGAAAATAAGAAATTTAGTATAAATCCCGCAAAATACAAGAAATTATTTTTTTAAAAAATCATAAAATATTTAAGATACGTGTGTCGGACACGCGTGTCCAATTTGAATTTAATATTTATTAATCGAACACGTTTTCGACGTGTCCGACACGTGTCGGAGGAGTGTCGGACGAGTGTCGTGTCGGACACTGCACGCCTCTTTGAGGAGAAGTGTCGGTGCATCATAGCCCGTACTCTTCTCCACCTTCCCTATGCCCATCATCAACCCAAAATATCTCATGTCTACTAGCTTTAGCCTCAACTTGTCAACCACCTGATTGGATATTAAATTGTGGGTAGTCCCGCTATCCACAAAAATCACCAATGCTTCCCCTCATATCTATCCTCTCATCTTCATAGTGTGATTTAGGGTGAATCCCACTATAGATATCAATGATACATCTACCACCTCCAAATGTAAGGGCTCCTCTTTCTCTACCACTTGTCCTTTTATCTCTACTCTGTCTATCTCCTCATCACAAACAAAAAAGACCTGCAAGGTGTGATTTTTACAACTATGGCCCGGTCTAAACTTCTCGTCACAGCTAAAACATAACCCCTTGGCTCGTTTGTCCTACAGCTCCGTTTCAGTCAACCGTTTAAAGTTCTCTTCCGGCTAAGCTCCCAAACCTTTCTCCTTTGGAGCTTCTCTTTGACCCGATACAGTTGGCACCCTAGGTGCAAGGAAGATGGTCGGCGTTCGATAAGAAACTCCAAAATTGCCCCATTTGCTACTCCGCTCAAGTGAGTTCTTGTCCTCAATCAATTAGGCTAACTTCATAGCCTCTCCCAAGTCACGAGTTCTTGCCACTTGCACAACGTCTATCAACTCTAGTTTGAGTCCCTTCATGAAATTGATCTCTAACACTATCTTTGGTAGTCTCCCTAAATGTCCCGACATAAGCTCAAATCTCTCCTTCTACTCCATCACTGTTCCCACCTGTGTCAAAGCAAAAAACTGCTCGTAATACCCCCCCCCCCCCTCCTGCTTGGTTTAAAAGCGCTCTAAAAAACGGTCCTTGAACTCCTACCATGAATGTATCGGGTACCTCGTCTCCCTCCATTGGTACCATGTCAATGCCTTCCACTCGAGACATAGAGTCGCTGCCATAAGCCTCTCCCCTTTTTCCAACCCGTTCAATGTAAAATATCTCTCTACTCTATATATCCACCCATGCGCATCCTCGCCTTCAAACATTGGCATTTTTAGCTTCTTAACCTTCGGATCTCCCCCAACCCAATTTCCCCTTCTGCCCCCCCATGCCTCCCATGAAAAGAGAATTGGGGCCTCTCCATGGTTCCCACTCCTCCCTTCTCATTTCATACCCCCCTCTTCCTTCAAATGGAACCCGCCTGTTCTCTTCTTCCCATTCCCTCCTACTTCCATATTTCCTATCAATCCCCCTTTTTAGTAGAGGCTCAAGGTGAGGTATTCCCTCCTCTCCAAAAAATTTCGCCTCTCTGTCTACCCTTGGCATGTTATTTCCCTGATTCCCCCTTGCTTCCGGCAGAGTCGCTTTAGTTTGAAACTCCAACATCCGCTTGATCATCTCCTCTAGATTCCCATGCCTTCCTTCCATCACTGAAAAATTCTCATTCAATGATCCCACATCAATTCTTAGCTGCCTTGCTTCCTCCTCCAACTTTGCTTTCAACGCCTCAATTCTTTTCCAAGCCATCGGACCAAAAAATTGCTCTGATACCAATTTAATATGTTTTGGAGATCAAATCAGCACCCAAAACAGTCAGTAGAACGAAAGCAACACCAAACAGCAAAAAGTAGCCACCAAAATCAAGAGAAAACAACAATGGTATGCAGGAACAACACTAATAAAGCTGAAATAACAATCTTCAATCAAAGAAATGCGAGATACAATTGATTCACTATTCGAGAGGTGAATCGACTCTCCCCTAATTTCCTAAGAACAACTAGGAATCCAAAATCACCTAAAAAAACTACTTCAGAAAATTCTTCACACAATCCTTCCCACATACAAACTTTCACACTTAAAACCAGCCATAATCCCATCATAAATGCACCTCACATTTCCTCCAATAATCTCCCCTTAAACTTATCCCACCATAAATGCACCCCATATTTCCTCCAATGATCTCCCCTTAATTTTTGTTTCCTCATATAGGTCTGAAATGAGGTGCTGGGAATCACAAAACAAGAGCCTTTTGGCTCTTGAAATGAGGTGGGGTCCATAGTCATATCAGGTTTGTGACACTGAAAGTAGTGAGAATGCTAGGATTGTTCACAAAAAATAGCACGAAGGTTTGCGACCTTGTAATCAACTACTTTAGTGTAGGCTTGAATATGGTCCAATTAACAAAATATGGTATATTTGTCTATTGGAATTAGGTAGGTTCATAACTAAATCATACCCTCTTATTATCATTCCAATCCCTCTCACTATTTAACAAGTTAATTGAAACTTCCATATTTTAGGTGATAGCATGATGAGGGTTAGAATTGAACTAGCTGAGTTATATTCGAAAAACATAAAAAGACTCAATTCTTCATTAATGCCTCCTTTCTTATAGTTTAGATCCTAGGACAAAAAAGGAGAGTGAAAGATGAAAGCTTCTAAATCTTTGTGCATTAGGGTCGACCATTATTGAGAATATGCATGTCAGTCTGCTTGATCATCAATGTACCACCCAAATTTTTTTCGCCAAGCGTTCAAAGCTTTAATGGCTCCTCCAAATAGACTTAATGACGAAGGAAGGGGAAAAAAATAGTTTTCCAGCTAGCTATAAAGAGCTCTTTACCTGGTTCCTAATGATGAGAGACTAGAAGCAGCCATAATTCACATAAAACTTTAATGTTGGCAACAATACAAATAATAACTAAGTCATCATAACATATATAATCCACAATGATAAAAAGAATCTAAATACAGACCAGGAAAGTAGTTGATATCAATAACATAGTATCGATCCCGCGTCCCATGCTCTCTTATTATATCTATATTGAACAAGCGTAAACCCTGTATACATAATAAATAATTAGAACAAAACAAAGATTTTCAGAATCGACAAGGAAATAGCGAGTACAACGACATACCAAACGACGACGGAGCTCTTTAGCAAGTCTCTCCAGCAAAGGTCGAGGAGGAAGCTCTACATTATCAATAAGTAAAGCACAAGTATTAGGCAAAAGAATGTCAATGTGCCTTGCCAAACTTTGCATAAAAATTTAACTTTGACATGTGAACATTGCACAAGTCTCTTCAGGGAAACTTCAGTATCCACTGAATTAACATAACCAGCAACAAAGCTCAAAGAAATTAATATAAGACTGTCAATGACACTACCAGCAATGCCAGGATCCAAATTTGCGTCCTCTGCTGAAGCTGCAGCGCAAGAAACCCTTGGAAACCGGTAGACACCAGCATTTTTCCGAAGTTCACGCTTGTCAACATCAGGAAGTGAGAATCGACGAACAACCTTTATTGCTTCCCCCACAATATAAACCTTGAAGAGGAGGCCGCCTACAACAAAGCCAAAAACAAGATATTAATTCGATAACCATGGGCTAAGAAGGAAGAAGTAAAATATTCATAACAATGCACACCATGATTAACAAACTCCTGAAGAACTATAGGAGGATCAAGCTTTGACAAGGAGAATGCATCATAAGCAAGCGATAACTCATGTGACTTCGCAGTTCCATCCACAACTAGTGGCTTAGCTACTGCAGCAAACAAGAAACAAGTAAGAAATTGTTGGTGTAAAAACCTAACAAAAATCAACTGCACTGCCTCCTAAATTCGTGAATTTCTATTCCTACATCCATTTGTCATGTTTTCGATTATTGCATGATGAACCAGATTTTCAAACCAATTGGTGAATTAAAGAAAACAAGTATTTAATGGGGTCAGTAATAGCAGGGGTTAGAAATTCCTCAAGCAAAAATGAAGCAAGTGCACTGCATGTTACTACCAGAGTAGAGCGGAAATCAATGACTATATGTATGAACAGCATATCAATCAAAATATCCACTACTCGAAAGCTCGTAGGAAGACCGCCATTGAAACAAATGAACTCATCCTATAGCTGACCTATTTTCTAAAAACCTGACGCAAAGAAAAAGATTCATCATCTCATCTTTTCCATATAACCACATGTTCAAAGAAGCACGATCACAAATCAAATCATGATCAACATAGAATTTGAAATTTTATTCATGTTCAAAACAATAATTTTGGCTAAGACATCTTTCGGAGCTTTAATGAAGACCACAAATACCTAATGAAATCTCTCAGTTAAAAAGTAATAATCATGCAACTAAAAAAAATGAGATTTATAAACTTAAAATAACAGCCTTTCCAGACGTCTAGCAGCATGAAAATTGAATAATTACCTATTGGCAAAGTTAGCTCAGCCTTTGAAACTGCATCGGGTATTGCTGATGAGTCTTTAGTGATAACTAGTTGTTTAGGAACGCCAATTTTACCTGCAATAATGAAAGCTTTAGAGAATCAAGAGGCAGTCGCTTTAAAAATATCTAAGAACAACATATGAACACCTTCCTCTAGATCAAATTCCTTAAACTCGAGACAACCACTGATGATCTAAGTACAGATACCAACAACGGTACCTATGCGACTTTCCTCATCTACCGCCAGAACCTAACCTAATAAATGGGGATGAAGAATTAAGGAGTTACTGTTACAGTTATCACCAGATTGAACGCCCAAACCTCTGAGGCAAGTGCATTAACCAATTTGCATTTAATACCAAGTCATGTATGTAACACCATGTCCCTTTCAAAATGATTAAGCTGGGTTGTATTAAAATATCAATAACTAAAAGCATTGTTTTTACAAAATTAAGATTTCAGCAAAATATAATTATTTAATTATACAGAGTTTAGAATAGTGTGAAAAGTACCATATGAATCACATAAGTTTATGTCAGCAACGTCTTTAAGCATGGATTGCCGATTATATAAATGTTGAATGGCATCAGGAGGATCAAGGACAGTTACTTCTGGATGCTTCTCCCGATAATCCTTTGACAAAAAAGAAGTGGAATGAAATATGTAAGTGAGCTATAAACAATAATCTATGAGAAAGATTAACGCTCAAACTAATAGCCACACAAAGAGAATGCAAACAATCCGAACTTCATAAACAAAAATTTCTTTTAGACCCCCATTTTGCCATACATTTGTTCCAATAATGCTAGTTCAATTTGATGGCCAAAAGAAACTTCTTGATTTGTGGAATGTGCATTTATTTGTTCATATCTTACTCATCATCCAAAATCAATTGGCAACGGGGCGGACCTATGCTTGCTTGAGGGTAGGCAATTCCCACCCTCAAATTTTTAATAAATGAATTTAGTAATGATATTTTAGGTAGGAATGATATTTAAAAAAAAAAAAATTTGACTGCAGCTTAATTTTACTGGCACTTCAACCATCTACAATGCTTCATAATCTTTTTGGATGTAACTAAAAACTTTGCAAAAAATACTGATATAAGTAGTAAATAATGGAAAACTATGCAACAGCAAACTGCCAATATTGAAGCAAGGTTTACCCTTGGCCATTACACTTAAAATTCTAAATTCTATTTTGAATCTAATATGGAGTGGAACAATTTTATAGTTAATCTTACACCTCCACTTAGGGGTGTAAACGAGCCAAGCCGAGCTCGAGTCACCCCTGCTTTGAGCTTAAGCTTGATTAATTAATCGAGTTCGAGCTTGAGCTCGAGCTTGAGCTCGAGCTTTAATCAACGAGTTCGAGTCAGCTCACGAGCTGGCTCATTTATTATGAAAGAGAGAAATTATTATGATTTAAACCATTATTATAATATAATGATAAAAGAATGAGAAATTATAAGGAAAATAATAAAGAACTTTTTAACACAAAAAGTGGGATATAATTTTCAAACATTTTCAACAACTTTATACTTAAAATCCTGAACCCTAATATATTATAAGTATATTTCGTATTAATATTTTTTAAATGAGTTGGCTCACGAGCTAACAAGTCGAGTCAAAGCTGGCTCAAGCTTGGCTCGTTAGTTCATCGAGCTCGGCTCATGAGCCATTTATCAAGTCGATCCCGAGTCGGCTTGACTCACTTACACCCCTACCTCCACTAAATAAGGATCTTTAGCCTTTATTATGCAATTTCAAATCACCAAATGCAACAACAACATCAAGCCTTTATCCCACTAGGTGGGGTCAGCTACATGAATCCTTTTTCTCCATTGTATCTGGTTAAGAGTCAAATTCTCATTTAAATCTAATAAAGAAATGTCATTTCTAATATTTTCTAACCAAATCTTTTTAGGTTTACCTCTACCTTTCATAACATAGGTTAAATCTAATGCATCTACTCTCCTAACCGGGTCATTGGAAGACCGTCGTTTTATGTGACCAAACAATCTAACACGACTCGCTCTAATCTTATCTGCCACTGGAGCTACTCCAACCTTTCACGTATATGCTCATTTTGTATCTTGTCTCTATATGTAAAGCCACTCATCCAATCGAGCATCCTCATCTCTGCAACACTTAACTTAATAACTTTTAACGGCCAACATTCCGTGCCATAAAGCATTGTAGGTCTAACCACCATCTTATAGAATTTTCCCTAAAGTTTTAGTAGTACTTTTCTATCACACAACAAGCCCAATGCATTCCTCCGCTTCATTCATCCAACTTGAATTCTACTAATAATATCCCCATCTATTTCAGCATCACTCTAAACAATAGACCCAAGATATCTAAAACGTGTACTCTTATTAACGACTTGATCGCTCAAAGTCACAAACCCTCTCTAGATCTATTACACTCCATGTATTCAGTTTTAGATCTACTCAAATGAAAACCTTTAGACTCTAAGGTTGACCTCCATAGTTCAAGTTTACCTTCAACTCCCTCTTTATTCTTATCAACAAGAAAAATATCGTCACCAAAAAGCATACACCAAATTCAAAATGTTATTAATTCATACAGTGTCCTACCCACTTACTAAAATGTCTATTAAATGCTTCTAACGTGCAAAGTTTAGTCCCTTTCATTATGCTGGAGAGTTGCTAACATACCATATTTGGATTAAGAATTACATAATCCATTATCAATTGATTAGCCCTTTTTGTCACTTCTATTTGCTCAGGATTCACTTAAATTCCAAATTTACAAGAGTTACTAATCATACTTGATTTAAATCCTTAATCCCTTTCATTAATTATGCTCAAGCGTTGCTTACAGACCACATTTGGATTAAGAATTACATAATCCATTATCATTTGATTAACCCATTTTTCACTTATGTTTCAAATTTTAACGCTCGGGATTCAGTTAAATTCAAAATTTACAAGAGTTACTAAATCATACTTGATTTAAATCCTAAAGGCCGACTTTTCGGGGCTGTTTGGTGGCAGGATTTACACTGGATTTAAGCTAAATAATGCCAAATGATATGAAATTATATTTCCTCGGCTTCTTTTAAATACCATTTTTACTCCAATTTGCTGTAGATTTAGAATTTACTAGAACCTACAGTTCGGCAATTTTAACAGGATTTAGTACAAGAAAAAAGGAACCATTACACGCTCTTCTCATGATTTCCTTCACCATCCCTATTTATTGTAGGTCAAAGGTGAAACCCTCTTCACACAGCATCCCTCCTTTTGAATAGCCTTTCCTAGCTTCCCTTCTTCGCCTAAGCATCCTGCTAATCAGCCCTAGGTGACCACATCACCGACGAAGTGATGCTCGACGTTACCATCATCATCACATCCAATGACCACTTAAGCCACTTCCGCAAATTTGTGGGCCTCCACTCTCTCGATCAATGGCTGAAGGACGCTATTGCAGTCAACGTCATCTCCTTAGACAAATTTATCTAGTGAGAGTCTGATAGGAAATACTTGAGTTCGCAAGTAACCCTAAGGGAATACTTGAGTTCGCAAGCAAACCTATCACTAATTGGAGAAAAACAACAAGAATAAAGCAAAATGCGAAATCAGCCCCAAAATAATAAATTGCAACAAACGAAAGGAAACAAACCTAACAAGAAAGCAAGATACAAGTGATCCTCTATTCAAGAGGAGGATCATTCCCTCCCAATCTCTAGACGCTAGGTCTAGAGCCCTCAAACTCCAAGAGACTCAAAGAGAAACTTCAATCTAAGCATGCCTGCCCCTTGCCCCTTACCTCTCCTATTTATTAAGCTCTCCACCATCCAAGCCCTTCCTAAAAAAACAATTTTCAAATAAATTTAAACTCAATGGGCCCCACATATAGGCGGCAAGCCTATTTAGGCATTAAGGGAGGCAGTTTCGAACCGCCTCCTGTAGAAAATTGCCGGCCCAGGTGGGGACGGCTAAGGCGGTTCCTCTTAAAAAGCCGTATAAATATCGCCCTCCCAAAGAATCATCTTGTCCTCAAGGTGAAAACAAGAGAACTGTTGTTTTATCCTCTCATATGGCTCCCACGTGGCCTCGTAATCCGGGAGGTTCTTCCATTTAATCAACACCTCCTTAGTTCCATCTTTGTTTTGGCGAACCCCTTCTAGCTCTAAGGGTTCTAGAATCGCCTCTAAATCCTCAGTCAGTGTTGCTGGTAGCTCAGGACTAGTTGTGTAGTCATCAATGGCCTTCCTCAACTACGAGACATGAAAAACAGGATGTATAGTTGCTGTTGGTGGTAATTTCAGTCGATATGCTACTGCCCTAGTCTTCTCCAGCACTTCATAAGGCTAAAAATACCTTGGAGCCAGCTTTTCGTTCCTCCTGTTGGCGACTGTTTTCTGTCTATATGGTCGGAGCTTCAAGAACACCCTCTCCCCTACTTCAAATTGGTTGTCCTTCCTATGCTCATCTGCTTGTTTCTTCATAATTTGTTGAGCTCTCAGTAAATGCCTTTTCAATTCCTCTAGTACTCGATCTCTCTCCTCTAAGTACTTCTCTACTGACGAAACGGGGGTATTGCTACTCCCAAAGTGCACCAAGTGTGGGGGATCCTGGCCGTACAACACCTTGAATGGGGTCATATGTGAAGCAGAATGAAAAGACGCGTTGTACCAGTACTCTGCCCAAGATAGTCACTTGGCTCATAGCTTGGTTGTCTTTGATACAAAGCATCTCAGGTACGTCTCCAGGCTCCTATTGACCACCTTTGTTTGGTCATCTGTTTGTGGGAGGTAAGTGGTGCTCCTCTTTAGCACTGTACCCCGTAACCTGAATAACTCCCTCCGAAAATGACTGAGGAACACCTTATCTCTGTCTGACACGATTGCCTCTGGTACCCCATGCAATCTGACTACCTCTCTAATGAATACTGAAGCCACTGTCACCGCGGTGTAAGGATGTCGTAGGGGGATGAAATGAGCATACTTGCTCAATCTATCCACCACCACCAAGATCACTGTGAAGCCTTCTAAATGGGGCAGCCCGTTTATGAAATCCATGGATATCTCCTCCCATACTCATCCTGGTAACGTCAACGGCTGTAGTAGTCCCCCTGATGACATAGTCAAATATTTGTTCCTGTGACAGATCTCACACCTTGCCACCATCTCTTCTACATCTTTATACATTCCCTTCCAGTAAATCTCAGCTGCTAGTCTCTTGTAGGTCTTCTGCACTCCTGAATGGCCCCCGACTGTGCTTCCATGAAATTCCTGTAGTAAATTTGGGATGTGGATCGAGGTACGGGGCATCACATATCTTCCCTGGTACAGCAATCTGTCTCCCTCTAATGAGTACCCTGGATGGATACTCTACTTTTTCAACAATTCTAACCTGATCCTTCCCAATTCTTCATCTCTAGCACTTTCTTTCCTGATGGCCTCCCAGTCAAGCATCAAAGGAACGGATAGGGCCATCGTCTACAGCTCCCCCATACATCTGGACAAAGCGTCGGCATCATCATTCTCCACCCCTGGTCTATACTGAATCTCAAAATCATACTCTAGCAATTTGGACAACCACCTTTGATGCTCTTCCGTCACCATCCGCTATTCCAGTAGGTATTTCAAGCTTTGTTGATCTGTCCTGATAATGAAATGCCTCCCAAGCAGGTAGGGCCGCCACTTCTAGATAACCAAAATGATGGCCATTAATTCTCTCTCGTAAACTGATTTCAGCCGTGATGCGGACATCAATACGAAGATTTGGCGCATCTATCACAGGCGGCGTCATAAATCGACGGCCATTATTTAAATTTTCATTTATGTATTATTTTCTGAATTTTTAGCTCTTGTTTTATGTATTTCCTATTTTACCCCTAGGATAGTTTATGTTAGTGTTTTGGCCCAAGGGGCAATTTTGTAATTTTTTATTTTCTCATGTTGTGGCCTATATATAGGGCCTTTAGCTATTGTAATAGGATGGTTGATTAATATGAAAAATTTGTTTTCCACAATGTGTTCTTTTCTTCTTGAGAGAGGACAAGAGTGAGATTCCATTGGAGAGGAATCGAAGTTGTCACCAGCCGCAGGATGGGTCCGGGCTCGTGAATTGAGATCCCTTGGAGAGGGAAATCGTATCACCCACCAACCTTGGAGACGGCCGGGTTCGTGGTTTTACTCTTTTCGTTATCTTTTCATTTTCTCCTTGTCGACATCCCCATCCTCCACCCAAGCCACCGGCCACCTCTTCACCATCCCGCCGGCCACCTTTTCACAACCCGTCGGCCACCTCACCCCCTCATTCTCCCTTGGCCATGCCTCTTTCCAATTTGGGTTGGCAAAATCAAGAGGGAAAATTCATGACAATTTGGGATTTCAAATTTCAAATTTGAAATCTTTCCTAATTGGTGTTCCTCCCATCAATTCCCCAATTAAGGCATTTAATGGCATCTTAATTTGAAATCAATCTTCAAATTAATTTCCCCCCATTTTCATTCAAATCCTGAAATTAATTTCAGGATTTGAATTAATCTCTCCCCTCTCTCCCTAGACCCGCTAGCCCCCTCTTTGGGCTCCCTCCTTTACTCCCCCATTCATGGCATTAATTTCTTTGATTTGAATTTTAAAATTCAAATCAATTCCCTCCTAATTTAATTAAAACTGAAATTAAAATTCAGATTTTGATTAAATTCCTAATTGATTCTCTAATCTAAGGAGTTTTATAGCAGGAATTAAATCCCTACCCATTAATTCATTCATCTCTAGCCCACGCCTGCCACCTACCCATTAATTAATACTCTAAGTCCTCTGTTTTGGAAACAATCTCAATTGAGCATTAAATAATTATCTCACGATTAGCAGGCATTAAGGCTTTGTATTAACTCCTTTTCCCATTACTGCTGCCGCTCCCTCTCTCTTGGGATTTAGAATAGGAATTAGAATTTAATTCCTAAATTTTCTCTCAGCTCACCGCCTCCCCCCTTAGTGGATTTTCTTCTAAAATTTGACTCCATAGCCTTAGCCGAATTCTCCCTGGACTGTATTTCCTATTCTATTTCCCTAACTCCTTTCACGGATTCAAGGAATTGAATTCCATCCCTTCCTCTGCTTATTAACCTGCTGAATTTCCTCTCAGATTTTGTGATAAAATCTGAAATATTTCAGCTTTCATGGAAGGAATTGTATGATGGAAACAATATCACTTCCCATAACTGTTCTTGTTAACTTCTTCACAGCAATTCCTCAAATCTCCACCTCTCCTTGGCATTAATTATAATTCTCTCCACCCTCTCCCATAGAAAAATCTGAAAATTTCAGATTTTTTGAAGGGACATTTCAGCTTTTGTGAGGAGACACTTGGAGATTGTCCACCTTCCCTAGCAAAGCATTTTTCGTTCTACATCAAGCCGGGCTCTAGCAGTCAATACTTGGCTGAAATAGGTAATGGGTCTACGACTCTGTAGCAGTATTGTACCCAACCCGTACCCGGAAGCATCTGTCTCCACAATGAAGGTCTGAGTGAAATCTGGCAAGGCTAGGACCGGCACCGTAGTCATCGCCTTCTTCAAGCTCTCAAATTTTGATGTGGCCGCCTAAGTCATCGCATTCTTCAAGCTCTCAAATGCTGATGTGGCCACCTCCCCCCATAGAAACCTGTCCTTCTTCAACTGTTCAGTGAGTGGCCATGCTATGGAGCTGTACCCCTTAACGAACCTCCTGTAGTAATCCGTCAGTCCTAGGAATCCCCTCAACTCCTGCAGATTTTTCGGCACTGGCCACCTTAGCATTGCTTCAATTTTGGACTTATCTACTGCCACTCCTTCTGATACCACATGGTCCAAGTACTCTACACTGGCTTGTGCAAAGCAGCATTACTTCAAATTAGCCCTCAGTTGGTGCTCCTGCAATACTTCTAACACCCTTTTCAAATGATCCCAGTGCTCCTCCTCTGTCCTGTTGTAGACCAGATGTCATCAAAGAATACTACTACGAATCGTCTGAGATAAGGTTTGAAAACCTTATTCATAAGGGCCTGGAAAGTAGCAGGAGCATTGGTGAGGCCAAAGGGCTTCACCAAGAACTCATAATGTCCTTCATGAGTTCTAAAGTTCGTCTTGGGTACATCCTCCTTCATTCGGATCTAATGGTAACCCGATTTCAAGTCTATCTTACTGAGGATCACGGTCCCACTCAATTAATCTAGCAGTTCGTCTATGATTGGTATAGGAAACTTGTCAGGTACAGTTTTCTTATTGAGGGCTCTGTAGTCTACACATAAACATCAGTTGTCATCCTTCTTTTTCAGCAACAAAACGGGGCTAGAAAAGGGACTGATGCTGGGTCGGATGATCTCTGCCTCCAGCATCTCTCTAATCAATATTTCTATTTCATCCTTCTGGAACTGAGGGTAGCGATGAGGTTAGACACTGATGGGCGACACTCCCACCTTCAGCATGATGGCATGCTCCTACTCCCTCTGCGGTGGTAATCCGTGAGGTGGCTGAAACACTTCTTGGAACTGTTGAATCAATGGCTGAATGGAGAGAAATATGTCTCCTCCCTCCTCCAATCTCGCTCCCTCCAAACTGTGCAACTTCACCAAATACCCTCCGCCTGCCAACTGGATGTCCCTCACCATTGTTTTAAGAGAAACCAAGGATTTGGAAAGCCCCGCATCCCCCATAATCACTACCTTTCTTCCATCCACCATCAACTCCATCGTGAGTGCTCCCCAATTTACTTTGGTGTCTCCCAAAGTTTGCAGTCATTTCATCCCCAGGATGACGTCCGTGCTCCCCAGCTCTAGTAGAAGAAAGTCCTCACCTGTATCCCCTGGATCATCAGTCGCACTCCTCTGCAAATCCCCTGACCTTTCTATATCTTTCCCGTACCCATCATCACTCTGTAACAGCTAGTGTCCAACAATCTCACTCCCAGTTGGTCTACGACCTGGGTGAAAATGAAATTGTGGGTAGCCCCACTATCAATCAGCACCACAACTTCCCTGTCCTCTGTCTCTCCCTTCACCTTCATGGTGTGATTCATAGTGAATCATACCACTGAGTTTAGGGAAACCTCAACCAGATCCAAGTGTAACTTCTCCTCTTTCTCCTCTAACTCCTCCTCACCTCCCTCCTCAGTTTCTTCATCATCGCAGACGGTGAGAACTTGAAGAGTTCGATCCTTGCACCGATGTCCTAATGTGTACTTTTCATCGCATCGAAAGCATAACCCCTTAACCCTCTTCTCATGCATCTCTTTCTCTGTCAGCCACTTGAAATTTCCCCCATTCCCTCTTGTTTTCTCCTTGGTGGCCTCTTTACTCCCTCCTATTGCAGGACCTTTAGGTGCGAGATGAGTGGTCATCATCCTGTACGTGCCCCCGATGCTACTACTCTTGGCTCCCTTATCCAAATTCCTCTGATTTTCCACCAGTTGGGCTAACTTCATGGCCTCCCCCAAATCACGGGGCATCAAAACCTTCACTGCTGCTCGGATCTCCACATTTAGCTCTTTCATGAAATTTTCCTCCAATATTGTATCTGAGGGTCACTCTACCTTGTTAGCTAGGTGCTCAAACTCCTCCCGGTAATCTGCTACTGATCCTTCCTGTGTCAGAGCAAAGAACTGCTCATAAAAGTCTCCTCCCCGATCGGTTTGGAAACGCTATATTATGCAGTTTTTAAATTCCCTCTAGTTCCTGATTGGCCTTCTCTGGTCTCTCCACTGAAACCACGACAGGGCTTTCCCTTCCGAGCACAATCCGGCTGTAGTCAGCTTCCCCTCCTCCGTTAGCCCATTGACGGCGAAGTATTGCTCCACCTTGTAAATCCACCCATACGCATCTTCTCCTTCGAATATGGGCATCTTCAACTTCCTCACCTTTTGATCCCCCCCATTGCCCCGGATTCTTCCATAGTTTCCCCTCTCCCAAGTGATAGGTGCACCCCAAGTTTCCCGGTCTTCTCTTGCCCTGCCATAGCCCAAACCCCCTTTGAAATCCCCCATTCTTTCTTCAAAATCAGCGCCTCGGCGGCCATAGTACTCCTTCTGGCATTCCCCATATCCACCTCCTCTTTCTTCCTTCTGGACAATCTCCATATGAGGTCTTCTTCCCTTTCCTTCCATGATTTCCACCTTCTCTTCCTCCCTACGGATTTCAGAATTCGTACCTTTTGCTATTGAAGCCACCGTTTCATTTTGAATTTCCAGCATTTTTTTCATCATATCTCGAAGATCAGCGACTTGTCCCTCCCATTGAAGAAATCCTTTCTTCCACTGTCGTTTTGATTTGATTCATCTCCCCTTCAAGTTTTTCTTCTAGCGCATCCACTTTCTTGGCCACCATCATGATCCGAACTTTTGTAAATCCAAAAATTCCGTATTTGGATTACAAAAACAGCACTTCGTCCGTTTCCGATAAAAAATCAGCCGCTGAAATTTGTAAACAACAGCCCACGAACGGTGATACCAATTTGATAAGAAATACTTGAGTTTGCAAGTAACTCTAAGGGAATACTTGAGTTCGCAAGCAAACCTATCACTAATTGGAAAAAAACAACAAGAATAAAGCAAAATCAGCCCCAAAATAATAAATTGCAACAAATAAAAGGAAACAAATCCAACAAGAAAGCAAGATACAAGTGATCCTCTATTCGAGAGGAGGATCGTTCTCTCCCAATCTCTAGATGCTAGGTCTAGAGCCCTCAAACTCCAAGAGACTCCAAGAGAAACTTCAATCTAAGCATGCCTCCCCCTTGCCCCTTACCTCTCCTATTTATTAAGCTCTCCACCGCCCAAGCCCTTCCTAAAAAAATAATTTTCAAATAAATTTAAACTCATTGAGTCCCACATATAGGCGGCAAGCCTATTTAGGCATTAAGGGAGGCGGTTTTGAACCGCCTACTGTAGAAAATTGCCGGCCCAGGTGGGGCCAGCTAAGGCTGTTCCTTTTGAACTGCCTCAATAGGCGGTTCCTGCTGAACCGCCGTAGCAGAGTCAAGTGCCGAGTAGCCAAAGGCGACGGTACCCACTTCCATGTGTTATGTGCTTCTTTTGTTACTCCTCCAAACAAAAAAATATATAAAACTTATTTAGTACTTGAAATTTTTTGCATTGATATTATTTATTTCGCCCGTGATATTTTCTATTAAAAAATTTTTTTGTACCTATAATGACGCGTTTGGCCAAATGAATTACAAAATTCATCATATTTTCTTTTAAATATAAATTCATAACATTTTGCTCATTTTGGTATTAAATTTTCCAGATTGAAGCATCTTTACTCAAGGATTGTTCTTGAGCTATGCAATTACTAATAATAATATATTGTGAGCTCATGTACAATTAAATACACACGTGAATTAGAATTTTTCTATCAAATATCTAATAAAAATATGTCAGCCTTAAAATTAGATAAAGTTAAACAAGATAATCCAGAAGTTGCAATGAGCTCCAATAATTCAATGACAATTGGGAAAGTTATTTGTATTGTTCGACTCAAGGAGCATCGAAATGAAGGAGAAAATCAAGTAAAACTATATATTTCTTGAAAATGATTGAATAATCTCAAAACTTTGATCGTCATGGAAATGAAGGGAGGTACAGATATTTTGAGTGACTTTGAGTGAACATCAGTCAACAAATATAAATTTGAACCAGAAGATTCAACTGAAAGTAATTTTAAAAATTAAATTAAGAAGAGTGGTATATATTTTTTATTCTTCTCTAATGTAAGTTATTAGACATTTTCTTCATAACATACATTGTTTATCTTTCTTACATATATTCTTAATTAGTGTTGCAACATTTTCTAAATGGAAAATGTATGATTCAACTTATTGTGTGAAAAATAATGTTTATATAACAGTTAAATGATATCAGAAGAAATTCTTGTAAGGAAGACATTGTATCATAATAATTCTAGTTACACCAATCTGCTAGAGAAGATTTGTCGATCCACATGGAATAAGCGAAGAAGGCCTAGAGTAGAACATCCATTTGGCCTGAAAAGCATTTTTTTTCTAGAATTTCTCCTAGAACAATTGTTATATGGAAACATTGCAAATGATGTATTAAAGAAGGATTTGTGGCATGATGTTGTCCACATCTTGAATTGATGATTAGGAACAATAAATGCAAAGAAAGCCATTATGACAAGGTTTAGGAATATGAAATCCAGTTTTAGAATGATTTATCAACTTTCAAATAGGAGGGTTGGGGTGAAGAATTGCATGTCCCCATTGCAAGTGATGACGTATGGGATTGAAGAATACTCAGGTATGGAGTTCTAAATATGATGTGAAACACGTAAGTAAACAAGAACTGCTTTTGGAAATTAATAATAATTTGAACTTTAACCTTGCTAGTTGTAAACTTATTTTTCACCAAGTTAGATTCTTAAAAATTTCCGTTAGAAGTTTATGTAATAGCAAGCGATTACAAACGATATTAACAGGATACTTACAAGCAACAACAAAAAATAAGAAAATAAAACTAATGGCAATGAAACAAAATTGCACGGCTTAACAATGAAAAGTGTTCACCCTGAGTTCCCTCACTCTAACTCTTGAAATTGAGGTTTCGCGGAGAAAGGGTAGAACCTAGTGATGCCACCACAAGACAAGTGACGCGTAAGATATTATTCGCCGCAGAAGTAGCCGGAGGAGGGAAAGTTGATGGTCGGCCGACGATTTGCCAATGTCTAGTTGGTCATTGCTCGTCAATCGTCTCGGCAAGATGATAGAGTATGCGATATACATAGCTTTCCATTGAATCCTCGTATTCCCAATCTAGATCAAAGAAGGGCGACAATAGGATGTCAATTTGCCCTTGGGAGTTGTATGCAAACCCGTGGTCGACTTCAGGATCGGCCATTCATGGAGGCGACATCAGATTGTTGGACTCAATCCTCGAGGGATTTGTGTTGGAGGAAGAGAGGCTATGAAGGTGAGAGGAAAGGTGAGTGTTTCAGCTAGGTTAGGATGGGGCTCCAAGAGATGGAGATAGGGAAAGGAAGCTATTTTAAAATTCAAAACTCTTCCAAATATGGAGCTTAGAAGGGGTGGCGGCTATGAGGGATTTAGCGAGGTATTAATTTGGGTTTGGGATTTAATGGGAGAGAGAGCCGGTTGGACAAGGGAGGGGCCGGCGGCATGTAGAGAGAGGGAGAGATTTAAAAGCTTCCTAAATGAGTTATCTAATTTAGGAATAGAAATATTAAATCAAAGCTAATTTAAATTTAAATTATAATTAGATTTAAAACATTCCAAAATTAGAAATGGACATTAAAGAAAGTATTTGAAATTCAAATGTAGGATTAATTTCAAATAAAGATACTTTCCAAAGTTAATATGGGTATTTTAGGAAAGCAATTAATGGAGGTTTGAATTTTGAAATTCAAAATTCATGTGGTTTGGGGAAGGGGAGCCTGCGTCTAGGGGGATCAATGGGAGACCAGCGGCTATTGGAGTGGATGGCCGGCCGGCGGCTAAGGGCCAAGGTGGTGATGGGGAAAACACGTGGTGGCCGGCGGTATGGGAAAGAATGAAGGAAAAGAAATAAAAAGAGAAAGGAAGTGAAATCGAACCGAGAGCCCAAACCTTTCGGCGGCTGCTGGGTGGAATTACGTTGGCCCTCTCCTAGGGTTCTCTCGCCTCTCCGAAGCACACAACTAACAAGAGCAAAGAAAAGCTAAATTTTTTTTTATTGATTCATCATTAACCTCATACAAAGCAAAAGACCTCAATATATAGGCCTCAATAATAAAGAAAAGAAGAAAGACTCAAATGCCCTCGGATTTACAATAAGAACTCACTACCCATCGGGATAAACTAGGAAAACTTAAATGCAAAATAACTCAAACATAAAATACATCAAAAGTAAAGGATCTGAATCATGGCCGTCGATCTTCGATTTCGTCACGCAAGATGAAAAGAGGAAGTTAAGCATATGCTAATGATTTAATGTTTGCATATGAAGTAAGGTTCTTAGATGGGATTGATGATTGATGGGACATCAATGCCTGCTTATGCTGACCTGGATGAAGAATCTTCAACCCAACTGAGCTCAAGTCCTAAAAGTAGATCCAAGCATTCCAGCGATGACATAACACAGGTAACATTCACTAAAAGGAGGGCTGAGAAATATGATCTAAAGCTCCTATTTATTAAAAAAATGATAATACAAAAATATTTAACAATCACTAGAGCAGCACGCCCCCTCATATGATTGTTAAATGCATACGAACAACCCTATGATTCTTACTGATTGATGGTAGATTCTTAAATGCCATATATAAAATTAAAGCTACACTACAAATAGCAAGACTTGGTAGTAGTATGATTTGACTTCTTGGTTGGCATTCAATAAACTATTAAAGCATAAGAAATAACAATGCCGAGCATATTTGAATATATCGCAACAAGAATATAAGGCCATTATTCAGCAACACCTGATTAAAGTTCAACAGAATCTAAAGTAACTTAAATCAGCAACACAATAGAGGTGTTACCCGCTTAGTAAGCTAGATTAGCTAGTCATGAACTGCCATACTTCAAAAGCCTAGTTCTCGAGCCATTTTAATGATATGAAAATCATGATGAAGGAAAAATACATGCACTACAAAATTAATATCCAGCTTATGAGTTTTTAAATACAAAATATTTCAATTCTTTCTTTTGAAGTCAGTGATAGTTTACATCCAATCAGGTAATGAAGTAGAAAAAAATACAAGTTGAACAAGAACATTAGATAGAATGCAAATGTTCAAAGTGGTAGATCAAATAGTGAGCTCAATTGACTAACCTCAAGTATCCGGCCCCATGCTTCTCCTGTCAGCTGAAAAGAAAAAGCAAAAGGTCAAGAGAGAGGCAAAAACATCTAGATCAAGATGAACTCCATAAACAAATAAATTAAAAGAATGATAATGTTTCCTGATATATTTGTTCACATAAGACAATAGATATGGAGAAAAAATAAAAAGGAAAGGAGTATATTACAACTCCAATGTTCCCAGCCAGACATTATAAAATAGATCTTGAAAAGACAACAAGACGAATAAATCAGCATGTCTCTACCAAAATGATAAGAATAAGGCCCACATTGAGGAATGCGATATGCTAACCTTGTGAAGCACAATATCGAATGGGCCTTGCTCTGCAAGAGGTTTTTGATGATCAATAGCAACAAACAAAATCCCCTTTCTCCTGCAAATCAGTTAAAGGTTACTTGAATAAGACCATAAAGAATGAACAAGAAAAGTATACAACTTTCACATGATTCATCTTGAGGGAAAAAAATTCTGTCAAGATATCATGATACATTTTGTATCAGCATTATGCTAATTTCATAACATGCATACATGAAGTCAGGTAATAACCTGTTTTCCCATAATTTCATATAATCCTATTGATTCTCATATGTTTTTTTTTTTTAATGGTTATATTTGTGAATGCCTAGTAATTTAACTGCATTTGTCTTCTATCCTGAATGCATAAAGAAAATTTCTTCTAGATGTCATGAAGTCCGGTAGAAATTGAGAAAATTTCTTCCAATAATTTTATTTTATACTTTTTCCATCATGATTATCTTTGTGAATGTTTAATAATGTAGTTGTATTGTCTAATAATTTAGATGCATTTGTATTTTAAATTGAAGAAAGATAGAGTAGATGTATTATTTGGCCTATGTTAAAAAAAGATAGAGGCTGACCTAAAAATACTTGATTAGCAAGTATTAGAAATGACATTTTTTTATTAAATGTAAATGAGAATCTGACACTTAATATGGCACAATGAAGAAAAATTATTCATGTAGTCAATCCCATGTAGTAGAATATAGGATTGTTATTGTTGTTGTTGTTGTAAGTTTAGTTGTATTGTCTAATAGTTTAATTATATTGATGGATAACACGTGATGCATGAAATCAATAACATGTGCAGTAAGATTAGCTTTCTTCTTAGACAATACGTATATCCTGTTTCTTTTTTAAGGAACCAATTATGATAATGAGAATAAGACTAATAAACATGACAGTTGTTAGTAGAAAAAACATGCCAAAGATTAGAAATCACATTTGAAAGAAATGAAATAATATACAAGACAACTAAAATGTTAAAATAGCACAAATTATAGCTACCATTTAATCCATAAAAAAGAGTTACGCCTGCATTGAAGATTAGGGAAGACTCCTTTTAATAACATTTAGAGGAGCTCGAAATGTAAATTTATCGGATGTGAAACCAACTAGAAAATAGAGATAACATGAGGGATGCTAGAAAGTCTGGAATGATTTATATTAGAACTAGAATGAGGAAGAAGAACTTGTTCTTCTTGATCTTGAATGACAGAGTGAGCGAGAAGGAGGAGGGCAAAAATTTAGAGGGAAACAATCCTAAAGCTTTATTTAGTTTTACACCAAATTTTGTCCGATCCTGAGTCTGCGACCAACCGGTCGCCTCGAGGTTCTTGGTTTGATCCATTGCTCAAAAACACAACAATCAAATCACCCTCCTCGCCAATCAACCCAAACTGGAAGCTCCACCTCAAAGATCTTGACCGATCTTTAATCAAGAAATGAAAGATCATGCTTCTAACGGGTCCAATGCTCTTGTGAATCTTGCTTGGCGGAGATTATTGGGTTCGGACACCTGACACAGCTTACATTCGGAGCAGTACTGAGCTCGGTACTGTGAAGTACTGAGTACCGAGCAATATTGAGCTCGGTACTGAGCAGTACCAAGTAGTAGATGATGTGGTGCATTTTCATTCGACTCCGAACAAGTCCGGTGTCCGAACCCAATAATTTTCCCTTGCTTGGACTCCTGCGACTCCACCTGCATGTACAGCTCTCGTTTGTCGTGTGGCTGAACAGCCCTTGGGCGAGCCCAAGCAACCCCGCATACCCGCTATTCTCTTCTTGCGGCCTCTTCATAGAGGCACATCCATTGTTCAGCTCACGCCCGTGAGAATCCTTGCCGATTTCGCTAGGTGCTCCTCCGGATCGAGGTACCAAGCCGCTTCCACGCCTCCCACTCCACTCAACTTCCGACCTGCAGCCTCCCTCGGTGGCTCTCCTTGCTCCCCGGTCTGAACTTCCGAACCGAGCCCGCGCAGAACCAACTCCTGCGCTCTAACCTAGCACGATTCCACAGCCGTCATGTGTCCGCTCCCGAGCTCCGTCTGCATGCGGCTTCCACGACCACGCATCCGGCTGCTCCTCCGGTTCACACGCTCGGCTCCAGCGCCTTAAGAAGCCTACTCCTGTTCGCGTCCGACTGCTCCTCCGACTGACACGACCCAGCCTGCTCTGGTTTTTGGTCCAACCCGCGATTAAGCCCAGGTCGCGGCACCAGTCCGCATGTTCTCCTACCTCAGCTCCACCTTGCTGCTGTCTTCCGATCTGCCCTGATTCCACAAACAAGCCCCGATCAAAGAACTTTGCTTCCATGCGAATGTCACAAGCCTGGCACCTCCTCTATTTCTTAAATTGTTTTCTTTGGACAAGAAAACCTCCTCCACCTCAAGGTGGTTCTGATACCAGATGTTGCGACTGCGCTCCTCTCTTCTTGATTAAAAGAGCATCTTCCTCCTTCCTCGAGATCGCCTCAATGAGGCTCTGATACCACTTGTTAAAATCAGAAGAAAGATTCTTAAGAGCTCATCTTGAGCTCTTCTTGCAAGAGAAGGAGAGGGAAAGGGGAGGAGAGGGAGAGAAGCAATTTAGGAGGAATTAAAACTACCTAAAACTTCATTCAGATTTTCCCCCAAATTAATACATCTCATATAATGACTATATATAGACATTTACATTATTGTGATGTCTTGTGGAATAACCTAAAATAAACTTGGACCAATCCTAACAATCCCCACCTTGGTCTAAGTTTTTACCATCAAAGAACTACCTACTACGAACTAAAATAGTAATGATACACATAAAAATGCAGTAACATATAAGGATTTGGAACACCTGATTCATCTTCTAGAAGGTAAGGATGGAGATATGGTGTGGCAAAATCAAATGAAGCGAACCACATTAAACATGAGTTACCAAGCTTGGCGCAATGAACCTGAGACTGGTCCAATAATCTATCGTAGTATAACTATTTTTTGATGACGCAACTCCAGAGTTGGTTAGAGATTTTCTTCTGGGATGATGAGTTTGGGATCAAATTTGTGAGATGGGCTATGGATTCGAATGGGAGCTTTCGGATAATTTGTTGAAACGGCAAATCAAGAGCCCTGGAGCGGCAAGTTTTGAAGAGGCTTAGTGTAAAGAATGTTAATGTCGTGTGTTGAAAGGCAATAATTAAAGATTGGTTTAGATCTTTGAGGTGGAGCTTCCGGTCAAGATTGTGGGCAGATCGGAGAGCAATGTCGATCGGATTTGGTGTGCCGGAGCAGCGGAGGTAAAGAGACAAGATCAAGAAACTGGAGCTTGCACGAGTGTCCGAAGAAGACTGGCGAGTTAGTACTGTTGTAGCGTGGGTGTGCATGCTATACAGGAACAAATGCGCATACTAGAAGCACGCGACATAAGGCACGGGCGTGCGAATCACGGGTGGAACAGCAAGAGCACAAGCTGGAGCCGTAGATCAGAACGCACAATGAAGGCAGTTCACAAGCGAAATTGGACTCGGTTCAACAGGATTGCTCGTGGAGTTAGTGCAGGGAGCCAGTTATATATTGGTCCGATTTTAGGACAGGATGTTCCGCATAGACAACTCATCACATGTAAATGCCTATAAATACATTGTATGAGATCTATTGATTTGGGGGAAAACTGAATAATGCTTTAGGATAGTTTCCCCCCTCCAAATTATGCTCTCTCCTCCCTCTCCCTCACTCTCTCATTCAAGATCAAGAAGAACAAGTTCTTCCTCATTCTATTTCTAACAATTTATGTATGAGAGGAGAGCATCAAAAAATGGCAGCATCATGATATAAATATTCTTGGATTTACTAACCTTTGCAGAGGATTAATTATTCAAATCTTCGAGAATGAATTTACACAAAATTATTTAACTTAAGAAAAAGGAGCTTTAGATGGGCTCCAATAAGGATACCATAGATCTAAAATAAGCAATCTGCTAAGGAAAGTTTTTGAAGTAATATGGGAAAAGTTTTATAAAATGCATTCCAACCTGCAAGGCTCTTAATAATAAAATCTAGAAAATCCAAGAGAAATGTAAATGTTACAAAATAGACAAACTCACAAACAGGTGTCGGTTTAATCTGCCGAGAGCTAAACAAAATGGGCCAATACTTCCTTATCAACTTATACGGCAATTCCATAGTAAACTATTAAAATATTTTTCAATACCATCTGAGTCAAGATTAAATACATATTTTTGTTTATAACACGTCCTTATCCGACTGTTGTATATGCAGAAGGATATTCTTATTAATCAAAAAATTCGAGATAGCATCGATCAATCCAAGAAATTAACAAAAAAATATAAGCCTTGTCAATGGATGGCAAGGACCTTACGCTTACAAAGCCAACATAAATAAATCATAACGAGCTACTTGTATGGACCAAAATATCCATGAAGGACACTTCGAAGTTTGTTGAATAATCCACACACACGAAAGTAATTCCCCACCCCCCCCCCCCCCCCAAAAAAAAATCACAACAAAGTCCGCCTAGAAATTAATGAAGAAACTAAAGAAAATTAGCAAGGTTTGTCTGGCAAACAAAAAGACGATCTGCTACATCCCGAAGCAGCTGACGGCTGACAGGAGCTTAGTTTGGAAATAATTCCACCATTTTGAGATCGATTGGTATGGCCATAGACCATTCAATCCTGAAAGGAACGTTTAGCTGAAAAAAACACCGAATCGAAGGAAGAATACGAAACAAAACTAGTGGCAAGATTCATGAAAATTACGGAATGGAAGGAAGAAAAGGACACAAAACTAGTGGCAAGATTGCATGATAACCACAAAAGAAACTCAGATGAAATAATTGGTCAGAATTGCCCCACCAATGAGTGGCTCAATCTTCTTTAAAATGTTAAAGTTAAACAAACAAAATAAAATTATTAACAAAAAGAACTCAAACCTCCGTGTTTTCCTATTCTTTCATTTCCTTTTCCCGTAATAACAGCTGAAGCCAACCCTCGCTTGGATAGAACGAAAAAGGGAGGGAAAGTGTAGCAATTTGAGCAAAACAAAAATTAGGAAAAAATTAGAGAAAATCCGACGCCCGAAGATCGATGATGTTTGCTAGAATGGCACTTGCTAGCATTTGGCAGTGATTCAATCAAACAAATTCTATTCCCCCTGCCCGGCTTCTAAGAACAAGCAAATCTCGAGACGTAGAAAACAAAGAGAACCCGTAAAAACAGTTTTTCGGAAATAAGAAAAACCTCAAAATTCTCCCCCAGATACTTACCTCGCCAATCCCTCCAGCTTCGGCTGCAAAAAGCTCTTCACCTTCTTTGACGTAAGGGCATACCCGACAACAAGCTTCAGCTGCGGCAGAGACAGCGGCAATGATCCTCTATCGTTCTCCTTCTCCTCCCCATTCCTGCAATCTTCGTTCAACCTCATCAGCACCCTCACTCTAGGCCCAGCCAAAACCAACCTAACGCCCAGCGATAGTTCCACGGAAAAACAAGCAACAAAACCTCCCGCGTCTCCTCTCTAGATACGCCAAAAACTAGAAATCCCTCGTCCCTCCTGGCGCAATAAAAGTTCCTTTCAATTGCCCCAAAAACCAACCAATGGCTTCTTCTCCGATTGATAAAAAAGTGGAGGGAATCTCAGATCTGAAACCCAATATATTCCCTCACTCCTGCAGAAATTCCGTCACGCCTACTAATAAAGGAGGAATGCGAAGTAGCCAGAAACAATGGCGACAGAGTCGATAGAGATATCACGGAGCAGCGACAGGCGAAAGCTACCAGTGAGGGACGCGCGATGTCCGCGAATTTATAGACGATGGGCCCGGGAGGAATCCCAGCTTCGTTTTATTAGTTCTTAAAAATAAATTTTTAGAGTAAACAATTAAAAAAAGGGGTTTTTACATGTATAACACTTAAAACTATCATATTTACCTATTAAACACCTAAAGTTACATATTTACTAATATACCACTCCGTTGGCTCCCGTCACAGCAGACGTCCCAACTCCGCCCTCTCCGACCTCGTTCGCCTCTTCACCGTCCGAACTCACAACAAAGACTTCTCCAGTGACGTGTTATACGCAGAAGGGTTAAGTCCATGGAGACGATCCAGGAGTTGGAGGTTGAAGGAACCCTAGTGGACGGACATCAAGAAAGTGAGTTCCGAGGCTCTGTTTTTTATTTCCCTCTCAACCGAGCTCTTTATAGAATTCATGGCGGAAAAAGCTGGGAATGCTGCTGCCCGCAAGCGGCGGAAGACTGTCAAGCTTGAGGATCTGCGAACTGCCATCACCGGCCACTCTCCAACTGCTGACTTCCTCCTTGACTCCCTTCGGAGAAGCCGCTTCCTCCTGGTGCGCGCCGGATAGATGACTTCTTCTCCAAGTCGTCAGAGATAGTGCAATAGAGAGCCGCTGATTTCTGTATTCGACTTTGGTCATGTTGTGGTTCATAAGGTGATATGATGATCAAGCATTTTAATTGTAAGAAAAATCATGTAGCCCCATCTGGCCCTTTAAAGATTTGTCTCCTGCTAGTGTTGATCTATCTTCTATCTTCTCTAATGAGGAAGAGCTCGATTATCTTATTCCATGTCCTATCATTAGCAGTAGACCTCCTGCTTAATCGGCTTTGTTATGCTAGTCCTACTATCCAAGGTTCGGCGCCGTGTTTGTTCCTCTCTTTATGGGGTTTTTTTCATCAATTTTTTGGAAGAATGGGAGACGCTTGACCGATCTGGATGATTTCGAAGAATTCAATCATTTTGGTTATGCTTTTTTGTTGCTTATTCCGCGTCGATTGCGTTTCTGTGTCTGTATTTAGGGAAGGGTTTGGTGATCGAGTGGATTTCTCTGTTCTTGAATTCATGGAGGTGTGAGTTATTATGACATAGTTTGTGAGACGATCTCCTGGTCCATGTGTTTCAGTTGACAGTTTGGTAGGGACGGTGAAGAGGCGAACGAGGTCGGGCGGAGAGGGCGGAGTTGTCACGTTTGCTGTGACGGGAGCGAACGGAGTGGTTTTTTTGATTAGGTTAAAGGTTTTGAGGTGGTATATTAGTAAATAAGTAACTTTAGGTGTTTAATAGGTAAATATGATAGTTTCAAGTGTTATACATGTAAAAACCCCTTAAAAAAATTATGAAAAAATTATTTTAGAAAGCTAAAATAATTTTGTATATTAGATTAAAATTTTTGATAAATAATAAAAAAAATTGATTGGAATCTTATATATAAGATATGTACTTACCTTAATTAGCTAAATATCCCACAAAATAACATTAATTTTTAAGGTTTTTTTTTCCATTTCCATTTTTTCATTTTATTTTTAATATCACCACATTAAAAGATTTTGTCGAACTTACATAAAAATCACATTTTGTTAGAGATTTATACATTTAAAATGAACATTTTAATATTTATTTATATAATTTGAATTTAAAATCACATTAAAAATATTACTAAAATTAACTTTTTAATAAAATATAAATTTTCATGCATATTATTACATAAGACAGATCACAATTTTCAAATGAAAATTTCAAAAACAGAAAAAAACCACAGGGCATAATCCAATCAGTGATGAGGTATCAAATATGCATGAAAATTTATAGAGAGGGAGGTATCAAATCAGCTCATTAAATATATTCATATTAAAACTTTCATTAAAAATATAAAAATATCTTGAAAAAAATGTGATTTTAATGTATTATGCTTTAGATCATTCTATGCATTATGTGGGAGCTAATATTTCTATAGGATTATAACCTAATACCATCACATCCATTGAAAAGTCATCAATTGTCCAAATCAGTGTTGCCTTCTTGCGAACCTTTTTTTTTTTTTTTCTAGAGAGTGCATACATGAGCATAACTTCTCAAAAAAATTTAGTTCATCTATCAATGATTGTTTACATATGCTTTCTTTTTTGTTTTAGAATATGTGGATGAAAAACATTTACGATTATACACATCTCTGATAAAAAATAGTAACATATAAGCCAGCATTAATAAGGTGAATCATCTTGAATATTGATAGTGAAACAATCGATATATAATTTAAACTAAATATTTTATATTTCAAACAATAAGAGAGAATGTGTACGATTAAAATGTTTCTAGTTCTCAACATCTAATGGATGAATCATAACATATAGTTAAAACATTCAAAAGTTTTATGACCGAGGATATTATTAGTTTATAGCTTATTGAAGCTAGCTCTTTAGTTTAATACTATTTGATTGATGTCTATAGTAAGAGTCGATATGTGATTAATACTCTTTATTTGATGGTCAAATTAAGTAATTTGATTGGATTTTTTTACAATATGAATCAAATATAATCTCATTTGGTGCAAGGCACAATTGAATTTTGTGTTTAGGACATAACATCTAAAATTTCTTTTGGATAATAACTAGAGGCTGTTGAGAAGCTACGTTTACAAAGCATTCAACATTTGTTATGAATTCATCAATTAAATCGTCATGCCCAAATAAAAGTATATTTTATGTACACAATCTTTGACTTAGAATATTCATATATATGTTATACTTATGTAAAATTAAAATTATTGTTTCTTAAAAATTTCATATCCAAAATATAATTTCACTAAACAAAAGTTTCTCTTAAAACTAACCTTTTTTTTAACATAAACTTCATATAAATTTAAACTAAAACTTCAAAACCAAATGAATTACTAAAATATTGCACAAATATAAATATACTAAATAAATATTTCACCATTTGAAACTATTTATAGATCAATGAAAAATAGTTTAAAAATAACTTTGTTGCGGGCTAGAATATTCGCAACGATAGAGTGGGTAAAATTTTCGTCTTAGCGATGCACGGATATCCAACACACAAACTAGTAATTTAAGGGAGAGAGAGAGAGAGAGAGAAGAAAAACTCCAGCTATTTTTTACATGGAAAATCAGAAGAGAGAAAAATTACAGGGCCTCGTCTAGGTGAAAATATTCAACTAAATTTGAATGAAATATAAATGTTGATCCGTCCCATGACTTAAGGGGTGGAATTATAATAGTTTGGAGAGTCGGACGGAAGACAAACAACGGTCGAGTGGAAGTCTAATGACGGTTGGGCGGAAGTCTGACAGCATTTGGCGAAAAGTTTGGCGGACGGGTGGTGATCCGATGGTAGTTGGGCATTGGGTGGTGATTCGACTATGTTCGCACATAAGTCTGGCAACGGTTAGCGACCTGTGGAAGTTTGTTGGTGATCGTGAGATGGTTGGGCGGAAATTTAATGGTTGTTAGCAGTCATATGGAAGTTTGACAACGGTGGGCTGCCAAGCAAAGTTCGACGATAGTCGGACAGAAGCCCGATTGCAGCCGGTGGCCATGCGGTGGTTCGATAATGGTCGAGCAGAAGTATGGCAGCGGTTGGTGGTTGGTAGCCGGAGGAAAGTGAAAGTTCGTTAGGGATGTTAAGCCCTATGAACTTAGTCCCAAAGCTAATTAAGAGAGAGGTGAATTGGTAAAGAAGAAATTTTAAGCAAAGTACAAACCAAAATCACCAAAAATAAAACCAATGCGGAAATTAAATGCGGAAGCAAATAATAAGAAAAGAACACACCGGATTTATAGTGGTTCGGTCAAAACTTGACCTACGTCCACTCCTTGGAGGCACCCTCCAAGTAATGCACTAAAACAAGTGTCTTTCCTTTAGCGGTTTAGCCCCCACAGCTAGACGGAGAAGCCCTTACAAAATCACTTCCACCTTCCCCGGTGCGGCGGAGTCGCCGGGTCCTTTGACACCAAAGGGATCTTCTTCTTTGGTGAACTTACCTCGAGACAAGCCTTGAATCCGATGGTACTAAGGTGCGAGTTCGCCAGAGCAACCATGTGGAATCCCCTCCACACTCCCTTGAGTTCCTCCCCCTCACAGGATCTTCTCCCTCTCAAACTCCACCCTTTCCTCTCTCCCTTTCAAGCTCTCTCTTCAAGTTTCCCCCTCAAGAACGAAGCTCCAATGGCTGCCAAAGACACTTACAAAGTGCCTTGCCATAGCTTAAATAGAAGCTCTCAAAACAAGCTCATTAATGCAAGTTACCGCCATTATCGTCCAGGATGATAGACATATCGTCCAGGACGATAGACATATCGTCCTGGCCGATTAGTTCAAATATGAGAAAAATCGTCCTGAATATCGCCCTGAAATGAAGCCGGACGATGTCTAATCGTCCCGGACGATCTTGCGATCGGCCCGGACGAAATCCCCATTAATTGCTTTCCAAAACTGCCTGAGAAATTTTGGAAAAATTGTCCTGGATCGTCCTGGACGATATTTTATAGTCCAGGCCGATCCACCAGGCCGATATCCAAAAATAAGAATTTCCTAAGTAGATATGGCGGCAGATTCTTGCAGAATTGAGCCGATCGTCCTAGCCGATATAAAATCGTCCAGGACGATGTGTTTTGCATAAAGACGCCTGCTTTAATGAGGATGCCCTAATTAGGGTTTCTACTTTTGTCATATCGTCCAGGACGATATAAATATCGTCCCGGACAATGTTACCAAAAATAGAAATCTTTTAGGGCACAACAGAAAATCTTCCAAGTTACAAATCATCAGATGCCACACCAAATACAACAGACTCAAGAAAGGAAAAAGATTACAAACTAACACAGACCTAGTCTACCCAATCTTGAGCTGGTTCCATATTACAGTCTAATCGTGTGGACCTGTAACGTTAGCACATAAGGCAATCGTAGAGAAATAAGGAATGTTTGTTATCATCAAAATCATAAACCATAGATCCGCAATAGAAAGTCCTGCTACAATTAGCGACTGTGCGGTGGTCCGAGGCAGTTGAAGGCTGAGAGCTAGGTTGTCTGGTGCCGATTAATAGAGGTTTGACGGGGGAAGATCGGGGGTAAATGTAGTGCTCCATCAGTCAGCTCGTATTGATCCCTTCGATCGTAGAGTATTTTTTAAGCATTTATATGCCTAAATGATGTCAGAATTAGGCGGTTTTGAGCTCGTTGGATTCGACTCATAGAGCCGCTCTATTCAACTATAAGCATGTCATGTTTTGATATCATTTGGTCATCCAATTAATATCTTGAACCATCTAAATATGCTTCGGACTCTTGATTGGGACCCATTTGAGTTTGGATCGTACCAATCTTGATGTTGTTGGGTTGGTCTCCTTGAGATGTTTGATTGATTAGAAGTTTATTAAAATTAGAGTTTGAATAGTCTCAAAATTAATTTTAGAAGTTTCCAACTTCAACATGTCTCGAGATTTGTGACCAATTAAGACAATTTTTTGGTGATGACAGTGATGTATCAAACCTAAAATATAAAGATTTCTCAAAAATATATGTCTAAACTAAATCTAAATATAGATTTAACCATTTTATCAAAAAAAAAAAAAAAAACTCAAAACTTTAGAATTCAAAGTCTCAAGAAGAAATAGAAAAAATATTAAATTGATTGAAAATTATAGGTAAAGAATGAAAGTTACATTCAAATCCAAAGAATCAAAGAAATTCAGTAAAAAGTTGTCCAAAATGAATGATGATGCTTTCTAGATAAAGTAGAGCAATAAAGGGAGAAATTATTACATGCGGGTTCCGAATGGACAACCGTCCAAATTCTGTAAGGTTACACAACAAATACAAAGCAAATCCATCGCAAAAAATAAAACTGTATTAATTATATATCCTCACAGAATCCAAACGGTTCTCCCGCCCGGACTCCGCATTTAATAGTTAGTATGTGTCCTCACATAAAACCATTAGAGTTTCTGTCCACTTTATTTTATCCATACTTTTGCTGAAAATTCTTTTTTTTTTTCCTGAAGTAAATGTTTTCATTCAGTAATTTCAAGAGTTTAGGGATAATTAATGAATTAGCTCATAGTTTTATTTAGGAATATAATTATTTTAAGTTACATAATAACATAAAAAAATAAAAATTAACATAATCGTACCTATTAAAGCCTTAATAAGAATGTGTATTAAAACTTTATTTTAAGAAGCAGAAAAAAGTTGTCTATTTTTTTACTGTTTTATAAAGCAAATTTTTAATTAAAAAATTTATTAAACTAAAATTCTTGTACTACAAAGTTGTTTTAGAAAGCAATAAAAAAATTGTCCCAAATAAGATCTTATGATGGAGAAAATTAAATCTCAAAAATTTTTTTGGCTAGTTTTAGTGAAACTAACCCCTCTTCTGAATTATTACACAAATAATAATAGTTATGGTGAGCTTTCTGATATGTACGAACATATTTCAAAAAAAAATTTTTTTTTGGGGAAACTAAGGGCAAAGCCAATTCCATTATATAAAATAGTTACAAGCAAAACAAAAAGCAACTAAAGGAAAAAACCTATGAAGTTGAGCAAAAGAACAAAATGCTCAACGGAGGAAGAAAAAAAGAAAAACCAACCAAAAACACAAAAAGCTAGCCAAAATCACAAGGAGCTCTAAAAAATGACAATTCAAGAAACCAAAAGGCTTAGCAACAGAATTTGCAACCCACCAGCCGGAACAACCCCGGCCGGTTGCAAGAATTGCCATAAAAAAGGATATAATGTTGCAAAGAGTCGCCATCCAGGGGAAGAGAGTTGCAAATTGATCATTCTCGCCCCAAATACCAAACTCCAGCCATTAGCAAAAACCAAAGAGCAATAAACCGAAAAAACCAACACACCATCTATAGCAAAAAATTTAGATGATAAATCTTAGCCGGGCAAGCCAAAACAAAGCAGGAACATCCTGAAACATAACACAAGTACATGGCCATAAAAGCATAGCCAAGAGAATCCATAAGTAATAAAGCCACATAGCACCAGACTCTAATATTATCACATAAAGTGATTTGGCTCTTAGAACTGTTAGCAAATTTCCTAGCATTCATTTCTCTCCAAATATGATAAACCGAGTACCATAAGAACAAATAATTTAACGAATTCTAATTCTCACCCCCGGCAATAAACTCCATCATTTGATATAGATTTGGTCTCATAAGAAAATCCTTTAACCTAGGCATGATAGTAGAAATGATATAAAAAGATAAGTCACACTCAAAGAAAAGGTGTCAAGTGCTTTCTAAATTCGATTTGCAAAGGAAACAAATAGAGTCAACAACAATATTTCTTTTAAAGAGAGAATCTGCAATTTTCAACCCTCTAACCAAAGCAAGCCAGCCAAAAATGGAAATTCTGAGAGCATAATGTTTGTGCCAAACCATTGAATGCCAGGGTACCAAATTTTCTTCCTTGTAAAAATCTTAAATAAAGACATGAAAACCATCCACGGTGCCCAATTCCCAAATCAAACAACATTTACTAGCATCAGAGACAATAGGGATAGACCAAATTTTATCTCTAACAGTTAAGGGACAAGAACCATGAAGATTCCAACTATTAGAATCAACAATAACACTAAGCCGGGCGTTAGAAGAAAAGGAAGAAGTCAGAATGTTACCATTTGGGATCCCATTAAGTGAAAGACCATGACATCAAGGATCCCATAGCAGGGATAAGGAACTAGACAGCTTAACATTGAAACCAAAACTATTTTTGCTTTAATGGCAGAGAACATATACTTTTCCACATAATAGAAGTAGCAGGTGAAGGGTTTTTCCAATGAGAAAAGTAATAGTTAAACATAAGGGAGGAAAGCTAAGAAGGAATATTGTAAATTCTCATAATCAGCGAGCAGTTGGCAGCATATCTAAGAGCATTGAAGGCAGGAATGCCCAAACCCCCTTTGTTTTTTGGCTTGCAAGTGTTACCCCAAGAAACCATATGCAATTTCTTAGCAACAATATCTCCAAAGTAAAGGAACTTAGCAGATAATTTCTCAATTTGCTTGGCACGACATTTAGGTATAATGGATCCCTCAATCCAATATGCTATAGTGTTCCAAATGGTAAATTTAAGATATTGTGATCTACCTGCAAAAGAAAGAGATTTTGCTTTCCAACCAGAAAGCTTGTTAGTAATAACATCAAGAGTGGAGAGAAGTCCGCAAGAAGGACTCTCTTGATGGAGATAGGCAATCCCAGATAGGTGATCCAGGAACAAAAAGAAGGGATGTTAATAGAGGCATAAATATCATTTGTAATTGGATTATTAGGGTGGAGAATAATGCTGCTTTTTGGAGGGTTAACCACAAGCCCTGAAGAATCAGCAAAAGAGGCAAGAATTCCCTTCAGGGCCATACAATTATGCAAGGAAGCTTTACCAAAAATGAGAAGATCATCAGCATAAAGGAGGTGTGAGATGTGTAAACCATTAAAATCAATAGCCTCAAAACCTCTCCCAACGATAGGAGAATCTAATAAACCAGAGAGGGTATCCATGACAATACAGAATAAATACGGGCTTAAGGGGCAGCCCTGCTTGAGGCCGGCTCCAAAGCTAAAAAAAACTTCCAAACAGCTATCCAAACACATATAAATGAAATTTAGATATACACGCATGAACCCAACCAATAAAGATAAGGGGAAGCCCTTTTGAGCCATCCTTTTAAACAAAAAATCTCTATAAATATAGTCAAATGCCTTCTTAATATTAAGCTTAGCACACATGAAATTCCCTCTAGAGCATTTCTGATTGAATCTCAATAGTTCAACCGCAAGGATGACGTTATCAGTGGCCACTCTTTTATTAATGAAATCAGCTTGAGATTAATTGATAATACCTTAGCCCAATAGCCCCTATTTCCTTCTCCTTAGTTCTATTTCCCTCCAACTGTCTTTCGACCATTGTTATGATTTCCCTAGCTTTGTTCAACTATTTCCAAACTCTCAATTCCTCTAACTCATTCTTATGTTTGCCTTCCTTCTCTAGTCATTACTCTATTTGACTATTCCTATATTGCCCAAAATTATTATGCGCGGACACCGGACAACTTTCAGAGATCAATCAGAACGTGCCATGTCACTTTTTTGCTTGGTATCGGTGCTCGGTACCAAGTAACACATTTTGGTTGGTCTCTGGACCGTCCGGTGTCCGCATATAATAATTTCTCTACTTTTTGCACTCACCTTTCAATAACTTACTAATTTTTTAAAAGCCCTTTTTAAGAAGCAATAAAAAAAATCATTCGAAACGAAGCCTTATTCACACTCTGACCTTTATCCCCCACCCAATTAGCTAATCCTTTGAGGGATAATTCAACATTCACAATACTAAGGCTTCATTTAGGGCGGCTTTCTTACTATTTTATGAAGCAACTTTTTCATATCAATTTTTTAGTCTAAAATTTTTTGGTATTAAAAAGTTGTTTTAAAAAGCAATTAAAAAACTATCCCGAAAGAAACATAAATCTTTTTTAAGTGTAATTTTTATCCAATTTATAAAATATTTCTTTGTCTTCGTTTGAAACAATGGGGCAGAAGGGGACATGTTAACTTATTAGTGATTTCAAATAAATGAGAGACAAAAAATTCCAATAAAGATCATCTAATAATATTAAAAAAATTCCAATCTCACGTTTTTGATATGCCAATTGTTATAGGTGTACGTGATTACCACAAATTAAATAAAAAAGAAGTTTAATGGGAGTGAATTTTAAATTTTCTTTTAATACAAATATAATCTATAAATATTAAATCAAAATTTATATCATATTCATTTTAAAATAAAATTACAATTTTAAAAGTTAATAATTAAAATTTAATTATTATATTCAACATTTTTTTCAATTAAATTAAGTTTTTTAAATGAAAATTAGCTTAATAATACAAAATGAAAAGAACAAAGAGAGCATAACTTTGATATCCGCATCTAGATTCGAATGGGTGAGAAATTTCGCTCAAATTCTTCTAAAAATTGATAGTGAATAGTCGTGTCGGGTTGGGCGAATAATTAAGCAGTACTTTATTATAATTGAAATATATGCAGGTCAATATGTCATGTGTGTAAAAGGTGAAATTATTCTGCCCTTTCATATATTTAGGAGAACGGGAAAAAATCTTATGGGGCCCACATCGGTTGAATAGATATAGCAGCGCCAATCTTGAATCTTGCACATTTATCACATTGATAATAAAAAAAAAATTGAAAATAAAATAAAAAATATATATTAAGAAAAGATAGGAATCATTATGGTTTCGGGCATGGTGTCAAAATTTAAGTTAATATAAAAATTTGGGGTTAAACTTGACTTGCTTAGCGCTGATTAGATTTCAGGTTTAATTATTCGACCCGCTTTCAATATTGAGTTGGGTTCCGATCGACCTTCAATCCGAAAGCTACCTGAAACTAACCCATATTCCTCCATTCGATTGAATAGAGTTGGGGCTTGTTTCGTTGTTAGTATAAAGCAAAAATACGCCTGCAACGCTTCCTACTTTTTTCTTCGATCTACCCCTTAGCCCTTGGACTCATCGTATCACAATTGGTTGATGACTCAAGCCTCCCCCGAGAAACTATTATGTGCGGATGTCAAACGCTGTCTGGAGACCAACCAGAATGAGCAACGTCGATATCGCGGCTCGGTACCGCTCTGTACCATTCGGTACTGCAACTCAGTACCGCGACTCGATACCACTCGATATTACTGACGTGACTCATTCTTATTGATCTCTTAATATATATAGAGCTGCATTCGACATTCACATAGAATAATTTTTCCATATCTCGAGCTAGCAGGTCCGTTGACAACTCTTCTCCCACATTCCTTCAGTAGCGCTGGCATGAGGGTTAAAACCTGAAGGTGGATGGTGTTGATGTTTTTAATAAACTTTTGGGTGTGTTTTTTTTTTATTATTATTATTTTTTTTTAACTTTTGGGTGTTTTTTTTTTATTATTTATTTACCTGAATGCTTTGAAAGCTAGACTATTCAATAATGGCTTTTTATTTGTGATTTGTGAATAAATAAATTTTGGGGTTTTGTGTAATTTAAGCTGTGGCAAGACAGCAAGCTCACAATGATATTTTTAGTTTCTATAATCTGTAGTAGCTTATGTCTCTGCACTAAATTTACTCTAGTTTTTGCTATCTATCAAACCTTAAAACCTTTGGGGTAATTTGGGGCAAAAGCCCATTTTATAAATTATTATAATAAACTGAGAGTTACAAGAGGTAAAAAGAACCAAGCAACTACCAAAATAAAACGGTAGAAGCAAGTGTAAAGAAGACCTGTAAAAACAAAATAAAGTTACAACAACAAGAAAACAAGTAAAAGGGGCAAAAAAGGACTCGGAATGTTCAATAAGAAAGATATCTCCAGCAGGCGAAAAGAGCATCAAAACTCTTGGTTGCCGATGAAGACCGTCAAAGGAGAAGTTGGGTAACATCAGCACTCATCATTGTCCATCCAAAAAACTGTTAGACCAAACATAACAGGGCAGCAAAATTTTCTTGGTTGCCAAACAAAGCCATCCAGAGAGAAAAAAGATGTCATAACCAAAACATATAGCAGCTAATAGTAGACAAAACCAATGATCCAGCACAATCGCCCCAGAGCTGGAGTGGGACAAAATAAACCAGAGCACATTAAAACCCACATTAAGCCAAGAATTGTCTGATTGTGTGCGCATTTTTCCAGTGAGAAGTTTTGTAAAATATGATTTTTTTTTTATTCTTCTAGCCACAGTTGTCGAGCAGTTAAAAGAATTGCCAAAAATACAGTCATTTCTTGCTCTCCATGTGAAGTAAATTGTAGCACCAATTATAAGATAGAAGAGGTAAAGCACATCTATACTCGACCTATTTACTCCATGTGAAGTAAATAGGTTACACCCCTCAGCCTGAGTCAAATTGGGTCACCAATAGGTTGGATTCGGGTCTAATTTTTAACTTTTTAATAAACAGATAGATTCAAACAGGGTCAACTTCGGGTTGGGCTTGAAACCCAATTTGACACCCCTAATTTCTGGTTGTCATACTTTATCCATTCTTTTTTAATATATTGAATTATGAAAATCTTATGTAAATTTATTTATTATTATGTTTGTTAATTTTAAATTATAATTGATCGAACTTAATTAATTATAAATTTAATATTAATGAATATATATATATATATACATACATATACTAGACATAATTGATTTTGGGTTTCCGGTTTAACCTGAATTCGATTTGATTCTTTAAACTGGTCAAAATTTCGAACTCAAACCTGATCCGTATGGAAAACGGGTTGACCCAAATACGAATTTTTCGGGTCGGGTCCATATCAAGTTTTGGGTAAGGTCATATTTTGACACTCCTAGCCCCACAAGGCCCCACCACTTGAAATATTAAACCTTTAAACATCTAGCAGCACTCATGCTAAAATTCAAGAAAATTATGAGGTTCATATAGTATATAAAGCTACAATATATAAATTTGTGTGGACCATGCACCACGGCTAGTAGAGTATGTATTAGAGAGAAAATGAGTGTTAATATGATTGGCAACGGCAAATTTATAAAAAGAAGCACGTTTTTAATTTAATTAATCATAAGAAGCGGATTTTTAAGATAATTTAAAATGGAGCAGATACTGTAAACGAACTTACATATTAAGGGAATACTTGAAACTGTTTTTTTATTTTTTAGAATGCGTAAAATTATTTTTCACTTTCTTTGCGAAAAATAGTTTTTCACATTCAATAGAGCGCGGGAAATAATTTTCTACATTCTATTGAATGGAGAAAACTTTTTTCCGGGTTTCCTTTGTTTCAAATTTTCGCTATCCTCCTATTTCAAAAATTTAAATTATTTGCAACAAAAAATTTATGTTCTATTTTATATTTAAATATGTGCCTTCTATGTCTTCTCACATTTGCCTTCATTTTATAAGGAAAATTAGTATATCACAAGGAAAGTCAGGTGGAGTACTGTGCATACAACCTAAGATTAGTTCTTGGTTTAAAAAATAAATATAAGGTTAAAGCTCTTATGCAACCGATGGTTAGACAAATAACTTATGAGAAGGGATTGTGAATAAAAAAAAATTTAAGGTTAATATATATAGTTATAAAAAAAGATCCATAATGAGTAGAGGGGTAAACAAGTCAGCTTGAGCTTGACCAATTAGTTGAATTTGAGTTGAATTCAATGTATTTGATAGGCGTGTCAAAACAGGTATGTTGGACGGGTACGGGTCGAACCCAGAATTGACCCGGGTTCAAACAGGTTGACACTAATCCGACCCGATTTTGTAAACGGGTCGAAATTTCATACTTATGCTCAACCCGATGGGTTACCGGGTTGACCCGATCAGACCCGCTAACCTTTTTTTTTTTTATTCCCCGGGTCGAGTGAGAATGCTCAGGCACGGTCGCTACTGATGAGTGAGCGAGCTAGAGTGCGAAAGTGGGGGAGTGGGCGCAAGGGAATAGCTCAGTACAGGGGTGGTCTGCGTGTAGACGCATCATTGGAGAGTGGGACGACAGGAGAGCGAGCAAGGCCAACGGCCAACGCGATTGCGCGTGACAGCAAGAGGGCAAGCGAGTCTAGGTGAGGACTCGAGCACGGGACAATAGGGCAGCTGGAGGGCGACCTCAACCAGTGGTATGTGCGGTTGCGATCGCAGGAGAGGCGGAGAGCTATTGCGAGGGCGGAGCGGGAGGCCAGATCTCAATCACTTTCTAGTTCCTGGGTCAACCCCAACTCAACCCGATTTTGAAAACAGGCCGGCTTATTGAACCCAAACCCAACCCAACCCATATGGGAAAAGAGGTGGCCATAATCCAAAATTTTCATATAGGTTTATTTGATTTAGAGAACCTTACATTATTTATGGATGAGTGCATCTCTTATAAGCCTCTTCTAATTGACTTCTCATAAAATACAAGAAGAAATAAAAGTAAATTAACAAAAAATAAAGACGTCTTACATATATTTGTTTATCATAATAATTGTCTTAATGATGGAGCTATAGAATCTGTGTTCTTTGAAGATAGGTGTCTAAAATTGTTTTTAAGTAATGGTGATCTCTTATTAATAGACTGTCACACAATTGCGTATAAATGTGGGCCAAGCCCAACATTTAAATGGACCTGCATATTCCAACCTAGAACCGGCCCGCACCAAATTCATTCCAAAATTTCCTAAAATAGACAAATTCTCTTTACTCTATTGTTATTCTGTCCAAAATTTCACAATTGGAAATTATTCAACTCTAATTATTTTTTAAAATTATAATAACGACCCAATAAAGCTAAAACCAAGTTTTTTTTTAAGCTGAAGAAAAATTTCTTATTAATTTTGTAGTAAAATTTGTGCTTGAAAAGTCAACATGCTCAAAAAATTAAGAAAGAACTATTGATCGTCAAGAATAATATTCATTTTCGTTTCGGTATGATCTTTGGCTGGTTTTTACACCATTTTTTTTGCTTTTATTTTGGACGAACCAACATGATGTGCTTTTATGAGGTATGCATATTTTTGTTTTGGTTGTTGAATGCTTCTTGATAGGTATATTTTGTTTTGTTTTTATTATGATAAAATTGATGGGCTTTAGTCTATGATAATTTACGCGCAATAAAAATTAATGTTGTTTTCGTCTTTTTGATCCATGAATTGATGACACTACACTCTATGTAGGGCTGTCAAAATCGGATCACGGGCTGGGTTCGGGTCGAACCCTGAATTGATCATGCTCTAGACGGGTCAACCCAAACCCAACTCGTTTTTGCAAAAGAGTTAGGTAATACAACCCGGACCCGACTCGTGCGGGTTACCGGGTTGACCCGACCCACAGACACACTATTTTGGATGACGGACGGCGCAGGCAACTACAAAAGCGAGGACGTCACGGCGAGCTCATTTTGAAGGAGGCGGACGACGGAGGCGTAGGCGGGCAACAATGCATGAGGGCGACGATCCGTTGGCATTGGACCCACACTTGTTTTGCCCTGTTGAAGAGGCGAGGTCGTAATAGAGAGGATTCAAATCCATGATGGGAGTTTTCAATCGTGCTCGCCCATCAACCACCCTAAGTTTCCATGGATAGTCAAAAGAAATTTGATAATTGTTAAATTTAATCTCCAAACATAATAAATGATTTGAAATCTAATGGAAGAGTGCTAACTTTGTCACTATATATTGATCGAAATAAGGAAATATTTGGAAACTGTACGTTCCATCAATAAGCTGCTCTGCTCGCTTAATTTACAAAGTCCAATAATGGAAGCCACAGAGAAAATAATAGTATATTTATAATAATGATGAAACCTGGAAAAACAAGACAGAGCGGGCCTGTAACATATGCACTTGCATTATTGAACTTTTTGTCTTCTTTGAGGGCTCTCAGCTACCAAGTCCAAAGGACTCCGTATTCCAATTCCGAAGCACTCTTTTTTATGTTTTTTTTTTCTCTTATTTTAATTGAATTTCTTTTTTTTTTTAATTAGAATTTTCCCCTTACAAACAAATGAGGCAAATATTTTTCTCTCCATTCAATCGCACCAATAAATGAATAATTATGAGTATTTATTCTAATAAAATTATTTTAAAAAGAATAATGTATATATAATACACATCTAAAAATGAATATAACAACAACATCAAACCTTTTTCTCACTATGGGGTTGACTACATGAATCTTTTTTTTTTCCATTATGTCTTGTTAAAAGTAAAATTCTCGTTTAAATCTAACAAAGAAATATTATTTCTAATATTTTTCCAACCAAATCTTTTTAGATCTAATATAAGTCAAATTTGATACGTATACTTTTCTAATCAGATCATTAGAAGACTGTCGTTTTATGTGACCAAACCATCTAAGACGACTCTCTCTAATCTTATCTTCCACTAAAGCATTTCAAATCATGTCTCTAAGGGTAAAGCCACTCATCCACCTTAGCATCCTCATCCAAAAATGAATAATATTAATTTTTTATTATTTATAAATTTATCACTCGATCTATTGTCTTGTTTTATATAGTTATGATGAAATTTCAAATTTCACAATTACATTTTAATTTTTTTTCTACATTTTATAGTATTATGAATAATTTTGTAAATCTATGAAATTATTAATTCTTTAATAAATTTACTATATATATATATATATAATTCTTTGTTCCTAAGTGCAGGTCAATCATTTTTTTGGGACATTTATGTCATTTAAGGCAAACTCACACAAAACGCATACACAAAGACTCGAACCCAAGACTTCTTAGTTGGAAGCCTAAGCTCTCAACCAACAGGCCAATGTGAGTATTAAAATAAATGAATAAATCAAATAAATAATGTACATATCAGCTCAAGCAGATGTCTTTTAGGCTTTGTAATTTGTGCAAAATGAAGAAAACACTAGTATATGAAGCATTGGGTTGTTCTTGGAGATCATAGTAAGCACATTATTATGAGGGTGTCCGAGATGATTATGCCAAGTGCTTGATCTAACGTTGATGGTAGAGTAAGAATATGCAGACTGACTTGCAGGAGAATCTTGAATGGGATAGAGTCCATCACGACATGGACCAGCTATAATTATTTGATGAGGCTTGAGGTCCTTAAAGGTGAAGCTGTGAGGATCAAAAACAGCATAAATGTTATTATCTTTCGTTAGTTGCGAAATAGAAAGAAGATTATAGTGAATGTTAGGGAGATGAAGGAGTTTGGATAGGTGTAGCTTATGATCCAGCGTTGGTAGTATGCCTTCACCGGTATGAGCAATTGGTACTCTTCCTCCGTCGCCAATGGTAATCGCATACGAGCCGTGATAGGAATTAGATGTGGCATCTTGTCAAGAGAACTAGTTATGTGAGAGGATGCCCCAAAGTCTAGATACCACTAGGTCAGAGGCGGACGACAGTGAACGTCGTAGGTGAGGGAGGGACGTAGTTCAGGTTCTGATGATGCCAACATGTTGAAGTTGAATGCCCTTTCTTGTTGCATATTTGACAAATGATGGATGGCGAAGCACAGTTCACTTTGGCATATTTGTAAGAGGCACGTATGTGTTTCCTTCTACCACGAACCCTAAACGAATAGAGAGCCAGGCTGGGATCAGATGGAGTGGAAATACGTGCAACGTCCATGGCGATATTAATCTCTTCGCTAAGGAGTAAGACATAAAGATTGTTAAGACTGATTGGGTTGAGCATAGTCCGGATAGACATTTTGAAAGCTTGGTAAGAGGGAGGGAGGTCGTTCAAGATATAGAGGATCACATCCTTGGTGTTAAGGATAGAACCGGTCGCAGCTATTTGATTGACGAGAGATTTGATTTGCGTAAGGTATTGAGTCAATGTGGAAGATTTCATAGAAATGTGATGAAGCTCATTCTTGAGATGGATTACTTTGGATCGATTGTCGATTGGAAACAAAGTTCGAGTGATGCCCAAGTAGCATATATAGATTTCAGATGCAAGATGTAAGGAAGAACTAAGAAAGCCATCATGGAACATATTGCGGATGCCAGATTTTGATCTTGGAGAAGCCAAGAATGGAATGCAGGATTAGGGATGAGAGATCCGTCAGATGAGCATATCTAGTTCGGAGGAGAGTAGATGTAGTTTCAAGAAAATTAGCAAAATCATTTTCCAGAAAAAGCTTGATAATTTGCGATCTCCATAGAGGATAGTTTTATATGGAGAGTTGTGTGGGAACACGATATTGATATTAAAAACAAGAAATATCAGGGAGGAGAGAATACTGGTGGTGTCGGGAGTGACTATGATATCCGACTCGACGCATTGAGAGAGCTCCGATGACTCCATGAGTGCGGGCATTCTTGAGGTTTGATACCATGTAGAAACAGAACAGTCTGAGAAGTTCCTGAAGACGACCGAGAAGAAACGAATTTTCCCATAGTATGAGGGGTGGTATGATTGTGAAAAGGAAAAGAGTTTTCAGCGAAGGTAGAATGCCACGAAATATGAATTTTATTTGTTGTGGGATCCAAACAATACTTATATCCTTTATAAGATTCAAAGTATCCTAAGAATATGCAGGATTTCACTTTGGGTTTAAGTTTGTGTTTGAGATGAGGAGTTACAGGAAAGCATTCACACCCGAAAGTGCGAATATGGGAATATGAGGGAGGAGTGTTGAAGATAAGTTGAAATGGAGAAAGATTGTGAGCAATCGTAGTTGGCATTTGATTAATGAGATAGGCTGTCGTAAGAGCTGCTTCAGGCCGTGAGTTTAAGGAACGAACAATATGTGAAGAAGTGTTCGAGTGGTGTCAACAATATGACGATGTTTACATTCCACTATTTCATTCTATTCGGGAGTACAAGGACAGGAGATCTGATGATGAATACCGGTTTTTTGTAAAAAAAAAAAATAGATAGAGTGTGATTTAAGTATTCTGACCCACCATTAGTGCGCAAACATAAAATTTGATGAGCTAGCTGTTTTTTAATCAGAGTTTTAAAAGAAATAAAAATAGTGGCAACTTCAGATTTGTGTGGCATAGGAAAAATCCAGGTGAATCGAAAAAAAAAAATTGTGAACGAAAACAACATAGTAATGGTAGCCTTGAACATACATAATCGGGATGATCCCCAAACATTGAAATGAATTAGAGCAAGCGGTATATTTTGAGTATGAGTAGATTTTTCAAACATGAATTTGGTGTCTTTTGTGGCTTTGTATTCTAATAGTGAGCTGTGTAGGTCAATCAATTTAAAAGCAACTTTTTTTCTGGCGAATAAGGAGCCGACTTAGGTGAGGGAATGGCAGGGAGGGGAGTCTTCAGTTGACTGATAGAGGCATAGTAGAGCTTTTAAATATAAATTTAATAATTCTGTAAGGATTTTTTTTTTTTGGGACATTTGTAAGGATTTTAAGAAATTAAATTTAAGCCAAATTAATTGAAAGTATGATTAAAGCGCTCAAAATAATTATATTTTATTACATATTGTCAATTTTATAATATATCGAATTTTTTAATGGCAAACTATTTGCAAAATTATTAAAAATGAGATAAGGAAGTGGTCACATATAAATAATTGGGATTGAATTTTTATTTTTTTATCTACGTATTTATCAAAACTTCCCCTTTTTTTGTCTATTTTATTTATTACATGTTAAAATATGCATGATGATAGAAATTAATCATTTAATATTTTAATTTTGTGTAAAAATTCTTTACATACATTAATAGCAAGAATAAAAAACAAGACATCAGAATTTTTATATGAAAAATTAAAATAATAAAAATAAAATTATCTGGCTTAAACTTATTGAAATGATTTTACTATTATATGTTATCAAATAGAAATGATGTTGCTACTTGTAATTATACGACAATAGATAGAAGAGCTTTAAATCATTCGAGCAAACTTCAAGAAATTGTTTACAATTTTTTGACGACTTCTCTTTGAGGAAAGGAGGTTATGCATAAAAAAAGTTTGATATAAATAATGATTATGATGTTCGAAGTAAGAGTTGGTGTATATGGGTACATCATCCCTATTGGTAATGGCATACATCGTCACACTTGGCGTCAAAATGAGACAGTAAGCATGCATTTGCATTGGTGTCAAAGGCGTACATTCAACCTTATAATTGACCATGTGCATCGATAGCTTAGCTTGTATTGACCTTATAGGTGATGACTCGAATTAATGGTATGCATCAATCTTGTAGGCAATGGCATTTGTCAACATAGTTGGCAACAACATGCAATAATTTTGTTGGGCATTGATGCAATCAGAAGATGATAATCAAACAATGGTTGTTCAAGAGACTACAATCAAGAAATAATAATCGTGCGATGATGGTTGAACAACAATAGTTGGGTGAAAGTTGATGAGCTGCAAGAATCAAGCGATAGTGGTATGATGAAGGCTATTGTTGACAATTATAACGACCCAAAGTTTCTTAAAATAAATTTATTTGAAAGAATGAAAAATTGGGTTGCAGCGCTACGACGCTGATATAGGGAGTGTAGCGACACCGTGTTCTTTATTCTAGAGTGACTCTGAATCTTGCATATAGTGCAATCTGTGGTTAGTGACGTCACGATGCTGGGAAATAAATACTATTTTTAATATATTTAATATAAATACTCCTTCACCCAAGCCATAATATCCCTCATTATGTTGCCTTTTTGGGGAAGGAAAGAAATGAGGAGAAGAGAGGAGAGAAAGAAGAGCGGTCTTCCACAGATTTTTTGTATCTCACTTCTATTACATAAACTATTTTGATTGTAGTAAGTGACATCTTTTCCTCATTCGTTTTCAAGATTTTGAGTTCGTTGCATTTTTCTTTCCTGAATTTGGTAAAAATATAATATTTTTCATTATTGCTAGTTTTCACCATATTATTTTAGATATGTGATAGATTTTATTATTTTGAATAATTTCATTGATTTATTTTGAAATTTTATGGGTTAGTTTTGGATTTATAGAATTATTTTGCTACAAAGATTTTATGAAGCTTTGGGTTGCAATTAAGAAAAAGAATTTAATAATAAAGCAAGTCAACGTTGCTTTCAATGTTGTCACCTAATAATGATCGTTAACTAAAATAGAAAAAATAAAGAGAGAGAAGTCAATTTTGCTATGAATGATGTCATCCAACTACTAATTTTGGAGGAGTCAATGTATTAAATTCTTATAGAAAGGGATGAGGAGTCAACTTATTAATTGGTTGCATTTACATTTATTTTCAGATTTTAATAATGCATTTATATATTTCCATTAATCAGGTGGGAGTTTCATTGCAAATGGTCCAGCTGCTACCAATTTAAGCTATTTATTGCAGTTAAATTACAATATCTTTCATCCTTGAATGGCAGTGTAATAAATATTTTACACGTTTCTGTCATTGTCATTTTTTTTTAAATTTAGGTCAATTAAGACAATTTATCACACGCATTACTTACACGAGACTTGAATTCAAGATCTTTTGATTGGTAACTAAAGCTCCCAACCAACAGATCAAGATGAGCTGTGCTCAGCTATTGTGATTAATAATCAATTAGTTTCTTCGCCATATACGACTTTTAAGAAGGGATATTCGATTTTATACACTAAAAATATGCGAAATATAATATGCTTATTATTTTATTTTTAAAAAATATGTATTTATTTATTTTTCTGAGATTAAAATGCTCTCATTTTTAATCGTATGTTAATTTTTAAAGCTCATTATGCCCTAAATTGATTAGAACACAAAAAATAAATTTCTAACAAGTTGATAAAAAGTGAGATCTTATAAGAGAAAATTTTGAGTCATATTCATACATCACTCAAACCATATATTCTAATTTCAAGACAAGTTTGTATAAGTTTCGATTAGGGATCGCATGAAGTTCGAATATGATTCGATCATTCTATACAAATAGAGTTTAATTCGATATTTATATCGCATCATAATTATTAGAATCATAATAAGTAGCATTGCATTAAATCAAAGTAATTATAATTTAATAACATAACAAAGCGAGCACAATCACTATTGCCATAACAAATTAATGTGATGAGGCAAAAATTATGAATACTAAAAAAAATCTTAATTTTTTTTTATCTGAGCTTGGGATCAAAATTGTCATATTTAGAAGTCTTTTTTTTTTTGGGATAGATTTGTTAAATAAAAAGATAAACTATATAATGAAAAAATTTGCAATCAAGGACACATGATATTCATATTCTTCTTACATGATATCTACAATTTTTTCCTCTGAGTTTTTTAATTATTTTGAAATTGTCGCACAATTACTTCATTATTAATATCATTAAAAATATCTTTTTAAATATAAGTAATCAAGCAATCATTTATCCAAGAGTCTCATATATGATTGTACAAAACTATTCTTCACACTTTTTATATTGGAAAATACTCATTTAATCGTTGTTATAACAATCGATAATATCAGAACAAGCTTTATAAATAAGAATGTTAAAGTGTAAACATCTCTTAGTATTATATCAAGAACATCAATAACGGATACATACAAAAGAATTATATTGATAAGAGAATTATAATGTGAGCCTCAACATGCATCTCTAGCTCTTTGAAGATATATTTCATGATTAAAATCCTTACCTTAGAAACTTCACCACTTTGCATTTGCTCTACTATCTTGGCATATAGTTGATCTCAACTATTACAGGAACTTCCGACAATATTTATTAAGTTAGAGATAGTATTGAAGAGTAAAATAACTTCGACATGATTTTTAGTGACAACGATCAATATCAATTGGAACCGATGTGTAAAGTAATATATATATAATAAGCTAGCTTATTTTATTTTATAATCAAAGTTTTCAAAATGATAAGGATGGTTAAACGATAAAAATCATTAGAATGAGAGATATTGCATTTTAATTAATTTCAGGAGATAAAATTCAGAAAATTGAAATCATTGAAAATGAAAATAAGATTTGATATGTCATCGAAAAATTATCTTGATCGGGCATGAATCTCGAGGCAAAATTGAGTTGGAAACTTTCAAAATTAAAATTGGAACCATCTGAACTCTGATTTAAGCAAACTTACAGTCGAACTGAATGTCTCGAAAATACAAACCCAACGACACCAAATTCGACTCAATCTGAGCCCAAATGGGTCCAAGTCAAGGGTTCGAAGTGCTGTTGGAGGGTTCGAACCACAATTTTAATTACCAAACGATTTCCAAATATGATGTGCTTATAATCAAATCCAACAGCTCGACGAGACAAATCCAACGAGCCCAAGATCACTGAATTCCAATATCATTAAGACCTTTAAATGTCTAACGAAGGGTCCACGATCAAATGATTCAATATCGACCATCCATCCAACCACTCCCCATTTACCCTTGATCTTTCACCTATTTACGGGTCATGCCACTCCATAAATCTATAAATAGACCCCTAATTTCTCTTAAAAAGGGGATCCAAGCAAGAAGGAAGAATAGAAGGAAGAGAAGGAAGAAGCTCCTTCTCGACCGCCACCGGACTTCCGCCGGACCACCACTTAAGGCCCTCACCTCCACCAGATCATCGCCTGACGTCGTTGCTCCGCCAGACCACCACTTAAGGCCCTCACCACTGCCAGATCACAGCCTGATGTCGTTGCTCCGTCGGACCACCGCCTGAGGTCGTTGCTCCGCCAGACCACCACATGAGGCCCTGAGCTCCGCCGAACCACCACTTGAGGCCCTGAGCTCCATCGAACCACCACTTAAGGCCCTCACCTCTGCCGGACCACCTCCTGACGCTGTTGCTTTGTCGGACCACCACTTGAGGCCCTCACCTACGCCGGACTACCGCCTGACATCGTTGCTCCGCCGGACCACCACTTAAGGCCCTGAGCTCTGCCAAACCACCACTTAAGGCCCTCACCTCCGCCGAACCACCACCTGACCTCGTTGCTCCACCGGACCACCACTTGAGGCCCTGAGCTCCGCCGAACCACCACTCAAGGCCGCCCTTACCTCTGCCAGACCACTACTTGAAGCCTTCACATCCGTTAGACCACCGCCTGATGTCGTTGCTCCACTGGACCATGCACCACTTTAGGCCCTCACCTCCACCGAACCACCGCCTGACTTCATTGCTCTGCCGGACCACAGCTTGAAGCCCTCACCTCCGCCGGACCACCGCTTGACGTCGTTGCTCCACAGGATAACTACTTGAAGTCCTCACCTCCGTCGGACAACCGCTTGATGTCGTTGCCCCGCTGGACCACCACTTGAGGCTATGTGCTTCACCAAGCCACCACCTAAGGCCTAGACTTCCACTGGACCACCACCTGAAGCTCTGAATTCCTCCGGACCACCACTTGAAGCCCAGACTTCTGTCGGACCACCACTTGAGGCCCGGACTTTTGTTGCGCCACCACCTGACACCAGAGTTCTACCAAAGTACCGCCCTACGACAATGATCTTTCTAACCCCTATCTTCTACTGCATATGGTCCTTTTGATCTCCATCTTCTACCACGATCCTTCCGACCTACATCGTCAAACAACAGTCTTTATGACCCCTGTCTCCTGCCGCCTATGATCCTTCCGACCTCTGTTGCCTACTACGATCCTTTCGACTTACATTACCAGACAACGATCTTTCTGACCTCGGTCTCCTACATACTATGGTCCGTCCGACCTACATTGCCAAACAATGATATTTTTGACCCCTATCTCCTACCATCTATGGTCATTCCGACCTCCATCACCTACTATGGTCATTCTGACCTACATCGCTAGATAACGGTCTTTCTGACCCCGGTTTCCTACATACTACGGTCCTTCCGACCTACATCGCTAGATAACGATTTTTCTTACCCTTGTCTCCTTCCAACTATGGTCTTTCATACCCCTGTCTCATGCCGACTATGACCCTTCAAATCAAACAAACATATATATGTTGATTATTGTAACTCTCACCATGTAATGCACTCTTTATAATTTACATTTGTACCATCAAGCCTAGGCCTTTTCCCAAGGAAGGGCCTCATTTGTAATCGACTACAAATACTAGCGGATTCATTCAAACTGGGTCAGGCCCCATGGTTTTTCCCCCTTTTTAGGGGTTTCCACATAAAAACTCTAATCTCTTATGAACGCTACACTCTCTCTCTTATCTGCTTGTGTGCTGGATCTTCGTACAATGCTAATACGTTAAACTATATATTTCTCTACCGACGCGAATACTCCAGGACGCAACAAGATTCAAGTTACCTATCATGATTAGAATGCTTTTTAGAACTAAAGTGACAGGTAAAAATAACCCAGGTTGAACTTTCTCTCTCTCTTCATCTCTTCCCATTTCTCTCCTCTTTCTGTCCTTGCCAAGCTAAGGTGAAGGGGAGGGATGGCTAAGATGAACTCTCCACGTATGATTCGATCATTCTATACATAACCGAGTTTAATTTGATAATTATATCACATCATAATTATTAGAATCATAATATCTAAAAATATCATAATAAGAAGCATTGCATTAAATCAAAGTAATTATAATTTAATAGCAATAACAAAGCTAGTACAACCACTATTGTCATGACTAGAGGAGCCATGATTTTTTTTTTCTTTTATGTGGGGAATAAATTATTTATACTAAAAAAATTCTTAATATTTGTTATATAAAAAATAAACTATATGATAAAAAACTTACAATCAAGAGCACATGATATTCATATTCTTCTTACATGGTATCTACAATTTCTCCCTACAAGTCTTCATACTTCTTAATCGTTGCTCAATCACTTCATTATTAATATCATTTAAAATATCATTTTTAATATAAGTAATCAAACAATCATTTATCCAAGAGTCTCACACACGATTGTTTAAGTACTTAATTCTAAAAAGTCATGCTCTAATCCATATTTAATGGCCATTGTTCGGTTTCCATAAGCCATACTGTTGAAGATCATCTAGATTCTAATCATACAATAGCAAGTGTATTTTTAATTTGTAATTGTTAGTTGAGGCTACTAAGTTAAAAGTTGGACAAGCCAAAATTAATTTAAAAAAATTGCCTAATAAAAAAGCTCACATTCACATTAACCTTCAGCAACTCATTCAAATAATAACCAATGCGTAATTTAGCAATGATGGTTGTTATGTCCTTTGCATCTATTATTCAATGTGATGATACCAATAATCTCAACTTGCTTAATAATTTTCTTCATATCATATAATTAACACAGGCAGTATAATGCATCTCTATACTATGATTATTGATTTGAGTAAATATTTACATGCATAGAAAATTAACTCAAATAATAGCTAAAACAATAAGTTTGACGTCTATTCATACTATTTTTTAACAATGTTTGAATAATATTTAAACTATGATCGAATATTTATCAAACTTAATATAACTTATTTGAACAAAATTTCAACACTAATCAAATCATGTTCAAACATTAATCAAAATACTTGTTATCCATGATCGAACCTTCATTGATCATTATTAAATCCTTCTTCAAACTTATGAAGAAGCTTTGAACCAGAACTCGCCAACAACAATTGATAGAGAAGAGGAAGACACTGAGAATAGGGAGGATTCAACAACTATTTTAGCTAAAAAATTTGTTCATACAATGCTTGAGGGTCCTTTTAAATTCTAGAGAAGTTTTAATTTAATTGTAAGCTTCATACATATTATCTCAAAAATTAAAATAAATTATATTTATCTTTGATTTTGGAGACTCAAATGAAGCATCTATTCATATGATTATTTATCTATTTTTAATTTTTTTTAAAATACGTATTTTTTTTAAATCCCTATTTATTTTAAATTTACTTGAAGTTTTATTAGACAAATATTAATGTGATCATAATTTGAAAATAGAAAAATAAATCAGATAAAAAGAAAATAATCAAATAATTAAGATTCTTAAAGAGAGATTTTTTTTTTTTTTGTGAAAAAATAGGGCCCAATTTTAATTAATTATCGAATAAATAAAACAAGCTCTCTGTCAGACAGTGGAAGCCTATTGCTTGCTTAGACGTGAATAGTAGGGAATATTTTACGTACGCACGAGCAGAGGGTAATGCGATTCAAATAAAGTTGAAAGAGTAATCATAACTGAAATTTAAAAATAAGAAAATAATTTATGTTTTTGGAAATTTAAAATATTTTTTTAACAAAAACAAAATAAATAAGATGATAAATATCACAATGTGGTTCATAGATGATCGTGATCTTATTAGATGAAGGACTTCTGTTGGAAAAATTATTTTGTGAAGCGTCTAGATTTGTGTTCGAACATCGCACATAATAATCTCTTCTTTTGTTGATAGCAGATCTGCCCAACTACTTCGCCGTCCTCCAGAAAAAATAAATTTCTTTTAAAAAATTATATTTTTTTTTATGTTTATATGATTAATAAAAGCTGAGAGTTGGGTTAAATTATTATATTGAAAGATGATAGTATAAAAAAGATGTAGCACCTTGAATGGGTTCATCGAATGCTAGGGTTTCATCTGCCAGGTTATTACTCAATGACATCATCTCTCAGTGCATCAGTTTGCTTGTTATTGTTGTTGTTGTGGCCCTTACTAACGCCAAATTATTATGTCCGGTGTCCGGATTCGTCCGGACACAAATAAATACTCGCCACGTCACTCAAAAATATCGGGGCCCAGTGCATTCGGGTGAGGTGGCGTGTCCTGATTGGATGTCCGCATGTCAGGTGACCGGACGCAATAATTTGCCCTTACTAACCCATTTGATTGTCATCTCAGGCAAGATCGAAAAGCCCAAGTGTAATAATTGCTGCTACATAAACAAATTGATCAGATGCAACTATGCTAAAGTTCATGTGTGACTTCATATATGTTAAATGTTTGTCAAATTTCAAGTTATTAAGTGCTTATTAAAGTAGAAGAGTTTCTGATTAAGTTAGAAAAGAGTAGAAAATTCAAGTGCAAAAAGTCTCTTGGGAGCAGTACTATAACATTATCACTTGAACTTATAGGAGCCACCTCTAAAATCTTATATTTCTGATGGATGATTTTGGGATAAAGATGCTAATGAGGACGTCAATATGTGCAAAACACTTCATATAGTGGAAGTTCTAATGTGAGAGATATTAAAGTGCACTATGAGTAATGTTATTTATTAGGGCACTTACATATTTGTATTATATTCTATTTTGTTATATTTTTGTTTCTATTCCTCCATCTACCTCATGTAGGTATGAGATGATCAATGTAGTTATAATTAGAATATAAATTATAGGAGAAATCGGGCAGTGTTTACTCTATTTTTCTCATGCCGGTGGACTAATCAAGAGAGGCATAAGTGAGAGCAGAGTTATAAACATGCATCAAGATATATTCATATCATATTTTATATACTAGATTGACAATCCATTAAGTAATATAAATTAATATTTATGTCTAAAATTAAGTTATATTAAAGGTAAAGTTAATGTTTCTGATGTTAACAAGAAAGTTCAAGATATACCCAAGTTATGTACTAGGTTATATTTTCGATACATATCCAAGTTCAAGAAATGTATATCTCACCCTTCTGATAAAGTTAAACATATTAATACAAGCAAATCCAATGTTACTATTTCATGAACATAATGTTATTTTATGTTACATTTATAAAGATTATATGAATAATATATGAAATCTTTTCTTCATATAACTGTAAATGTGGATCATGATCCAAGTATTTGCTCACTCTATAAATTATATGTTATTTCAGGATAAGAAAGTTGCCCGGCTTATTAGAAATTGATATGGTCGGAGTTTCATTGTTGCTCACTTTGTAAATTATTGATGATCTACAAGTATTATAAATTGTGGCAAAAAATTATACTTGGAAGAAATGTAAAATTTTTATTCTATATATTAATTATTTTATTTTTATTTTGAATGTTTAGAGGCCTTGGTATGTCATGTATTGAGAATGAGATGATTAGTATTAGATTCCAATTCTTCCATTATACCCTAGGGCAAAATAAAGTGATATTAGAGCAATACTTTGGAAGAATTAAATCATAATCAGACTTGTAGAAAATGATATGTAGTTAAATAAGGAAAGAGCTAGGATAATCTAGGTGTATTTTATGTGTTATGTGATATATGTGCGTATAGTTGAACACTTGAACCATGTGTTTTGATGGTCTAGTGTCCCAATTGGTAGGAGAAGCCTAAAGTAGAATGTCAGAGTGAGGGGAGATGAGGTTGATAGGAATTCATAATTATTTCTGTGGTTGGAACCTTTCTGCTTCCAACATGTTGTGGAATCTTAAGTAGCAGAAGACTGCTTGATGAGGTTAGAATGTTCAAATGAATGCTTATGTTGTTATTTCTAATATGTACATGTTATTGACACATATCTAATTGTTACAAGTCATAATATAAACATCATGTTAATTCGTTATAAATATGTTGTACAATTCATTTAATATTATAATGATGTAAAACTTATTTTATATGCGTGTTTGTTGAATTTTGAAGTTGATTTTGAGTGCCTTGCTACACAAGTACTGATCACTCCTACATGACTTGCATAAGTTAATTTCAATAAAGGATAAGATTCCGGTTGAGTAGATTTTAGATATTGTTGAGCCCCGAATTAGTTATGTTTATTTTATAGACTCACGATTTTGATAGTCATATTTGTAAATGCATATGATTGGGTGGAAAGAAAGACTAGTATGTAGTTGTTGTATATGACTTACTTTATTTTTGTTTGGTGAAGTGAATGAAAGAATATTGATATTGTTGTCACTATTTATTTGATGATATTGAAAGGCTTTGTATTTATAAATGTTGAAGAAAAATATGCATGTAAGAAAAAAATTCTTTCAATTAGATCTTGGGACGTGACAAGTCTCAATTTCTAAAATAAAATAGCCTAACTTATCTTGCATCATATAAAAGTAAATACATCTTGGTTTTAAAGTGGTTGAGTGTGTTTAATTGGTTTTTTATCCAGGAAAAATTATAAATCCAATAGAAATCCAATAGAGTCAGGTCTGCTTAAACCCTTTATTAAAGGGTTAAAGGTTGAAGAGGCTAATTGTGTAGTAGTTCTCAACTAAGTTTTAGGATCTAAGGCTCATAGTTTTCATTTACTACATCATAACTCCAAACATTTTCTCAATTTTATGATGAACAAAATATTAGTCTTAAATTTCTAATAAAATGAATAACTTAAATAATAAATTTAAACCTTTAAAATTATATATCTCAATATATGATATTATGGAGTACTTCTAAGCTTCTTAGAATCCAACACTCTCTATTTTTCATCATTTAGCCTTTGAAAATAACTTTTATAATCAGAACTAATCTCATTTGAAATTCTATGAGAACATCCTTGTCTAAATTTGAAAATCATAAAAATAATTGTATTACTTTAATCAAAAGTATTATCAAGATATAATTTCTCTTGGAAAATAATTCACCCCAAGAGCCTATCTTGAACTTATACCTCAAAATAAAATAAACTCTATCTTATGCATATTATGAAGCAAAAAGGTTATTTGACTGTAGATATTTTTCTAAAAATCTATTTTTTATTTTGGAATCCATCATTTAATAATATTTTTATCATTCAAGATGATATGTAATTCTTGATACAATATTTAAACACAAAAAATAAAATTTTCAAATCCAACATTTATTCTCCCCACGTGTTGTTAGCGACTTAATCAGAGATGGTGATTGATGATTTTCTAATTTATCAAATGCATATGGGAACTTATTATGATTTTTATCATTATGTTCTCGCCATGTGCGTTGTAGATTACATAAAAGATGCAAAAAAATGTGGATATTATATATTCATGTATGTCCATGTTGGTAACTTGCAGGTATCTAATTGGTATCTAATAGATACCCATCAAGAAGCTTAACCCAAGGGATCACATGATCAAAGTGGCACCAGCCTGAAGAAAGCTTGACTCGACAACACATTAGTTGAAGCTAGCACATGGGTAATAAGCCATTCACCCCTACGGAAATCACAAGTAGGAGATGAGACCAAGGACGTAATTATCCTCAACGAGCTCGCCAAAAAACCTGCCTATACCAATCTGCACCCTAAGGACCACTTGCCTTCTTAGAGATTGCTCAACTATAACAACAATTTGCAATAAAAACCGCACACCTTCCATAAACATCTTGAATCAAGCTACAGAAAAGAATAAACCTCAAAGAAGTCCAAAACTATGACATTATTGATTTAAGTCATCTCAGGCTTAAATCCACTTTCACCCAAAAGACTCACCCCTCACACCCGATGGCTCAACTCTCATTCCTAAGGACTCACCTCTCATTTCTAGAGACTAGCCTTTGCAGACTCACCAAACATATCAAACCCTAAAACCCACTAAAGGCACTCTCGTAAGAGGGGAGCCACATCAAAGACAAGGATCCATGTGTGTATCATCATGCTAGTCTATGTGTCTATATCAATCATATCAGGTACTACTCATTTTATTTTATTTTATTATAAGTTTAGTCTATGCTATAACTCTTTTATCCCTATAAATAAAGGGTAAAAATACAAATTTTGAATTTCCATTCTATTATAAATATTTATAAAGATGCTACAATTTTTACTAACTCATCATAATCACTAATTTTGTTTATTAAAATTTTCTATTCTTTTGCGAATAACTTGCTTATAATGAATAAATTTGAATCCAAATGACATAAAAATCATGATAAAATAGAAAAAAATTTATATAAGGATTATCTTGCCATGAGACATTGAAAGAGATGATGAAGCATTTAAGTCTACTTTTAATAATAATATAGTGAACATCACAAACCATAATCTTAAATATATAGATATACACACACCTTATCACAATCAAATGTTGCAGGATTGATAATCTAATAAAAATATAAGATATTTTGATAGAAATATATATATATAAAAAAGTTCTTACTAGTTTATTACTATAAATAATTAACTTGTAAATGTTATAAAAAATATCAAACATCAAACCAAATCAATCATCCACCAATATGAACCAATCCAAAAGTCACTTCTACACACAACTAATCAGTACCAACAATTGACTAAAGACCAAGTGAATTAAATAAATATTTATGATTTTTTTTTTTTATGGAGGAAAAAAAAATCATTAATGATGCCATAGCGAACCAAATATATTTAAAGCTTTCTGTTAACTAAAGATCATAAAAACAAGGTACCAACTTTCATAAATGATGCACATGACAAATAAGCCAAAAACTTCCAGCACCTGACATGTTGACCCCCCACCACTTCTAATTTCACATATGAAATTAACTACTACTGCACTACCCAATATCAAACCACCTAATTCTTAAGACCCCCAAAACCAACCAATTCTCCCTCCCTCCCTCCCCCCCTCCCCCTGTACAGAGATCTACAGAGGCTTTTATTCAAACGCTTAGCAGATAACCCTTTGCTTCGTCGGTCGTCGGCGGATCGCTGGTCGAACTGTTTGAGGACTCCTCACCAGGCTTCAATAGAGGGCTCGGCACATCCGTGAGGATTTGAACGACCTCCCTCATCGTCGGACGTTCGACGCTCTGCTCGGCAACGCAGAGCATTGCGACATAGAATACATGCATTGCTTCCTGCATGGAAACTGTAGGAAGCCTTGGGTCCAGAATCTTGATCACCCCATCTTTGTTCGAGTCTGTCACCTTCCTAACCCACTGTACAATGTCGACGCCATCGCCGAATTCCCCGACTGGTTTTCTACCAGTTACTAGCTCAAGTAGAACCACACCAAAGCTGTACACATCGCTCTTCTCGTCCACTTTCAGTGTGTATGCGTACTCTGCCGAGCAAATGGAACAGTGCATCAACTTAGTTTAGATTTCTCATTGTTTGATAAAAAAAATCATTAAAAGTAGCACTTTGCTTGACAAGCTAGTTTAAGATTTTTCTATAAAGAAACTTTATAGAAACAGCGACTTTTCACAATCAGTATGGGTTGGAAAACAAAGGTCTGAACTTCCCTCATCTGCAGTGATGGATTAAAAGCAGAGTAAAAAGCTTCAATTCTCTTTTCACGGCAAAAAAAGTATTAGCTGCAGAGCTCTGTATCTCAGCATTCAAAATGGTGAAGATCAAAACTAAAAAAATTAACGGCTGTAATATTTGTAAGTGAAAAAAATAAAATAAAATCAAAACGAGAAACAATACCTGGGGCTATGTAGCCATAAGAGCCGGCAATGGCAGACATGCATTCGGAGGTGCCGGAATCCTGAAGGAACTTAGCCAGCCCGAAATCAGCAACATGGGCTTCAAAATTGGAATCAAGTAGTATATTATTTGATTTGACATCGCGGTGAATGATCAGAGGAGAACAATCGTGGTGGAGATAGCTGAGACCTTTAGCTGCTTCCACAGCTATCTTATACCGAAGATCCCAGAGCAAGTGGCCACCTTTCTTCCCATGAATAACCTCTCCAAGGCTACCATTGGGCATATACTCGTATACAAGAAGATTAGTTTCATGGTTTGAGCAGAAACCTAGCAATCTCACAATGTGTCGGTGTCGGATCCGACCAAGTGTTTGAATCTCAGCGGAGAAGCCATGGTCGTGCGCAGCTCCCCTGCTCATCACCGGCAGACGCTTCACAGCCACTTGCTCTCCGCTTGGAATGCTGCCTTTGTACACAATGCCTGCACCGCCTTTTCCGATTATGTTTTCCTCCTTGAGACAATCCAGCACGTCGTCGCAGGTGAAGTCCAAGCGCTGGAAGGTGGTGAGCTTCCATGCCCGGGCTTCACTTGCCTTCTTTAAAGACCGGGCTTTTAAGATTGCAACTATGGCGAAGACGATGGAACATAACAGAAGGCCTATCACTAAGATTAGCTTGGAGGACGAGGATAGGCCATGGGTGTGGCCGGAGCCTCCATTTGCCGCAGCACCGGAGTGGCATGGGCCGAGATAAGGGCCGCAAAGATCCGGATTGCCCATGAAGGATGTGGCGTTGAAGTAGCTGAACTGGCCGGTAGCAGGAACGAGACCAGAGAGATTATTGTAAGAGAAATCAACAGCTGTTAGGCTTTGCATTGTGGAAATGGAAGATGGAATGCTGCCTTCCAAGTGGTTTCTTGAAAGATTAAGGTAATTCAAGATACGCATCCTGGTGATCTCCGCTGGGACCTCTCCAGAGAGGTTATTTCGGCTGAGATCAATAAATGAGAGGAGCTTGCAATTGCTGATCTCTGGCGGAATACGGCCGGAGAAGCCGTTTCCGCTGAAATCCATCTTGGAAAGCTGCTGCAGCCGGCCGATGTCCGGCGGGATGCCGCCGAAAAAGAAGTTCTGGTTTAGAAGAAGCTTCTGTATACCAGAAAAATTACCGATCGAGGGCGGGAGAGGACCGAATAGACGATTGTTAGAGAGGCTAATCTGTCCGAGGTTTGGCGAGATGTGTAAACTCCCCGTCTCCGGGAACGCACCGGTGAGAAGGTTGTCCTGGAGCTCAACCTGTGCGAGATCAGGAAGGCCGAAAAGTCCACTGGGAATGGATCCATTGAGATAGTTATCTCCCATACGGATTCGGCTCAGAGACAAGCAATGGCCGAGAGATTCCGGAATCGGGCCAAAAAGGAAGTTTCCGAGCGCGATTAGCGTCTGCAGTTTGTTTCCGAAGCACAGATCAGGAGGAAGATTGCCGTTGAGCTTGTTGGTAGATAGATCAAGAAGTAGAAGGCGGCCGTTCCGGCCGAGCAGCCTAGGAATGCTTCCGGTGAAGTTGTTCTCCCAGAGCTGGAGCACCTCCAGCTCCGGCAAATCGCCGATGAAGTCTGGAATGGCTCCGTAGAGGTTGTTCCGAAATAGATTCAATAACGTGAGGTTCCTAAGTTCGGCGAACGACTTAGGTATCTCCCCCGTGAATGCGTTGTTCGAAAGATCCATCGATTTGAGGCTCCGAAGCCGGCCGAGCTCCGCCGGTAGCTCGCCGGAGAGGCCATTAACCTGCAGGAAAAGAGTATCAAGGTTCACTAAGTTGCCAAACTCGGACGGAATCTCGCCGAAAAGGCCGCAGTTAGCCATGTCCAGTCGAACGAGGTTCGTGAGATTCCCGATTTCCGGCGGGATACCCCCCTCGTAGCTGTTGAAATAGCCAAGGTATAACTGCTGTAACCGCTTGAGCTTCCCGATATCCGGCGGGATCCGGCCGCCGAGCTCGTTGCCGGACACGGCAAGATACTCCAGAAACTCCCACCCTCCATACTGCGGCGGAATGACACCGGAAAAGAAATTACCACCAAGGTGTAGATGGCGAAGGTTGTGGAGCTTGGTGACCTCGTGTGGGAGGATACCAGTTAGATTATTGTTGTAGAAATCGAGTACTCGAAGATTCTTGAGGCGTGACAGTGTGGACGGGAAGCTGCCATTGAAGATGTTGTTAGAGAGGTTTAGATACCGGAGATTAGAAGCGCGCGAGATCTCCGGCGGGATAGGTCCAGAGAAAGAGTTGACGGCGGCGGAAAGATTGAGGAGGTCGTGGAGCTGCCCTACGGCGGGGGATAGAATGCCGGAAAGGTTCATGCCGGTCAAGTCAAGGGAGATGACTCGACCTTGCTCGTCGCAGCCGACGCCGATCCAAACGCAGTGAGAGGATGATTGGTTCCAGCTTGCAAGGAAACTAGAAGGATCTGAAACAGAGGACTTCAAAGTGAGGAGCGCCAGCTTCTCCGGCGAGATATCGGCCGCCGTAGCCAGGCGGAGGAAACATGCCAAGATAGTTAATAGCAATGGAAACCACATTGCTGCTGCTGATGCACTGCTTCTCTCTCTCTCTCTCTCTGTCTAGAACAGAGCAGTGTGAGCGAACGAGGCACTCTGCAGCTCTGGAGAAGCAAGAAAGCCGCGGGTTTTATGGTGGGTTTTATTTATTTATTTATTTAACAAAAGCTCATAATTGATATTTATTTATTTATTAAAATTTGGCGCTTTTTTCCATGTTGTAATTTTAAAATTTTCATCGATTTCTCTGATCGAGATTTCATATTTGATATTTATTCCTTGTTCTGTTTTAGAAATTTTGCAGCTTGAAAATAGGAAAAATAAAATAAAATAACTATGATAAATTTTTTTATTAATTAGTTAAAAAAATAAAAGTGTAAGTAAAAAAAGGAGATGTGATGATTTAGTTGCAGGGTGAAGCACATGGCTTTGAGAGTTAGAGCCCTTCACGATAAGGCACGGAGAATTATGAGCTCATTTATCCGATAATAAACTGTAAAATGATGGAAAATATATTATTATTATTATTAGAAAAATTCGGGGCAAAGCCCTTCCATTAAATCCAAATGTTATAAAAAGATGAACAAAGGAATAGAAATAAAATAGAGCTTTAACCAAAAGGAACGAAGCTCCAAAAATTTCAAACAAAAACTTAGGATAGGTAAAAAAAAAATCATCAAAAGATCTACAAAAGAAAAGCCCAAGCAACAAAAAACATTCAGAAGAAGGCAGGTCAGGACTCATATATTTTGTTTAAATCATAATTTTCATATATCTATACTGCATTTCATACTCCTCTGGTTGCCCAAAAATAGTCAAGGGTAGATGTCAATAGGTAGAAAATCATCATTGTCCAAGGCCCCAAAATTTCTGCCAAACCAGAGCAAACGAAAGGCAGCAAGAGGCATCCGAGGCATTTGCTGAAACACGACAAACAACAACTGATAAATCAAAAAAGCACACCAAACAGTGCATTCCAAACCCCAAAAATAGATTGAGTTTTCTATCTCAAGTTCTAAAAATTTATAATTTCCCTTAAACTATCTCTGATCTTCTAAAGAGGGATCTTCAGACTAACTACTTTCCTAATTTTATCACTCAAGGTACCAGCGTAGTAAATATTAGATCCAAACTTCCTCTCATTCCGTTCTTGCCAAATATGATAAATATAGAAATTAATGGAGAGAAGACAAAAGTTTTTGCATCAGGCAGCTTGCAGGATAAGCTTCCGGTAAAATCTACCACGTGGATAATATTTGGCCTAAGATGAAATATTTGATTAAAGGAAGTAGGAAACATTCTGGATAAGATTGAAAAAGAGTAATCACACTAAAAAAATAGGTGGTTATAGCTTTCATAGAAATTATGATAGAGAACACGCTCAGAATCCACCCTATGTTCATTCTAAAAAGTACATCAGCCGTTTTAAGCCCACCAAAAATAGTCAGCCAAGCAAAAATAGAGAATCAAAAAGTATGTCGTTTATGCCAAATATACATGTGTCAGTCAACAGAATCATACATACTAAAATAATCATTATAAATAGCTTGAAATAAAGCTTTAGTAAAATTCTCCCAAACTAAACATATAGAAGAAGAGTTGCAAATTGAGATTGAAGTTATAGTATTTCTTAGTACAACAATGATATGAGCAGGTAAATTTTATCTATTATCCAAAATCCAGCTGCATAATTTTTCCTTAGGGTTATTAAGATGGAAAGAATACTTGTTACAATGTGCCTCCATAAGAGAGATCCATTGCACAAGTGATCACATAATAAATTAATTAGGCAGTTATCATGAATAGTAAATTTAAATAGGACTTGGCTTTAAGTGCAGTATCACAAATACTTTTCCAATATGTCGTGGCTAGGCCATTGAGAGATTTTCAAGGGGAAGTATATTTAGCAACCAACCAGTTGATAGGGGGAGTAGAAGTTGTAAAACCTATAAATAATAGAACAGTTAAATGCATTTATGAAAGCATACGAAGAAGGAATCCCAAGTCCTTACACTTTAGCATGCATGTATTGATCAAAGAAATGTGATGTAAACCTTTCGATTGAATATCCCCATAATATAAGAATTTAACACAAGGTTTTGTATATTATTTTAGGTAAGATGTCTCCTCTAATCCAATAAGTAATTGTGTTGGAGATAATGTACTTAATGAATTGTAACCTACCTACAAAAGAAAGTAATCTAGCATTCCAGCTAGATAAAGTAATCTAGCATTCCAACTAGAGAAATGATTAGTAATCTTCTTCAATAATGAAAAAAAATCATAGATTTTGGGTCTCGAGGAAGAAATGGGAATTCCAAGGTAGGTAAAAAGTGAAATAGTGTTGTTGATTAGAAGAGCAGAGACCAAAGCAGAAGGGGAGGGAATAGTGGCTTTTAGGAGCCCGAGTTTATGATAAAGGTCATTAATAGGATTGTTATGCGGAACAACTGCAAATACATAGATCAAATAATTCCAATATTCATTGTTGTAAGAGTAGAAATTTTTTTATACGAATCTATGCCTTAGGGAGGGACTTTCAGCAAAATTAAGAGGGTTATAAATTTTTCGACATTCTTCGCCCACCAACTACAGCCCTTCCGACCACCTTCATCCGACTATTATCTTTTCAACCTTCGTCGCCCGCTAACTATAATATTTCTAACCTTTGTAACCCGACTACGGTCCTTCCGATCACTATCTCCTAACTACGATCTTTTCGACCTTCATCGCCTGACTACAATCCTTTCAATCATCAACTGACTATGTTCTTTCAAACCTCTGTCGCCTATCAACTACAGTCTTTCAAACATCCACTATCTAACTATGGTCCTTCCAATCATCGTCAACCAACTATGGCCTTTCCGACCTCCGTCACCAAACGATTATAGTCATTTCAAACTTCATTGCTTAACTACGATCTTTTCGAGCACCATCACCTTACTACAATCTTTTAGACCTATGTCGCCCATCGATTACGATATTTCTAATCACTATATAACCGAATATGATCCTTCTGATCAGCGTCGCCCAACTATGAACTTTTCAATCTCTGTCGCTAGCCTACTACGGTTATTCTAACAATCGACATTTAACTACGGTCTTTCCGGCTTCCGTCCCCCACCGACTGTAGTTGTTTCGATCCCCGTCGATTATAGTCTTTTCGACCACCGTAACCCAACTATGATCTTTCCAACCTCTATCACCCGCTGACTATAATTTTTTTGACTTTCGTCTTCCTCCTTTCGACCATCATATAAGATTGGGAATTAGGAATTCAGTTGTACTTGTTAAAATCGGTGCTAATTGCACCATTTTAAACCACTCCTAATTGCATCGGTTAAAACTGGTGCAAATTATAGCTGTCAAAATCGATGCTAAAACAATATTTCTGTAGTGATTTTAAAACCGCTCTTAACAACTGCTGTGAATATATATATATATATATCTCCACTCTTTGCATAAAATTATAAAAAAAAAATTATTAATAATGCAAATTTCAAAACGTATACAAACAAATCTTTCGTATAACAAATCATTTTATTGATTGAACAACTTTTTTTTATAAAAAAATTATCATGTATATGATAAATTTTAATTATTAACTATTGCAGGCGGATGAAGAATCAAATTTACCTAGAGGTAAGTATTATCTAGCTTGTCTTAGTTTTTTTTGTTTGGAGTTTTGATTATCAATTAAGAGGTCTTGAATTTAATCTATGCGAGAATTTACTTTAATTTGCCTAAATGCACCCCCTCCCCCAAAAACCCTTATTTTTCTAACATGCATTTTATCAAAATTAAAAAGAGTTAAAAAAAATTATATAATATTTAAATATAAAAATAAGTAATCAAATTCATATTCCAGTTTTTCTTAAAAGTATTCTGAAATTCAGAGTTTATTTTGGAGAAATATTAAATCCAAATATTCCGATTAAAATTTAATTATTATGAACTTTTTAATTCATTTTAAAATAATTTTAACGCTGTCTAAAAATAAAAAATCATGATAATCAAATAATCCTCTCGCGTGGGCCCTTATAACCCACCGCCGCAAAAGCCCAATCACCCATCTAATTCGGACCGACACTTCCGTTTGACCACCACAAGACCCGGCCGTTCTTTTTTTTTTTGGGAGCCCAAAAAAAAAAATTAACGCGACCGTGCTAATAAATAACAATAATTCAAATTTCGAAACAAATCCTCGTGCTTGCCAAGTGTTTATTTTTTGCGGGGTCCACATTTTGGAACTTGTGATTAGTTTTTTTAATATTTAAATTAAACAAATTCTTTTTTTTTTTTTTTGAGTTTATAAAAATTAAATCTAATTATCATATTTAAAAAAAGCTTTCTACTTTGATTCGATTTTATTTTTACCATTGAATTAATTAAAAAATATTTAGAAGCATACAGACAAAATCTAAGATTAAAATATTTAGATTACTAATGAATAATAAAAATATAAATTAAGTTAAAACTTACATAAAAAGAAATTAATTCAAATAAAGTTTTTAATAAAAACCATCCTTCGTTAAAAAAATAATTTTATTTATTTTATAATTTCCTACTTTCATTTATTCAATTTGCGACAAATGTCATTTCTTTTATTTTTAATCATTAATTTTCTGTCTGATTAAATCGGCCTCTTTTTTTATTATATCTAAATTACTCAAAAATATGTTATTAATAATATTTTAATTTCATACTATTTTAAATTATTTTATTATAGCCAGCAAATATAATTACGAGTCCACTTGCCATCTTAAAGATAAAAAAGTCGAATACTGCCGGCGGAGATCGCCGGCGATATATATTCGCCGCCGGCGAATGCTTTGGCATTGGAAGCCGAACGGTACTTATTTACTCTGTATGATTATTGGGTTTTGAGAATATTTTATTGGAGGATATGGCTCTTAATAGTTAATATTATCATTATCGATGCAATGGCGATTTTCTTTTCGGGTGAAAAATTGGTAAGAAATTTCTAATTAAAATTTTGTTCAAAAGAACAAAAATTTTAATAAAAAATTAATCAGGATGATTTCAAATTACTTTAAATAATTTTAGATTAATATAATATTTTTAGGTCTCAAAATTAATTCTTCTTAAATTTTAATTTAAATATATAAATTAATTTTTTAAATTTATTGAATATATTTTTAGATGAATATAATAATTAATTTTATATTGCACTCATTTATTTAGAGAGAAATTTATGTAATTTCGATATTCTCAAATAATTGTTTCCCCTTGATTTTTATTGAAGTTAAACCATTGAAATTTAATGAGTTAGACAAACTTTAGGCGTGCCTAAATTGAAAGATGGTCAATTGAGATGCTAGCTTTTGTGTAATTGTGTTGTTAAATTGAAAACTTTCTATTTAAACTTCATTTGGAATGACTTTTTTTTACTATTATTCAAACAGCTTTTTAGTACAAAAATTAAAATTTTGTACTTAAAAGATGCTTTAAGAAGCAGAAGAAAGTCGTCCCAAACAAAGCCCTAGGATTCATTTAGGATGACTTTTTTTTATTGTTTTTTAAAGCAACTTTGTAGTAAATACATTTTAATTTTTGTACTAAAAAATTATTTTAAGCAGCAGTAAAAAAACCATCCCAAACGAAATCTTAAATTAAAAGAGGTACCACACTTATTGGATGAGAAAGAAAGTTTCGAAATTGAACTTCTAAGATATTAGAGAGCCAAGCCATAGCATAAAGGAGCACATTTTGATTATTGATGATAGTCATAAATAGTGAACACAAGTTGAAATTATATAATTATCAAATTTGCTCTTTTACATTTCCCCCACTTTATAGCAACAATTATTTTTATCTCATTCATCTTAAATTTAAAATTTAAAATCTTCAATGTTAAAATAAATTTAGACACAACTCTTCTTGATCTTTTGGCTGGTAGAAGCTAAGAGGTCTTGAATTTGAGTCTTGTGTATGAGATGTGTGCATGAATCTGCCTTAATTGGCCTAAAATGTAAAAAAAAAATAATAATTTAGAAATTAATTACAAATATGACTTATATTAATGACTATTCAATTCATCATTTAATAATTAATTAAATGCTTTAATCCTATTGATCAAATGATTGAGGATTTAACCAATTATTTTTGGACCTCTTAATAAAAATGAAGCGTCTCTTCTTACCTTTTTATTGTCTCTCTATATGAAAAGAAACTAAGGTGAAGGAAGATAAATCCAAGTTTCTTAAATTCATCAGTGAACTTTGTTTATTTTTTTTAATTAAAATACACAGTTTTTAACAACATAAAATTAAAATATTTTTGAATTTTATTTTAATATAATTTATTTTTAATATTAATTTTCTCTAAATATACATATTAAGATAAGATTTGTTTTGATTTCCAGGAATACAAAATGGCACTTCTAAAAAGATAGAAAATACAAAATTAATTATGAACATTTAGCTTTTGCGTTGATTTTTTTTTACCCTAAACACAGAATAGCACGCCTAAACAAACAGAAAATACAAAACTGATAAATATTATTAATAGGTGTTTAATATTTTCCATTAAAGACAAATTTTGGAACAGATAAATTTTCCCGGCAATTTTCCACTACAAAGTTCAAATTAATTTATTTACCTTTCAATAATTATAAAATCAGTTTTGAATTATGATCTATGATAATCAAGCAAGAAGAAAAAATAAAAAATAAAAAATATTCACTTAAATACAATGGATAACAATCAGTTGAAAAACTTTTGTTATATTCATCTAATTTTTTTTTAGTAATAATTGATACATCATAAAAAATGACCTTGATCGAGCACTAATCTTGATGCATATCAAACTAACGACTTCTAAAATTAAATAAGGGACCATCCAAACTCAAATTTCAACAAACTTATAGTTAAACTGAATGTCTCAAATAGACGAACCCAACGACGCCAAAATCGGTTCAATCTGAGCCAAAATGTATCCAAATAGGGGGTCAGATCGAGCATATTTGGAAGCTTCAAAGCATAAATTAAAGATCAAATAATATCCAAACATAACATGCTTATAATCAAATCGAGCGGCTCGACGAGAAAAATCTAATGAAACCAAGAACACTTGATTCTAACATCATTATGGTACTCAAATGCTTAATGAATGCTCTATTATCAAGGGAATCGATATGAGTCGTTCGATTGACAACTATGATTGTGTCTTTGATTTTATCCATATTTACAGAGCATGCCTCTCTAAAAAATTTATAAATAGATTCTTGGAAGAAGAGAGCTATGAGATTTTAAGGATCTAAAGCTCCACCAAAGCACCACTAATGGCAAACATCTATCAACTATCACCAGACCATCTCCCATCTATCGGCCATCGTCGGACCACTGTATGTCTGTCGACCATCGCCTAACAACCGCCCGTCTGTAGACTATCATCGAATCACTGCACGTCGTCGAAACTCTACACCGCCACCTACTGCAACAGAACTCCGGCCAACTGCTAACCACCGTCGGAACTCCACCTGACTGTCATCAACATGACCTCCGACCACTCTCGCTTGCTGACTACGGTCCCTCCGACCACCATCGTCTACTCACTACGGTCCCTCCGACCTGTGTCGCTCGTCAACTTCAGTTCCTCCGACCTTTGTCGCCCACCGACTACGGTCCGTTCGACCATTGTCGTCGTAGACTACGATCCGTCGGACCTCTATTGCTCGCCGACTATAATCCCTCTGACCTCCGTCGCCTGCCGACTTCGGTCCCTCCAACCACTGTCACCCATCGACTACAGTCACTTCGACCTCCATCGCATGCCAACTCCAGTCCCTTCGGACCCTGTCGCCCGTTAACTCCGATCTCTATTGCCCGCCGAATATGATCCCTCCAACCTCCATTACCCACCCGCTAAAGGTCCCTCCAACCTTCGATGCCTGCCGACTACAGTCCCTCAGACCACTAGTGGCCGCCGACTATCGTTCCTCCGAGCACCGTCACTTGATTACGATGCTACTAACCAAATGAACATACCAACACTCTCTTGGGAGCAACTCTCATATCACTATATTCTTCTAACTCCCACAATGTAATATACTCTATATGATGTTAATTTTCTATATATAGCCAAAGCCGCCCCCCAAAGAATGGCATCAATTGTAATCAACAATAAATACTAGTAGAATCTTTTTAACTGGGTCAAGCCCCATAATTTTTCCGCTTTTTAAGATATGTCACGTAAAAATCTTGGTGTCGCTTACGACTCTATTTTTCATTACCATCATGAATGTTAATGTATGCAACAATTATAAAGTTTATTTTAATGAATTTTAAATCAAAATATTCCATTCTAAATTTTTTCCTTACCAAAAACATGCTATCAATGAAAGATGCTTCCAATAACTTCATCTATAAATCTCTATTTTCCAAAGTAGTGAAAATCGGACCGGACAACGAACCGGCAGAAGGAGAGGTTCACGATTCGACCGGTCGAATCAGGGTTGAACTGGATGATGTAATAAATAATAATATTATTATAAAAATTTAATAAAATTATCATAATAATGAAATACAATAACCACATACTTTAATATAAATTATTGTTAATTTATATTACATATTTAGATATAAAATATATAAAAAACTCGAAATTAAATTTAATTGTTTATAATATATAATTAAATATAAAATTTTAAATAGAAAAAAATAAATATTATTAACTAAAAAAGTAAAATTTCCAAAAATATAAATAAAAAATTAATATTAATTATATTATAAAAATAAATATATAATCAAATATATGAAAAATAAATGGATAAAATATAAATATTATCAACTAAATAAATAATATTATTCATATTAAAAATTAATTAAAAAAAACCATTAAAAAAAAGATGTTTTGCTTTGTATAGTGTATACATAAAACCAAATATAGCTTTTTTGCTTTGTATTGTTTAGTCCCACATCATTTGTGATGTTTTTCTTTACATAGTTTATATAGTTTTTACTTTTGCACATGATTGAAGCTCATGTGGAGCCTTGTGAAGGCATATGCGAGAATGTTGCAATTAATTATAAAATCATTTATTATAATATTTATATTAATTATCAAGGTTATCATTTATTTAATTATTTTAAAAAAAATTTGAACAGGTCGGTTTTAGAAAACCGGGACCGATTCCTGGTTGAACCGGCGGTTCAAGCCTGTTCTGGCCGGTTTGATGAACACCCGGTTTTAAGGTTGAACCGAACCGGTCTGAATGCCGGTTCACAATGGAACCGGCCGGTCCGGTTTTCAAAACGTGGCTATTTTCTCAATAAAGTGGACTTATATGATTATTCACATAAATACAAATGAAAAATTATTGAGCTTTACCTGCATATTATTATTAACTTACAACAGTGTTGGTCTAATTTAGAATTAGTAGTTTAAAACATTTAAATTTGATGCACGTAAGAAAAATCATTTTGAAGTAATTCAAAATTTCAACTGATAATGAAATTATAAACAACACTAAATTAATTTCTTTAGGGACACATAATTTGTTTGTAATAATGGTTGATTGGTTGTACACTTAGGCTTCTTTTGGGACGGCTTTTTTATTGCTTTTTAAAATGGAGTTTTAGCACAAAAATAAAAAAATTTGTACTAAAACTCCGTTTTAGAAAGTAATAAAAAAGCCGTCCCAAACGAAGCCTTAATCATTGAGCGGGCCATATTTATCAGCTCAATCATTTTCATGTAGGTTTGTGTGGTCATATTTAGTTCGATATTAGGGTGAAATAGTAGTCAGATTTAACTGTACTCTTCACATAAGACGTGTTTAAAGGCCGGCTTAGTTCACATAAGATACGACAATTATAATAATTTTATTTTTTTTTCCTTTTAATTTGTTTTTTTTTTCGTTACAATGCAAGATTTTTTTGAATAATTATTATAGTATGAAATAGAAGATCAATTATTTAAAATTTTTAAATTTGAAGCCTTTGTGGCCTCCATCTTTCTTGCGCATTTAAGGAAGAGAACTTAACTTAAGATAAAAGTTAATAAATTACATAGATATATATAATTAAATTATTTCAATAAAATTGAATAGAAAAAGTAGGCCCAAACTAAAAGATAAATAGGAATAGAATTATAACCCCAAAAAATGCGAGAAATTATTATATGCGAAGATCGGATGCAGAACGTCGTCGAAGACAAACCAAAATGTGTCAAGTCAACAGTACCGAGCCGCGGTACAGACCAGTACCAAGCCATGATACCGAGCACAGAGATGACCTGGCTCATTCTAATTAGTCTCCGAATATCATTCGACGTCCGCAAGAATAATTTTTTAAATAGGAATGTAATCATAACCCCGAAAAAGCACACTTTACCTCAAATCACATGGGCCACAGGGCCACAGTCAACATATATGTATTTGTTCTTCGTTCACATATCCATATGTACAAGCAATTTAAAAAGGGACAAGCAAGAATCTTATAGCCTTTGGAGATGACGCGGTGAAAAAAATCTGATATGAAGGACTACTTTATTATTAAGCTTTGCACGGTTTATTTAATATGTTAATGTAAAAAAAAAAAAAAAAACGAATGACGAGTACAGAATCCAGCAGAGGCATTTGCTTTGCAACTCTAAAAGCCAAGTCCTTGTGGCCAGGATTTTAGGTGAAGAAGATTGCACAGAATCCGAATGGCCTCTTATTGCGGGAGAGAACATGCAATTCTCTTAGCTGCTCCCACTGTCGTCGGTTTACAGCTGGGAAATTGATTCTTCGATGAATAAGGTTCATTTCCTAAATTCCACCTTTACAATAATTTCTTATCTTTAGTTTCCATGAAAAAAAAAATGTTCAATTTTTTTTTTAATATCATACATGATTTTTTAATGACTAAATAAATATATGACCAAAACCACAAAAATAACTCATTTTTTATAGTATTATATTTTGATTGTCTTATGGTAAAAATTCGTAGGAATAAAATATGCTTCAAGCTAATTTAGATCTTAAAATTTAAAATAATTTTATATTTTATAAAATAGTAAAATTTATTATCTGACTGAATGAAGCCAAATAAATATGAAATGAGGATGCTGCCTACACTCTCAAAAGATCTTATTTAAATAGCCCAAACAAATTTAAGGAAAACAAGGGCATATATTTTTATGAACTATGCTTAAAGATTACGTGGGACCTGATGTGGGAATTACTTCAGGATATAGAGTTCAGAATAGAGCAAAGGAAAACAATTCTAATTATCTCAAAATCTGCCTACAAGAGAGGAGATAGCCCTCTATTTATAGAATAAGGCTACTTGAAGAGTCCTTTTGGAGGGAATTATTGAAGAAAGCTAGTCAAGAGGAGAATTTGATTGATTGAACCAGTCCGGATAGATCCTTTCGTTGTCAAAAGAGAATTTTATTATTCTACATAATCACATTGCATAGATTTTTACATAGATTTGTTCAAAATTAAAGTACATCAATCAGACAAAGCCTACTAAGAAAAGAAACAGACAACTATTACAAATTCATATAAATATTCACTTATATAAAATGCTAATATGTATTGTTTAAGTTAAAATCTTTATTTAGAAAAAAAAAACTATATATAATACATTATATTTCATATATGTTATATAACTCCGTTAAACTGGACAATTTTAATATCAATACTTACCCATCTTGATTTAACTTGCCCCTTTTAATTTTTTTTTTTTTTGGTAGCAACTTGCCCCTTTTAATTTAATTAGTACTAAATGCAATATAAAAGCTGAAATTTATTTCTTCCTACATGACTGTTCTTTAATTATGTTTGCTAAAACCTAAGATGAAAATTTTTAATTCTTAATTTATTAACATCTGATTTCTCTTCTTCTGCAGACTCTTTAAATGTAGCAAGTGCTTAAGTTATGGTTGCTGTAATTCATTCAATGGTGATCCAACGGCAAAGGAACTAAAAGGCTCTATTATTATTATTATTTTTGGAGCGGGGGTATCTACTCGCTGCCACTCCAAAAGGAGAGCTTGGTGGCGTAACTAATCTCTCGGTGGAACCTAACGAGGCCACCCACCGGCATTGGGCCCACACTTGCTTTGCGCTGAAGAGGCAAGGCCGTAGCAGAGGGGATTTGAACCAGGGACCCCTAAGCCTCGGTGGGTGGCTCTATTATCTAAACAACTGAATTTGATGAAAGAATCTTAAATGAACAGTAAAAATTAATGCAAATCAATCATTCTAGTTTTTATCAACTAATTCTTCTTGTCAACCACAAGACTAAGAATTCCCCTAAGACAAAATGGACTATATAACCATCAAATTTATTTTAAGATGAGTACTACACATTAATTAATTAATCAAATTTCACAATATACTCATCTTGAATAAAGTTTGATGATTATTAAAACCACCCAGATCAAATTTGGCAAGACATCCTAACCCAATGTTTACCATATGCCAATGGAACTAAACTCAAAGGGAATAAGAAGCCAATATTATGAGGCAGATAAAGTGGTAAGGTGTAAACAGTCCAGTACCTTGAAATTAAGGGGGCCGACCTATCACTGCGTATCATTCACTGCAAGTAAGCACCAGGACCTGAAGTCAAAACTATAGGAAACCGATAATTCATTAGCATTTCAAATGCTGAAGATAAAAGTGAACTTTGAAGATTTTACAATTCTTCACTGAATAAAATTTAAGTTTTTAATATTGAACAGATGAATAGATGAAAGAAAAGGAAGAAAAATCCCAATTAGGCCAATGCAGTTAATAGATCATAGTTTTGTAAGTAGGTTGGGTGCAATTATTTCAAATATTTGGGCTACATACGGATTTATACATCCAACCACAAGCTACTGCATAGAAATCCAGTTGGGCTTGTAATCAGAGACGGGACGAAGCATTGCTCAAGGGGATTGAACCCTAAAAATCATCATTACCATATGCGGCAAGTTCTTCAAGTTCATCCACATCATCTCCATGAGCATCATCGTCATCTTCTTCACCGTCTAAGTGTTTCTGACTGTGAATAACTATAGGTGAAATAAAAAGTCAGCACCTTCTCGTATTTTCTCATCTCATACGCATTAGCAATTCAGAACACTAATAAGAAGATAGGAAATGATACATGAGGGGTTCTGATACAAAAAATGAAAGGTTTATTCAACTAAAAGTTATAACTTAAAGATCAAAACCAGCTACTAGTATATATAAACTAATATATTTTTAACAATGTGAAACTAAAATCAATACTCTTGTACATCTTTAGCAAGGAACATCCTTACATGAGAGCTCTCACATTAAACTACCCCGCAAGCAAAAGCTTTTCAAGCTCATCAAACATACACCAAGACGCCATTTTACCACATCGAGCCGTTATGAGTGTCATTGCCTTTGAACATTGCTCAATCATTATAGAAAGCACCAAATATGCATATGGGAGTCATAAATTATATGGAATGCTTAATTTCAATCAAACCATCGACTCTAATATAATTTATTAGGGAGAGTGGATCAACAGGGCCAAGGACATCAAAGTTGGACCCAAATACACTAATAGTTTAAACATTTTCCACCCAAAAGTTTTATACCAAAGAGTAGGAGTTAATTATCAATAATTTCCAAACAAATATATTTTTCAACAATCCAATTTAAAATTAAATTTAAAATTCTCATATATCTTAAAAGGAACACTGTCGTTGCCAGGTCCCAAGTCCTGAATGAGAAAAGTGAAGTGTGTGTTAGACAGTCAACAATCAACATAAAACTTGTCGAATAATCATGACAAGAATCATTTAATACATTGTGTTAATGCTAGGGTGTTCCCTGTAAGCGAAGTGTTGTATGACCTGAATACAACAACAAATGAGCAATAGCCGTTACACAGGCGCCATGGTGCAATGTTAAATAAGCAAGAGTTCCCATATCATGAATAGGCAAAGAAGTTAGTCCATAAAATTAAAATTAGGATATGAACATAGAATATAGGTTCCCTTACAGACAAATTAATTGAATTAATAGATATTATGATCAATAGTAAGATAAATATTTTATGCATTCAGGAAACTAAATGAGTTGGAGAGAAGACTAAGGAGATTAATAGTTTAAGATTTAAACTATGATATTCTGGTAGGAGTCATACTAGAAATGGTGTAGGTGTGATTATAAATAAGAGTTTGAAGGATAATTTTGTAAAAATTAATAGAATTGAAGATATAATTATAGCTTTAAAGATTGTTGTTGATGTTAAGATTATTAATATTATAAGCAATGATGCTCCTCAAGTAAAGTTTGGACATGTATTCATAATTAAAATTTTGGAACGATCTAGAAGAATTAATATAAAAGATAATTTTCGAAAAAAGAGTTTTTATTGGACGAGATTTAAATAGATATATTCGAAGAGAGGTAGATTATTTTAAAAGCATTCATGGTAGCTACAACTTTGAAGCGACTAATGAAGATGACAATACGATATTAGATTTTTCTTTAGCTTATGATTTTGTAATTGTTAATATCTTATTTAAGAAAAAAACCTGGTGTATGCTTTTTGCTAATGATATTCTTCTTGTTGATGAGACTATAGAGGGAGTTGAAGGTAAACTTGAATTATGGAGGTCAGTCTTAGAGTCTATAAAGGCTTTCGTTTGAGTAGATCTAAAAATGAATATATTGAGTGTAATTTTAGTAATAATAGATCTCGTGAGGGGAACTGTGACTTTAGGCGATCAAGTCATTAATAAGAATATTCGTTTTAGATATCTTGGGTATATTGTTCAGAGTGATGGTGAAATAGATGGGGATATTATTAATAGAGTTCAAGTTAGATGGTTGAAGTGGAGGAATTCATCAAGCTTATTGTGTGATAAAAAAGTCCCTCTCAAACTTAAGAAAAAATTCTATAAAATTATAGTGAGACCTGCAATGCTTTATGGTGCAAATGTTGACCATTAAAAGAGAAGCATAATATTAAGTTAAGTGTTGTAGAGATGAGGATGCTTAGGTGGATGAGTGGCTTTACTCTTACAAACAACATACTAAATTAGTAAAAAATAAATAAATAAATAAATGAGCATATACGTGAAAAGGTTAGAGTAGCTCTAGTGGAGGATAAGATTAAAGAGAGTTGCCTTAGATGGTTTGGTTACATAAAACGACGGCCTTCTAATGACCCGATTAGAAATTAGATGTATTAGATTTGACTTATATTAAAGAAGGTAAAGGTAGACCTAAAAAGACTTGGTTAGAAAAATATTAGAAATGACCTTACTTTATTAGATTTGGATGAGAATTTGACTCTTCAGGATACAATGGAGAAAAATGATTTATTTAGCTGACCCCACATAATTGAGTAAAGGCTTGTTGTTATTGTTGTATATCTCTTGATAGGATGTTTATGAACATTACAAATAATTTGCATACCATAAATAGCTCTTCTAGCTTCAAGAGTGACAAAACCATGTTTGGCATTTACCCTACTTGAATTAATGTTAATTTCTTAATTTAATGAACTCGTGTTTCACCAAAATAATAATAATAAAGCTACTTATAAATAGTGGAGTTTAAATTTACACATAATCAGCTAGAGAAAATAATCAAAATAGTTTATTAACTCTTTATGAAGGACCAAAATGATCCCAATTATATTAAAGGATCATTTTGATCCCTCAAGTTTTTAGAAATGAATATGATGGGGACATCAGTTCATGGAAGGTCTATCAGAGGCGTGGCCGCTGATCTACGACCACGATCGAGTCTTTGTATTTTTTATTTATTTATATTATTTTCTTATTCATGTATTTTCTTATTTTCAATTTTGTGTATTTGTTTTATGAGATTTCAAGTTGTACCCTTTTAATGGGAGATGTCGTATGTAAGACCGGAGGGTATTTTCGTCTTTTATTTCTTGAGTCTCATGTACTAGGCTATTTATAGCCCCATGTTCTACTTTTCAAGTAATGAATGATTGATTACAAAATTTCTTCTTGCATGAGTTCTTGTGAGAGCTTAAGAGTTCTAATGGAGAGAGATCCCTAGGAGAGGGAGAATTGCGCAATACCCACCAACCTAGATAAATCGGGTTCCTGGTTCCATCCTTGTATCTCCTTCTCCCTTCCTTTCCCCTCCACCCGCACCTAGCCGCCGATTTCCCACTTCACCTGAGCCCATCTCATCCCTTCTCAACCCCACGGTCAAACCCCATACCTGAACCCCAATACCGCCGGCCCCAATTCCCTAGCCGCGGCCAAGCCCCTCTCCCCACTCTTCTCCCTTGTGTTTCCTAATTGGGTAGTAGATTAATTGGGCTAATTTTGAAATTCAAAATTTGAATTTGATTTCAAAATCTTTCCTAAATTAACTCTTCTATTTTAGGAAATTATTTATTTGAGACCTATTTTGAATTTTAAATTCAAGAGGATTTTAAATAAATCTTTCCTAATCTCAAGACCCAATTCTAGAAGCCTTAATCCCCTCCAATAATTGCTCCCCATAATCCATATTGCCGCCGGCCCCTATAGGAGCTAATTAGGATTTATTTCCTAATCCCTCTACCCCCATTTGGAAACAAGTTCAATTTCTCCCACCCTCCTCTTGGTCGAATTTTCCAATCCCTTAATTCCTGAATTATTTCCTAAATCAAATAATTGATTTAGGAAATCAATTCCCACCCCATCTCTCATCATACCGCCACCCCTCTCTCTCTAGCCGCCCTCTCTCTCTAATTCCTCTCTCTCTCTCTCTCTCTCTCATTAAATCTCCCCGGATTTTGGGAATTGAGATCTTCTCTCTCAAATCCCACTCCTCCCCTTATACAAAAATATGAAACTTATTTCAGAATTCTGTCTCGACTCTTCCTTTCATTTAGCAAGAGAAACTTCTTTCTCTTCAATCATACTCATGAGCCCTAGCAAGGCAAGAGGAGATTTGTCACCTAGCATCTATGAATGGCAAATCCGGAGACTGAATACGGCCTAACCTACGATGAGGATGGTTTTGTCGACATTCTACAATCAACCTTCTTTGACGTTAATACAAGGATTGATCACACCATTGAAGATTACATCGAGCGTATTTTGGACACTTTGGTGGAGGCAATCGAAGAACAGTTTGAAGGCATCGAGTGGAGGATCTCCACCGCCCCATGACAGAGGTTCTCTTTTCCCCTTTTAACATATTTCTTAAGTCTAATATTATCTTGTGCTTGATTGTAGTTACGAAGGACGATTCTCCCTGCTTAGCTTAGTAAATGTAGGATTTTGAGCGTGCCTCTATGCTTATTAATTCTCATTGTTAGATTAGGGATTTTATCTGAAGCTACTACTATGTTATCATGTTATTTTCTAATTTATCTTGAAAGTTTCAAAGCTCTTGTTATGTGATTTAGCCTAAGCGGGTGTAACCCCTTGTTCGTTTTATTTCATTGTTTAAGCTGCTAATAGTTATTTCATTTTTATTCTAACCAAGGATTGTGCAACTTCCTAATAAATTGATTGCATTCATACGTAGTCCTGCATCAGAATCAAAATAGTCCTATGATGGAATTATTTTGATTCATATTAAAGGAATTGAGTGAATAAATTAGTCTTTTAATATAGTCGGAGGCTATTTTGATCTTTCATAAGAGTTAAAGGACCATTTTGGTCCTTTTCTCTATTCAATTATTTGAACATGGGTAATCTCTCTCTAAAATCCTGGACTAATTTGCAAGTTTAAATTCTATTAACAATTCCCTGGTTAATAACTAAATATCTGGAGTTTGAAAATCAGTTTTTGAAAATTTTTGTTTTGAACAAAATCTTTTTCAAAGGACTAGTTCAAGGATTATTTAGCAAATTTGTTCCTCAGCCCAACCGGTTATCTGATTTATTGTTATACAACCGATCACAATAATTTATAAATACCAAACTTTCAGCACATGGTTGCAGCCCGGTCAAGAAGAAGCAATCTTGAGTTCTCCCTGACAGGAGACAAAGAAGGGATCAAGAGTTCCTATAGTTTCTCTATTGGTATTGAGGATGGTGTCCTGGAAAGTTTAAATTTAAGTGCCATACGTTCTTGGAATAAGTGTCTGGAAATAAGATTTTGGTCCTAGACGAAGGCCAGCAATTCTTTGGCCATCAGTGGTTTCACTTCCTGAGGGCTAGCAGTAAATGAGGCTCCTAGGTCAGCAGGTGGAAACATGGCCGCCAATTCCTAGATTGGCAGGTCGAAGTGTGGCCATAGTGAATCCTCTGTTGTTGGCACTGGCCATCAGCTGTCAATGGGTCTCTTTGACATCGGAGTAGAGATGAGTGGCTTGGAAGTTGATAGCAAAGAGCTTCTCAGTGTCACCAGTTTGCAGGTGGCCATAGTGAATCCTCTGTTGTTGGTATATATATTGTCTAGTAGGTTTGTTTTAAGCCTTTGGAGTTAGATTTTGTTGAAATAGAAGAAAGGAGAGGATTTAAGAAAAAAAAAAGGGTAGAAAGATTGATGACTAGATTATAAAGAAGTTAGGAAAATATTTGAGTGGAAAATATTGATATCCTATACACTTCTTTGATAAAATGAAAGCAATTCACTTGTGCATTTGTGGACATAAACTAACTTCAATGAATGACGTAAATTCTTATCTATTACTGCAATTTTTATTTTTCATTATTTTGCCTCATTATTGCTCTCACGTGCACTCTTTTTCCTAAGAACCTCTATCAAAGCTCTTAAGCGATAAGTGAGAGCAATTATGTTAAAAATGATGGGAACTTAAAGAAGAACAAGTCCAGTGACAAGGAGTTTGAGTACAAAATGATGTAGATCGCGGATTATCTATACCAGAAAAAATCTATCCTATATTGGAGTTGAAGCCGACAGCCAAAAGCAAAAAGGACAGAAATCTCGTGGACAAATAATAGATGAGGCTACCCAAGTGGGGATGATTTTAGAAACTCAATCTCCTCCATTTATCTAGTAAGCCAATTTGCATAATGAACAAATGAACTGAATTTGACTGAACTCTTGAATAAACGTCAAGTCTTTTAGTCCATTCTTACTATAAAGGATGCAGAAATAAATGTTGCCGAAAATATCCCTATCTCTGCTAATGACAAGTGGGAAAAAAAATTAGAATGCTAAATTTAAAGGCAAGAAGAAAATTGTTAAAAAGGAATAAGAAGAGGTCAAAGGAAAATATTTTCCTTAGGATCAGGCTGATAATTGGAAGATAAATTATAAAAAGTACTTCAACTTCTAGGAGCTTAAGTAGAAGAAGAATCAAAGAAAATAAGATTTTATTGTTCTAGAAGCATGTTTAGAATAAAATGATTTCTCCTTCTGAACAATTGATTCAATAGCAACTAATCATGTTTGTTATTTTTGTTGGCACTTAGTTCTTCAAATGAGTTAGCCGATGGGTACTTCACAATGAGAGGGATAATGGAGCTCTGATTTCAGCAAATAGCAGCGGTAATTAGATTGGATATACAAATAATAATATCTTGTTTTGAACAATGTTTATTGCATTCCTGATGTTAAAAGAAATGTAATTTATATTTATAAGTTACGTGAATAATTGTTTGTAATTTCTATCAATAGTAACTCGATTATCATTTTGAAAAATTATTTTAAAAGTCATGCTATAAATCAAGAAGATAGACTTTGTTTCTCAAAACATATTCCTAACTCGCAGCTGAACATTGAAATATTCAAAACTGCTAGATCAGTATCCAAAAGACAGTTTCTCATCATGATGATACATATCTGTGACATCTTACTAGATCATATTAACGTAAACAAAATTGAAAACTTACAAAATATGGCTTTTTTAGGAGATTTTAAAGGTAACCCTATGTCTATTTGTCAATCCTTTCTACAAGGTAAAATCACTAAGAGCTATTTCCTTACAAAAGATGAAAAAACCAAACAAGCATTCAAATGTCTGTAGACTCAACAAATTTTCAAGGCAGAAATTTTTCTCATGGGGCACAAATTAAATGTTTCAGATATCCTCTCATTTTTTTTTCTTATTTCACTTGAGGCCAGCATTGGCAGCTTTCAAAAAAATTATTTAAATTTTATATTTCAGAAAGACAAAATAAGATGATAGAATAAAAACCAATAATTTATAGCACATACTCTTTATATTCTGAAAGAATCAAATGACTATTTTGTTATAATACAATCAAATATTTTTTCTCAATATAAGTGATTAAAATATCGTTCATTCACTATTCTCTAATTCTATTTCGTAATAAAGCTCTTTCAACTTATATTACATGCATTGATATTAAAATAAATTCTTAAATTTTTAATTTATCATGATCAAATTTTGATTATTATATCCAAATTTAATTTATTTCAATATAAAAGATAGAACTATAAGGGGATCAATAAAAGAATAAAAATTATTAATAATAATCCTATTTTAATAATAAATAAATAATAATACTAATATAAAAATGATCGTGCATGCCACACAACACATGAAATGATCCTGCTTGTCACGCTCGGATTGCACACAATTGTTCACAAAAGAGGCATGCTACTGTGGGTCGGTCAAGCTCAGACCAACATGGGTTTGTCATCTCCAAGGGAACAATTCGATCAATTTTAGAATTGGCTGGACAGTTTAAAGCGTGAGCAAGCCCTAGTTGGAACAATTCAGGTCTGCATAGCCATCAATTAGTCAATATGAACTGTTCTAGATCAGTTTAGTTGGTTCGGCAAATTAGGACACCAGTTCAACCAAACCAATTAGATCCAACTCCGATCTTGTTCTCTCAAAGATTTGCATGAGTTAAAAGTTTCAAGCAATAAAAAAATGACTTCTTTATCATAAACAAATTAACAAACTTATCACACAACTTGTGAAAACAAGGATGCATGTATATCTCGCATCTATATCATACTTTCAGAGAATAATATTGTTTGTGCTATCACAAAATAATCTAGAGGAGATTAATTCGAACCAAGGTTCATGATCTCAATTATCCGCAATTTGTTTGAACACATGGAGAATTTAATGAATGACACAATATTAACTGTTTCTACAAATGAGATCATATGTTTTGCATATGGAAAATGGCAAACTACATAGTCATGCAGACATTATAAGAAAAACAACAAAAACATGGATTCAAAATGAACACAAGAAAATACATATAAGATGTACCTAAGGGGCTGGAAAATTCTGAGATTCTTTTTGGTGTGCTGAGTTCATCTGTTATATCAAGAAGATATGGAAGCTCTAAAAACTGCAAAAAAGATTCTGTTTGTGGATTTCGGTGATGACCTGCCAACAAAGAGCACATTACAATTGATAAAACAGAAATGACGACTGACTGTTAATAAAGTGATGTTACAGAAGAAAAATATTGGGGAACAAAAACAGTTTGAGATTTCAGGCATGATTTTATATTATAGAAGTTAGATATTAGTGTTATTTGTTCAATAGTAGTAACTTAATAATTATCAATTATAAATTTATATTAAGCAAGCATTAAAATGTGATTTCTTATGATTATTGTAATTAAAAAGATTAATTAAATACAATTCTAACATGAAAACAAAAGAAAAATATCATTAAATAAAGATATTAATTCATAGTAGAAGGAAACATTCGTGATTTAATTAACAAAGACAAGGTAAAGAAAATTTTAAATGTTAATTAATGTAAATTTAAAATACAATTAATAGGTCAATAATTCAAATATGAGCGTTTAAATTAAATTACAAAATCTAGTTAAACGTGTGCAGTTGATTGAAAGAAAATTATTAATTAATAAAATTGAATTTAGAAAACAAATGTATAGTTTAAACACGAGTAATTAATGTGAATTTTTTTTACGTACGATTATAGGTGTTTAACAGAGACGACTCCTATGACTGTATACGTACAAAATTCCATTGTATTTTAGAAATTCTACTACAAGACAAAAAAGATTTGCAAATTCCTTTTTGAACATTCATTTGCGTGTGCTAAAAAAAGAGAAACTCTATACTGTTTTCTTCTATTTTTTATCTTATTCATAGAGAGCAAATTAAATCCTGAATTTATTATTTTTTTTGTATTTTTTTTACCCTAATCATAATATCATAATAAAAGAATTAGGTCAGACCACAACATAAAAAACATAGAAAATATGGATTAAAGTGGAAAGCTAAGTCTTTTATAATTGAGGTAGGTACTTATATTTCTAATTTATGGTAAAATTATTGCTTCTTCTAAATCAAATGGATCAATAATTATTGGTATTCATTTAATCAACTTTCATTAAAAGCTTAGTAATGATTTACCTTTGTTACGAAAAAGATTGGTCATATTAAAATAAACCACAATTTCTATTAACATTTAATTGATTATCATATGGCATTTCATGTTATTATAAAATATATGGAATAATACAAAAAATATAAATAAAATGACTCATATAGGAATAATTGCATGTGCTTGTTAATTCATGTAATTCGCTCTCCTATTGTACTAGTTGGGGACATAAAGCATTTGCATGTACATTGGAGAGAATTCTAGCAAAGAAAATTAAAAATAAAGTACTTTATGGGATACACTTTAGATGGTAGCTCCTGTAACGGCTTAATTATAAAGATACAAAAGATGAGATAAGATATGGCTTTGGTTACAAGCATTATAGTCATAATAATGAATATTTCAAAGTCTCATATAATATCACCTTTAAATTGAATTATCTGTCCTATGATTTTATATTATTTTGAGTCTTATGACAATCTTGCATATTGTTTTGATGTTGCTTCATGCTATTGTAATTTGGAAATATGATGCGTCCACTAAGTTCCGCTTTAACTCACATTATTTAAAATATATATACATGTAAAAACTTAAGAATTAAATGAGTGAAAGAAGAGAAAATGTTTATTGCACTTTTGAATAATTATAACTTTAATTTAAACTAAATTTTATGATTTTAGTCGAGATGCTAAAATTTAGATCAGACATTGAAACCGGAAGAAGTAGAGATTCATTGTCTAATAGTTCAATTGCGGTTGAACAAAAGGGTTGAAGTAGATAACATAATAAATATTAAAATTATTCAAATACAATACAACTTATGTAATAATTGAAATTTTCAAAAGTGAAAACACAATTATATCGATTAAGGCTCATAAACAAGCTCGATTGAGGATCAAAATTGAAATGGTCAAAATGGGTTTTCGGATCGAGTTCAAGTCCAACACAAAATTGAACCGATTTTAACTCATCCGACACGAACAAGACCCATTTAGCAAATGAGACAAATACCATGACCCAAACCCAACTCATCGCCAATCAGACCTAACACAACACGACCCATTGATCCATTTAGACTAAAAAAAAAGAATTAAACTCAATGAGCAAAAATTACAACAACCTAAATGGGACATATCAAATTCAAAGTTACTAACCTTCAACCAAAGTGACCCTAAAGTGATACTTTGATGCTAAGATAAAGTGCTTGTCAAGAAAAATATAAAAGAGAAAGATATGATTGAACAATTTATGTCAGAGTAATCCATGTTAAGAAAATAAAGAAAAGTAATAGCAATGAAATTTCTAATTACCTTGATCTTAAAATGAGAGAGAAAGTTGAACAATCTTACAAATATGACATCGGCAAAGAAATTAAGGTGTCTCGTGAGGGTGAGGGCTTCCTCCTCTTTGCTTGGAGACTATGAGTTTCCGACCATGCAAATAGTGAGGTATAGCAACGAGAGAATTGGAGAAGGGATGGTCACCACTCACCAGTGCGGTTAAAGATTGCTTCCAAATTCCAGAGAGGTGAGCGATGGTTGCCAACTAAGAAAGATGATGGCTTGCCCTTGCTAGTGCGAAAGGGCGATGCTACAATAGGCGAGAAGACGAGCTTGAGAGAGACTGAAGAGTAGTGCAAGCTGAAGCGCATCCGTAAAAGGAATTTCTTAGTTTTCGCCTTTTCATAATTTTTAGGGGCATGCCTTGGGCGTCTAGTTATAACTTATAAATCGAACATCAGTTTAACTTTGGGTTGATTTCAGGTTGGCAGTCAACCCGATCCCAGCTTGATTTATGATACACGTCGAAGAATTGAACTTGAACCTGACAAGTTATTAATCGGGTTGACCATAACCCATAATTTTTAGGTCGAGTCATATATTGACACCACTACTCAACATAAAGTTCGTTAAAAAGCTTGATTAACCATTAATGAGAATCTAAATAAACTTATATTATAAATAAAACTAAAGGAATATTAAAAGTGTATGTATATAACATAAATGTATAAAAATGTAAACTTTATAGCTGACAAATTATAAATTTTTTATTTTTTTCAATCAAACCAGGCTATTGAGTTAGGTTCGGGTCATCTAGATTGCAATCATGTTAGATTCGAATTCACCTTTTTTGACCCATTTATTAAGCTGGTCGAGTTCAAGTTCACTGGATTCATATTAAGTCAATTTTGAGAATGATCCAAACTTGATCTATTAATCCATTTTGACACCACTACAACTGAATAAGCTATTCAAACTAATTCGAGTCGGAACCAAGGTTTTCAAAGGCGAAATCGGGAATCGAGGCGTTTTTTCTAAACAAGGCGAGGCGTAAGCTTCGAGGCGGATCGAGGCGTAAGCCTCAAAACGATTAAAATAAATTAATTTAAAATTAAGAATAATGGCAAAAAATAACAAAATATTATGTCAACTATGAATTTGAAGATTTATTTTAAGATAATATTACAGGAATACAAGATTTAAAATAAACTCACTCAAAAATAAAACATCCCCTTAGGATCAAGACCCAAAGCAGGCTCATCATCACTTTGATTGTCTTCAGAAGAATCTTCATAATTAATGTCAAAGTCATCCTCAAACTCTTCTTCATCTATAATACTTTTTCCTTTGTCTCCTATATCAGTTAATATTTCATTAGCTTTAAAATGAAACAATAGTAACATACAAAATAATTCATTATATTTAATAATACCTTTGAATTTTTTTGAAGTTCCAATCTCACTTTGTTTCTTTCTTTTATATATTTGAGTAGTTGCTTCATTATCTTCTTCATTGACATGACTTTCTCCTTCTGCTTCAACTTCAGATGCATCAGCATTCTTAAGAGTAACCCATTCATCATCAGATTGTAACTCATTAACAAGCAAAAGGTCAATTTCATTCTCAATATTTCCTTGATTCTGCAATTTGAGATGTCTATCTTTTAGTTTTTTGTTAAACATAACATAAACTAATTTGTTCATTCGATCTGCCGCCAATCGATTTCTTCTCTTTGTATGAATTTGATTGAAGAATTACGCTCGCATGCAGAAGCCGAACACGTTAGGCTAAGAACTTTAATTGCAAAAGCTTTCAATTCAGGAACATCATCTCCAAACTGAGCCCACCAACATTCTACATGAAGTCAAACATAGTATTTTATGTATATTGGTTGAAGTTGAAGACTTGAACATAAATATTAACATTAAAATTATAAATACACAAACTACAAACATACCAGGAGATCGTGTTTTGTAGCATGCTTGTGCTGCTCTAAATCCAAACATTCCCTTCTTCAAATGAAAATCCTCAAGTTCATCATTCACTTTGAGGTAGTCTTCTTCAGAAATGAGTCTATCCATATATGCATACAAACCAATTTTCACCTCTTTATCAACATGAAAATCCTTATCATAATGAAATTGGGGATTTAAATAGTACGCAGCAGCATGTAAGTGTTGGTGTAATTGTCGATCCCACTTTTCATCTATAATATTCCATATTTCTTTGTAGGCACTTTCTTGACCTCCCAATTCTTTTGCAATATCTTCTTTAGCCCTATTCATTGCTTCATAAATAAATCTCATAGCCGGGGCCCTCTCACCATCAACCATTCTAAGCACCTTTACTAATGGTCATGTTATTTTCAAAGCATAATTTGTACTGCGCCAAAATGAATCGTCTTTCATAACAATCTTTTTAACTTGTTTTCCTTCTTGTTTTTTGGCCCATGAACTTTTATCCCACTCTTCAGAAGCAAACATTGCTTCCAAAGGTTGTCTTAACTCCTTGAATCTCTGCAATGTTAAATATGCAGTAACAAATCTTGTAACAGCAGGTCTAATAATTTCTTTGTCAGTGAATTTTCTCATCAAGCTGAGTACCCAAGAATGATTGTATATAAACTTACTAACGAATTTGGCCTTTAATATGACTGATTTATGTTGAGGCAACTGTCCCAACCTCTCAAGCATCAAGTCAATACAATGTGCAGCACAATGAGTCCAATAAAGGTGAGGCATCTTCTCCATTAACATTCTTCCTGCAGCTTTGTATGCACTTGCATTATCAGTAACAACTTGTACTACTAAGGCATCTCCCACTTCCTCCACAACTTCATCTAACATTTCAAACAATAATTGTGCATCCTTTACAAAGCTTGAAGCATCTACTGATTTGAGAAAAATTGTTCCATATGGATTATTGACCAAGAAATTAATAATACTTCTATGTCGAATATCTGACAAACCATCTGACATTATTGTTACTCCTGTCTCAATCCAAGTCTTCTTAACATCATCCACCATTTTTGAAGTTGTCTTAACCTCCTCATTCAGCATCCAAGTCCTCAGCTCATACATGCTTGAAAGTTGTAATCCTCTTCCATAGCTTCCAACAGATCGTAACATATTGATCCACGACGGACTCCTAACAACATTAAATGGAATTCCATTTTCATAAATGAATCTGGCGATATCCAAACAAACTCTATTCCTGAGTTCTTTTGTAGCTGTAGGAGGCTGAATATCTTGAGTATTTATATTTTCGTCGTTATCAATATTTAGCATAAATCTATCCATGGGCCCCCGACTGCCTCGATCAGAAGAAACTAGATGGCTTCCAGTACTTGAACCTTCATGCTGTGATCCATAGTAAGAAGAGTTTCCTATCATCTCTTCCATATTTCTTTGTGTGACCTCCTTTGTGGTGGCAAACTTCTTTAAATAATTTGTACATTCCTTCTTCACCTCATCAGGAACTTTTGCACATGGTCTCACATTGACATGAGTGCAGGCTAGATGATCCTTCAATCTCTTGACACCACCAGTTATGCGTTTCTCACAGAAATTACATTTCATGTAAACATATCCCTTCTTTGCACCTTCGCCTGACACTTCAACTTGAGTTACATATTTCCATGCAGGATCTTTCCTTCTTGTGCCACTAGTCATGCTAACAATAGGATATATTTTAACAATTATTTGTATTACCAAATACCAATAATAAAACAACATGAATACAAAAATATACCAGTCTGCCGGGGGTCCAAGGGGGCGCTGCCCCCTGGCGGGGTTCGACCAGGTACCGCTCAATACCGAGCGTGTACCGAGCATGTACCGCTCGGTACCGAGCCAGTACCAAGCGGTACTGGCTCTGTACCGAGCGTGTACCGCTAAGTACCGAGCGTGTACTTGCTCGGTACCGAGCATGTATCGCTAAGTACCGAGCATGCACTTGTTCTGTACCGAGCATGTACTGAGCAGTATCGAGCATGTACTGAGCGGTACCGAGCATGTACTGAGCGGTACCGAGCATGTACAATCTGATGAAGCGAGACATGAAGCAAATAACGGGAAGAAAGATCATTACCTAGCCGTGAAAAAAGAACCTTCGATTATAAGCTGGACAAGAAGATGCGAGATATGAAGCAAATGACGGGAAGATTACGGGAAGCAAGAGAAGAAGAAGAAATAAATCGTTACCTTCGATCGCCTCCAGCTATGTTCGAACTCGACCGAACTGTGGTCGTCCAAGTTGGTAGAGTTCGCCTTTCAGTTATCACCCGAAGCAGAAGCAGGTATGTTACCTTAATACTCGACTCTTATACGACTCTCACCACTCGGTCTATATACTTACAAATCGAAGCGGTGCCTCGTTTCGCTTCGAGGCGTTACGAACCGAAGCCTACGCCCCGTGCGAAATAAGCGCACGCTCCGTCGAATCCAACGAGGCGTAAGCCTCAACGCGCAAATGCTTCGCCTCGCCTTAAGTCGCGCCTTAGTGCGTACGCCTCTTCCGCCTTTTTAATCGTTGGTCGGAACAACACGAATCTGATTTTGAAACTAAACAAATCGACAACTTGACCGTGTCACAATCGAATCGACCGATCTAGTCAGGTTTTCAAAGCGTTGGTTTTCTCTTTTGACACATTGGAAGTAAATTGTTATTAGTTAATTTTAGTTAATGAAATATGTAAACTTCGTCCTATTATTTATTCCCACCTCGGTATCCTGAGCTTTATTTATTCCCACCTCGGTATCCTGAGCTTCCAGGTTAAGTCATGACAAATGTGATATAAAAAATGGTAATATTGGAAATATGAATCATAAGAAAGTCATTTAGATGATCTACAAGAAAATTTCATAAAAAAAACTCAAAAGGTTTTGGTTAGATGATATGTTAATTGTCTTGCATATCTCAAGCATATGGATAATCAAGAGGATGTGACTGATAGAAACATGGTGAAAAATATAGTACCGCCAAATGTGACAGTAAGCACTAATGCTCTTACCTATATGATGGAAGTAATGACACAGTTGTTCCAGGACTCAAAATCTCAACTTGGAACTAAAATGGATAAATATCTAAAGCTATTTCAAGATATGCAATTACTACTATTTGATGGAGCTAAAAAACCAATTGAAGTAGGGAATTGGTGACCCTATATTAAGAAGAAACTAGCTAGCATGTCCTATCCTAATTAGGGGAAGCTATCACTTGTTACATTATTGTTAAACGGAGAAGCAAAAAAATGATGGAGAGAATAAGATCAGAATAAATTGAGTGACATACATAATATGCTGGTTAATTGGAACGATTTCTTGAATTTTCCAATGAGTAGTTTGTACATCTTTCTACGAAAGGCGGATGCAAGACAATTACAAGATTCATACAAGGAGATAAATCGATGATGCAATACGAAGCAAAGTTTACAAGTCAATTAAGCTATATGCTCCACAATGCATCTCAAATGTAGAATAAAAATATTATTGATACCTATCTAGGATAAAAGATGAATTCTACAACCTTTAATAACTTTAGAAATCAACGATTAGGCAATATTAGTGAAAAGAGTTAAAATGATAGAGATTGATTTTCATATCACTCAAAAACATAGAGATTTGCATAAGAGAAATATCATGGAAGAGAATGCGCATATCACTCAGTCAAAAGAATCAAATTTGAAGCCCAGGTCCATCACTAGTGGAATTAAGAGTGGTATGTCCAATAAGGCTATGGAAGCTTGTACTAAGTGTGAAAATTTCACAAAGGAGATTGTTTGTTAGGCTCCAACACTTGTTATTGATACAATCAACCAAAGCACTGGTAAAATATTGCCCTACACTTGTTTATAAGTCTTCAAGCGAAGTGAAATCAGGCGAAGCGCCTCCACAAAAGAGTTAGTGTCATATAAGTAGTAACTTATTATTTCACATCAAATGTTTTACTTTATCAATATATGCACTCAATATTAATACTTATCCTAAATGGATTTAAATTGATATTTTGCAAAAGAAAATATTAAGGAGTAACAATATTTAGTCTATCTTATGATATTATACTGTAACAAGACATCACAAGTAAATCTTGAAGATGGAATTCTTATAAGTGGGAGAAATTATTAAAATCCAGCCTTTGATTAAATTATACAAATTTCAAAGATGGAAAATTTAACTGAAAATTGCAAAATCTTGTTGAAAAAAAGGGCAAATGAACCGACTAGTGTCGATTTAACTAAACCAATATTACTCAATTTTCCCCTATAAAAGTTGCAAGAGTGGAGATGGGATGATAGGAGAAATGTGCATGCCATAGACGAGAGCTGACAAGGCGAAATCGAGAGTGAACCACAAAGAGAACGAGCGAGAAAGTGAGAGAGACGGAGAGAGTGAGAGATAGGGAAGAGAGGATAATAAGATGATGACAAAAAGTCGGAGATGGAGAAATATAAAGAAAAAGATGGAGAGGAAGAGAAAGATCCAGAGAGGAGGGGAAGTCTCCTTCGATTTCTTTGGCAAGTAATGAAGCCGTCCAACTCTGAAATAAGCTGTGCGAGACATTAATAGATGGGCAACGGGCCAAGCCGAGCAAGGTAAGTGGTTTCTCTTTTTTTCAATATTTAAGTAGTTAACTAAAATTTTATTGAGAAAACTTCACTGTTATTACCCAAATAACACTAGTTTAAAAGAAAGAAATATACTTTCACTGCGTGAGGTATGATTATGTGCATAAACTTTAGCATTGGGAGCCTTCTAGCACACACCATATTAAGAATCTCTAATGAGAAGTTAATGAGGAGACATTGTTATCCACCTAGCCGCTTCTTATCCACCATAGTATAATTGAAAGGATGGACATATTTCACAATGGACATAAAAAAGCATTTTTTTGTTAAAAAAAAAAATACCAGATGGCACAGTGGAGCCTGGCTTATTTGGATCAAATGAAGGCACCGTCTGTGAGAACTCAAAAGGTTTTGCTCCTCTAACATTCAACTTGTTCTTCACCCAACATCGAGAATCTTCATTGTCAAGATGGTCGCTCCTGATAAAACCGCTCAAATTAAATTAGCGTTGTTGTACATCAACTTAAAATAAAGTACAGATATTTTTTCAAGAAAAAAGGTAAGCAAATTTTGAGATGTAAAGGTGGAAAAAATTATTAACCTACTTAAGGCGTAAGTACTCCCGAGATAAATGGAATATGTTATTAAATTTTCGTGTAATAGCAAGCCACTCCTCGTCATATTGAATCTCGGGAGGTCCAGGATCCGATTTTATTTCAATGATCTAAATGTGCAAAGTCAGAAATCTTGAATTTGCCAATCCAAAATGTGAACAGTGAACCAAACATTAGAAACTAGGGACAAACACCTGCAGGAACCGGCGCCCAGGAAGGCACTTATCAAGTGCAAGAAACTTGGTGATAGGTCCATTTTCTCCATGCTGGATGATTGCTGGAAATCTACAATGAAGGTGAGCTGAAAACCAATAAGGTGGCTTCAGTTTATCAAGAAGCTCTGCTGCTGGTTTACTGCCAAGGGTTCTCAACCTTACCTAAAAGATCAGCAGTATCATACAACATCAATATGCAATCTGAAAGCACCTTGCATACAGGTAACAAGTATATAGCAATGAAAAATGACAGCAAGAGTTCTCCAATGCCCTGTGTTTTGTGGGAAAGTATATGGATGAGGCGTACAAGTTATTTCAACAAGGAAAATTCTTTCAATAAACAAGGATAAAAGGAGAAAATTGATATAAACTATTTAACAATTAGTCTCCACGTTTGGCATGTGCATCTTTGATCAATCCTCTGTTACAAAAATAGACCCTAAAAACGGTTTGGCTCATGCTAGGTCAACAAATACCAATCAAAAGACGAGATAAAGTTAAGATATTATGAGAGAGGAGAATTATTAGCTCCGCTCCCAACCTACATCACACTTCCTAGAAGTGCATAAACCAACACTTCCTACTTTTTCCCTTTCCCTCCCTGAACGTAAACCCTCTTGCCTCACGCTTAAAACTTTGCCCAACCAAGTACAACAATTCCAAGAGTTTAACTAGGCATCAGATCTACATCAGCACAACATAACATGAATAAAACCAATGAAGCTACATAATTTATGAACGTGATTATTAGATAAACAACCAGCTTATTCTGAGAGTAAACATGTTTATCCAATAACTTAACATGAATATGAACAAGATTATAAACAGCACTTGAGGTACCTCTTCTTTAAAATAAGGCTTCTGTTGAACAAGTTTTTCCCAGTTTCCATAATCAGTGATCCCAAGAGGCCAATCATGTGACAGGAAAATATCTATCGGTTCCACAACATGCATCAGCTTCAGTACATCATACTGCCGTACATGGTATACAGATCGAATATTGTTATCATCATATGGAGGCCTCTCATGGTGACCTGCTCGGAAATGAAGTAGTTTGTTGGTTCAAGGCTAGTAAAACTAATGAAAGTTAAACTTGCTCCAATATAATATTCAAAATTTGCTCTAATGTCCTTCAAAGATGAAACAGTTCAGAGCAGAAATTAATAATCTTGCACAAGCCGCAAGTTTGCGCAAGCTAAATTAACAGATTTTATAGCTCGTGCGCAAAAAGTGGTGCAATAAAGTCTCACCTGTGCAATGAAAAATACTAGTGTGATAGATAACGTTTATGAAATGAATGCAGAGTATGCAACCTATTATGAGAGCTAGATCTATTCAACAATTTATAGAAATAGTAACAAGGAATTACTGTAAGCCAACACTTGCCTAAGTAGTAATCCTTGGATTTGTAAATACCAGAAAGCCCACCAATACGGATGTTACCAAATTTGATCACTCCAGAAAACCCCAAGAAATATATATTGGGTGCTGCCCATCCTCCATAGTACCTAAGGAGCCACCAAAGTCAACAACTACATCTTAAAAAATTAAAGAAAATTGAGCATTTCATCAGCTAGTACTCAACTAATTCTGAGTGTGCTTTTAATTGATCTTTAAAATGTTCATCAATTAGGCAATTACTACAAGGTGACCTGAATCCTTCACTTATTAGCGTGCAATATGACAATTGATAATGCACCGCCTATTACCAGTAGCTTTACAAATGTATCCAAGATATATTGACTCCAGTCTCATTCTAGTTAAAATTTAGCCATTATTATTATTAGCAATTCATTCCTTGAATCAATAAATAACAAGGCCCAAGCGATAAAATTTTTAGCTTCAACTAAAAGAATTCATTTTTTGTCATTGAAACTACATACAAGCACGCGCAACTCCTTGTTCTTCAAGTATGTAAAGCAATGAAGATAAGATTTGCTCTAACTAGATAACAATGATGATAAGTCAATCATCAATGTTGATACTTCACCGCTATGGGTGAGGGAAAAAAATCCTAGTTTTAGAGTTTTAAAATGCTAAACCGAATTATTGTTTATTTGCTTGTTGTTTCCTGTAGGTTGCATTCAAAACTGTCTTCATTCCTTTTTGTTTCATGCTTGTATGAGATAACCTTGTAAAACCACAATGCTTTCTTGAAAACTTCTCAAAAAAGATTAAGCTTCAAAATAACTTCCTTCACCTACAAGGCTAAAGTTTTATGTAAATGGCTTCATGTAATTTTTAATGAAATTATTATTTTCCCAGATTTCTTGATGGGTCAAAACATAGTTAAAATTTATTGACTCCAGTCTCTTTCTAGTTAAAATTTAGCCATTATTATTATTAGCAATTCATTCCTTTAATCAATAAATAACACGGTCCAAGCGATAAAAATTTTAGATTTAAAATTCCTAAAAGAATTCATTTTTTTGTCATTGAAACTACATACAGGCACGTGCAACTCCTTGTTCTCCAAGTATGTAAAGCAATGAAGATAAGATTTGCTCTAACTAGATAACAATGATGATAAGTCTATCATCAATGTTGATACTGCACCGCCAGAATCTTTGTACTTGTTATGGGCGAGAGGAAAAAATCCTAGTGTTAGAGTTTTAAAATGCTAAACCGAATTATTGCTTATTTGCTTGTTGTTTGTTGTAGGTTGCATTCAAAACTGTCTTCATTCTTTTTTGTTTCATGCTTGTATAAGATAATCTTGTAAAACCACAATGCTCTCTTGAAAATTTCTCAAAAAGGATTAAGCTTCAAAATAACTTCCTTCACCTACAAGGCTAAAGTTTTATGTAAATGGCTTCATGTAATTTTTAATGAAATTATTATTTTCTCAGATATCTTGATGGCTCAAAAAACAATAATTAATTTACAAATTCAAATCTTCCCTGAGGGAGGGATTGATAGGTTTTAATCATGCATGTTTGCATCTTCATCATCATATAAATGTATTATCCCAATTATTTGGAGCCAGAATTATAAAACCTCATTACTCATTTGTTACATTTAAGTGTTGGCGGAAATGTTAAACATATTCTTCATAAATCATTTTGAACAATTTCTATCCATATTCATTGCACCTATCCTCACTTGTCACAAATTATTAAATGTTAATTCTATCAACCAGCCTAATTGATGCATTTTACACTTTTTTGTATAGGCCTAAACCACCTAAGCATATTTTCAATTACCTTTACCTTAAGTGGATGGCACTCTAATTGTTCCTCTAATTCCCTTATATGAGCATTCCAAAATTTATCATTCTTAGTTATGCCAAATATAAAAAAAAATTCTTATTTATGCAACACTCGGCTTAGCTATCAACAATTTTTTTATTGCTCAACATTCAGATTTACACAACATAGCTGGCTTGATCACATTTTTATAAATTTTACTTTAAGTATCCATGATATCCGCTTATCGCATAAATTTCTTGTCACTTGAGGTATTTATCTATTCTATCCACACTGCCTTTACTTTAGAAAATTATATAAGTATCTATATCCCCATTATTTGGTATAATAAATTCAATAAATTTACCCCTATAACACCGAGGTATAAAGTTTCTCTTCTTATAATATTGATTAATAATCATCAATATCGCACACACTCAAATTATGTATCATATACCTACTACTTATTCAACCAATCATAAGCCATCGATCATCTAAAGGTTACACATCTTATCTATAAGCATACATGCATATTTCATAAGCATATGTTTTCCTAGTCTTCAACTTTCCATGTAACATAAATTTGCCTCTCTTCATGCCTTTTCCCTAGGATTATTCTCATAAAGATCTCCACAAATAAATTACCATGTATCATAAATGATTGCACCTTTCAACAAACCAAAGCAAGACATCAACATGCATTCAAGCAAATTTCTCAACTTAGAAAATCATTGCATGCATTATAATGAAGAAGTGTCTAAAACTATAAGAGGATTGTGAGGAATCTCTTTACGCATGTTAAAGTCCTATATCTATATAAAAAAATGAATCCACAGCCCTACACATTTTTTTTAAGACTTGCCAACAAATAAATTGAAATGTTAGCAAAAAACTCACAATTCCCACAAATAATTGGAGGCCTCGTGGTTCCCACCAATAAAAATAGTTGGATATGGAGCTTTCACTTGTCCGGAATAGTACTTCCAAAATGAATTCATATGGCGATACTTTGGTGGCACATTTAAGCTTTTTAGATCTTCTTCATTTCTAACAGCCTGCATATTAAAATGAAGTTTTTTTAAGGATGATTGAACATTAAACATGCATGCACAGGAAATTTACCCATCACAACACTATCATCGGAGCATGATACATAAGTAAAAGAGAGCAAGTGCTGACTTACAAATAGTCATGGACCATTAAAGAGATTAAATAGCACCAAATAAAAATATATAAAATAGGATACAATATACATTGCAGTCCTTGTGAATGATAATGCATTACCAATTTCATGCAATGGTCCATTCATCAAAAACTAAGCAAAATTTAAAGTTTCTCAGCACAACGTTCATATATTTTGAATAGAGGACAGTGGCAAGATCTTTACATATTCCCAGAAAACAAACAACCAGAAAATATGCAGCATGCATAGTTCTTTCTTTTTTGGAAAAAATTAGCAGATTCCACTATTTTGTTGAGAATAAATCATGTTTAACCAAGCATAGGTTCACTATAAGTAGCTTTCATGTCAAGCAGTATAATGCATCCACACTTGAACATTTAAGTTGTTGCTTTCCATAGACAGGTAGCAACTAATGGCATTGGCCTGCTTGCTTCTACCAATGCAAGTAATTGTGAACGGGCTAAGAGAATGCAGTAATGCCCCTTTGGTTAAATTGAATCGTCAAGTAGGATACACATCAGCGACTCTTAACATGGACTGATCCTGATTCTAAGTAATGGCTGAAATATACCTTAACATAGAAAAAATGAAAAGCAAATGTGCTTCCAGCTTCCAATCCAAACATGATGAAAAATTGTATATAGCCCACACCATTTAAATTAAAAAAGCAGGACCAAAGAGCCTCAGTTCAAGTACAATGCTCCCTAGTTCCTAGGTTAGTGGTCACAGATTCGATCTCAACCAATGAACCTCTTTAACTGGCTGGGCTGCTGCCATCATAATCAATAATTGGCCTCAAACTAATTTATCTTTGTGATTTACCCAGTGCCCCAACTTCGATTAATTAAATATTTGAGCTTAGTTTTCATTTTAAAATAAAAAAATTAACACTGTCGGATCTCAGCAACTTTGTTGTAGTTAATCACATTTCTTTCTCTTCTGCGGTATATTGTAGTTAATCAAGGTATAGTATAGACGACCAAGCTGCAAAAATTAGCCATGGATTCCTTAAAGAAATACCTGAAAGTCCCCGCAGCATAAGAGTAGGTCTATCTTCGTACTCTCTGCTTCCTCCAAGCGCTTAAGTGTAGCATAAACCTTGTCAAGATCTCCATGCATGCAACCCTCCACGGCTATCTGCAAAACACGAAATGCCATAACAAAAGAAAAGGTGTAAGTCATTCAGCTATCTTGCAATCAGGATAAATAACAACCCAGACGATGAAAGAGGTCGGAAAAAGTGAATAAAAAACTCAATAGGAGTGTTGCTGGAGACATTCACCTTCATAGTTATCTTTAAAACCCTAGGTACAAAAAAGCGGATTCAACGAGATGATATGACTGTTCAAGGATCTTCTGCACTCGTACCTGCCGAGGAGGATTTATACCGCCGGCGCCGAAGGGACGCAGATATTAGGCTTGAGCTCAGGAGATCGATCAGACGAATTTGTACGCGCAAACTTGGTGAATAGTGGACAATTTTTTTTTAATAAGTGCTAACTAAATAAATAAAAAAGTTTATGCATCGCAAAATTTTTATATAAATATATATTTAATATTTAAACTTTATATTTATGTATTCTCATAGATGATCCTCATGTATCATTTTCATAGATGATCCTCATGTAGCATTTTATCATCTAATTATGTTATGTCAAATATGGCAATAGCTACACAATATTTGTGTCATATCTTGTTATTTATTACATAAATAATGGCATATTATCGATTTGATTACAATAAATTTTATCAAATAGGTCATCGTATATCATAGCTCATAAATCATGTAAATCTTACTTGAAGCAAAATGAAAGAGTTTTCTATCACAAATATATTGATAAGTGCATTCACATGCATAGTCAAGTCATATATCACATGAAAGCTTGTAAAGAAGAAAGACTCTTTGTGATAACCTGAATTTTTTAAACGATATTTTTATTAAAATGAAAATTCTAATTTACAGTATTGTGCCTTATCAAAGAAGGAAGAGGAGAGAGAAAAAAAATGTGAAAAGATGATTTTATCCATCGGATCGCTTCGCCGTTTTTGCAGAACTTGCCCAGATTGTGGTAGGTGATTTTAATTCTACCTCTGATTTCAAAGATTTTAATTTTTACTATTGAATTCACCTAAAATTTGATTTTACTATAATTTTTTTCATCTTTATTGGACTTTTACCGCACAACTTTTGTATGTTATGATACTGATTATCCTAGATATTTTTACTGTAATATTTATGAATTCACAAGATAAAATAGAAGTTATTGAACTTTGTAAGATTTACACTCTATATAAATTGGGTATTTTTATTTAACATATTGTTAATACAAGCATTGAGAATGAAAATGGGTACGTGATTGGATAATAGCTAGTCGATATTAATGTTATAATATTGTAATAATAAAATGTGTGATAACAAGTAAAATTTGATTTCACTGACGTTGGCTAGAGGCTAACTAACCTGTATAGGATGGTGGGATGATGAGTTTTCCTTTAAATATATGATTTAGTGTTTTCCTTGACTGATTCATGTAATACTGATTGAGAGTTATAAGGAGTTATTACTTTACCGACATGCAAAAGACTGACAACTCTATCTACTGAGATAATAGTTGCTAAATATGGATTAATGATACTAGAAAACACTTGTTAAGCTAGAACTTCTTGTGGGCTCCAAAAATTCTTGTTCACACCCTGTCCTCTCCGCGCTAGTTCTCTTTTCTTGTTTGTGTAATTGACAACGAAGAGTTTTAACGAGCTTAGATTCCAGGTAATTTTTTAGAAGGCAGATTAGGTTTTGGATAAGACACTATCCAGAGATTTCGCCCTCATCTTGCGAAGACTTTATATATGATTCTAGTTTCCTATAGGCGTAAACCTCTCTAGTTAATTACCCCTCTCGATTAATGAGAGAGAACTTTCGATTAAAGCTAGTCATGAAAGAGATCGCATATATTGTAAATCCAATGCATAATAGCAATAATTGTAGGGTTTGAAATTTGTTATATGATTTAGAATTTATCACCATGAACTTAAAACTGGTGGTGGAGGGAATAGAGACGAGCCGATAAAAATCCCATGGCTTCGTCGTCCCGGACTGTCATGGTTCCTAGCCTACTTAGACAGAGGAGGTAGTCGACCCAACCTGATAGAAGGTAACTTATCGACATCCATGTGTTGTTTTGTCCAAGAATACATTATTGTCCTGGGTTGGTATTTGTCTAAGGAGATAGATCAAAATCCACTTAGCTGAAAGAGGACTTTATGCCTATCAAATAAAACAATATAATTCATTACTCAAAGGTTTGAAGTCTTTAGTTAACATACGGCTTTGGCTTGTAATCGTAATATAACTATGTCATTTTACGACAAAATCACCCGATCATAGGGCACATGCCACATCCCCACTGGCAAGAGACTATTTGAGGATGAATCTTAGTGATAAACCAAACACGACATTCGCTCTTTGTATGCTGAGGTTAATTTTAAATTTATCACCCCCAAAAAATGATTGCGGGAGGTGGATGAATTTTAGTTTTAAGTTTTTTAAGGTGCTAAATTTCATTTTAGGAATTCATATTTTCCTTAGTTTTAAGATTTGATCCCTCGGTTGAGATTTTCTATCAATATGATCATTATTGGGGTGACATTAATCACTTATATTTTTATAAAAAATTGGGAAGCAATTTATGATTCAAGTCAAGTTGACTCCAGTCCTTTTAAGGAGGATGAAGCTTGAATATTTAACCCGCACAACATTCTCAGACATCGGCATTTAAAAATTTATTGCATTTATAGGAGCACATACATGGTTATGTTTATTTTATAAATAAATTATTATATTAGCAAGCATTTGGCCCTATGCATGCATTCTTGAATTTTATATTTGTATTTTTAAACACATTTGTTTGAGCACTTGTAGGGATTATATTTTTCAAGTGTATTTTATAATAACCCATATTTTGACTTTGACATTTTTTTTCTTCTAGTCATTATAACTCTAATCAAAATTCATCTTCTCCATAATATTTTTTTGATCATAGTATTACTTACATGAATTTTTTTATAATTTTTGGGCACCGGTCAAAATCCTTAATGAATTGGTACATATCGGTACAAGTGAGGATTTCGAGACCGTCAGATGTCCATTTGAAAACCGATTTCACCGATATTTTTTAAATAAAATGATTTAGTTTATGAATATTTTTTTGTAATTTTTTAAGTCCAAAATTGGAGGTCGCGAAGTGATTTTTGTCTATACATGAATTTATTTTTGACATTTAAAAATAGTGTATATGATTTTTGAAAATGAATACAGATATGTACATTAATGTTTTGAATTATATAATCTATTTTGTTATTTATTACTAATATATGATATTAGATAGCTTTGATTGTTATTTATTTAAAGGATAAAAGAATAATTCTTCCAATTTAGATTATGGGCATCACAATTTCAACATTGTCATAAAAATATAGCTGTATGTCAGCTTGTACAAGTAGGCTATGGATTTGGTGTCGTGGACTCTAGCTTAGGCACTGTCGATACGGATACGCCTCCGATATGGCACGAATACGGCTTTGCCGTGTCCCAATTAAAATATTATTAAATTTGATCAAACACGCGATCGCTTGGTACTCGGTATTGCTCATACCGCTCGTATCGGAACTCGGTACCACACAGTACCGCTCAGTATTGCTCGATACAGAGGGGTATCGAATGGTACCAAACAGTGCTGAGAAGATAGAGAAACTTTAAAGCAACTCTTACAAGCAGGTCGAACCCCCCAGGGGGCAGCGCCCCTTGGACCCTCGGCATAGGCGCAACATATCTATACTTTTATTAAAAATTTTCATGTTTCAACATTCATGTGGATTAATTGTGTCGATACTTCTTACTTTTAATTAAAAACTTCATCTGCTGGACAATTTATGTGTTTTGTTTTTGTTGTTCTACTAGACATTTAAATATTTAATGCTTACTTTATTTTTGTTATAAAAGATACAATGCTACAATGATGGTTACTTCCATTTTTTTTTTGTCATTTCAAATATTATGCTTTGATTATTTGTTATTTTTATGTATAATTTATATATATAATACCGTATCTGCGCCATATCCGTATCCTGTATTTTAGAATTATCGTGTCCGTATCCGTATTGTGTCGTATCACGGTCTCATATCCGTATCAGTGCAACATAGGACCTAACCCATAAAAATAACTATTTTTTTATAGTAAATATATTTTGATTGTCTGATGGTAAAATTCTTAGGAATAAAAATGCTTCAAGCTAATTTAGATCTTAAAATTTAAAATAATTTATATTTTAAAATAAAAATTTTATTATTGACTGAATAAGCTAGATAAATATAAAACAGTATGCTGCCTACACTCTCAAAAGATCTTATTTAAGTAAGCCCAAACAAATTTAAGAAAAAAAAAAGCATATATTTTATGAACCATGCTTAAATATTCGTCGGACCCGGCATCAAACCCATGAATGCTTACAATACAGAGCTCAGAATAGAACAAAGGAAAACAATTCTAATTATCTCAAATCTTCCTACAAGAGAGGAGTAACCCTTATTTATAGGGTAAGGCTGCCTCAAGAGTCCTTTTGGAGGGAATTCTTGAAGAAAGCTAGTTAGGAGGTGGTTTAATTGATGAACATTCCGGATAAATCCTTCCCTTGTCAAAAAGAATTTTTATTATTTCACATAATCACATTGCATATATTTTACATAGATTTGTTCAAAATTAAGTACATCAATCAGACAAAACCTACTAAGAAAAGAAATAGGCAGCTATTACAAATTCATATAAATATTCACTTATAAAATGCTAATATGTATTGTTTAAGTTAAAATCTTTATTAGGCAAAAAAAAAACCTTATAAAATACATTATATTTAATATCTGTTATATAACTCCTTTAAACGGACATTTTTAATATCAATATTTACCCATCTTGATTTTACTTTTTTTTTTTTGGACATTTAGGCCATTAAGGCAAACTCAACACACACAACGCATACACATGGACTCGAACCTTGGACCCTCTTAGTTGGAAGCCTAAGCTCTCCACCAATAGGCCAAGGAGAGTTGTTTGTTTGATTTTACTTGCCCCTCTTAATTTAATTAGTACTAAATGCAATATAAAAGCTGAAATTTATTTCTTTCTACCATGTAGTAAAAGCTGAAATGTTCTTTAATCATGTTTGCTAAAACGGAAGATGAAATTTTTTTTATCTAATTTCTTTAATATCTATTTCTCTTCCTCTTGCAGTATTTAAATGTAGCAAGTGGTTAGTTGTGGTTACTGTAATTCTTTCAATGGTATCCAACGCAAAGGAACTAAAAGCCTCTATTATCTTTTAAGTATTGAGGTTATCTACCCGCAACCATTCTAAATGGAGGATTAGCGGCGCAATTAATCCATCGGCGGAACCTAGAGGCCATCCATCAGTATTGACCCACACTTGCTTTGCCCCTATTGAAGAGGCGAGACCGTAGCAGAGGGATTCGAACCCGGGATGGGAGGTTTCCAACCATGCTCGCCCACCAACCACCTAAGCCTCGGTGGGTGGCTCTACTATCTAAACAACTGAATTTGATGAAAGAATCTTACATGAAACGTAAAAAATTAATGCAAATCAATCATTCTAGTTTTTATCAACTAATTCTTGTTGAAACCACACAAGACTAAGAATCCCCTAGACAAAATGGACTATATAACCATCTAATTTATTTTAAGATGATACCACACATCAATTATTATCAAATTTCACATATAACTCATCCTGAATAAGTTTGATGATTATTAAAGCCACTCGACCACCAAATTTGGCAAGACATCCTAACCCAATGTTTACCATATGCCAATGGAACTAAATTCAAAGGGAATAAGAAGCCAAAATTATGAGGCAGATAAAGTGGTAAGGTGTAAACAGTCCAGTACCTTAAAAAGTAAGGGGGCCGTCCTATCACTGCGTATCATTCACTGCAAGTAAGCACCAGGACCTGAAGTCAAAACTATAGGAAACCGATAATTCATTAGCATTTCAAATGCTGAAGATAAAGTGAACTTTGAAGATTTTACAATTCTTCACTGAGTAAAATTTAAGTTTTTAATATGAACAGAATGAATAGATGAAGAAAAAGGAAGAAAAAATCCAAATTAGGCCAATGCAGTTAATAGATCATAGTTTTGTAAGTAGGTTGGGTGCAATTATTCAAATATTTGGGCTACATACGGATTTATACATCCAACCACAAACTACTGCATAGAAATTCCAGTTGGACTTGTAATCAGAGACGGACGAAGAATTGCACAAGGGGAATTGAACGCTAAAAATCATCATTACCATATGCGGCAAGTTCTTCAAGTTCATCCACATCATCTTCATGAGCATTATCGTCATCTTCTTTTCACCATCTAAGTGTTTTCTTACTCTGAATAACTACAGGTGAAATAAAAAGTCAGCACCTTCTGGTCTTTTCTCATCTCATACGCATTAGCATTCAGAACACTATTAAGAAGATAGGAAATGATACATGCGGGGTTCTGATACAAAAACTTAAAAGGTTTATTCAACTAAAAGTTTAACTTAAAGATCAAAACCAGTACTAGTATATATAAACTAATATTATTTTTAACAATGTGAAACTAAAATCAATACTCTTGTACATCTTTAGCAAGGAACATCCTACATGAGAGCTCTCACATTAAACTACCCCGCAAGCAAAAGCTTTTCAAGCTCATCAAACATACACCAAGAGGCCATTTTACCACTTCGAGCCGTTTATGAGTGTCATTGCCTTTGAACATTGCTCATCATTATAGAAAGCACACAATATGCATATAGTCATAAATTATATGGAATGCTTGATTCAATCAAAACCAACGACTCTAATATAATTTATTAGGAAGAGTAGATCAACAGGGCCAAGGACATCAAAGTTGGACCCAATGCACTAGTAGTTTTAAACATTTTCCCCCCAAAATTTTTATACCAAAGAGTAGGAGTTAATTCAATAATTTCCAAACAAATATATTTTCAACAATCCAATTATAAAATTAAATTAAAATTCTCATATATCTTAATAGGAAACTGTCGTTGCCAGGTCCCAAGTTCTGAATGAGAAAAGTGAAGTGTGTGTTAGACATTCAACAGTCAACATAAAACTTGTCGATAATCATGACATGAATCTTTAATACATTGTGTTAATGCTAGGGATTCCCTATAAGCGAGTGTTGTATGGCCTAAATACAACAAATGAGCAATAGCCGTTACAACAGCGCCCGGTGCAATGTTAAATAAGCAAGGGTTCCCATAACATGAATGGGCAAAGAAGCTAGTCCATAAAACTAAAATTAGGATATGAACATAGAATATAGGTTCCCTTACAACAAATAATTGAATTAATAGATATTATGATCAATAGTAAAATAAATATTTTTTATGCATTCAAGAAACTAAATGAGTTGGAGAGAAGACAAAGGAGATTGATAGTTTAAGATTTAAACTATGATATTCTATAGGAGTCATATTAGAAATGGTGTAGGTGTGATTATAGATAAGAGTTTGAAGGATAATTTTATAAAATTAATAGAATTAAGATATAATTTATAGCTTTAAAGATTGTTGTTGATGTTAAGATTATTAATATTTATAAGCAATGATGCTCCTCAAGTATTTTGGTATGTATCATATAAAATTTTGGAATGACTAAAAGAATTAATATAAAAGATAATTCTCGAAAAAAAGTGTTTTATTGGACGAGATTTCAATAGATATATAGAAGGAGGTAGATATTTTAAAAGCAATCATGGCTAAACATTTGAAGCGACTAATGAAGGTGACAATACGATATAAGATTTTTCTTTAGCTTATGATTTTGTAATTGTTAATATCTTATTTAAGAAAAAAATATGATCACTATCACTTATAATATTGGATATAATAAAACTAAAATTGATTATATTCTTATAAGAAAAATAGATTTTAAATTTATAAGATTGTAAAGTTATTCAGAGTGAAAATTATGTGCTCATCATCGCTTATTAATTTTGAACTTTAAGATGAAAGGGCAAAAAATAAAAAATCAATAAATCATTTTTTCTAGGATTAGATTGGGCATTTAAAGAATATTAATAAAATTATTTTTGAGAGTAATATTATCAGATTTTAAAATTTTGCTTGTGTATGAGGAAGCTAATGTTATGAAGAGAAATAGCTAGTGGTATTAAGAATGTTGCTAAAGATGTGCTTAGAGTATAAACAAAAAAAACATACAAATAATAAAAATAGTTGGTGGTGGAATCAAAATGTGTAAGAAAATATAAAAAATAAGATGATTTATTATAAAAATTGTTTAACAGTAAAAATTCTGATAATTGAGAAATAATAAAGAAGGTCCGTAAGAAATTTAAGAAGTAATTTGCAATGTAAAGATTAAGCATTTAATGAGGACAAAATATATAGTATAAGTTAGCTAAAAAATAGATAAGAGAAGTAAGAATTTAGTTCAAGTGAAGTGTATAAAGGATGAAGATCAAAGGTGCTTTTATTATAAGAGGATATTCAACAAAGGTGGATGAGATATTTTGCTAAACTTTTCAATGAAGATTATGGAATGCGATTGATTTATTGATCTTAACACCCTAAATAAAAATAAGATTTTTTGCTTTTATTGGCGAATTAGTAAAACTAAAGTTAAAGAGGCTTTAAAGAAAATAATGTGTAGAAAGTTGTTAGACTTGATGATATCCAATAAAGGTATGGAAATGCTTAGGAGGAAAGAATTTTTTGGCTTACAAAACTTTTTAATATTATTTTGAAAACTAAAAGATGTCAGAGAATGAGTATGTTGATCTTTTTCTTTAAAAAAATAAGGTGATTAACAAGATTGTGCAATTATAGAAGAATTAAGTTTAATTTGTCATACTTTAAAACTATGAGAGAGAGTTATGGAGCATAGGTTACGGCGGACACTGATGTTCCTCAAAATCAATTTGGATTCATGCTAGGTAGATCTACTATGGAAGCTTTACATTTTATTGAGATGTTGATGGAGAAGTATATGAGAGAATAAAGAGGATCTGCATATTATTTTTATTGATTTAGATAAAGCATATGATAAAGTTCCAAGAGAAAGTGCTATGGAGAGTTCTACATAAGAAAGGGGTTAATAATGCTTCTATTTCAAGTCATTAAGGATATGTATGCGGAGTTGTTTACTGCTGTTCAAACACAACGTGGTTTAGTATTTTCCTATTCAGTTGATTACATCAAGGAACAGCCTAAGCCCACATCTTTTTTGCTTTAGTAATGGATGTTATCACTAGTAGACATTTGCGAGAGGTTGTACCCTGGTGTATGTTTTTTGCTGATGATATTCTTCTTGTTGATGAGACTATAGAGGGAGTTGAAGGTAAACTTGAATTATGGAGGTCAACCTTAGAGTCTATAAGCATTCTTTGAGTAGATCTAAAAATGAATATATTGAGTGCAATTTTAGTAATAATATATCGTGAGGGGAACTGTGACTTTAGACGATCAAGTCATTAATAAGAGTATTCGTTTTAGATATCTTGGGTATATTGTTCAGAGTGATGGTGAAATAGATGGGATATATTATTAATAGAGTTCAAGTTAGATGTTGAAGTGGAGGGATTCATCAGGCTTATTGTGCGATAAAAAAGTCCCTCTCAAACTTAAGGAAAAATTTCTAAAATTATGGTGACACCTGCAATGCTTTATGGTGCAAATGTTGACCATTAAAAGAGAAGCATAATATTAAGTTAAGTGTTGTAGATATGAGTAGCTTAGTTGGATGAGTGGCTTACTCTTACAAACAACATACTAAAGAGCATATACTGAAAAGGTTAGAGTATGTCTTAGATGGTTTGGTCCCATAAAACGACGGCCTTCCGATGACCCTTTTAGAAATTAAGATGTATTAGATTTGACTTATATTAAAGGAGATAAAGGTAGACCTAAAAAAGACTTGGTTAGAATAAAATTAGAAATGACCTTACTTTTAGATTTGGATGAGAATTTGACTCTTCAGGATACAACTGGAGAAAAATGATTTTGTAGCTGACCCCACATAATTGACTAAAGGCTTGTTGTTTTGTTGTATATATCTTGATAGGATGTTTATGAACATTACAAAAATTTGCATACCATAAATTATCTCTCTAGCTTCAACAGTGACAAAACCATGTTTGGCATATTACCCTATTTGAATTAATGTTAATTTCTAATTTAATGAACTCGTGTTTCACCAAAAAAATAATAATAAAGCTACTTATAAATAGTGGAGTTTAAATTTACACATATTCAGCTAGAGAAAAGGATCAAAATAGTTTATAACTCTTTTGAAGACCAAAATGATCCCAACTATATTAAAGGATCATTTTGATCCCTCAAGTTTTTTAGAAATGAACTGATGGGGACATCAATTCGTGCAGGTCTATCAGAGGCTGGCTGTCGATCACAGGGCCACGATCGAGTCTTTGTATTTTTTATTTATTAATGTTTTTTCTTATATGATTATTTTCTTATTTTCAATTTCGTGTATTTGTTTTATGAGATTTCAAGTTGTACCTTTTAATGGGAGATGTCGTATGAAGCCCGGAGGGCATTTCGTCTTTTATTTCTGAATCTCATGTATATAGGCTATTTATAGCCCCATGTTCTACTTTTCAAGTAATGAATGATTGATTACAAAATTTCTTCTTGCATGACTTCTTGTGAGAGCTTGAGAGTTCTAATAGAGAAAAACCCTGGAGAGGGGAATTGCGCATATCCCACCAACCTAGATAAACGGGTTCCGGTTCCATCCTTGTTAATCCTTCTCCCATCCTTTCCCCTCACCCGCACCTAGCCGCCGGTTTCCCACTTCTCACCCGAGCCCATCATCCCTTCTCAACCCCAGGTCAAAACCCATACCCCAATACCGCTGGCCCCAATTCCTAGCCGCCGCCACACCCCTCTCCCCACTCTTTCGCTCCTTGTGTTTCCTAATTGGGTAGTAGATTAATGGGCTAATTTTGAAATTCAAAATTTGATTTGATTTCAAAATCTTTCCTAAATTAACTCTCTATTTAGGAAATTATTTATTTGAGACCTATTTTGAATTTTAAATCAAGAGGATTTTAAATAAATCTTTCCTAATCTCAAGACCCAATTCTAGAAGCCTTAATCCCCTCCAATAATTGCTCCCCATAATCCATATTGCCGCCGGCCCCTAGGAGTCAATTAGGATTTATTTCCTATCCCTCTACCCCCATTCGAAAACAAGTCCAAATTCTCCCCACCCTCCTCTTGGCCGATTTTTTTCCAATCCCTTAATTCCTGAATTATTCCTAAATCAAATAATGATTTAGGAATCAATTCCCTCCCCATCCCTCATCATACCGCCGCCCCTCTCTCTCTCTCATTAAATCTCCCCGGATTTTGGAATTGAGACTTCTCTCTCAAATCCCACTCCTCCCCTATACAAAAATCTGAAACTTATTCAGAATTCTGTCTCGACTCTTCCTTCTTTCATTTAGCAAGAGAAACTTCTTTCTCTGCAATCATACTCAAGAGCCCTAGCAAGGCGAGAGGAGATTTGTCACCTACATCTATGAATGGCAAATCCGAGACTGAATACGGCCTAACCACGATTGAGGATGGTGTTGTCAGACTTCACAAATCACTTCTTTGACTTAATACAAGATTGATCACACCATTGAAGATTACATCGAGCGTATTCTGAACACTTTGGTGAGGCAATCGAAGAACAGTTTGACGGCATCGAGTGGAGGATCTCCACCGCCCATGATAGAGGTTCTCTTTTCCCCCTTTTAACAATTTCTTAAGTCTAATATTATCTTTGTGCTTGATTGTAGTTACGAGGACGATTCTCCCTGCTTCTGCTAAGCTTAGTAAACGTAGGATTTTGAGCGTGATCTATGCTTTATTAATCTCATTGTTAGAATAGGGATTTTATCTGAAGCTACTACTATGGTATCATGTTATTTTCAATTTATCTTGAAAGTTTCAAAGCTCTTGTTATGTGATTTAGGCCTAAGCGGATGTGACCCCTTGTTCGTTTTATTTCCGTTGTTTAAGCTGCTAATAGTTTATTTCATTTTTATTCTAACAAGGATTGTGCAACTTCCTAATAAATTGATTGCATTCAACGTAGTCTGCAGCAGACAAAATAGTCCGATGAGAATTATTTTGATTCATATTAAAGGAATTGAGTGAATATTAGTCTTTTAATTAGCGAGGCTATGTTGATCTTCATAGAAAGAAGACCATTTGGTCCTTTCTCTATTCAATTATTTGAACATGGGTAATCTCTCTCTAAAATCCTGGATAATTTGCAAGTTTAAATTCTATTAACAATTCCTGGTTAATAACTAAATATCTAGAGGTTTGAAAATCAGTTTTTGAAAATTTTTGTTTGAACAAAATCTTTTTCAAAGGACTAGTTCAAGGATTATTTAGCAAATTTTGTACCTCAGCCAACCGGTTATTCTGATTTATTGTTATACCACCGATCACATATGTTATAAATACAAACTTTCAGCACATGGTTGCAGCCGTCAAGAAGAAGCAATCTTGAGTTCTCCCCTGACGAGACAAAGAAGGATCAAGAGTTCCTACAGTTTCTCTATTGGTATTGAGGATGGTGTCCTGGAAAGTTTAAATTTAAGTGCCATCGTTCTTGGATTAAGTGTCTGGAATAAGAGTTTGTGTCCTAGACGAAGGCCCTCAGTTTTTTTTTTTTTTTTTTGATAGGCCAGCAGTTCTTTTGGCATCAGTGGTTTCACTTCCTGAGAGCTAGCAGTAAATGAGGCTCCTAGGTCAGCAGTGGGAAACATGACGCCAATTCCTAGATTGGCAGGTCGAAGTGTGGCCAAGTGAATCCTCTGTTGTTGGCACGGCCATCACTGTCATGGGTCTTTTGACATCGGAGTAAGATGAGGTGGCTTGGAATTGATACAAACACTTCTCAGTGTCACCAGTTTGCAGGTGGCCATAGTGAATCTCTGTTGTTGGTATATTTATTGTCTATTAGGTTTGTTTTAACCTTTGGAGTTAGATTTGTTGAAATAGAAGAAAGGGAGGATTTAAAAAAAAAAGGGTAGAAAGATTGATGACAAGATTATAAAGAAGTTAGGAAAATATTTGAGTGGAAAATATGAATATCCTATACACTTCATTGATAAAATGAAAGCAATTCACTTGTGCATTTGTGGACATAAACTAGACTTCAATGAAGACGTAAATTCTTATCTATTACGCAATTTTATTTTTCACTATTTTGCCTCATAATGTGCTGCTCATCAGTGCACTACTTTTTCCTAAGAACCTCTATCAAAGCTCTTAAGCGATAGTGAGAGCAATTATGTAGAAATGATGGGAAGTTAAAGAAGAACAAGTCCAGAAACAAGGAGTTTGAGTACAAAATGATGTAGATCGCGGATTATCATACCAAAAAAAATCTATCCTATATTGGAGTTGAAGCGACAGCCAAAAGCAAAAGGACAAAATCTCGAGGACAATAATAGATGAGGCTACCAAGTGGGGATATTTTAGAAACTCAATCTCCTCCATTTATCTAGTAAGCCAATTTGCATAATACAAATGAAAGCATAATTTGACTGAACTCTTGTATAACGTCAGTACTTTAGTCCATTCTTACGATAAAGGATGCAGAAGTAAATGTTGCCGAAAATTCCCTATCTCTGCAAATGACAGTAGGAAAAAATTAGAATGCTAAATTTAAAGGGCAAGAAGAATAACAGTTAAAAAGGAATAAGAAAGAGGTCAAAGGAAATATATTCTTAGATCAGGCTGATAATTGGAAGATAAATTATAAAAAGTACTTCAACTTCAAGGAGCTTAAGTAGAAGAAGAATCAAAGAAAATAAGATTTTAATGTTCTAGAAGCAAGTTAAGAATAAATGATTTCTCCTTCTGAACAATTGATTCAATAGCAACTAATCATGTTTGTTTATTTTTGTTGGCACTTAGTCTTCAAATGAGTTAGCCGATGGGTACTTCACAATGCGAGGGATAATGGAGCTCTGATTTCAGCAAATAGCAGCGTAATTAATTGGTATACAAATAATATTTCTTGTTTTGAACAATGTTTATTGCATTCCTGATGTAAAAAGAAATGTAATTTATATTATAAGTTACGTGAATATTGTTTTGTAATTTCTATCAATAGTAACTCCGATTATCATTTGAAAAGTTATTTAAAAAGTCATGCTATAATCTAGAAGATAGTAACTTTGTTTCTCAAAACATATTCCTAACTCGCAGTTGAACATTGAAATATTCAAAACTGCTAGATCAGTATCCAAAAGACAGTTTCTCATCATGATGATACATATCTGTGGCATCTTACTAGATCATATTAACGTAAACAAAATTGAAAACTTACAAAATATGGCTTTTTAGGAGATTTTAAAGGTAACCCTATGTCTATTTGTCAATCCTTTCTAGAAGGTAAAACACTAAGAGCTATTTCCTTACAAAAGATGAAAAGCCAAACAAGCATTCAAAGTCTGTAGACTTTAACAAATTTTCAAGGCAGACATTTTTCTCATGGGGCACAAATTAAATGTTTCAGATATCCTCTCAATTTTTTTCTTATTTCGCTTGAGGCACATGCGCAGCTTTCAAAAAATTATTTAAATTATATTTCAAAAGACAAAATAAGATGATAAAATAAAAACCAATAATTATAGCACATATCTATATTTCTGAAAGAGTCAAATGACTATTTTGGTTATAAACAATCAAATATTTTTTTCTCAATATAAGTGATTAAAATATCGTTTCATTCACTATTCTCTAATTCTATTTCGTAATAAAGCTCTTTCAACTTATATTACATGCATTGATATTAAAATAAATTCTTAAATTTTTAATTTACCATGATTAAATTTTGATTATTATATCCAAATTTAATTTATTTCTATATAAAAGATAGAACTATAAGGAGATAAATAAAAGAATAAAAATTATTAATCATAATCCTATTTAATAATAAATAAATAATAAATACTAATATAAAATGATCGTGCATGCCACACAACACATGAATATGATCCTGCTTGTCACGCTCGGATTGCACACAATTGTTCACAAAAGAGGCATGCTACTGGGGTCGGCAAGCTCGAACCAACATGGTTTTTCATCTCCAAGGGAACAATTCGATCATCATTTTAGAATTGGCTAGCAGTTTAAGAGAGTTGAGCAAGCCCTAGTTGGAACAATTCAGTCTGCATAGCCATCAATAGTCAATATGAACTGTTCTAAGTATCAGTGTATTGGTTCGGCAAATTAGGACACCAGTTCAACCAAACCAATAGATCCAACTCCGATCTGTTCTCTCAAAGATTTGCATGAGTTAAAAGTTTCAATCAATAAAAAATTGGCCTCTTTATCAACCCCATAAACACATTAACAACTTATCCACTCAACTTGTGAAAACAAGGACGCATGTATATCTCGCATCTATATCATACTTTCAGAGAATAATATTGTTTGTGCTACCACAAAATAATCTAGAGGAGATTACTTCGAACCAAGGTCATGTACTCATTATCCGCAATTTGTTTGAAACCCATGGGAATTTAATGAATGACACAATATTAATTGTTTTCTACAATGAATCATATGTTTTGCATATGGAAAATGGCAAAACTACATAGTCTGCAGACATTATAAGAAAAAAACAACAAAAACATGGATTCAAAATGAACACAAGAAAATACATATAAGATGTACTAAGGGCTGGAAAATCTGAGATTCTTTTTGGGTGTCGTGAGTTCATTCGTTATATCAAGAAGATTGGAAGCTCTAAAAACTGCAAAAAAGATTCTGTTTGTGGATTTCGGTGATGACTGCCAACAAAGAGCACATTACAATGATAAAAACAGAAATGACGACTGACTGTTATATAGTATAGTTACAGAAGAAAAATATTGGGGAACAAAAACAGTTTGAGATTTCAGGCTGCATACTATCATCATCCGCATCCACAGAAACATTATAGAGAAATCATTTTACACTTTTTGATGTAGGCAGAGCCGGCCTATTTGTGTTTCCCCATGCCGATTTTAATTTCCAAATGGTGTTGTGGTTTCCCTTTCAGATTTTGGTTTCCCTGCTATTAAATATTGTTTTGATGCTTCGTTTTCCCCCTTGGTGCTTCAGTTTCCCCCTCCTTGGTAGCCGTGTTGTTGCTTCGTTCCCCCCCTCCCCTTATGCTATGTGGATGTTTTTTTTTTTCCCCTCCGCGGCTGTCCCTTTGGTTCTTGTTTGCTACAGTTTTTCTAGGTGTTTCTATTGGTTGTTTTGGTAGGTGCATTAACTACATGTATTAATTGTCTTTTCCTTTTTTTCCCCGTAAATGGGGATGTTTTGTAGCATTTTTAAAATGATGATATGCGTGATTTTGAATGTAAACCTGCGGGTTTCATTAGCTTGCAAGCTAACCTCCTCCCTTTCCCCTCTAAAAATTATGTCTCGGTCTTCCACCTCCTCTATTCATCGGTTTCCACCCCATCTGTATCTTTTCTTCTCAAAAATTTTGTAAGCTTTAAGGGTATAGTTGTGTCAATGTGACAAGTCTAGCGTTTGTCATGGAAAGTGTCTTTAAGTTGTAATCTTTGTCGCTATATTTATGTTTTTAAGATAGGAGAACCTGAGTCTTTTGCAATCTTGTTTTTTGGTTGCATCACTTTTTTAGTACGAAAGATAAAATAGGCTGATGCAATTTCTTCAATAATTTGTTGTAGTTTATGTAAAACTCATATTTTAATTAAATTATATAAATTTTGATGATGAATTTTTTAAGCGAAGATTATAAAATCCTGTAGATAAAAAATCAATGTCCACCCTTAAAGTCAAAAGGGGGTACAGATGGGGAGCTAATGTGAAAGTCGAGCGCAAGCCATAGAGAGAACAAGCAAGAAAGTGAGAGAAGGAGAACAGAGAGAGTTAGAGAGATGGGAAAGAGAGGAAGATGGAGATAAGAAAAAGGAACAATGAGATGATGGGCGAGAGAGATTAAGAGAGCGGACAAAGCCGTGTTCATTGTTCATCAAGGATGAAATTGTCCTACCGAAAGAAATTGATCAACAGACAACAGTTCAAGTCAGCAAGATAACTCAACATTTTTAGTAAATAATTAAATTAGATTTTATTGAGAAACCCTAGTTTAGTTTGAAAAACTTTAGAAATTTAGCGTTGAAAGAAGGCAACATTTAAATAATAATTAAAAATTATATAAGTAATATTGAAAAGTTAAATTATATTATTGTGAATATAATTAAAATTTTCAACATTATACCAATATTAAGTATAGTATATCTAAGAACAACTTAAATAATTTCAATTATGAGAATATTTAATGACAACTTAAATATTTTTTTTGTCTTAGAAGTTAGAAATTAGTGTCATTTGTTCAATAGTAGTAACTTAATAATTATCAATTATAAATTTATATTAAGCAAGCATTAAAATGTGATTTCTTATGATTATTGTAATTAAAAAGATTATTAAATACAATCTAACATGAAAACGAAAGAAAAATATCATTAAATAAAGATATTATTCATAGTAGACGAAACATTCGTGATTTAATTAAAGGACAAAGTAAAGAAAATTTAAAATGTTAATTAATATAAATTTAAAATATAATTAATAGGTCAATAATTCAAAATATGCGCATTTAAATATAAATTACAAATCTAGTTAAACGTGTGCAGTTGATTGAAAGAATATTAATTAATAAAATCGAATTTAGAAAACAAATTTATAGTTAAAAACAAGAGTAATTATGTGAATTTTTTTACGTACGATTATAGGTGTTATACAGAGATGACTCCTATGACTGTATACGTACACAATTCCATTGTATTTTAGAAATTCTACTACAAACAAAAAGAATTTGCAAATTCCTTTTTGAACATTCATTTGCGTGTGCTAAAAAAAAGAGAAACTCTATATTGTTTTCTTCTATTTTTTATCTTATTCATAGAGAGCAATAAATCCTGAATTTATTATTTTTTTATTTTTTTTATACCCAAATGTAATATCATAATAAAAGAATTAGGTCAGACCACAACATAAAAAAACTTGAAAAAATGGATTAAAGTGGAAAGCTAAGTTTTTTTTATAATTGAGGTAGGTACTTTATTTCTAATTTATGGTAAAATTATTGCTTCTTCTAAATCAAATGGATCAATAATATTGGTATTCATTTAATCAACTGTCATTAAAAGCTTAGTTATGATTACCTTTGTAGGAAAAAGATTGGTCATATTAAAATAAACCACATTTCATTAACATATAATTATTACCATATGGCATTTCATGTTATTAAAAATATATACTGGAATAAACAAAAAAATATAAATAAAATGACTCTAATAGGAATAATTGATGTGCATGTTAATTCATGTAATTCGCTCTCCTATTGTACTAGTGGGGACAATAAAGCACTTGCATTTACATTGGAGAGAATTCTAGAAAAGAAAATTAAAAATAAAGTACTTATGGTATAAAGATACAAAAGATGAGATAAGATATGGCTTTGGTTACAAGCATTATAGTCATAATAATGAAATATTTCAAAGTCTCATATAATATACCTTTAAATTGAATTATCTATCCTATGATTTTATATATTTTGAGTTTTTATGACAATCTGCATATTGTTTTGATGTTGCTTCATGCTATGTAATTTGGAATATGATGCGTCCACTAAGTTCCGCTTTAACTCACATTATATTAAAATATATATACATGAAAAAACAAGAATTAAATGAGTGAAAGAAAGAGAAAATGTTTTATTGCACTTTGAATAATTATACTTTATTTAAAATAAATTTTATGATTTTAGTCGAGGTGCTAAAATTTAGATCAGACATGAAACCGGGAAAAAGTAGAGATTCATTGTCTAATTTGTCAATTGTGGTCGAACAAAAGGATTGAACTAGATAACATAAAAATATAAAATTATTCAAATACAATACAAATTATGTAATAATTGAAATTTCAAAGTGAAATACACAATTATATCGATTAAGGCTCATAAACAAGCTCGATTGAGGATCAAAATTGAAATGGTCAAAATGGTTTTTTGGATCGAGTTCAAGTCCAACACAAAATTGAACCGATTTTAACTCTCGACACGAACAAGACCCATTTAGCAAATGAGACAAATACCATGACCCAAACACCTACTCATCGCCTATCGGACCTAACACAACACGACCCATTGACCCATTTAGACTTTAAAAAAAAAGAATTAAACTCAATGAGCAAAAAATTACAACAACCTAAATGGGACATATCAAATTCAAAGTTACTAACCTTCAACCAAGTGACCCTAAAGTGATACTTTGATGCTTAAGAAAAGTGCTTGTCAAGAAAAATATAAAGAGAAAGAGATGATTGAACAATTTATGTCAGAGTAATCTAAGTTAGAAAATAAAGAAAAGTAATAGCAAATTTCTAATTCACCTTGATCTTAAAATAGAGAAAGTTGAACGATCTTACAAATATGACATCGGCAAAGAAATTAAGGTGTCTCGTGAGGGGGTGGGCTTCCTCCTCTTTGCTTGGAGACTGAGAGTTTCCGACCATGCAAATAGTGAGGTAAGCAACGAGAAATTGGAGAAGGGATGGTCACCACTCATCAGCGTGGTAAAGATTGCTTCAAATTCCGAGAGGTGAGTGCGATGGTTGCTAACTAAGAAAGATGATGCTTGCCTTGCTAGTGCGAAAGGGCGAGAGCTACAATAGGCGAGAAGACGAGTTTGAGAGAGACTGAAGAGTAGTGCAAGCTGAAGCTCAGCCGTAAAAGGAATTTCTTAGTTTTCCGCCTTTCATAATTTTAGGTGCATGCCTTTGTGTCAGTTATAACTTATAAATCGAACATCAGTCTAACTTTGGGTGATTTCAGGTTTGATTTATGATCACGTCGAAGAATTTAACTTGAACCTGACAAGTTATTATAACGGGTTGACCATAAACCATAATTTTTTAGGTCGAGTCATATATTGACACCACTACTCTCAACATAAAGTTCGTTAAAAGCTTGATTAACCATTAATGAGAATATAAAATAACTATATTATAAATAAAACTAAGGAATATTAAAAGTTGTAGTATATAACATAAATGTATAAAATGTTAACCTTTATAGTTGACAAATTATAATTTTTTTTTATTTTTTTTCAATCAAACCTGGCTATTGAGTTAGGTTCGGGTCATCTGATTGCCATCATGTAAGATTTGAATCCACCTTTTTTGACCCATTTATTAAGCTGGTCAAGTTCAAGTTCACTGGATTCATATCAAGTCAATTTGAGATGATCCAAACTTGATCATAATCCATTTTGACACCACTCACAACTGAAAGCTATTCAACTTATTCGAGTCGGAATAATTCGAATTTGATTTTTGAAACTAAACAAATCGACACTTGACCGAGTCACAACGAATCGACCGATCTAGTCAGGTTTTCAAAGCATTGGTTTCTCTTTTGACACATTGGAAGTAATTGTTATTAGTTAATTTTAGTTAATGAATATAAAACTTCGTCCTATTTTTATTCCCACCTCGGTATCCTGAGCTTCCAGGTTAAGTCACGACAAATGTGATATAAAAAAATGGTAATATTGAAATATGAATCAAAGAAAGTCATTAGATGATCACAAGAAAATTTCATAAAAAAACTTAAAGGTTTTGTTAGATGATATGTTAATTGTCTTGCACATCTCAAGCATATGGATAATCAAGGATGTGACTGATAGAAACATTGGTGAAAAATATAGTACCGCCAAATGTGACAGTAAGCACTAATGCTCTTCTATATGATGGAAGTAATGACAAAGTTGTTCCAGGACTCAAAATCTAACTTGAAACTAAAATGGATAAATATCTAAAGCTATTTCAAGATATGCAATTACTACTATTTGATGGAGCTAAAAAGCCATTAAGTAGGGAATTGGTTACCTATAAAAAGAAGAAACTAGCTAGCATGTCCTATCCTAATTAGGGGAAGTTATCACTTGTTACATTATTGTTAAACGGAGAAGCAAAAAAGAATGATGGAGAGAATAAGAATCAGAATAATTGAGTGGACATACATAATATGCTGGTTAATTAATAAAGATTTTCTTGAATTTTCCAAGGAGTAGTTTGTACATCTTTCTACGAAAGGCGGATGCAAGACAATATAAGATTGATACAGGAGATAAATCGATGATCAATACGAAGCAAAGTTTACAACTACATTAGCTATATCTCCGCAATGCATCTCAAATGTAGAATAAAATATTATGATACCTATCTAGGATAAAAATGAATTCTAACAACCTTTAAATAACTCAGAATCAACGATTAGGCAATATTAGTGAAAAGAGTTAAAAAGATAGAGATTGATTTTCATATCACTCAAAATTCAAAACATAGAGATTTGAATATAGAAATAACATGGAAGAGAATGCGCATATCACTCAGTCAGAAGAATCAAATTTGAAAGCCCAGGTCCATCACTAGTGGAATTAGGAGTGGTAGTCCAATAAGGCTATGGAAGCTTGTACAAACGTGAAAATTTCACAAAGAGATTGTTTGTTAGGCTCCAACACTTGTTATTGTTCAATCAACAACAAAGCACTAGTAAAATATTGTCCTACACTTGTTAGAATCTTCAAGCGAAGTGAAATCAGGCGAAGCACCTCCACAAAAGAGTTAGTGTCATATATGTAGTAACTTATATTTCACATCAAATGTTTTACTTTATCATATATGCACTCATATTAATACTTATCCTAAATGAATTTAAATTGATATTTTGCAAAAGAAAATATTAGGAGTAACCTATTTTAGTTTATTCTTATATATTATACTGAAACAAGACATCACAAGTAAATCTTGAAGATGGAATTCATTATAAGTGGGAGAATTATTAAAACCAGCCTTTGATTAAATTATACAAAATTTCAAAGATGAAAAATTTAACTGAAAATTGCAAAATCTTGTTGAAAAAAAGGGCAAATGAACCGACTATGTCGATTTAACTAAACCAATATTACTCAATTTTCCCCTATTAAAGCGCAAGAGTGGAGATGGGATGATAGGAGAAATGTGCATGCCATAGACGAGAGCTGAGAAGGCGAAATCGAGAGTGAACCACAAAGAGAACGAGCGAGAAAGTGAGAGAGACGGAGAGAGTGAGAGATAGGGAAGAGAGGATAAATAAGATGATGACAAAAGTCGGAGATGGAGAAATATAAAGAAAAAGATGGAGAGGAAAGAAAGATCCAGAGAGGAGGGGAATTCTCCTTCGATTTCTTTGACAAGTAATGAAGCTGTCCAACTCTGAAATAAAGCTGTGGCGAGACATTAATAGATGGGCCAACAGGCCAAGCCGAGCAAGGTAAGTGGTTTCTCTTTTTTTCAATATTTAAGTAAATAGTAACTAAATTTTTATTGAGAAAACTTCACTGTTATTACCCAAATAACACTAGTTTAAAAAAAATATACTTTCACTGCGTGAGGTATGATTATGTGCATAAACTTTAGCATTGGGAGCCTTCTAGCACACACATTTAAGAACTATAATGAGAAGTTAATGAGGAGACATTGTTATCCACCTAGCCGCTTCTATCCACCATAGTATAATTGAAGTGTGACATATTTCACAATGGACATAAAAAAGCATTTTTTTTTTTGAAAAAAAATACCAGATGGCTCATGTGAGCCTGGCTTATTGGGATCAAATGAAGGCACCGTCTGTGAGAACTCAAAAGGTTTTGCTCCTCTAACATTCAACTTGTTCTTCACCCAACATCGAGAATCTTGATTGTCAAGATGGTCGCTCCTGATAAAACCGCTCAAATTAAATTAGCGTTGTTGTACATCGACTTAAAATAAAGTACAGATATTTTTTCAAGAAAAAAGGTAAAGCAAATCTTGAGATGTAAAGGTGGAAAAAATTATTAAACCTACTTAAGGCGTAAGTATTCCCAGATAAATGTAATATGTTATTAAATTTTCGTGTAATAGCAAGCCACTCCTCATCATATTGAATCTCGGGAGGTCCAGGATCCGATTTTATTTCAATGTACTAAATGTGCAAAGTGAAATCTTGAATTTGCCAATCCAAATGTGAACAGTGAACCAAACATTAGAAACTAGGACAAACACCTGCAGGAACCGCCCCAGGAAGGCACTTATCCAGTGCAAGAAACTTGGTGATAGGTCCATTTTCTCCATGCTGGATGATTGCTGGAAATCACAAGAAGATGAGCTGAAAACCAATAAGGTGGTTTAGTTTATAAGCAGCTCTGCTGCTGGTTTACTGCCAAGGGTTCTCAACTTACCTAAAAGATCAGCATATCAACACACATACATGCAATCAAAGCACCTTGCATACAGGTAACAAGTATAATAGCAATGAAAAATGACACAAGAGTTCTCCATGCCCTGTGTTTTGTGTGGAAAGTATATGGATGAGGCGTACAAGTTATTCAACAAGGAAAATTCTTTCAATAAACAGGGATAAAAGGAGAAAATTGCCATAAACTATTTAACAATATATCTCCACGTTTGGCAGTGGCATCTTTGATCAATCCTCTGTAACAAAAATAGACCCTAAAAGGTTTGGCTCATGCTAGGTTAACAAATACCAATCAAAAGACAGATAAAGTTAAGATTATGAGAGAGGAGAATTATAGCTACGCTCCCAATCCCAACCTACATCACACTTCCTAGAAGTGCAAAACCAACACTTCCTACTTTTTCCCTTTCCTCCCTGAACGTAAACCCTCTTGCCTCACGCTTAAAACTTTGCCCAACCAAGTACAACAATTCCAAGAGTTTAACGAGGCATCAGATCTACATCAGCACAACATAACTGAATAAAACCAAGAAGCTACATAATTTATGAACGTGATATTAGATTAACAACCAGCTTATTCTGGATTAAACATGTTTATCCAATAACTTAACATGAATATGAACAAGATTATAAACAGCACTGAGGTACCTCTTCTTTAAAATAAGGTCTCTGTTAACAAGTTTTTCCCAGTTTCCATAATCATGATCCCAAGAGGCCAATCATGTGACAGGAAAATATCTATCGGTTCCACAACATGCATCAGCTTCAGTACATCTACTGCCGTCATGGTATACAGAATCGAATATTGTTATCATCATATGGAGGCCTCTCATGGTGACCTGCTCGGAAATGAAGTAGTTTGTTGGTTCAAGGCTAGTAAAACTAATGAAAGTTAAACTTGCTCCAATATAATATTCAAAATTACTCTAATTCCTTCAAAGATGAAACAGTTCAGAGCAGAAATTAATAATCTTGCACAAGCCGCAGTTTTGCGCAAGCTAAATTAACAGATTTATATGCTCGTGCGCAAAATGGTGCAATAAGTCTCACCTGTGCAATGAAAAATACAAGTGTGTAGAATACGTTTATGAATGAATGCAGAGTAAGCAACCTATTATGAGAGTTAGATCATTCAACAATTTATGAAATAGTAAAAAGGAATTACTGTAAGCCAACACTTGCCTAAGTAGTAATCCTTGGATTTGTAAATACCAGAAGCCCACCATACGGATGTTACCAAATTTGATCACTCCAGAAAACCCCAAGAAATATATATTGGGGCGCCCATCCTCCATAGTACCTAAGAGCCACCAAAGTCAACAACTACATCTTAAAAATTAAAGAAAATTGAACATTTCATCAGCAAGTACTCAACTAATTCTGAGTGTGCTTTTAATTGATCTTTATGTTCATCAATTAGGCATTTACTACAAGGTACCTGAATCTTCACTTATTAGCGTGCAATATGACAATTGATAATGCACCCGCCTATTACCAGTATAGCTTTACAAATGTATCCAAGATATATTGACTCCAGTCTCATTCTAGTAAAATTTAGCCATTATTATTATTAGCCATTCATTCCTTGATCAATAAATAACAAGGCCCAAGCGATAAATTTTTAGCTTTAACAAGCCTAAAAGAATTCATTTTTGTCATTGAAACACATACAGAGCACGCGCACAACTCCTGTTCTTCAGTATGTAAAGCAATGAAGATAAGATTTGCTCTAACTAGATAACAATGATGATAATCAATCATCAAGTTGATACTTCACCGCTATGGGTGAGGGAAAAAAAATCTAGTTTTAGAGTTTTAAAATGCTAAACTGATTTTGTTTATTTGCTTGTGTTTCCTGTAGTTGCATTCAAAACTGTCTTCATTCCTTTTTTGTTTCAGTCTTGTATGAGATAACCTTGTAAACCACAATGCTTTCTTGAAAACTCTCAAAAAAGATTAACTTCAAAATACTTCCTTCACCTACAGGCTAAAGTTATAGTAAATGGCTTCATGTAATTTTTAATGAAATTATTTTTTCCCAGATTTCTTGATGGGTCAAAAACATAGTTAAAATTTATTGACTCCAGTCTCTTCTAGTAAAATTAGCCATTATTATTATAAGCAATCATTCCTTTATTCAATAAATAACACGCTCCAAGCGATAAAAATTTTAGCTTTAAAATCCTAAAAGAATCATTTTTTTGTCATTGAAACTACATACAGGCACGTGCAACTCCTTGTTCTCCAAGTATGTAAAGCAATGAAGATAAGATTTGCCTACTAGATAACAATGATGATAAGTCAATCATCAATGTGATACTGCCCCGCCAGAATCTTTGTACTTGTTATGGGCGAGAGAAAAAAACCTGTTGAGTTTTAAAATGCTAAACCGAATTATTGCTTATTTGCTTGTTGTTTTCTGTAGTTGCATTCAAAACTGTCTTCATTCTTTTTTGTTTCATGCTTGATAAGATAATCTTGTAAAACCACAATGCTCTCTTGAAAATTTCTCAAAAGGATTAAGCTTCAAATAACTCCCTTCACCTACAAGGCTAAATTTTATGTAAATGGCTTCATGTAATTTTTAATGAAATTATTATTTTCTCAGATATCTTGATGGCTCAAAAAACAAGAATGAATTTACAAATTAAAATCTTCCCTGAGGAGGGATTGATAGGTATTTAATCATGCATGTTTGCATCTTCATCATCATATAAATGTATTATCCCAATTATTTGGAGCCGGAATTATAAAACCTCATTACTCATTTGTTACATTTAAGTGATGGCGGAAATGTTAACATATTCTCATAAATCATTTGAACAATTTCTATCCATATTCATGCACCTATCCTCACTTGTCACAAATTATTAAATGTTAATTCTATCAACCAGCCTAATTGATGCATTTTACACTTTTTTTGTATAGGCTAAACCACCTAAGCATATTTTCAATTACCTTTACCTTAAGTGGATGGCACTCTAATTGTTCCTCTCTAATCTCTTATATGAGCATTCCAAAATTTATCATTCTTAGTTATGCCAAATATAACAAAAAATTCTTATTTATGCAACACTCCTTAGCTATCAACAATTTTTTTTGTTGCTCAACATTCAGATTTACACAACATAGCTGGCTTGATCACATTTTTATAAATTTTACTTTAAGTATCCATGATATCCGCTTGTCGCATAATTTCTTGTCACTTGAGTATTTATCTATTCTATCCACACTGCCTTTACTTTAGAAAATTATATAAGTATCTATATCCCCATTTTTGGTATAATAATTCAATCATTTACACCTATAACACCGAGGTATAGTTTATCTTCTTATAATATTGATTAATATCATCAATATCGCACACACTCAAATTATGTATCATATACCTACTACTTATTCAACCAATCATAAGCCATCGATCATCTAAAGGTTACACATCTTAGCTATAAGCATACATGCATATTTCATAAGCATATGTTTTCCTAGTCTTCAACTTTCCATGTAACATAAATTTGCCTCTCTTCAGCCTTTTCCCTAGGATTATTCCATAAAATCTCCACAAATAAATACCAGTCTCACAAATGATTGCACCTTTCAACAAACCAAAGCAAGACATCACATGCATTCAAGCAAATTTCTCAACTTAGAAAATCATTGCATGCATTATAATGAAGAAGTTGTCTAAAACTATAAGAGGTTGTGAGGAATCTCTTTACACATGTTAATGTCCTATATCTATATAAGAAATGATCCACAGCCCTGCACACATTTTTTTTTATAAGACTTGCCAACAAATAAATTGAAATGTTAGCAAAAAACTCACATTCCCACAAATAATTGGAGGCCCGTGGTTCCCACCAATAAAAATAGTTGGATATGGAGCTTTCACTTGTCCGGAATAGTACTTCCAAAATGAATTCATATGGCGATACTTTGGTGGCACTTTAAGCTTTTTAGATCTTCTTCATTTCTAACAGCCTGCATTAAAATGAAGTTTTTTTTAAGGATGATTGAACATTAAACATGCATGCACAGGAAATTTACCCTGACAACACTATCATCAGAGCATGATACGTAAGTAAAAGAAGGCAAGTTGCTTACTTACAACTAGTCAGGACCATAAAGAGAATAATTAGCACCAAATAAAATATATAAAATAGGATACAATATACATTGCAGTCCTTATGAATGATAATGCATTACCAATTTCAGGCAATGCCCATCATCAAAAACTAAGCAATATTAAAGTTTCTCAGCACAACGTTCATATATTTTGAATGAATAAGGACAGTGGCAAGATCTTTACATATTACCAGAAAGAAAACAACCAGAAAATATGCAGCATCATAGTTCATTCTTTTTTTCGAAAAAATAAGCGATTCCACTATTTGTTGAGAATAAATCATGTTTAACCAAGCATTAGTTTCACTATAAGTAGCTTCCCGTGAACAGTATAATGCACCCACAATTGAACATTAAAGTTGTTGCTTCCATAGACAGGTAGCAACAACCACTAATGGCATTGGCCTGCTTGCTTCTACACATGCAAGTAATTGTAAACAGGTAAGAGAAGCAGGACTGCCCCTTTAGTTAAATCGAATCGTCAAGTAGGATACACATCAGCGACTCTTAACAGGGACTGATCCTGATTCTAAGTAATAGCTGCAATATACCTGACATATAAAAAATGAAAAACAAATGTGCTTCCAGCTTCCAATCCAAACAAGGATAAAAGTTGTATATAGCCCACACAGTTCAAATTAAAACAGCCCTGGACTCAAATGACTCCAGTTCACAGTATAATGCCGGCCCTCATAACTATAAGGACGCCTCAAACTAATTTATCTGGTGATTGACCCAGTGCCCCAACTTCAAATAAATAAATATTTGAGCTTAGTTTTCAATAAAATAAAAATAAAAAAATTAGCATGTCGGTCTCTAGCAACGTTGTTGAAGTTAATCCTATTCTTTCTCTTCTGCGGTATATTGTAGTTAATCAAGGTAAGTATAGACGACCAAGCTGCAAAAATTAGCCATGGATTCCTTAAAAGAAATACCTGAAAGTCCCCGCAGCAAAGAGTAGGTCTATCTTCGTACTCTCTGCTTCTCTCAAGCGCTTAAGTGAGCATAAACCTTGTCAAGATCTCCATGCATGCAACCCTCCACGGCTATCTGCAAAACACGAAATGCCATAACAAAGAAAAGGTGTAGTCATTCAGTACTCTATTATAGGTCAAGATAATAACAACCCAGACGATGAAAGGGAGGTCGGAAAAAAGTGAATAAAAAACTCATAGGAGTGTTGCTGGAGACATTCACCTTCATAGTTATCTTTAAAACCCTGGTACAAAAAGCGGATTCAACGAGATGATATGACTGTCAAGGATCTTCTTGCACTCGTACCTGCCGAGGAGGATTTATACCGCGGCGCCGAAGGGACGCAGATATAGGCTTGAGCTCAGGAGATCGATCAGACGAATTTGTACGCGCAAACTTGGTGAAAAGTGGACAATTTTTTTTAATAAAGTGCTAACTAAATAAATAAAAAAGTTTATGCATCGCAAAAATTTTTATATAAATATATATTTAATATTTAAACTTAATATTTATGTATTCTCATAGATGATCCTCATGTATCATTTTCATAGATATCCCATGTAGCTTTTTATCATCTAAATATGTATGTCAAATAGGCATAGCTACACAATTTTTTGTCATACTTGTTATTTATTACATAAATAATGGCATATTATCGATTTGATTTACAATAAATTTATCAAATAGGTCATCGAATATCAAAGCTCCATAAATCATTGTAATTCTTACTTGAAGCAAATGAAAGAGTTTTCTATCACAAATATATTGATAAGTGCATCACATGCATAGTCAAGTCATATACACAGAAAGCTGTAAAGAAGAAAGACTCTTTGTGATAACCTGAATTTTTTAAACGATATTTTTATTAAAATGAAAATTCAATTTACAGTATGTGCCTTATCAAAGAAGGAAGAGGTAATACACGATCTCTCCAGGATCGTCCAGGACGATCTGGGACTCGTCCAGGGACATCAGTGGAAAAATTCAGCTCCAGATTTTGCCCAGTTTTTGCTCCAGGTGATTTTCTGCATGCATCGTCCAGGCCGATTGGAGACATCGCCAGGCCGATCGGCACTGTAGGAGAAAGATCGTCCATAGCCAATAGCCCTGAAGGGAGACCAGGCCCGAATCTTTTGGTCATATGTCCCGGGACGAAGGGCTGGCGATCGCCAGGGACGATCTGTTATAATAAAGCTGATTTGTCAGTCGTTTTGACGAGAGAAAAAAATCAGAAAATTAAAAATAAATATCAGAGGTAGGAGAGAAAGTCGTGGATTTTGGAAAAAGTGCTTTTCGGAAGCGACGCGGATCCGTTTTTCGATCGAAGTGACTGTTGAGAATTTGGCTTAGTGCTCTAAGTAAGGCACAGTCAAAACCTTCTCAATTGTCAGTTCCGTCGTGGTTTGGGCGGTAATTCTGTCCGGGATTTTTTTTCCCGTAGCGAATTTTGTCCGTACTTTTGATCGTTATCAGTTTTTAGAACATACCGCGTAACTTTCTGTATATTGTTTTGGCGTGCCTATGTGCACATTTGATTATTTTCTGACGATTTTCGTCGCGGTATTTTTTTGATTCGCACTGCGTTTTTAGTCGACGCGGCCGGGATTTTTCTCGTGATTTATGGAATTTATCGTGCAGTAGAATAAAGTTCTGAAATGTTTGAATATCTTAATTTCTGTGCTAGATTCGGTAAATTTTCTTTGCGGAACTTTTTGTGTAAATTGCCGTATACTGGCGTAGTGCTGCCCCGATTTTTTGGGTAATTTCTGTATGTTCGGATTTCTTGTTCTTCTGCATTTGAAATACTATGTGTATAAGCTATGAAAAAGGGAGTTATAAGGGATCAGCTGATCCTATGAGATTCAGTTAGTGAAACGGGAAAATCGAAATGGAGCTCAATCTGAAATCTGATATCTGTTCAGTTCCGATCCGATGAATTCTGTTTTGGTGCTTATAAGCACATTCTGTTTTTGGTGACGTGAGCACAAAGGGATGAAACATAAAGGGGCCTGGATCCAATGAGATTCAGTCAGTGTCTTGGAAGGAGGCATAAGGGGCGGGAGATTCTCGTATAGATTTCCTCATGTCAGGCATTTTAGCTATATGTAATCAGTAAACTATTTTCATTCTGTATCTGTTCGTTCTGTACGAAATTGTGATTATGATATGATAGGATCCCACGATTCTGATTTCTGCTCTGACTCTGGTTGATTTGTTCTGGTTCTGATACGCTCTTAACGATCTGTCACGACTCGATGTATTTGATATCTGTCCGTAAGTTATTGATTTCCGATACTGTTCCGCCTTCCTGATTCTGATATCTGTCTGATAAGTTTTGGGTTTTGTTTTCTGAGGATTTAGATTGGGGTTTGTGCTTTGCTAGCTGTTGAGCTCACCCTTGCTTCTGGTGTTTCAGGTTCTCTGGAAGGGCAAGTAGGTCCAGATTAGAATTTCTGATTCTGATCAGATTAGGTACTTTTGTACTTTTGATTTTTGCTACAGTCATGGCTTTCCTGTCTGTCTTTTTCTCTCTGTTTGAAAGCCATGTACGTTCTGTTAATGATTATTTTGAGGAAATGAAAAGATAATGTTTTGTTCCGCTGCATTTGATGTTATTTAGTAGCTCTGTTTTCTGTGTGCTTCTGTTGTTATGAATGTGGAAGATCTTTCAGTAACCTATTCACAAGCAGATCCTGGTTAGTTATTCCTCCGTCGCGATTCCCGGCGCGGGCGGGATCCGTCTCGTCTCGGTCGGTCGTGACAGAAGAGGAGAGAGAAACAAAAAGTGAAAAGTAAATGCATTTATCCATCGGATCGCTTCGCTAAATTATTGTTAATTTATATTACATACTTAGATATAAAATATATAAAAAACTCGAAATTAAATTTAATTGTTTATAATATATAATTAAATATAAAATTTTAAATAGAAAAAAATAAATATTATTAACTAAAAAAGTAAAATTTCCAAAAATATAAATAAAAAATTAATATTAATTATATTATAAAAATAAATATATAATCAAATATATGAAAAATAAATGGATAAAATATAAATATTATCAACTAAATAAATAATATTATTCATATTAAAAATTAATTAAAAAAACCATTAAAAAAAGATGTTTTGCTTTGTATAGTGTATACATAAAACAAAATATAGCTTTTTTGCTTTGTATTGTTTAGTCCCACATCATTTGTGATGTTTTTCTTTACATAGTTTATATAGTTTTTACTTTTGCACATGATTGAAGCTCATGTGGAGCCTTGTGAAGGCATATGAGAGAATGTTGCAAGTAATTATAAAATCATTTACTATAATATTTATATTAATGATCAAGGTAATCATTTATTTAATTATTTTAAAAAAAATTTGAACAGGTTGGTTTTAGAAAACCGGGACCGATTCCTGGTTGAACCGGCGGTTCAAGCCTGTTCTGGCCGGTTTGATGAACACCCGGTTTTAAGGCTGAACCGAACCGGTCTGAATGCCGGTTCACAATGGAACCGGCCGGTCCGGTTTTCAAAACGTGGCTATTTTCTCAATAAAGTGGACTTATATGATTATTCACATAAATACAAATGAAAAATTATTGAGCTTTACCTGCATATTATTATTAACTTAAAACAGTGTTGGTCTAATTTAGAATTAGTAGTTTAAAACATTTAAATTTGATGCACGTAAGAAAAATCATTTTGAAGTAATTCAAAATTTCAACTGATAATGAAATTATAAACAACACTAAATTAATTTCTTTAGGGACACATAATTTGTTTGTAATAATGGTTGATTGGTTGTACACTTAGGCTTCTTTTGGGACGACTTTTTTATTGCTTTTTAAAATGGAGTTTTAGCACAAAAATAAAAAAATTTGTACTAAAACTCCATTTTAGAAAGCAATAAAAAAGCCGTTCCAAACGAAGCCTTAATCATTGAGCGGGCCATATTTATCAGCTCAATCATTTTCATGTAGGTTTGTGTGGTCATATTTAGTTCGATATTAGGGTGAAATAGTAGTCAGATTTAACTCTACTCTTCACATAAGACGTGTTTAAAGGCCGGCTTAGTTCACATAAGATACGACAATTATAATAATTTTATTTTTTTTTCCTTTTAATTTGTTTTTTTTTTCGTTACAATGCAAGATTTTTTTGAATAATTATTATAGTATGAAATAGAAGATCAATTATTTAAAATTTTTAAATTTGAAGCCTTTGTGGCCTCCATCTTTCTTGCGCATTTAAGGAAGAGAACTTAACTTAAGATAAAAGTTAATAAATTACATAGATATATATAATTAAATTATTTCAATAAAATTGAATAGAAAAAGTAGGCCCAAACTAAAAGATAAATAGGAATAGAATTATAACCCCAAAAAATGCGAGAAATTATTATATGCGAAGATCGGATGCAGAACGTCGTCGGAGACAAACCAAAATGTGTCATGTCAACAGTACCGAGCCGCGGTACAGACCAGTACCAAGCCATGATACCGAGCACAGAGATGACCTGGCTCATTCTAATTAGTCTCCGAATATCATTCGACGTCCGCAAGAATAATTTTTTAAATAGGAATGTAATCATAACCCCGAAAAAGCACACTTTACCTCAAATCACATGGGCCACAGGGCCACAGTCAACATATATGTATTTGTTCTTCGTTCACATATCCATATGTACAAGCAATTTAAAAAGGGACAAGCAAGAATCTTATAGCCTTTGGAGATGACGCTGTAAAAAAAATCTGATATGAAGGACTACTTTATTATTAAGCTTTGCACGGTTTATTTAATATGTTAATGTAAAAAAAAAAAAAAAAAAAAACGAATGACGAGTACAGAATCCAGCAGAGGCATTTGCTTTGCAACTCTAAAAGCCAAGTCCTTGTGGCCAGGATTTTAGGTGAAGAAGATTGCACAGAATCCGAATGGCCTCTTATTGCGGGAGAGACAACATGCAATTTTCTTAGCTGCTCCCACTGTCGTCGGTTTACAGCTGGGAAATTGATTCTTCGATGAGTAAGGTTCGTTTCCTAAATTCCACCTTTACAATAATTTCTTATCTTTAGTTCCTATAAAAAAAAATGTTCAATTTTTTTTAATATAATGCATGCTTTTTTTTTAATGACTAAGGCTTCGTTTGGGACAGCTTGTTTACTGCTTTCTAAAACGAAGTTTTAATACAAAAATAAAGTATTAAAACTCCGTTTTAGAAAGCAATAAAAAAGCCGTCCCAAACGAAGCCTAAATAAATGTATGACCTAACCTATGTTGCACTGATACGCCTATTTATGAGGCATGCTGTATCGGACACGTGTCGGATACGGATACGCCTCCGATATGGCACGAATACGGCTTTGCCGTGTCCAATTAAAATATTATTTAAATTTGATCAAACACGCGTATCGCTTGGTACTCGGTATTGCTCATACCGCTCGGTATCGGAACTCGGTACCACTCAGTACCGCTCAGTATTGCTCGATACAGAGGGGTATCGAATGGTACCAAACAGTGCTGAGAAGATAGAGAAAACTTTAAAGCAACTCTTACAAGCAGGTCGAACCCCGCCAGGGGGCAGCGCCCCCTTGGACCCTCGGCATAGGCGCAACATATCTATACTTTTTATTAAAAATTTTCATGTTTCAACATTCATGTGGATTAATTGTGTCGATACTTCTTACTTTTAATTAAAAACTTCATCTGCTGGACAATTTATGTTTTTGTTTTTGTTGTTCTACTAGACATTTAAATATTTAATGCTTACTTTTATTTTGTTATTATAAGATACAATGCTACAAATGATGTTACTTCCATTTTTTTTTTGTCATTTCAAATATTATGCTTTGATTAATTTGTTATTTTTTATGTATAATTTATATATTATAATACCGTATCTGCGCCATATCCGTATCCTGTATTTTTAAGAATTATCGTGTCCCGTATCCGTATTGTGTCGTATCCGAGTCGTCATATCCGTATCAGTGCAACATAGGACCTAACCCATAAAAATAACTCATTTTTTTATAGTAATATATTTTGATTGTCTGATGGTAAAATTCTTAGGAATAAAAATGCTTCAAGCTAATTTAGATCTTAAAATTTAAAATAATTTTATATTTTATAAAATAGGAAATTTTATTATTTGACTGAATAAAGCTAGATAAATATAAAACGAGTATGCTGCCTACACTCTCAAAAGATCTTATTTAAGTAGCCCAAACAAATTTAAGAAAAAAAAAGCATATATTTTATGAACCATGCTTAAATATTACGTCGGACCCGGCATCAAAACCTCATGAATTGCTTTACAATACAGAGCTCAGAATAGAACAAAGGAAAACAATTCTAATTATCTCAAAATCTTCCTACAAGAGAGGAGATAACCCTTTATTTATAGGGTAAGGCTGCCTCAAGAGTCCTTTTGGAGGGAATTCTTGAAGAAAGCTAGTTAGGAGGTGGGTTTAATTGATTGAACCAGTCCGGATAAATCCTTCCCTTGTCAAAAGAGAATTTTTATTATTCTACATAATCACATTGCATATATTTTTACATAGATTTGTTCAAAATTAAAGTACATCAATCAGACAAAACCTACTAAGAAAAGAAATAGGCAGCTATTACAAATTCATATAAATATTCACTTATATAAAATGCTAATATGTATTGTTTAAGTTAAAATCTTTATTAAGGCAAAAAAAAACCTATATAAAATACATTATATTTAATATCTGTTATATAACTCCATTAAACGGACAATTTTAATATCAATATTTACCCATCTTGATTTTACTTTTTTTTTTTTGGACATTTAGGCCATTTAAGGCAAACTCACACACACAACGCATACACATGGACTCGAACCTTGGACCTCTTAGTTGGAAGCCTAAGCTCTCCACCAATAGGCCAAGGAGAGTTGTGTTTGATTTTACTTGCCCCTCTTAATTTAATTAGTACTAAATGCAATATAAAAGCTGAAATTTATTTCTTTCTACCATGTAGGTAAAAGCTGAAATGTTCTTTAATCATGTTTGCTAAAACGGAAGATGAAATTTTTTTTATTCTTAATTTCTTAATATCTGATTTCTCTTCCTCTTGCAGTATTTAAATGTAGCAAGTGGTTAGTTGTGGTTACTGTAATTCTTTCAATGGTGATCCAACGCAAAGGAACTAAAAGCCTCTATTATCTTTTAAGTAATGAGGTTATCTACCCGCTACCATTCTAAATGGAGGATTTAGCGGCGCAATTAATCCATCGGCGGAACCTATCGAGGCCATCCATCAGTATTGAGCCCACACTTGCTTTGCCCTATTGAAGAGGCGAGACCGTAGCAGAGGGATTCGAACCCGGGATGGGAGGTTTCCAACCATGCTCGCCCACCAACCACCTAAGCCTCGGTGGGTGGCTCTACTATCTAAACAACTGAATTTGATGAAAGAATCTTACATGAAACAGTAAAAATTAATGCAAATCAATCATTCTAGTTTTTATCAACTAATTCTTGTTGCAACCACAAGACTAAGAATTCCCCTAGACAAAATGGACTATATAACCATCTAATTTATTTTAAGATGAGTACCACACATCAATTAATTAATCAAATTTCACAATATACTCATCCTGAATAAAGTTTGATGATTATTAAAGCCACTCAGACCAAATTTGGCAAGACATCCTAACCCAATGTTTACCATATGCCAATGGAACTAAATTCAAAGGGAATAAGAAGCCAATATTATGAGGCAGATAAAGTGGTAAGGTGTAAACAGTCCAGTACCTTGAAAGTAAGGGGGCCGTCCTATCACTGCGTATCATTCACTGCAAGTAAGCACCAGGACCTGAAGTCAAAACTATAGGAAACCGATAATTCATTAGCATTTCAAATGCTGAAGATAAAAGTGAACTTTGAAGATTTTACAATTCTTCACTGAGTAAAATTTAAGTTTTTAATATTGAACAGATGAATAGATGAAAGAAAAGGAAGAAAAATCCCAATTAGGCCAATGCAGTTAATAGATCATAGTTTTGTAAGTAGGTTGGGTGCAATTATTTCAAATATTTGGGCTACATACGGATTTATACATCCAACCACAAGCTACTGCATAGAAATTCAGTTGGACTTGTAATCAGAGACGGGACGAAGAATTGCACAAAGGGGAATTGAACGCTAAAAATCATCATTACCATATGCGGCAAGTTCTTCAAGTTCATCCACATCATCTTCATGAGCATTATCGTCATCTTCTTCACCATCTAAGTGTTTCTTACTCTGAATAACTACAGGTGAAATAAAAAGTCAGCACCTTCTGGTCTTTTCTCATCTCATACGCATTAGCAATTCAGAACACTAATAAGAAGATAGGAAATGATACATGCGGGGTTCTGATACAAAAACTTAAAGGTTTATTCAACTAAAAGTTATAACTTAAAGATCAAAACCAGCTACTAGTATATATAAACTAATATATTTTTAACAATGTGAAACTAAAATCAATACTCTTGTACATCTTTAGCAAGGAACATCCTTACATGAGAGCTCTCACATTAAACTACCCCGCAAGCAAAAGCTTTTCAAGCTCATCAAACATACACCAAGAGGCCATTTTACCACATCGAGCCGTTATGAGTGTCATTGCCTTTGAACATTGCTCAATCATTATAGAAAGCACCAAATATGCATATGGGAGTCATAAATTATATGGAATGCTTGATTTCAATCAAACCATCGACTCTAATATAATTTATTAGGAAGAGTAGATCAACAGGGCCAAGGACATCAAAGTTGGACCCAAATGCACTAGTAGTTTAAACATTTTCCACCCAAAAGTTTTATACCAAAGAGTAGGAGTTAATTCCAATAATTTCCAAACAAATATATTTTTCAACAATCCAATTTAAAATTAAATTTAAAATTCTCATATATCTTAATAGGAATACTGTCGTTGCCAGGTCCCAAGTTCTGAATGAGAAAAGTGAAGTGTGTGTTAGACAGTCAACAGTCAACATAAAACTTGTCGAATAATCATGACATGAATCATTTAATACATTGTGTTAATGCTAGGGTATTCCCTATAAGCGAAGTGTTGTATGGCCTAAATACAACAAATGAGCAATAGCCGTTACACAGGCGCCCGGGTGCAATGTTAAATAAGCAAGGGTTCCCATATCATGAATGGGCAAAGAAGCTAGTCCATAAAACTAAAATTAGGATATGAACATAGAATATAGGTTCCCTTACAGACAAATAAATTGAATTAATAGATATTATGATCAATAGTAAGATAAATATTTTATGCATTCAAGAAACTAAATGAGTTGGAGAGAAGACAAAGGAGATTGATAGTTTAAGATTTAAACTATGATATTCTAGTAGGAGTCATATTAGAAATGGTGTAGGTGTGATTATAGATAAGAGTTTGAAGGATAATTTTATAAAAATTAATAGAATTGAAGATATAATTATAGCTTTAAAGATTGTTGTTGATGTTAAGATTATTAATATTATAAGCAATGATGCTCCTCAAGTAAGTTTGGATATGTATTCATAATTAAAATTTTGGAATGATCTAAAAGAATTAATATAAAAGATAATTCTCGAAAAAAGTGTTTTTATTGGACGAGATTTCAATAGATATATTAGAAGAGAGGTAGATTATTTTAAAAGCAATCATGGCAGCTACAACTTTGAAGCGACTAATGAAGGTGACAATACGATATTAGATTTTTCTTTAGCTTATGATTTTGTAATTGTTAATATCTTATTTAAGAAAAAAATATGATCATCTTATCACTTATAATAATGGATATAATAAAACTAAAATTGATTATATTCTTATAAGAAAAATAGATTTTTAAAATTATAAAGATTGTAAAGTTATTCAGAGTGAAAATTTATGTGCTCATCATCGCTTATTAATTTTGAACTTTAAGATGAAAGGGCAAAAAATAAAAAATCAAATAAATCATTTTTTTCTAGGATTAGATTGGGGCATTTAAAGAATATTAATAAAATTATTTTTGAGAGTAATATTTCAGATTTTAAAATTTTGCTTGTGTATGAGGAAGCTAATGTTATGAAGAGAAAATAGCTAGTGGTATTAAGAATGTTGCTAAAGATGTGCTTAGAGTATAAACAAAAAAAAACTACAAATAATAAAAATAGTTGGTGGTGGAATCAAAATGTGTAAGAAAATATAAAAAATAAGATGATTTATTATAAAAATTTGTTTAACAGTAAAAATTCTGATAATTGAGAAATATATAAAGAGGTCCGTAAGAAATTTAAGAAAGTAATTTGCAATGTAAAGATTTTAGCATTTAATGAGGACAAAAGATATATGTATAAGTTAGCTAAATAAATAGATAAGAGAAGTAAGAATTTAGTTCAAGTGAAGTGTATAAAGGATGAAGATCAAAAAGTGCTTTTATTATAAGAGGATATTCAACAAAGGTGGATGAGATATTTTGCTAAACTTTTCAATGAAGATTATGAGAATGCGATTGAATTTATTGATCTTAACACCCTAAATAAAAATAAAGATTTTTTGCTTTTATTGGCGAATTAGTAAAACTAAAGTTAAAGAGGCTTTAAAGAAAATAATGTGTAGAAAAGTTGTTAGACTTGATGATATCCAATAAAGGTATGGAAATGCTTAGGAGGAAAGAATTTTTTGGCTTACTAAACTTTTTAATATTATTTTGAAAACTAAAAAGATGTCAGAGAATGAGTATGTTGATTCTTTTTTTAAAAAAATAAAGGTGATATACAAGATTGTGCGAATTATAGAAGAATTAAGTTAATTTGTCATACTTTAAAACTATGAGAGAGAGTTATGGAGCATAGGTTACGGCGTGACACTGATGTTTCTCAAAATCAATTTGGATTCATGCTAGGTAGATCTACTATGGAAGCTATACATTTATTGAGATGTTTGATGGAGAAGTATAGAGAGAATAAAGAGGATCTGCATATTATTTTTATTGATTTAGATAAAGCATATGATAAAGTTCCAAGAGAAGTGCTATGGAGAGTTCTACATAAGAAAGGGGTTAATAATGCTTCTATTCAAGTCATTAAGGATATGTATGCAGGAGTTGTTACTGCTGTTCAAACACAACGTGGTTTAGTATTTTCCTATTTCAGTTGGATTACATCAAGGAACAGCCTTAAGCCCACATCTTTTTTGCTTTAGTAATGGATGTTATCACTAGTAGACATTTGCGAGAGGTTGTACCCTGGTGTATGTTTTTTGCTGATGATATTCTTCTTGTTGATGAGACTATAGAGGGAGTTGAAGGTAAACTTGAATTATGGAGGTCAACCTTAGAGTCTATAAAGGCATTCGTTTGAGTAGATCTAAAAATGAATATATTGAGTGCAATTTTAGTAATAATAGATATCGTGAGGGGAACTGTGACTTTAGACGATCAAGTCATTAATAAGAGTATTCGTTTTAGATATCTTGGGTATATTGTTCAGAGTGATGGTGAAATAGATGGGGATATTATTAATAGAGTTCAAGTTAGATGGTTGAAGTGGAGGAATTCATCAGGCTTATTGTGCGATAAAAAAGTCCCTCTCAAACTTAAGGAAAAATTCTATAAAATTATGGTGACACCTGCAATGCTTTATGGTGCAAATGTTGACCATTAAAAGAGAAGCATAATATTAAGTTAAGTGTTGTAGAGATGAGGATGCTTAGGTGGATGAGTGGCTTTACTCTTACAAACAACATACTAAATGAGCATATACGTGAAAAGGTTAGAGTATTGTCTTAGATGGTTTGGTCACATAAAACGACGGCCTTCCGATGACCCGATTAGAAATTAGATGTATTAGATTTGACTTATATTAAAGAAGATAAAGGTAGACCTAAAAAAGACTTGGTTAGAATAATATTAGAAATGACCTTACTTTATTAGATTTGGATGAGAATTTGACTCTTCAGGATACAATGGAGAAAAATGATTTATGTAGCTGACCCCACATAATTGACTAAAGGCTTGTTGTTATTGTTGTATATATCTTGATAGGATGTTTATGAACATTACAAATAATTTGCATACCATAAATATCTCTTCTAGCTTCAACAGTGACAAAACCATGTTTGGCATATACCCTATTTGAATTAATGTTAATTTCTTAATTTAATGAACTCGTGTTTCACCAAAAAAATAATAATAAAGCTACTTATAAATAGTGGAGTTTAAATTTACACATATTCAGCTAGAGAAAATGATCAAAATAGTTTATTAACTCTTTATGAAGGACCAAAATGATCCCAACTATATTAAAGGATCATTTTGATCCCTCAAGTTTTTAGAAATGAATCTGATGGGGACATCAATTCGTGCAAGGTCTATCAGAGGCGTGGCTGTCGATCACGGCCACGATCGAGTCTTTGTATTTTTTATTTATTAATGTTATTTTCTTATTCATTTATTTTCTTATTTTCAATTTCGTGTATTTGTTTTATGAGATTTCAAGTTGTACCCTTTTAATGGGAGATGTCGTATGTAAGCCCGGAGGGCATTTTCGTCTTTTATTTCTTGAATCTCATGTATTAGGCTATTTATAGCCCCATGTTCTACTTTTCAAGTAATGAATGATTGATTACAAAATTTCTTCTTGCATGACTTCTTGTGAGAGCTTGAGAGTTCTAATAGAGAGAAATCCCTAGGAGAGGGAGAATTGCGCAATACCCACCAACCTAGATAAATCGGGTTCCTGGTTCCATCCTTGTATCTCCTTCTCCCTTCCTTTCCCCTCCACCCGCACCTAGCCGCCGGTTTCCCACTTCACCCGAGCCCATCTCATCCCTTCTCAACCCCATGGTCAAAACCCATACCCCAATACCGCTGGCCCCAATTCCCTAGCCGCCGGCCAACCCCCTCTCCCCACTCTTCTCCCTTGTGTTTCCTAATTGGGTAGTAGATTAATTGGGCTAATTTTGAAATTCAAAATTTGAATTTGATTTCAAAATCTTTCCTAAATTAACTCTTCTATTTTAGGAAATTATTTATTTGAGACCTATTTTGAATTTTAAATTCAAGAGGATTTTAAATAAATCTTTCCTAATCTCAAGACCCAATTCTAGAAGCCTTAATCCCCTCCAATAATTGCTCCCCATAATCCATATTGCCGCCGGCCCCTATAGGAGTCAATTAGGATTTATTTCCTAATCCCTCTACCCCCATTCGAAAACAAGTCCAATTTCTCCCACCCTCCTCTTGGCCGAATTTTCCAATCCCTTAATTCCTGAATTATTTCCTAAATCAAATAATTGATTTAGGAAATCAATTCCCACCCCATCCCTCATCATACCGCCGCCCCTCTCTCTCTCTCATTAAATCTCCCCGGATTTTGGGAATTGAGATCTTCTCTCTCAAATCCCACTCCTCCCCTTATACAAAAATCTGAAACTTATTTCAGAATTCTGTCTCGACTCTTCCTTCTTTCATTTAGCAAGAGAAACTTCTTTCTCTTCAATCATACTCAAGAGCCCTAGCAAGGCGAGAGGAGATTTGTCACCTAGCATCTATGAATGGCAAATCCGGAGACTGAATACGGCCTAACCTACGATGAGGATGGTTTTGTCGACTTCTACAATCAACCTTCTTTGACGTTAATACAAGGATTGATCACACCATTGAAGATTACATCGAGCGTATTCTGAACACTTTGGTGGAGGCAATCGAAGAACAGTTTGACGGCATCGAGTGGAGGATCTCCACCGCCCCATGATAGAGGTTCTCTTTTCCCCTTTTAACATATTTCTTAAGTCTAATATTATCTTGTGCTTGATTGTAGTTACGAAGGACGATTCTCCCTGCTTCTGCTAAGCTTAGTAAACGTAGGATTTTGAGCGTGACTCTATGCTTATTAATTCTCATTGTTAGAATAGGGATTTTATCTGAAGCTACTACTATGGTATCATGTTATTTTCTAATTTATCTTGAAAGTTTCAAAGCTCTTGTTATGTGATTTAGCCTAAGCGGATGTGACCCCTTGTTCGTTTTATTTCGTTGTTTAAGCTGCTAATAGTTATTTCATTTTTATTCTAACCAAGGATTGTGCAACTTCCTAATAAATTGATTGCATTCATACGTAGTCCTGCAGCAGAATCAAAATAGTCCGATGATGGAATTATTTTGATTCATATTAAAGGAATTGAGTGAATAAATTAGTCTTTTAATATAGTCGGAGGCTATTTTGATCTTTCATAAAGAGAAAGGACCATTTTGGTCCTTTTCTCTATTCAATTATTTGAACATGGGTAATCTCTCTCTAAAATCCTGGACTAATTTGCAAGTTTAAATTCTATTAACAATTCCCTGGTTAATAACTAAATATCTGGAGTTTGAAAATCAGTTTTTGAAAATTTTTGTTTTGAACAAAATCTTTTTCAAAGGACTAGTTCAAGGATTATTTAGCAAATTTGTTCCTCAGCCCAACCGGTTATCTGATTTATTGTTATACCACCGATCACAATAATTTATAAATACAAAACTTTCAGCACATGGTTGCAGCCCGGTCAAGAAGAAGCAATCTTGAGTTCTCCCTGACAGGAGACAAAGAAGGGATCAAGAGTTCCTACAGTTTCTCTATTGGTATTGAGGATGGTGTCCTGGAAAGTTTAAATTTAAGTGCCATACGTTCTTGGAATAAGTGTCTGGAAATAAGATTTTGGTCCTAGACGAAGGCCAGCAGTTTTTTTTTTTTTTTTTTGAAGGCCAGCAGTTCTTTGGCCATCAGTGGTTTCACTTCCTGAGAGCTAGCAGTAAATGAGGCTCCTAGGTCAGCAGGTGGAAACATGACCGCCAATTCCTAGATTGGCAGGTCGAAGTGTGGCCATAGTGAATCCTCTGTTGTTGGCACTGGCCATCAGCTGTCAATGGGTCTCTTTGACATCGGAGTAGAGATGAGTGGCTTGGAAGTTGATAGCAAACAGCTTCTCAGTGTCACCAGTTTGCAGGTGGCCATAGTGAATCCTCTGTTGTTGGTATATATATTGTCTATTAGGTTTGTTTTAAGCCTTTGGAGTTAGATTTTGTTGAAATAGAAGAAAGGAGAGGATTTAAGAAAAAAAAGGGTAGAAAGATTGATGACTAGATTATAAAGAAGTTAGGAAAATATTTGAGTGGAAAATATTGATATCCTATACACTTCTTTGATAAAATGAAAGCAATTCACTTGTGCATTTGTGGACATAAACTAACTTCAATGAATGACGTAAATTCTTATCTATTACTGCAATTTTTATTTTTCACTATTTTGCCTCATTATTGCTCTCACGTGCACTCTTTTTCCTAAGAACCTCTATCAAAGCTCTTAAGCGATAAGTGAGAGCAATTATGTTAGAAATGATGGGAAGTTAAAGAAGAACAAGTCCAGAAACAAGGAGTTTGAGTACAAAATGATGTAGATCGCGGATTATCTATACCAGAAAAAATCTATCCTATATTGGAGTTGAAGCCGACAGCCAAAAGCAAAAAGGACAGAAATCTCGAGGACAAATAATAGATGAGGCTACCCAAGTGGGGATGATTTTAGAAACTCAATCTCCTCCATTTATCTAGTAAGCCAATTTGCATAATGAACAAATGAACTGAATTTGACTGAACTCTTGAATAAACGTCAAGTCTTTTAGTCCATTCTTACGATAAAGGATGCAGAAGTAAATGTTGCCGAAAATATCCCTATCTCTGCTAATGACAAGTAGGAAAAAAATTAGAATGCTAAATTTAAAGGCAAGAAGAAAACAGTTAAAAAGGAATAAGAAGAGGTCAAAGGAAAATATATTCCTTAGGATCAGGCTGATAATTGGAAGATAAATTATAAAAAGTACTTCAACTTCAAGGAGCTTAAGTAGAAGAAGAATCAAAGAAAATAAGATTTTATTGTTCTAGAAGCATGTTTAGAATAAAATGATTTCTCCTTCTGAACAATTGATTCAATAGCAACTAATCATGTTTGTTATTTTTGTTGGCACTTAGTTCTTCAAATGAGTTAGCCGATGGGTACTTCACAATGCGAGGGATAATGGAGCTCTGATTTCAGCAAATAGCAGCGGTAATTAGATTGGATATACAAATAATAATTTCTTGTTTTGAACAATGTTTATTGCATTCCTGATGTTAAAAGAAATGTAATTTATATTTATAAGTTACGTGAATAATTGTTTGTAATTTCTATCAATAGTAACTCGATTATCATTTTGAAAAGTTATTTAAAAAGTCATGCTATAAATCTAGAAGATAGACTTTGTTTCTCAAAACATATTCCTAACTCGCAGTTGAACATTGAAATATTCAAAACTGCTAGATCAGTATCCAAAAGACAGTTTCTCATCATGATGATACATATCTGTGGCATCTTACTAGATCATATTAACGTAAACAAAATTGAAAACTTACAAAATATGGCTTTTTAGGAGATTTTAAAGGTAACCCTATGTCTATTTGTCAATCCTTTCTAGAAGGTAAAATCACTAAGAGCTATTTCCTTACAAAAGATGAAAAAGCCAAACAAGCATTCAAATGTCTGTAGACTTAACAAATTTTCAAGGCAGACATTTTTCTCATGGGGCACAAATTAAATGTTTCAGATATCCTCTCAATTTTTTTTCTTATTTCGCTTGAGGCCAGCATTGGCAGCTTTCAAAAAAATTATTTAAATTTTATATTTCAAAAAGACAAAATAAGATGATAAAATAAAAACCAATAATTTATAGCACATACTCTTTATATTCTGAAAGAGTCAAATGACTATTTTGTTATAATACAATCAAATATTTTTTTCTCAATATAAGTGATTAAAATATCGTTCATTCACTATTCTCTAATTCTATTTCGTAATAAAGCTCTTTCAACTTATATTACATGCATTGATATTAAAATAAATTCTTAAATTTTTAATTTACCATGATTAAATTTTGATTATTATATCCAAATTTAATTTATTTCTATATAAAAGATAGAACTATAAGGAGATAAATAAAAGAATAAAAATTATTAATCATAATCCTATTTTAATAATAAATAAATAATAATACTAATATAAAAATGATCGTGCATGCCACACAACACATGAAATGATCCTGCTTGTCACGCTCGGATTGCACACAATTGTTCACAAAAGAGGCATGCTACTGTGGGTCGGTCAAGCTCAGACCAACATGGGTTTGTCATCTCCAAGGGAACAATTCGATCAATTTTAGAATTGGCTAGACAGTTTAAAGAGTGAGCAAGCCCTAGTTGGAACAATTCAGGTCTGCATAGCCATCAATTAGTCAATATGAACTGTTCTAGATCAGTGTAGTTGGTTCGGCAAATTAGGACACCAGTTCAACCAAACCAATTAGATCCAACTCCGATCTTGTTCTCTCAAAGATTTGCATGAGTTAAAAGTTTCAATCAATAAAAAAATGGCTTCTTTATCAACCCCATAAACACATTAACAAACTTATCACACAACTTGTGAAAACAAGGACGCATGTATATCTCGCATCTATATCATACTTTCAGAGAATAATATTGTTTGTGCTACCACAAAATAATCTAGAGGAGATTACTTCGAACCAAGGTTCATGATCTCAATTATCCGCAATTTGTTTGAACACATGGAGAATTTAATGAATGACACAATATTAATTGTTTCTACAAATGAGATCATATGTTTTGCATATGGAAAATGGCAAACTACATAGTCATGCAGACATTATAAGAAAAAAACAACAAAAACATGGATTCAAAATGAACACAAGAAAATACATATAAGATGTACCTAAGGGGCTGGAAAATTCTGAGATTCTTTTTGGTGTGCTGAGTTCATCTGTTATATCAAGAAGATATGGAAGCTCTAAAAACTGCAAAAAAGATTCTGTTTGTGGATTTCGGTGATGACCTGCCAACAAAGAGCACATTACAATTGATAAAAACAGAAATGACGACTGACTGTTAATATAGTGATGTTACAGAAGAAAAATATTGGGGAACAAAAACAGTTTGAGATTTCAGGCATGACTATCATCATCCTGCATCCACAGAAACATTCATAGAGAATCATTTTACACTTTTTGATGTAGGCAGAGCCGGCCTATTTGTGTTCCCCATGCCGATTTTAATTTCCAAATGGTGGATTGTTGGTTTCCCTTTCAGATTTTGGTTTCCCTGCTATTAAATATTGTTTTGATGCTTCGTTTTCCCCCTTGGTGCTTCAGTTTCCCCCTCCTTGGTAGCCGTGTTGTTGCTTCAGTTCCCCCCCTCCCCTTATGCTATGTGGATGTTTTGTTTTTCCCCTCCGGCGGCTGTCCCTTTGGTTCTTGTTTGCTACAGTTTTCTAGGTGTTTCTATTGGTTGTTTTGTAGGTGCATTAACTACATGTATTAATTGTCTTTTTCCCTTTTTTCCCCGTAAATGGGGATGTTTTGTAGCAGTTTTAAAATGATGGATATGCTGATTTTTGGAATGTAAACCTGCGGGTTTTCATTAGCTTGCAAGCTAACCTCCTTCCCTTTCCCCTCTAAAATTATGTCTCGGTCTTCCACCTCCTCTATTCACGGTTTCCACCCCATCTGTATCTTTCTTCTCAAAAATTTTGTAAGCTTTAAGGGTATAGTTGTGTCAATGTGACAAGTCTAGCGTTTGTCAATGGAAAGTGTCTTTAAGTTGTAATCTTTGTCGCTATATTTATGTTTTAAGAAGGAAGACCTGAGTCTTTTGCAATCTTGTTTTTTGGTTGCATCACTTTTTTAGTACGAAAGATAAAATAGGCTGATGCAATTTCTTCAATTAGTTTGTTGTAGTTTTATGTAAAAACTCATATTTTAATTAAATTATATAAATTTTGATGATGAAATTTTTAAAGCGAAGATTATAAAATCCTGTAGATAAAAAAGTCAAATGTCCACCCTTTAAAGTCAAAAGAGGGGTACAGATGGGAGCTAAATGGTGAAGTCGAGCGCAAGCCATAGAGAGAACAAGCAAGAAAGTGAGAGAAGGAGACAGAGAGAGTTAGAGAGATGGGAAAGAGAGGAAGATGGAGATGAAGAAAAAGAACAATGAGATGATGGGCGAGAGAGATTAAGAGAGCGGACAAAGCCGTGTTCATTGTTCATCAAGGGATGAAATTGTCCTACCCTGAAAGAAATTGATCAACAGACAACAGTTCAAGTCAAGCAAGATAACTCAAATTTTTAGTAAATAATTAAATTAGATTTTATTGAGAAACCCTATGTTTAGTTTGAAAAACTTTAGAAAATTTTAGCGTTGAAAGAAGGCAACATTTAAATAATAAATTTTAAAAATTATATAAGTAATTTGAAAGTTAAATTATTATTATTGTGAATATAATTAAAAATTTTCAACATATATACCAATATTAAGGTATTAGTATATCTAAGAACAACTTAAATAATTTCAATTATGAGAATTATTTAATGACAACTTAAATATTTTTTTTTGTCTTAGAAGTTAGATATTAGTGTCATTTGTTCAATAGTAGTAACTTAATAATTATCAATTATAAATTTATATTAAGCAAGCATTAAAATGTGATTTCTTATGATTATTGTAATTAAAAAGATTAATTAAATACAATTCTAACATGAAAACGAAAGAAAAATATCATTAAATAAAGATATTAATTCATAGTAGAAGGAAACATTCGTGATTTAATTAACAAGGACAAAGTAAAGAAAATTTTAAATGTTAATTAATGTAAATTTAAAATATAATTAATAGGTCAATAATTCAAATATGAGCATTTAAATTAAATTACAAAATCTAGTTAAACGTGTGCAGTTGATTGAAAGAAAAATATTAATTAATAAAATCGAATTTAGAAAACAAATTTATAGTTTAAACAAGAGTAATTAATGTGAAATTTTTTTACGTACGATTATAGGTGTTTAACAGAGATGACTCCTATGACTGTATACGTACAAAATTCCATTGTATTTTAGAAATTCTACTACAAGACAAAAAAGATTTGCAAATTCCTTTTTGAACATTCATTTGCGTGTGCTAAAAAAAGAGAAACTCTATATTGTTTTCTTCTATTTTTATCTTATTCATAGAGAGCAAATTAAATCCTGAATTTATTATTTTTTTATTTTTTTATACCCTAATTGTAATATCATAATAAAAGAATTAGGTCAGACCACAACATAAAAAACATTGAAAAATATGGATTAAAGTGGAAAGCTAAGTTTTTATAATTGAGGTAGGTACTTATATTTCTAATTTATGGTAAAATTATTGCTTCTTCTAAATCAAATGGATCAATAATTATTGGTATTCATTTAATCAACTGTCATTAAAAGCTTAGTTATGATTTACCTTTGTTAGGAAAAAGATTGGTCATATTAAAATAAACCACAATTTCTATTAACATTTAATTGATTACCATATGGCATTTCATGTTATTATAAAATATATGGAATAATACAAAAAATATAAATAAAATGACTCATATAGGAATAATTGCATGTGCATGTTAATTCATGTAATTCGCTCTCCTATTGTACTAGTTGGGGACATAAAGCACTTGCATTTACATTGGAGAGAATTCTAGAAAAGAAAATTAAAAATAAAGTACTTTATGGTATAAAGATACAAAAGATGAGATAAGATATGGCTTTGGTTACAAGCATTATAGTCATAATAATGAATATTTCAAAGTCTCATATAATATCACCTTTAAATTGAATTATCTATCCTATGATTTTATATTATTTTGAGTTTTATGACAATCTTGCATATTGTTTTGATGTTGCTTCATGCTATTGTAATTTGGAAATATGATGCGTCCACTAAGTTCCGCTTTAACTCACATTATTTAAAATATATATACATGTAAAAACTTAAGAATTAAATGAGTGAAAGAAGAGAAAATGTTTATTGCACTTTTGAATAATTATAACTTTAATTTAAACTAAATTTTATGATTTTAGTCGAGGTGCTAAAATTTAGATCAGACATGAAACCGGAAGAAGTAGAGATTCATTGTCTAATTGTTCAATTGTGGTCGAACAAAAGGATTGAACTAGATAACATAATAAATACTAAAATTATTCAAATACAATACAAATTATGTAATAATTGAAATTTTCAAAAGTGAAAACACAATTATATCGATTAAGGCTCATAAACAAGCTCGATTGAGGATCAAAATTGAAATGGTCAAAATGGGTTTTTGGATCGAGTTCAAGTCCAACACAAAATTGAACCGATTTTAACTCTCCGACACGAACAAGACCCATTTAGCAAATGAGACAAATACCATGACCCAAACCCAACTCATCGCCAATCGGACCTAACACAACACGACCCATTGACCCATTTAGACTTTAAAAAAAAAGAATTAAACTCAATGAGCAAAAATTACAACAACCTAAATGGGACATATCAAATTCAAAGTTACTAACCTTCAACCAAAGTGACCCTAAAGTGATACTTTGATGCTAAGATAAAGTGCTTGTCAAGAAAAATATAAAAGAGAAAGAGATGATTGAACAATTTATGTCAGAGTAATCTATGTTAAGAAAATAAAGAAAAGTAATAGCAAATTTCTAATTACCTTGATCTTAAAATGAGAGAAAGTTGAACGATCTTACAAATATGACATCGGCAAAGAAATTAAGGTGTCTCGTGAGGGTGAGGGCTTCCTCCTCTTTGCTTGGAGACTGAGAGTTTCCGACCATGCAAATAGTGAGGTATAGCAACGAGAGAATTGGAGAAGGGATGGTCACCACTCATCAGCGTGGTTAAAGATTGCTTCCAAATTCCAGAGAGGTGAGCGATGGTTGCTAACTAAGAAAGATGATGGCTTGCCCTTGCTAGTGCGAAAGGGCGATGCTACAATAGGCGAGAAGACGAGTTTGAGAGAGACTGAAGAGTAGTGCAAGCTGAAGCTCAGCCGTAAAAGGAATTTCTTAGTTTTCGCCTTTTCATAATTTTTAGGTGCATGCCTTGGGTGTCTAGTTATAACTTATAAATCGAACATCAGTCTAACTTTGGGTTGATTTCAGGTTTGATTTATGATACACGTCGAAGAATTGAACTTGAACCTGACAAGTTATTAATCGGGTTGACCATAAACCATAATTTTTAGGTCGAGTCATATATTGACACCACTACTCAACATAAAGTTCGTTAAAAAGCTTGATTAACCATTAATGAGAATATAAATAAACTTATATTATAAATAAAACTAAAGGAATATTAAAAGTGTATGTATATAACATAAATGTATAAAAATGTAAACTTTATAGTTGACAAATTATAATTTTTTTATTTTTTTTCAATCAAACCAGGCTATTGAGTTAGGTTCGGGTCATCTAGATTGCCATCATGTTAGATTTGAATCCACCTTTTTTGACCCATTTATTAAGCTGGTCAAGTTCAAGTTCACTGGATTCATATCAAGTCAATTTTGAGAATGATCCAAACTTGATCTATTAATCCATTTTGACACCACTACAACTGAATAAGCTATTCAAACTTATTCGAGTCGGAATAATTCGAATTTGATTTTTGAAACTAAACAAATCGACAACTTGACCGAGTCACAATCGAATCGACCGATCTAGTCAGGTTTTCAAAGCATTGGTTTTCTCTTTTGACACATTGGAAGTAAATTGTTATTAGTTAATTTTAGTTAATGAAATATATAAACTTCGTCCTATTATTTATTCCCACCTCGGTATCCTGAGCTTCCAGGTTAAGTCACGACAAATGTGATATAAAAAATGGTAATATTGGAAATATGAATCATAAGAAAGTCATTTAGATGATCTACAAGAAAATTTCATAAAAAAACTTAAAAGGTTTTGGTTAGATGATATGTTAATTGTCTTGCACATCTCAAGCATATGGATAATCAAGAGGATGTGACTGATAGAAACATGGTGAAAAATATAGTACCGCCAAATGTGACAGTAAGCACTAATGCTCTTCTATATGATGGAAGTAATGACAAAGTTGTTCCAGGACTCAAAATCTCAACTTGAAACTAAAATGGATAAATATCTAAAGCTATTTCAAGATATGCAATTACTACTATTTGATGGAGCTAAAAAGCCAATTGAAGTAGGGAATTGGTTACCCTATATTAAGAAGAAACTAGCTAGCATGTCCTATCCTAATTAGGGGAAGTTATCACTTGTTACATTATTGTTAAACGGAGAAGCAAAAAGATGATGGAGAGAATAAGATCAGAATAAATTGAGTGACATACATAATATGCTGGTTAATTATAAAGATTTTCTTGAATTTTCCAATGAGTAGTTTGTACATCTTTCTACGAAAGGCGGATGCAAGACAATTATAAGATTGATACAAGGAGATAAATCGATGATGCAATACGAAGCAAAGTTTACAACTCAATTAAGCTATATGCTCCGCAATGCATCTCAAATGTAGAATAAAAATATTATTGATACCTATCTAGGATAAAAGATGAATTCTACAACCTTTAATAACTTCAGAAATCAACGATTAGGCAATATTAGTGAAAAGAGTTAAAATGATAGAGATTGATTTTCATATCACTCAAAATTCAAAAACATAGAGATTTGAATAAGATAAATAACATGGAAGAGAATGCGCATATCACTCAGTCAGAAGAATCAAATTTGAAGCCCAGGTCCATCACTAGTGGAATTAGGAGTGGTATGTCCAATAAGGCTATGGAAGCTTGTACTAAGCGTGAAAATTTCACAAAGGAGATTGTTTGTTAGGCTCCAACACTTGTTATTGTTACAATCAACCAAAGCACTAGTAAAATATTGTCCTACACTTGTTTAGAAGTCTTCAAGCGAAGTGAAATCAGGCGAAGCACCTCCACAAAAGAGTTAGTGTCATATAAGTAGTAACTTATTATTTCACATCAAATGTTTTACTTTATCAATATATGCACTCAATATTAATACTTATCCTAAATGAATTTAAATTGATATTTTGCAAAAGAAAATATTAAGGAGTAACCATATTTAGTTTATCTTATGATATTATACTGTAACAAGACATCACAAGTAAATCTTGAAGATGGAATTCTTATAAGTGGGAGAAATTATTAAAATCCAGCCTTTGATTAAATTATACAAATTTCAAAGATGAAAAATTTAACTGAAAATTGCAAAATCTTGTTGAAAAAAAGGGCAAATGAACCGACTAGTGTCGATTTAACTAAACCAATATTACTCAATTTTCCCCTATTAAAGCTGCAAGAGTGGAGATGGGATGATAGGAGAAATGTGCATGCCATAGACGAGAGCTGAGAAGGCGAAATCGAGAGTGAACCACAAAGAGAACGAGCGAGAAAGTGAGAGAGACGGAGAGAGTGAGAGATAGGGAAGAGAGGATAATAAGATGATGACAAAAAGTCGGAGATGGAGAAATATAAAGAAAAAGATGGAGAGGAAGAGAAAGATCCAGAGAGGAGGGGAATTCTCCTTCGATTTCTTTGACAAGTAATGAAGCTGTCCAACTCTGAAATAAGCTGTGCGAGACATTAATAGATGGGCAACAGGCCAAGCCGAGCAAGGTAAGTGGTTTCTCTTTTTTTCAATATTTAAGTAAATAGTTAACTAAAATTTTATTGAGAAAACTTCACTGTTATTACCCAAATAACACTAGTTTAAAAGAAATATACTTTCACTGCGTGAGGTATGATTATGTGCATAAACTTTAGCATTGGGAGCCTTCTAGCACACACATATTAAGAATCTATAATGAGAAGTTAATGAGGAGACATTGTTATCCACCTAGCCGCTTCTTATCCACCATAGTATAATTGGAAGGATGGACATATTTCACAATGGACATAAAAAAGCATTTTTTTTTTTTGAAAAAAAAATACCAGATGGCTCAGTGGAGCCTGGCTTATTTGGATCAAATGAAGGCACCGTCTGTGAGAACTCAAAAGGTTTTGCTCCTCTAACATTCAACTTGTTCTTCACCCAACATCGAGAATCTTGATTGTCAAGATGGTCGCTCCTGATAAAACCGCTCAAATTAAATTAGCGTTGTTGTACATCGACTTAAAATAAAGTACAGATATTTTTTCAAGAAAAAAGGTAAGCAAATCTTGAGATGTAAAGGTGGAAAAAATTATTAACCTACTTAAGGCGTAAGTATTCCCGAGATAAATGGAATATGTTATTAAATTTTCGTGTAATAGCAAGCCACTCCTCATCATATTGAATCTCGGGAGGTCCAGGATCCGATTTTATTTCAATGATCTAAATGTGCAAAGTCAGAAATCTTGAATTTGCCAATCCAAAATGTGAACAGTGAACCAAACATTAGAAACTAGGGACAAACACCTGCAGGAACCGGCGCCCAGGAAGGCACTTATCCAGTGCAAGAAACTTGGTGATAGGTCCATTTTCTCCATGCTGGATGATTGCTGGAAATCTACAATGAAGATGAGCTGAAAACCAATAAGGTGGTTTCAGTTTATCAAGCAGCTCTGCTGCTGGTTTACTGCCAAGGGTTCTCAACCTTACCTAAAAGATCAGCAGTATCATACAACATCAATATGCAATCTGAAAGCACCTTGCATACAGGTAACAAGTATATAGCAATGAAAAATGACAGCAAGAGTTCTCCAATGCCCTGTGTTTTGTGGGAAAGTATATGGATGAGGCGTACAAGTTATTTCAACAAGGAAAATTCTTTCAATAAACAAGGATAAAAGGAGAAAATTGCCATAAACTATTTAACAATTAGTCTCCACGTTTGGCATGTGCATCTTTGATCAATCCTCTGTTACAAAAATAGACCCTAAAAAGGGTTTGGCTCATGCTAGGTTAACAAATACCAATCAAAAGACGAGATAAAGTTAAGATATTATGAGAGAGGAGAATTATTAGCTACGCTCCCAAGTCCCAACCTACATCACACTTCCTAGAAGTGCATAAACCAACACTTCCTACTTTTTCCCTTTCCCTCCCTGAACGTAAACCCTCTTGCCTCACGCTTAAAACTTTGCCCAACCAAGTACAACAATTCCAAGAGTTTAACGAGGCATCAGATCTACATCAGCACAACATAACATGAATAAAACCAATGAAGCTACATAATTTATGAACGTGATTATTAGATTAACAACCAGCTTATTCTGAGAGTAAACATGTTTATCCAATAACTTAACATGAATATGAACAAGATTATAAACAGCACTTGAGGTACCTCTTCTTTAAAATAAGGCTTCTGTTGAACAAGTTTTTCCCAGTTTCCATAATCAGTGATCCCAAGAGGCCAATCATGTGACAGGAAAATATCTATCGGTTCCACAACATGCATCAGCTTCAGTACATCATACTGCCGTACATGGTATACAGATCGAATATTGTTATCATCATATGGAGGCCTCTCATGGTGACCTGCTCGGAAATGAAGTAGTTTGTTGGTTCAAGGCTAGTAAAACTAATGAAAGTTAAACTTGCTCCAATATAATATTCAAAATTTACTCTAATGTCCTTCAAAGATGAAACAGTTCAGAGCAGAAATTAATAATCTTGCACAAGCCGCAAGTTTGCGCAAGCTAAATTAACAGATTTTATAGCTCGTGCGCTAAAAGTGGTGCAATAAAGTCTCACCTGTGCAATGAAAAATACAAGTGTGATAGATAACGTTTATGAAATGAATGCAGAGTATGCAACCTATTATGAGAGTTAGATCTATTCAACAATTTATAGAAATAGTAAAAAGGAATTACTGTAAGCCAACACTTGCCTAAGTAGTAATCCTTGGATTTGTAAATACCAGAAAGCCCACCAATACGGATGTTACCAAATTTGATCACTCCAGAAAACCCCAAGAAATATATATTGGGTGCTGCCCATCCTCCATAGTACCTAAGGAGCCACCAAAGTCAACAACTACATCTTAAAAAATTAAAGAAAATTGAACATTTCATCAGCTAGTACTCAACTAATTCTGAGTGTGCTTTTAATTGATCTTTAAAATGTTCATCAATTAGGCAATTACTACAAGGTGACCTGAATCTTCACTTATTAGCGTGCAATATGACAATTGATAATGCACCGCCTATTACCAGTATAGCTTTACAAATGTATCCAAGATATATTGACTCCAGTCTCATTCTAGTTAAAATTTAGCCATTATTATTATTAGCCATTCATTCCTTGAATCAATAAATAACAAGGCCCAAGCGATAAAATTTTTAGCTTTAAAAGCCCTAAAAGAATTCATTTTTTGTCATTGAAACCACATACAGGCACGCGCAACTCCTTGTTCTTCAAGTATGTAAAGCAATGAAGATAAGATTTGCTCTAACTAGATAACAATGATGATAAGTCAATCATCAATGTTGATACTTCACCGCTATGGGTGAGGGAAAAAAATCCTAGTTTTAGAGTTTTAAAATGCTAAACTGAATTATTGTTTATTTGCTTGTTGTTTCCTGTAGGTTGCATTCAAAACTGTCTTCATTCCTTTTTGTTTCATGCTTGTATGAGATAACCTTGTAAAACCACAATGCTTTCTTGAAAACTTCTCAAAAAAGATTAAGCTTCAAAATAACTTCCTTCACCTACAAGGCTAAAGTTTTATGTAAATGGCTTCATGTAATTTTTAATGAAATTATTATTTTCCCAGATTTCTTGATGGGTCAAAACATAGTTAAAATTTATTGACTCCAGTCTCATTCTAGTTAAAATTTAGCCATTATTATTATTAGCAATTCATTCCTTTAATCAATAAATAACACGGCCCAAGCGATAAAAATTTTAGCTTTAAAATTCCTAAAAGAATTCATTTTTTTGTCATTGAAACTACATACAGGCACGTGCAACTCCTTGTTCTCCAAGTATGTAAAGCAATGAAGATAAGATTTGCTCTAACTAGATAACAATGATGATAAGTCAATCATCAATGTTGATACCGCACCGCCAGAATCTTTGTACTTGTTATGGGCGAGAGAAAAAAATCCTAGTGTTAGAGTTTTAAAATGCTAAACCGAATTATTGCTTATTTGCTTGTTGTTTCCTGTAGGTTGCATTCAAAACTGTCTTCATTCTTTTTTGTTTCATGCTTGCATAAGATAATCTTGTAAAACCACAATGCTCTCTTGAAAATTTCTCAAAAAGGATTAAGCTTCAAAATAACTTCCTTCACCTACAAGGCTAAAGTTTTATGTAAATGGCTTCATGTAATTTTTAATGAAATTATTATTTTCTCAGATATCTTGATGGCTCAAAAAACAAGAATGATTTTACAAATTAAAATCTTCCCTGAGGGAGGGATTGATAGGTATTAATCATGCATGTTTGCATCTTCATCATCATATAAATGTATTATCCCAATTATTTGGAGCCGGAATTATAAAACCTCATTACTCATTTGTTACATTTAAGTGATGGCGGAAATGTTAAACATATTCTTCATAAATCATTTTGAACAATTTCTATCCATATTCATTGCACCTATCCTCACTTGTCACAAATTATTAAATGTTAATTCTATCAACCAGCCTAATTGATGCATTTTACACTTTTTTTGTATAGGCCTAAACCACCTAAGCATATTTTCAATTACCTTTACCTTAAGTGGATGGCACTCTAATTGTTCCTCTAATTCTCTTATATGAGCATTCCAAAATTTATCATTCTTAGTTATGCCAAATATAACAAAAAATTCTTATTTATGCAACACTCCTTAGCTATCAACAATTTTTTTGTTGCTCAACATTCAGATTTACACAACATAGCTGGCTTGATCACATTTTTATAAATTTTACTTTAAGTATCCATGATATCCGCTTGTCGCATAAATTTCTTGTCACTTGAGGTATTTATCTATTCTATCCACACTGCCTTTACTTTAGAAAATTATATAAGTATCTATATCCCCATTATTTGGTATAATAAATTCAATACATTTACACCTATAACACCGAGGTATAAAGTTTCTCTTCTTATAATATTGATTAATAATCATCAATATCGCACACACTCAAATTATGTATCATATACCTACTACTTATTCAACCAATCATAAGCCATCGATCATCTAAAGGTTACACATCTTAGCTATAAGCATACATGCATATTTCATAAGCATATGTTTTCCTAGTCTTCAACTTTCCATGTAACATAAATTTGCCTCTCTTCATGCCTTTTCCCTAGGATTATTCTCATAAAGATCTCCACAAATAAATTACCATGTCTCACAAATGATTGCACCTTTCAACAAACCAAAGCAAGACATCAACATGCATTCAAGCAAATTTCTCAACTTAGAAAATCATTGCATGCATTATAATGAAGAAGTGTCTAAAACTATAAGAGGATTGTGAGGAATCTCTTTACACATGTTAATGTCCTATATCTATATAAGAAAATGACTCCACAGCCCTGCACATTTTTTTTTAAGACTTGCCAACAAATAAATTGAAATGTTAGCAAAAAACTCACAATTCCCACAAATAATTGGAGGCCTCGTGGTTCCCACCAATAAAAATAGTTGGATATGGAGCTTTCACTTGTCCGGAATAGTACTTCCAAAATGAATTCATATGGCGATACTTTGGTGGCACATTTAAGCTTTTTAGATCTTCTTCATTTCTAACAGCCTGCATATTAAAATGAAGTTTTTTTTAAGGATGATTGAACATTAAACATGCATGCACAGGAAATTTACCCATGACAACACTATCATCAGAGCATGATACGTAAGTAAAAGAAGGCAAGTTGCTTACTTACAACTAGTCATGGACCATTAAAGAGAATAAATAGCACCAAATAAAAATATATAAAATAGGATACAATATACATTGCAGTCCTTATGAATGATAATGCATTACCAATTTCATGCAATGCCCCATTCATCAAAAACTAAGCAAGATTTAAAGTTTCTCAGCACAACGTTCATATATTTTGAATTAAGGACAGTGGCAAGATCTTTACATATTACCAGAAAGAAAACAACCAGAAAATATGCAGCATGCATAGTTCATTCTTTTTTCGAAAAAATAAGCAGATTCCACTATTTTGTTGAGAATAAATCATGTTTAACCAAGCATTAGGTTCACTATAAGTAGCTTTCCCGTGAAGCAGTATAATGCACCCACAATTGAACATTTAAGTTGTTGCTTTCCATAGACAGGTAGCAAACAAACCAACTAATGGCATTGGCCTGCTTGCTTCTACCAATGCAAGTAATTGTAAACAGGGTAAGAGAATGCAGGACTGCCCCTTTAGTTAAATCGAATCGTCAAGTAGGATACACATCAGCGACTCTTAACATGGACTGATCCTGATTCTAAGTAATAGCTGCAATATACCTGAACATATAAAAAATGAAAAACAAATGTGCTTCCAGCTTCCAATCCAAACATGATGAAAAAGTTTATATAGCCCACACAGTTCAAATTAAAACAGCTGGACCAAAGAGCTCCAGTTCAAGTATAATGCTGCCATCATAATCAATAAGACGCCTCAAACTAATTTATCTGTGTGATTGACCCAGTGCCCCAACTTCAATTAAATAAATATTTGAGCTTAGTTTTCAATTTAAAATAAAAAAATTAGCAGTGTCGGGTCTCAGCAACGTTGTTGAAGTTAATCGCATTTCTTTCTCTTCTGCGGTATATTGTAGTTAATCAAGGTACAGTATAGACGACCAAGCTGCAAAAATTAGCCATGGATTCCTTAAAGAAATACCTGAAAGTCCCCGCAGCATAAGAGTAGGTCTATCTTCGTACTCTCTGCTTCCTCCAAGCGCTTAAGCGTAGCATAAACCTTGTCAAGATCTCCATGCATGCAACCCTCCACGGCTATCTGCAAAACACGAAATGCCATAACAAAAGAAAAGGTGTAAGTCATTCAGCTCTCTTGCAATCAGGATAAATAACAACCCAGACGATGAAAGAGGTCGGAAAAAGTGAATAAAAAACTCAATAGGAGTGTTGCTGGAGACATTCACCTTCATAGTTATCTTTAAAACCCTAGGTACAAAAAAGCGGATTCAACGAGATGATATGACTGCTCAAGGATCTTCTTGCACTCGTACCTGCCGAGGAGGATTTATACCGCCGGCGCCGAAGGGACGCAGATATTAGGCTTGAGCTCAGGAGATCGATCAGACGAATTTGTACGCGCAAACTTGGTGAATAGTGGACAATTTTTTTTAATAAGTGCTAACTAAATAAATAAAAAAGTTTATGCATCGCAAAAATTTTATATAAATATATATTTAATATTTAAACTTTATATTTATGTATTCTCATAGATGATCCTCATGTATCATTTTCATAGATGATCCTCATGTAGCATTTTATCATCTAATTATGTTATGTCAAATATGGCAATAGCTACACAATATTTGTGTCATATCTTGTTATTTATTACATAAATAATGGCATATTATCGATTTGATTACAATAAATTTTATCAAATAGGTCATCGTATATCATAGCTCATAAATCATGTAAATCTTACTTGAAGCAAAATGAAAGAGTTTTCTATCACAAATATATTGATAAGTGCATTCACATGCATAGTCAAGTCATATATCACATGAAAGCTTGTAAAGAAGAAAGACTCTTTGTGATAACCTGAATTTTTTAAACGATATTTTTATTAAAATGAAAATTCTAATTTACAGTATTGTGCCTTATCAAAGAAGGAAGATGTAATATCAAGATCTGCTCCAGTATCGTCCAGGACGATCTGGGATCGTCCTGGGACGATCAGTGGAAATTCAGCTCCAGATTTTGCCCAGTTTTGCTCCAGGTGATTTTCTGCATGCATCGTCCAGGCCGATTGGAGACATCGGCCAGGCCGATCGGCACTGTAGAAAATATCGTCCATGCAATAGCCCTGAAGGGAGACCAGGCCGATCTTTTTGGTCAGATCGTCCCGGGACGATGCTGCGATCGGCCAGGACGATCTGTGTATATTAAAGCTGATTTCAGTCGTTTTGAAGAGAGAGAAAAATCAGAAAATTAAAAATAAATATCTGAGGAGAGAGAAAGTCGTGGGATTTTGGAGAAAAGTGGATTTTCGGACGACGCGGAGCCGTTTTCGATCGAAGTGACTGTTGAGGAATTTGCTGTGCTCGAAGTAAGGCACATTCTACCTTTCTCAATTTTCAGTTCCGTCGTGTTTGGCGGTATATTCTGTCCGGATTTTGTTTCCGTTAGCGAATTTTGTCCGTATCTTTTGATCGGTTCAGTTTTTACCGCGTAACTTTCTGTATATTGTTGGCGTGCCGAGTGTGCACATTTTGATTATTTTCTGAAGATTTTCGTCCGGGTATTTTTGATTCGACTGCGTTTTTAGTCGACCGGATTTTTCTGTGAAATTGGAATTTATCTGTGCAGTAGAATAAAGGTTCTGAAATGTTGATATCTGTATTCTGTGCGAATTCGGTAAATTTTCTTTGCAGGAATTTTTGTGTAAATTCCGTATACTGCCGTTGTGCTGCCCGATTTTTGGGTAATTTCTGAATTGTTCGGATTTCTTCTGAATTGAAATACTATGTGTATAAGCTATAAAAAGGGAGTTATAAGGGGCCTGGATCCTATGAGATTCAGTTAGTGAAACGGGAAATCTGAAATGAGCTCAATCTGAAATCTGATATCTGTTCTGTTCCGGATCCGATGAATTCTGTTTTGGTGCTATAAGCACATCTGTTTTGGTGCCGTGAGCACAAAGGGAGACATAAGGGGCCTGGATCCTATGAGATTCAGTCAGTGTCTGGGAAGGGAGGCATAAGGGGCCGGAATCCGTAGAGATTCCGTCAGTGTCAGGGCATTTAGCTATATGTATCTGTACTATTTTCTGTATCTGTTCTGTTCTGTACGAAATTGTGATTATGATATGATATGATCCGTACGATTCTGATTTCTGTTTCTGACTCTGTTGATTTGTTCTGTTCTGATACGCTCTGTACGATCTGTACGACTCTGATGTGATTTGATATCTGTCCGTAAGTTTTGATTTCCGATTCTGTTCCGACTTCTGATCTGATTTCTGTCTGATAAGTTTGGTTTTGTTTTCTGAGGATTTAGATTGGTGGTTTGTTGCTTTGCTGAGCTGTTGAGCTCACCCTTGCTTTCTGGTGGTTTTCAGGTTCTGGGAAGGGCAAGGAGGTCCAGGATTAGATTTCAGAGTCTGATCAGATTAGGTACTTTTGTACTTTTGATTTTTGTACAGTCATGGCTTTCCTGTTCTGTCTTTCTTTCTGTTGAAAGCCATGTACTGTTCTGTAGATGATTATTTTGAGGAAATGAAAAGATAGATGTTTTGTTCCGCTGCATTTGATGTTTTTAGTAGCTCTGTTGTTCTGTGTGCTTCTGTTGAGTTAAGAATTTGGAAGATCAGTTCAGTAACCTAATCCAAAGCCAGATCCTGGTTAGTTATCCTCCGTCGCGATCCGGCGCGGGCGGGATCCGTCTCGTCTCGGGTCGGGTCGTGACAGAAGAGGAGAGAGAAAAAAAAAGTGAAAAGATGATTTTATCCATCGGATCGCTTCGCCGTTTTTGCAGAACTTGCCCAGATTGTGGTAGGTGATTTTAATTCTACCTCTGATTTCAAAGATTTTAATTTTAACTATTGAATTCACCTAAAATTTGATTTTACTATATTTTTTTCATCTTTATTGAACTTTTACCGCACAACTTTTGTATGTTATGATACTGATTATCCTAGATATTTTTACTGTAATATTTATGAATTCACAAGATAAAATAGAAGTTATTGAACTTTGTAAGATTTACACTCTATATAAATTGGGTGTTTTTATTTAAGCATATTGTTAATACAAGCATTGAGAATGAAAATGGGTACGTGATTGGATAATAGCTAGTCGATATTAATGTTATAATATTGTAATAATAATATGTGTGATAACAAGTAAAATTTGATTTCACTGACGTTGGCTAGAGGCTAACTAACCTGTATAGGATGGTGGGATGATGAGTTTTCCTTTAAATATATGATTTAGTGTTTTCCTTGACTGATTCATGTAATACTGATTGAGAGTTATAAGGAGTTATTACTTTACCGACATGCAAAAGACTGACAACTCTATCTACTGAGATAATAATTGCTAAATATGGATTAATGATACTAGAAAACACTTGTTAAGCTAGAACTTCTTGTGGGCTCCAAAAATTCTTGTTCACACCCTGTCCTCTCTGCGCTAGTTCTCTTTTTCTTGTTTGTGTAATTGACAACGAAGAGTTTTAACGAGCTTAGATTCCAGGTAATTTTTTAGAAGGCAGATTAGGTTTTGGATAAGACACTATCCAGAGATTTCGCCCTCATCTTGCGAAGACTTTATAATATGAGTTCTAGTTTCCTATAGGCGTAAACCTCTCTAGTTAATTACCCCTCTCGATAATGAGAGAGAACTTTCGATTAAAGCTAGTCATGAAAGAGATCGCATATATTGTAAATCCAATGCATAATAGCAATAATTGTAGGGTTTGAAAATTGTTATATGATTTAGAATTTATCACCATGAACTTAAAACTGGTGGTGGAGGGAATAGAGACGAGCCCGATAAAAATCCCATGGCTTCGTCGTCCCGGACTGTCATGGTTCCTAGCCTACTTAGACAGAGGTGGTAGTCGACCCAACCTGATAGAAGGTAACTTATCGACATCCATGTGTTGTTTTGTCCAAGAATACATTATTGTCCTGGGTTGGTATTTGTCTAAGGGGATAGATCAAAATCCACCTTAGCTGAAAGAGGACTTTATGCCTATCAAATAAACAATATAATGCATTACTCAAAGGTTTGAAGTCTTTAGTTAACATACGGGCTTTGGCTGTAATCGTAATATAACTATGTCATTTTACGACAAAATCACCCGATCATAGGGCACATGCCACATCCCCACTGGCAAGAGACTATTTGAGGGTGAATCTTAGTGATAAACCAAACACGACATTCGCTCTTTGTATGCTGAGGTTAAATTTAAATTTATCACCCCCAAAAAATGATTGCGGGAGGTGGATGAATTTTAGTTTTAAGTTTTTTAAGTGCTAAATTTCATTTTAGGAATTCATATTTTCCTTAGTTTTAAGATTTGATCCCTCCGGTTGAGATTTTCTATCAATATGATCATTGTTGGGGTGACATTAATCACTTATATTTTTATAAAAAATTGGGAAGCAATTTATGATTCAAGTCAAGTTGACTCCAGTCCTTTTAAGGAGGATGAAGCTTGAATATTTAACCCGCACAACATTCTCAGACATCGGCATTTAAAAATTTATTGCATTTATAGGAGCACATACATGGTTATGTTTATTTTATAAATAAATTATTATATTAGCAAGCATTTGGCCCTATGCAGCATTCTTGAATATTTATATTTGTAATTTTAACACATTTGTTGGAGCACTTGTAGGGATTATATTTTTCAAGTGTATTTTTATAATAACCCATATTTTGACTTTGACATTTTTTTTTCTAGTCATTATAACTCTAAATCAAAATTCATCTTCTCCATAATATTTTTTTGATCATAGTATTTTACTTACATGAATTTTTTTATAATTTTTGGGCACCGGTCAAAATCCTTAATGAATTGGTACATATCGGTACAAGTGAGGATTTCGAGACCGTCAGATGTCCATTTTGAAAACCGATTTCACCGATATTTTTTAAATAAAATGATTTAGTTTATGAATATTTTTTTGTAATTTTTTAAGTCCAAAATTGGAGGCCGCGAAGTGATTTTTGTCTATACATGAATTTATTTTTGACATTTAAAAATAGTGTATATGATTTTTGAAAATGAATACAGATATGTCCATTAATGTTTTGAATTATAGAATCTATTTTGCTATTTATTACTAATATATGATATTAGATAGCTTTGATTGTTATTTATTTAAAGGATAAAAGAATAATTCTTCCAATTTAGATTATGGGCATCACAATTTCAACATTGTCATAAAAATATAGCTGTATGTCAGCTTGTACAAGTAGGCTATGGATTTGGTGTCGTGGACTCTAGCTTGCTTTCATACAATCAAATGGGTTATAGCCATTATATATTTATAAATATTTTAGCATAACTTTTAGTTTTTTAGATCACAAGATATTTATCTTTTCGTATGTATTTGTGATATGCCATCTTCTAACAAAATGATGGATAACTATCATTAAAGAGAGCTAGGGAGAAGTCAAGTGATGCGCCTATTAATATGCTAGTAGTGTAGGAATGGTCTAGTGCATTTGACTCAAAGGAAACATTTCATTGCATTAACACGACTCTTTGAATAAATCTCCCTAAAACTATTGGTTATCAGAAGAATGTTTTTGTAATCATTAAATGCAATACAAGATGCAATACAAGAATGAATGTTATAATAATCAATGTGATTAAAGTAGCATATTCCATCAAATGGTTAAGTCAAAAATCATTATCAACACATGAAGAATGTAGTGTCAATTTAATGAATAATTACATGACGCTTGTGTGTCAAATGTTCATCATATCAAATCGACTAGCTATTAATAAAAAAGTTTATCCAATAGAAAGAGTCTAAAGACACTTCTAAGGTTCTTAGTTTGAATAGAGTTTCTCAAAATTTTCAAAGAACCAAACTCTAGTCATACATTGCTAAGATAGATGGAATTGGATTATGGATATTTTCAAACAAAGACTTTAGAGGGAAGATTCTAATTTGGGTAAAAGATGTGTCAAATTTCAATCAGGAAGTAATTTGTTATTTCCATTTGCATCAATATTATATTTTAGTCTCAAAGACTCCCTAAAGTCAAATAATTCATAAAAGATTTTTCAAAATAGAGACATCTGTTATCATCCTCTTTGTTACTTTATAATTGCTTGGTTGCCACTTGCACATAAAGAGAATGACATAATTCTCTCTCTCTCTCTCTCTCTCTCTCTCTCTCTCTCTCTCTCTCTCTCTCTCTCTCTCTCTCTCTCTCTCTCTCTCTCTCTCTCTCTCTCTCTCTCTCTCTCTATATATATATATATATATATATATATATATATATATATATATATATATATATATATTACTAATTTAGACTTTCACATGATTAATCATTTAAAATGAAGATTTAATTTTGAGAGTCCTTTATTAGTTTTAATTTCGGCAGCCCCCAGCATACCCTCCCCACGAGGGGAGGTTGGGGGGGCATTTGCCCTTTGGGCTTGACTTAACCGAATCAAATCAATGGCGAGGAGTCTTGAGGAGCGAATCGACCCTAGAAATAGTATTCGATTCTTCTGATTATGCGCAACCTGTTAATTGAGTGACTTAATTAAATTTTAAAAAGTTTTTATTCTCCTAAAAAATTCGGCAGCCTTCTAGCACTCCTCATATCATGACTATAACAAGAATGAAAATAATAATGTTAAATACAAAGAGCTTTTTGACTAAAGAATCATAAAATATCAACTAACTAAACATGTAGTTGTAAATGCAGAAAGTGAATGCATTAATGTCCCTTATAACTCTCAATCTTCTACCTCCCACTCGGTTACCTAGGTGTAGAGTAGAGCCACCTCCCATATGTTAAGGACATGTGTAAAGTAGAAAGAAACTAATACATAATAATTTCCAATACATAAAGCTTCCAATATAGAATACTTCCATTACAGAATATTGCCAATACATAATACTTCCACTTTTGGGCCCATTTTCCTTTCCAATTTAGAATTCCATGCTTGAGGTGAATGCAAAATGCAATTATGAATTATAATGCAAATTCTATAAGAAATCATATCATGATAGTTCTTGTATGGGAAAAATGATCACTTTTTCAATTGCAAATACAGATTGTTCAGACCTTTACTAAATTTACAAAGCTTATATAAAGCATTAAAATAACATACTTTCTTAACTGTATGGTCAATCTGAAATACTTCAATTTCCCAAAATTATAAAATTGTGATACATGATAAACAACTCAATAAAAAATTACATTCTTATAGTTAAAACGTTTGTAACAAAGAGTAAAGCAATATATAGAAGTAACATGGTGAAACCTTTGCAAAACTTGATATTTTTTTTTAAAGCATAACTTTCAATGTACTAATCCAAATTGAAATGGGGTGCGTGTTTCTTACCTCAGGCTCGACAATTACCTTATCTGAGTTGACGAACAAAAATCAAATTATGGACCTCAAAACCTTAGCTTTCAAGGTATATGCAAGATTTTATTGGAGTCAAAGCACAGAGCTATGACCGGACTCCGTACAAAATAATTTTTCCAAGTATTGACACCCTGAAATATCTCAAAAATATCTTTTTATTTCTTTACAAGGTATATGCAATATTTGTTTGATCATATTTATGTATACATAAATATATAGCAAAAAATCCCAAGCAAGGTTAGAAAGCAATTAAAGGAGTTATATATATGGAACCCACAATGGTGGTGCGGCGAAACGACGCGCTCCTCGAGCGCGATCCCGCGATCCGCATGAGCGGCCTGCGGATCGCGGGCCCTTGTTCCGCGCGAAACCACGCGCGATCGCTCAGACCGCGCTCCCCGCGGTTAGTAAAGACCGCGCTCCGCGCAATCGGTCAAACCGCGCTCCGCGCGGTTCCGCGGCCGCCGCCGCCGGCGTGCGGCGGCAGGCGGCGGCCGGCCGGTTCGACCGCCTATGCGTGTCTGGGCCCGTTTCTCGGCCCGGACGGTCCGATTCGGAATTTTTTGAAGTCCCCGGACACGTTTTTCAACGTTCCGGACCCGATTTCGACACTTTCAGGGCTCAGCGAAGCCTCTATGATAAAGTTCGAGCAAGATGTTAATTTTCTGAACGCAATTTTCGGCGTTTTGGCTGATACAAATTTTTGAAACACATATTTCGGACTCCTAGTGCTTCGACATCCAAAAATAGGGGGGCAACCGATACAACATCACAAAATTAGCTTGATCGGGCACGAATCTCGAGGCAAAAGCTAGTTGGAAACTTCAAAAATTAATTCCGGGAGCATCCGAACTCCGATTTCAGCGAGCTTATAGTCAAACTGAGCGTCTCGGAAATACGAACCCAACGACACCAAATTCAACCCAATCCAAACCCAAATGAGTCCAAATCAAGGACCCAAAGCGCTGTTGGAAGTTTCAAACTGCAATTTGAGTTACCAAACGGTCTTCGATTTTGACGAGCTTATACTCGAATCGAACGGCTCGACGAGACGAATCCAACAAGCCCAAGATCGCCAAATTCCGACATCATTAAGGCTTTCAAATGCCCAACGAACAGTGCATGATCAAAGGATTCAATATCAACCATCTACGCTGTCCCTTTTCCCTTCTCTCATCTCATGCATGCATGGTTTTATGAGTTACACCCACAATCGCTTCTACAACACCAATTTTTCCCCTTACACCCACACTTGTCGCAAGGCGCTGATGTTTTGTGGTGTAGGTGGAGGCAAAGGCCGCCGTCGGCATTGAAATCATTTGGATGCTTTCATAATTATATATATATATATATATATTGTTTTTCCAACTCGTAGACTCATGCAAATGCATGAGATGAGAGAAGGGAAAAGGGACAGTGATGACGGAGTAGATGGCGTGAGTGGGCACACATCATAGGAAGAAGGAGATATACCCGTGGCGGCTGACTATAAATTATTCAAAATAACTTTATCATTTTTGAATTTATGTATTAGAATATTATACTTTGTATTGGCAAAAGCAAAATAATCTATTATTTATATATTCAGCTTGATAATTAGTTGAGTTGGAGTAGGTAATTAAATTTAATTTGTACGAGGAATTGCATGTAGCATATATAATTTTATAATTTATTTAAGAGTTTCAAAATGATTTTATATTTGTGAATAATTTATGTTCAATTTGATTTAATTAATATGAGTTGAAAACAAATAAAATTTTTCGTCACCTAAACCCTAAACATTAAAAATTTTGATTGGCGGTTTATTGGCCTTGTTTAGACTAGAATTTGGCTGCAAAAGATTGCACTGGACAGGGGTTTTCATCATTGCCTCGTATCAAAAAAATCAAATACAAAGCTCTGAATGTGATAGCTATATACATCTTCTGTATAAATAATGGGTAGAAACCATTATTTTTTACTAAAAAATTGAATGTACCTGGTAAGATATTCGATTATTCGTTAAGATCATGCTAACAATTTAGAATTTTGAAGTTTGTTAGAAGTTTGAATTGTTTTTATTAACTCATTTTTTAATTAATTTATTATTATTATTATTTTGAAATTAATTATATTCATATAGAGAGAGAGAGAGCGCGGTGCATAGTAGTCCAATCCATGTGAATATTTTTTTCATTTGAGGCCGTCGGGCCGAAGCACAACTATTTACACGTACAAGAAACAGATCTAGTCCACTGAGTTAGTATTCCACGAGTTAGGTGGCAAAGGCAGGGCTGCCGGCACGAAAGCCCAGTACTCGATCAAATGCAGTTGAGAATGAATTTCTCTATCGTTTTGCCAAGCAACTCGATCTACTTCATCTAGCTAAACTAAATCAACCGTGCAAACAGAAAACATATAATAGGAGCTTCAAAATAAAAACAGTTATTTGCACACAAAATACTGCGTAGAAGACATGTAAATAGATAAAGGGAAAATTTTCGTACTAAGCATAATTAATAATTAAACTGTAAGATTAAGCACGTTTTAGGAAAAATTTAAAAATAGGCAAAGTCGCTCGTTTGAAAGGCGACTTAGGTTTGACCCAACGACCACGTGGCAGATGATGTGGCAGTTTGAATAAAATAACGTAAGTCGCCCATTAACCAGGCGACTTGTAAGTCGCCCGTTAACCGGGCGACTTAGAGTTAATACCTTTACCTTTCCCTTTCCCGATCTGTTTCTTCTCTCCCACTTCTCCCCCATTTTTCCCCAGGCTGCTTGCGGTTGCTGTCGCCGGATCTAGCAAAGGTAAGGGTTTTTTTATGCATTTTATGTGTAGTTAGTTAATTGTTTGTAGATTATTGTGTATTTTCGTTAGATTAAGAAAGATTTATGAATTTCAAACTACTTTTCAAGTTTTTTTTGGATGAATCTCTTTGTTTGTGGAAATTTTTTGTAGATTTGTTTAAGGTTTGTGCATTTAGCTTAGACTTAAGTAATTTATTCACCTTTTCCTTTCCCGAGCAGACATTCTCCCTCTTCGCCATTTCGAGATCTACTTGCTGCTCCGCCCGTTCGTCGCCGGATCAGGTAATGTGAAGTTATTTTATGCATTTTTTATGTTAAATTAGTTAGATTTTTTATATCATAATACATAGAATTTTGCTGCGTTGGACATTTTGGGTGATCTTTTTTTGTTGGATGCATATGGGAATGAAAGTGAAGGGAAGTTTTTCAGTGATATTTTGCCATTTTGTAACTTGATTTTATAAAAAAATGATCTTTTTTTTTTTGACAAATGAATTTTGTCAGTGATACATCAGGTTGCATTGAAATTTTTAGCACTATAATTATATCTTATTTAGAATCTACATTTGATTGTAGAATTTATTTTGTTAAAATTCAATAATTTTGTTAAATTATATTATTTTAATGATATTTTCATTTTACATATATAGAATATCAACAGAGTTCTTCGTCTAAGATAGCATGAGTGAGTTATTAAATTTAGAGATTGTAGATTATGTAGATGAAGTGTAGTCATATATTGAATATGAAATTTATTTGTTGAATGACAATGATAACTACGAGAGAGAAAATTAGGGCTTTGAGGGCCAAGTTGATGAACAAATTGAGAAAATGCTGACGACAATCCAATAGAAACAAAGAAAAAGAAAAAAAAACATCTAGAGTTTGAGATGAATTTAGGAAACTTATTTATAAACATCCAAATATTTCATCTAGCATCTAATATAATTGTTATAATATGCGAGGAGTTTATTTCGAATTTTATTATATTATTTATATTTAATAAAATTTTATTGACGTATGCGCATTTAAACTAGTAAGAAAGCAAAATTGTAACCATTTATTTTTATTTTTCAAATGGAATCCTAAACTTTAAAAATTAAATTTATGTCGATTAATGAATGAATTTTGATAATAGATTTTTTTATGCTAAAAATTTGGGTGAGAGAAGAAGAAATAGTTGAAAAACTCAATATTATTTAGTAATATTGAATACTATAATAATTTAAAAAAAATATTAGTAAATTATTTATTTTAATATATTAATAAATATTTTTAAAATCATTTATTTAACAGTATTTAGTATTTACTTTTAAAACAATTTAATTTAACAATACTTTTAAACTATTAATTTAACAATGCTAAAACAATTTAATTAACAACGTTATATGAAAATAATTTATTTTTAAAACTATTTATTTAATAATATTTATTGACGTATGCGCATTTAAACTAGTAAGAAAGCAAAATTGTAACCATTTATTTTTATTTTTCAAATGGAATCCTAAACTTTAAAAATTAAATTTATGTCGATTAATGAATGAATTTTGATAATAGATTTTTTTATGCTAAAAATTTGGGTGAGAGAAGATGAAATAGTTGAAAAATTCAATATTATTTAGTAATATTGAATACTATAATAATTTAAAAAAAATATCAGTAAATTATTTATTTTAATATATTAATAAATATTTTTAAAATCATTTATTTAACAGTATTTAGTATTTACTTTTAAAACAATTTAATTTAACAATACTTTTAAACTATTAATGTAACAATGCTAAAACAATTTAATTAACAACGTTATATGAAAATAATTTATTTTTAAAACAATTTATTTAATAATATTTATTTTTAAATCTATTTAATTTAACAGTACTTTTAAAACTATTAATTTGACACCGTTAAAACTATTGCTTTGTAGAACGGTGTATGAATTTCAGAAAAGGTGAATAAATTACTTAAGTCTAAGCTAAATGGAGCTGGTATTAAACAAGGATGAGTTTGATGCATTCATGCCATATAATTTTTTTACTCTTATATACTTTTATACTATTATATTCAGAGATAATATTAATTAAGATAAATATATATTAAGAATTTGTGCTTTATTTTATTTTTTTAGTGGAACGTACGAGCAGAATAATGAGTGGACGTGCTGCAACTTTCGTGCTCCTGTATGGAGGCGAGTTACATATTGATGAAAAATTTGCACCAAGTTATTCTGGGGGTAGGAATCGTCCGTTACATGTGCCAAGAAATATAAAGTTAGAGCAGCTTAAGTTAAGGGTACTTAGAGCACTGAAGTATGATCCTACGAAGTTTTCTGTGAACTTAATATGTCGAGTGCCTGTGGGAAACGAGTTTGTCGCATCACATGTAGAAGATGACGATGTTTGTGAAGTTTTATTATGTCAAGCTGCAACAGAATTTCTCATCATGTATGTCGATGTCGAAGAAAAAATTGTAAGTGAAGATAATATTGAGCCTCCAAATTCAGAAAGATTTGGTTCTTCAACCCAAGTTGAAAGGGTTCAGGTGGCTAATACTTCAAGGTTTGAAGCAATAGAAGAAGTCCATCATTAGTGAGTTTCCTATATCATGTTTAAGAAATAGATATATACGAATATTTCTTTTTGATTAAGTAATGATTAATGAAAATTTTAATGTAGTGATATTGAAGTCCAACAGACGCAGGATCCTCCTTTAGCGTCTGCACAAACAGTCCCTTCATATCATTATGATTATGAGACTATGAGTAGTGGATCTAGTGAGCAGTGCTCTGATGATGAAGGTGCTGATCTATTACCAGTGGTGAACGATGGTGATACAGTTGATAATGAGGAGATTAGAAATATTGTCCAAGATTATTGTACTAGATCTGTCGGCAGTACAGATACAATGGTAGCAAATAACGACTACGCCGAGACTTGTAGGACAACAGAAGAATGGGATAAGGAAGTTGACATTGATGCTGATAACGATGCGGTGATAGTAGAGGATGAGTTCTCGATACCGAATGACTTAATAGAAGGGATGTGCTTCACAAGGAAAACAGATCTGCAATTTGCTTTACAAGGTTGGGCAATTAAAAATAACGTGCAATATATTGTCATCGCATCGAATAGGACGAAATTTACAATTGTGTGTGCGAAGCATGATTGCCCGGTATATCCTTGCTTATGGCGACTTCACTCAGCTCAGAGTAAACGCTTAGGCGGTGTATGGAAAATCTCATCCATAAAGAACCAGCATAGATGTGTGTCTCCAATTCTTGACAGTGGCCACCGTCAATGCAACTCACAGTTTATAAGTTTCTATATTCTACCCACAATTAGGAAGCATATGGACTTGAAGCCAAGGGAGATAATCGGTCGTATGGAATCGAAGTTCAATATTAAAGTGTCATACATGAAGGCTTGGGATGCCCGGAGGAAGGCAATAAAAGTAGTTTTTGGCAGTTGGGAGGAGTCGTATCGCACTCTTAATTTGTTCATGGATGCTGTTGCCTCTGTAATGCCTGGTACGGTATATCGAATTCAAAGCACGCAGACAAATAGGTTTCAAAGACTATTCTGGGCATTTGGTCCTTCTATTACTGGGTGGCAATATTGTCGGCCAGTTCTTTCTCTTGATGGCACATTCCTACTCGGTAAATATAGGGGGACATTATTAACTGCGATAGGTATGGATGCTAATAATGGTCTATATCCACTTGCATTTGCTGTAGTTGAATCAGAGTGTACCGAATCATGGATTTGGTTTTTAAGACAAGTCAATGAGCTACTCCCTGTAGTTACGAACAGGCCTAATCTCTGTATCATATCAGACAGGCATGCTGGTTTGGTTAGAGGTTGCAGGGAAATCTTTCCCAATGTTGCTCATCGACACTGCCTAAGACATCTACGTGAGAATTTCAAGAAAGCAATACGACAAATGGGCATAGGAGACGTTGATTTTTTGTGTCAAAAAATGTACGCAGCAGGAAATACAGATGATAAAGCCTTTTTTAATAGATGTATGGAAGACATGAGGAGGATCAAAGTGGACATCCATCAATGGCTCGTAGACCGTGATGTAAGTCGTTGGTCTTTAATAAACGATGGTGGATTTAGATTTGGGGTAATGACAACTAATGCTGCAGAGTCTTTCAATGGAGTTTTAAAGCGAGCAAGAGGATTGCCGATACAGGCCTTGATTACAGCCATATACTATAACATTATTTCAATGTTTATGAGGAGGTTGGAATTCATTGCAACGGAGGAGCAACAAAATAATAACTTCTTCGCTCCACGTGTTCAGACATTATTAAAAAAAATTGAGGAGGAGGCTAGACGAATGCCTGAGCCAATCCGGCTTAACTTGAATGAATTTCAAGTTGTTGACATGTCCTCTAGATCATACCGTGTCGACATACTAGACGGGAGGAGGTGCAAGTGCAGTTGTGAAAAACCAATGCTGTATCACTCGCCATGTTCACATGTGGTCTGTTGTTTGGCATTGTTAAGACGATCACATTTCGAATATGTTTCTCCCTACTACACGACAACTAACTACAAGTTAAGTTATTCTGGAGAATTTCATCATATCCCTAATAAGGATGAATGGGGAGAGCATAACCCAATCTCTGGAATAATGCCACTACTCCCGCCAAATTATCGAAGAAGATCTGGTCGTCCACGAACAAATCGTTATCGCAATACGATGGACGAGGCACAAGCTGGGAGCAGCAGGTTATGCGGAGCTTGTCACTTAGCTGGACATAACAAGGCCACTTGCCCAACTAGATTCAATCGCAGGAACTAGGATTTATTTGTGTCAACTGTTGTATTTTCACGTGCATTTAAGTGATTTTTATGTGTGTAGTTCTCATTTGCATTATGTTTGTAGTTCTCATTTGCGTTTATGTAATATTTTCAGATGCATTGAAGCTTTTAAGTTTGTACTTCTCATTTGCGTTTATGTAATATTTTCAGATGCATTGAAGCTTTTTTGTTTGTAGTTATTACATGCAGTATATGTAATATTTTCACATGCATTGAATTCATATGTCATCTAGTTATACGTCACTCAAAATGAGTTGGACATATATGGAGATGCTAAAAGGAGTACCCAACAAAGAAAGATTTGATGAAGAAAGTATTAGGATTCATGCTTCAATAGCACGAGCCGGTGATACTCCATTAGAGCAAAAGGCGAATGCAAATGAGATTTTTCGGTGTTGTTTCCACAAATGGTCAGAAAAAGAGGATGATAGCCTCTGGGCTATACATGCTGAGTTGATCGTGGTAAAACTTTTCAGGACAAAAAATTTTTTAAATGCTGCAGGTTGGAAATCACTTGAAATTAGGTTCAGAGAGGTTAACGGTCATTTTGTTAGCCCTCACTTCTTGCAGATGCGATACCACGAGCTGAAACGCCACCGAAACGAGGGTTATTCACCACCAGATTTGGACTGTAGTAGCCTTGATCAAGAGCATGTCATTTTTTATCGTAGATGGTGTCCGAGTCATGACAAATTAATTAAAAATTTTTATAAAGATCGGATGAAGGAGGTAACACCTGATGGTCAGCTGAGAGAGTTCTTCAATCTTGAGGATTGGCAGGACCTACAATATGAGTTTGAGTGTAAGATGAAGTGTTGTCCAACACAGTCACAGCTCCAATCACGTATGCATATGCTGCTTAGGAATTAGTAGACCTGTAGCATCGAACGAACTATACAGATATGTTACGCATGACTGGGGGGAAGATTAGGATTATGTTAGGCATGAAGTGTTGCTACTCTAATGTGTAAGAATTTTGTAAAATTTATATTATGCTTTATTTTATATGATGCTTTAATTAATGCTTCCAAAATTAATTTCTGAAGTTTTCATCTAGCTTTTGCCTGGAGATTTGTGCCCGATCAAGATAATTTTGTGATGTCGTATTAATATCATATATTTTTATTTTATATAATAATTAATTTTCTTTAATGATTAAATATAGTACATATCTAAATCATATATTTAAGTCATATATTTTATAATTTATTTTGTATCATTAAAAAATAATTCTTATCATTATCTGTTCTCCAACAATTATGCGCAACCCAGTTTTCCACTCTCAAACCCTAACCCTAGCTGCAGCACCACCACCTACTCCATTCCCACAGTTAGAAAACCAAATCAATGACTTCACTCAATTCAACCAGCCTACTGCAGCATTTGATCACTTTCAACCAAGTGAGTTGTTTGGTTTTCGTAGTGATAATGTAATTGATGAATATGGGAGATTATAGCAGTTCTTCAAGGATGTAGTTTTCAGCTTCTGGTTCAGTGGCTCGATCAGTTTTCAGTTGATATGTATTATGTATTAATCATACATTATATGATGATATATTTTAATATTATAAATTATTAAATATGATGATAAAAAATAACTGAGCAGAAGCTATGAATTGTGAGCCAGAAAAAAATAGTAACAAATTACCATTTTTATTAAAACAAACTACACAAAAAATAATGATAACAATTAATGGAATTGAAGGTTCGTTTTTTATTTTTTGAGCAAAGTTAGCACTCTTAACTTTTTTAACTTAGAAAATGTCCTGTTGGAGGGCATCTATTTTCTCATTATGATCATTAAATTTTATTTGACTATTTAGTGTTAAACAAAAGTGAGTTGATTAGAAATTTGAGAATAGAAAATTGAAACAAAACATACCAAAGATGACAATATGTAGCAATAGCAATAGATAGTCAACCAACCTAGCAAAAGAAGAGGTTGATGAGTGTAGGTCGGGCTAGTGTTGTAGAGAAGTTGATATGGAGAAAAAGAGGAGGTACTAGGTGATGGTAGACAGTTGATAAGATAAATTGTAGTAAGGATACTATCAACCAAAAAATGAGTCTGTTTTAGTTGTAAGTCAATGAGTAGAGTGTGAATAGTATCTAGAAGATGCTAACGTTTATGTTCAGCAATGTCACTTTGGTGTGGAGTATAAGGACTAGTATAAGGACAATTTTATCATTATCTTAATTTTCTTTAATGATTAAATTTTTAAAGTAAGCATGATTAAAAATTTAATTATGTGATTAATTATTGTTAAAAAAAAATTCTTATCATTAAGATCATTTCGAATTATTTCATAAAAAAAACTCTAAAATTTTATACCCAAAATTCACTACAAAACTTTAACATTTTAATCAAACAACATGTGTTTTGTGTTTTTTACTGTAGCATAATAAATTGTAGAATTGATGTATACTCTTGCTATTATTAATTGTTATTTTGTTCTCAGGTTGAATGGCATCAGACCAACGACGTCGCAGAAAGAAAAGGACAACTGGTGAGCCTTCCGGAGAGGGTACTAGTGAAGCACCCCCTCCAACTCAGATCCATCCTAACATAGCTTCATTGCTTGGTACACATAGAGCTGCACATCCTGATGGGGTAATTCCAATTTTTTACTAAGTTAATAAGATTATGCCAAATATTAAAGCTTAATCTAAGTTATTATATGTCTCTGTAGGGAACAATTTTGGAAGCAGCATCGCATCTTCTAATGGTGCATGATTGGCCGGTGAATTGCCCAAGGTTTATGGAAGCTTTAAGATTGGTGGGGCTAGATTGTGTTAGCCAGATGAGATATTTACGGATGGACCACCATTTGCTGACAGCCTTAGTGGAGAGGTGGTCTCCTCAGACTAATAGTTTTCACCTGACCGTTGGCGAGATGACCATTACCTTGCAGGATGTTGCTATGATTTTGGGAGTCAATATAGATGGTCCTGCACTGGTAGGTCATACTGTTGTTGGAGCTGGGAGACGCTGGCTTAGTTGGCCAGACTGTTGTGATGACCTGCTTGGGAGCCATCCACTGGCAGATGTTGTATATCGGGACCCATTCGATCATCGTATCACCTCAAGGTTTCGTATGGGACAGGCGCATGCACAGACTTGTATTCCCCTTAGATGGCTGCGTTGGACATTTTGGCGAGACTCGTACTTGGACCTGAATGATATGGATTTTTGGAGGCATGTCCGAGCTTACATTTTGTTCATATTGGGTTGTCACCTTCTCCCAGATACTTCAGGTTCTGAGATACATTTACAATACCTGACTATTATGGAGGATTTAGCAGTATTCAGTACGTACTCTCTTGGAGGAGCAGTTTTAGCCCATTTGTATAGAGAGTTGGGAGAAGCAACACGGCCTAGTAGAGCCAACATAGCGGGATGCATCAATTTGTTACAAATCTGGGCTTGGGAGCATCTGCATGTAGGACGACCACTGCTTCGTGTTCCATTTCCAGTGGAACTTGATGGACTAAGTGTTGGGTTCAGGTATGAGAAAATTTTAATTAATAAATTTTATTAATACTACTTGCAATAAATTCTTATTTACAATCTTAATGTAATAGGTGGAATGAGGATCGTCTTAGAGAATTGCCGGTCGGAAATCTCATTACCTATAGAGATGAGCTCGATGGTTTACTAGAGAGTCAGGTATCCCCTTAAACATCTGAATTGAAAAATTAACTCTTTATGTCACATTTACTAATCTAATTTTTACAAAAATAGGTAATTTGGCAACCATATACGCCCGATATTCAAGCACAGGTTGCACAGATTTGTTTGTCAGGGGCGGACATTTGGACTGCACGAGTGCCTCTGATCAGTTGGAAGAGAGTTGAGTGGCACTTGCCGGATAGAGTCCTACGGCAATTTGGCTTATGCCCACGAACTGACATCCAACCAATGGATCCAAGCTTCAAACGGGTAGATGGTCGTGGGAAACCTGACATGGATTGGATGTTGTACCACCAAGCACATATTGCAGTATGGGAGAGTAGGCGTGGATTCATTGTTACAGGAGATTTACTGGACCATCATAACACCTACTCAATTCATCAGTACATACACTGGTACAAGTCATGGGCAACACTTTACATGTTAAAGGCACCTGTTGAGGCTCCAACAACGGCCTATCCTAGAGCTCCCTCAGAGCGCCTTCTGGTAAGTTCAAATTTAATATGCTATAATTTTTTTAAATAATTTCCTTCTTCTGGTAACATATCTTTTTGGTTAATTCAGAGGGATTTTTTCCTGGGTACTGAACAAGCATTGCAGCAACACTTCAATGGTAATGATGATACACCACAACAGAGGGACATAAATACAATTGCAGAGCTTTGTCGTGGTTTGCGTAGGCAGATGTATATTGAAGATCAAGGATATTTTGAGGATAGAGGTGAGCATGAAGCACCATTCTCCATGACCCAGGAACCTCCTCACCAGTACAGTGGATATGCTGGACCGTCCTCTTATCCTGATCAAGGGCTCTCTACGGACCTTTTCAGCAGCCAGGTGCCAACGGATTTGGAAGCATACCTCAGCCCAGATTTCGTACCGAGCTCGATTCATACAGATGACATAGCTGAGGAAGAAGCACCTGAGGAGGAACAACACATGCTACGTCAAAGGCCACGACGACCGCCTCAGCATTACACTCCAGGCACTGATGCATTGCCACAGAGGCCACGTAGGCGACGCTAGTTCAGCTGTTTATGTATTTCATGCTTATGTTACGAATTATTTAGTTTCAATATGCTTATGTTATGAATTATTTTGTTTCAATATGCTCAGGTGCTTGGTTTGGAAATATGACTCTTCAAGACTAAAATCTAATTTGAGCTTGGTTTTTTACTGCTATTTAATGCTACTATAAAAAAATATCTAACTATAAAAATGCTACTATATACCTTCGTTTTTTACTGCTTTGTAAATCTAGTTTAAAAAATTTTTTGTAGTATAAAATTTCTTTAGATAACAATAAGAAAATTGTCCCAAATCAAACCTTAAAACAAATATAGAATAAATTCTTCATTTTTAGTGAGTGAATTTATGAAATAAAGCTTCCTCTCAATCTCAAAATTATTAATTTCTTAAAATAAATATAATATATAGAAATTTATTTAAACTTTATATCATACTCATCTCAAAATAAAAATTTTATTGGGTTAATTCTCTTACTAATTTATAAAACAAATATTTTAGTACAAAAGTTTATTTAACTATAATTTTTTTGACGAAAAAATATTTTTAAAATAGTAAAATTAGAGTCCCAAATAAAATTAAAATTAAAAAAATTTGAGATTTATTATGATAGAAAAAAATATAATCAAGATATGTTGAGTTAATTTTTTTCCATTATTAGGCTGCTTTTAATGATTATGTTTTCATTGCATTAAAAAAATTTAATTAAAAATTTGCTGTATAAATTAGTAAGAAAGCAATCCCAAATGAAGCCTAAATTAAAATCTCGACATATTGCCTCAGAATTCGTTTTAATATTTTTATTTTAGCTATGTTTAATAAACAAAAGGACTCTATATCATTTAAAAAAAAATATAGTTTCTTACCAATTTTTACCATCTAAAAAAAATTCAACAAGTAATGCAAAATTATCACATAAGTTGTAGTTGTTCATAGCAGGAGTTCAACAAATGTTTAAGTTACATCAACCATATAATAGATAAAATACACACATACAATCACTTCTACTAATGGCAATGATCCGAAGGACCAGCGACCATATATTGGGAACTTACTAGTCAAGTAACTCTTCTACTGGTTCTACCCTTGAAGGACCAGCGACCACATCATCCCTTTCTGCTGGGCATGAAGTTTCGTATCTTTGTAAATTTGGAGGGTTAGTATTATCTCCTAACACCTCAATCTCTTCGACATCAACGTACATTATAAGCAATTCTGTTGCAGCTTGGCATAACAGAACTTCACAAACTTCATCATCCTCAACTTCCGACGCGACATACTCATTTCCAACAGGCATCCGACATACTAACTTTACAGAATACTTTGAAGGATCGTACTTCAGTGCTCTAAGTATCCTAAATTTAAGCTGTTCTAAGTTGCAATTTCTTGGCACATGTAGGGGTCGACTCCTACCCCCAAAATAGCTTGGCGTGAAATTGGTGTCCACTTTTAATTCACCTCCATACATAAGCACAAAGGTCGCACCACGTCCACTCATTATTGATGTACTCGTACGTATCACTATGCTAAATGAACAAATTACAAAATACTTAATGTTTTAATTATTCTAAAGACTACTAAAATATAATTAAAATTCATTGAATTTTAATTATACGAAAAGACTTCATTACAATTTAGCTCTTATAAATTTTTTTTAAAGAATTATAAATTAAATCAACAATTATTATATATTAACAAAAATATTGCTTTTCAATTTATAGCAATATACAAAGACTAATTCGTTATATCTACCAATTTTTAACAAAATCTATGTTCTATATCAACTTATCTCAAGTTCTGTCAAACAATATTACAACTAACTCTTGCAAAATTAGACAAAGTAATAGATCTACCAAAATATAGGCGAAATAAACTAAAAAGACTCAAATAAGATCATTTTTAACCAAATTTCTACAACACCTCAAATACTAAACATAATAAACCGCAAATATTAAAAATAAAACCTTACCTAAACACTTGATGGCGAGATCGGCGACTCCAAATTTCCCAATGGCGACGGCTGCAGAAGGGGAAAGTGAAGGAAATGAGATCGGGAAGGATTTTGGGTATTAAAGTAATAGCCTAAAGTCGCCCGTTTAACGGGCGACTTATAAGTCGCCCGTTAAACGGGCGACTTATAAATCGCCCGTTAAACGATCTTCGATCTCGCCACATCATCACCACGTCGGATCTTGACTATTTTAGTCAAAGCATAAGTCGCCCGTTTAACGGGCGACTTTGCCTATTTTTAAATTTTTTTTAAAACATGCTTAAGCTCTTAATATAATTTATAATCATGCTTAGTCTCAAAATTTTCCCATAGATAAATAATTTCTACTTCATTCTGAAAGAAAGAGAAGAGACAACCCCTAAACCATAAACCCTAAATCCTAAAAATTTAACTTGCATGTGGCCTGCGCCATAAAATTGTGGTTGGATAACTTAATTGAGCTTCATTATGGCAGAGGCGACAGCAGCAGTGACCTTAGCAATGAAATGACTATGGTTTTGAGAAATAAGTACCCAATTATACATGGATAGAAAAGTTTAAGATAGCCGTGATGACAGTGAAGTTTAAGAAATGCTCTAATAATTGGGTACTTATTTCTCAAAACCATAGCCTTTCCATTGCTAAGGCTACCGTTGTTGTCGCCTCGACCATAATAAAGCTCATTCAAGTTATCCAACCACAATTTTTTGGCGCAGGCCACATGCAAGTTAAATTTTTTGCAATCGCTCCTATAACACCAATTTTTCCCCTTACACCCACACTTGTCGCAAGGCGCTGACGTTTTGTGGTGTAGGTGGAGGCGAAGGCCACCTTCGGCATTGAGAACATGTGGGAGAGCAGCACAACAGGGGTGGAGGTCATACTCGCACTTGCGATAGTGGCAGACGAAGCCGCTGATATATTGGCCAAGTGTTGCAGTCCACGGGTATACAAGAGAGGAATTGAAAAAAAAAAAAAACATTATGGATAGAAAGACAGAGAATTTTGGGTTCAGGTCAAACCATTTGCCAAATGGGCAGGTTTAGGTTAAAAAATCTAACTTATTTTTAAAATTGGATCGAGTTCCGGTTGACCCGACAACTTATGTCTGCTAAAATTAAAACTTACGATTACTTAAATGCATATTTGCGTGAGGAGCGGGGATGGCTGGCTCTAGTGTTTCACTATCTCATTCTCGATTTTCTCTTGTTCTCTTCTCGATTGCGTACATTTCCTTCTTGGCACTTGGCTCTTGGTCTCTTGTTTAGCTTATCTCGTCGGTTTTGCAATAGTTATCACTGCCTACCGGCTACATCTCACACCTTCTATTGCCAGTAAACTTGTGGGCCCAACATATTACATTTGTTTTTATCTTTTACTTTTTGCCTACTTCATATATAGTTTAGGGTTTTGACTATTTTTGTGTTGACGATTTTGGAGGTTACTGGGAGTTTGGGATTCAAGTTATTTCATCTCACCTTTTAAATTTTATAAACATTCAATAGAAATTATAGGGTTTTTCAAATTAGGGTTTTCTATTTCTACTTTTTTTTTTCAATATTTAAGGTTCATATTATGTTTTTTTACTCTACAAGCTGTTGTTGGAAAATTACAAACATATAAAGTAAGCTTTGTCAAATTTTCTAGTAGTCTGGTTTAGAGTTGAGAGTAAAATGGTGAATGGTTGAATGCTTCTAATCATATTCATCTATGTTGTCATATGTGCTGGCTATTATAGTGCTATTGTATTATTGATGTTATGCACTTATGCTTCTCTGGTAGTCTTGTTTGAAATTGGTGAATAGTTCAAACCTTCTCAAGATCTGCTCTGGTGAGTGATGAGTACCTAAATGCTAATAGCTATCATACTTTTATTCCTCCTCATCTCTGCTATGGTTAATTGGTTATTAGGTTATGTTTTACACTAATGTATAGGGTCTGAACTCTGAACCATTCACCATTTACTGAAAGTATGCTTTCAAAATTTGAGAAGTATTGAATCTATTTCTTAGATTTTATGTTCTCTTGGTAATACCTATTATTCTAGATCACAAATGCAAATTTAAATAGTGTTTAGGAAATTTATATAGCAATTATTAACTTATTATATTCACGAACTTAGAACGATTAAGGATAAGTTATATTAACTATATGCAAACTATTCACTGTATGCTGTAGCTGGAAAGCATGGTTCAATACAATTATGTGCAATTATCAATGCATAGTTCAATGCATTACATTTACTATACTTTACTTAATTTGTCTCATTTTGTAATTTGTTGGTTCTTCAACTGTGTATCATACTTTGTAACTATGTTTAATTAATTAATTTCATTTTTTAGATGGAGGCTCCAATACTATCATTGAAAATATTCCTCTCTTTTTTTTTTTAAATGTACAAGTTGTTAAGATTGTGATAGTTCAGTCAACATGAGTAGTTTTGTTGGCCCTTGAGAATTCCCTCAAATTATACAGTAAGATGAACCTAAAACTTGATAACTCTATACCTATGTAGGTTGCATAATCGATGCATAATAATGATCAAACATTTATTATTATCATTTGCTTGGTTTATTTGTTGCTACTACTACCTCTATTATTGTCTAAATTCTTGTTGTTATTACCTTTAGTTTTATTTATAATATAATGATTTAGTTGTGTTAGACAGATCAGCTAATTGCATTCTTTATATTTTACTATGTTTTACTTTACACGTGTAATAGGCTCATTGGGTATTTGTTTTTAAGCTATGATAGCTGCCTATATAATAGGCTTTGTACTAGTGTAAAAGTGAAGTGAAATATAATTTCTTTTCTCTTTTCTTTATCTCCTCTTCTTGCTGTCGACCCTGTTCTCTTCTTCGTACAGCTTATCTAAAGCTTTCATGGTATCAGAGAGGGACATCGCCTAACTTCTTCCTTCTTGGTTCCTCTCTTTTTCGGTTGCCATGGCAACCTCATCTACCTCTGCTGCGTCCGACAATCGTCCGGGCTCAGGCAATCCTCAAGAAACTGCGACAAATCATCACCAACTCAAGTTCTTGATGAATCATATCAAAGGTATCTCTCTTACCCTCAAAGCCGAAAACTTTCCCATATGGAGATCTCAAATCTTCAAGCTCTTCAAAGCAAATGGGTTTGAAGGCTTTCTTAATGGAAGTTGCCCCAGTCCTGACCCAACTACCTCCCTGACCGAATCCGAGATGTCTTTCAAAACCTGGAATCACATTGACCAAAACTTAGCCGCTGCCCTTTACTCGGTCATTTCGCCTAGCATTTTACCTTATGTCCTCTCGCTTGATCACTGCACCGAGATCTGGGACACCATAGCCCGCCACCTCTAATCCAACACCCGCTCCCGCACCATTTAGCTGCGAAATGAACTTCATCATCTCTCTATGAAAAATCAAACCATGCCCCAATATCTTCTTGTGGTTAAAACCATCGTCGATGCTATCGCCGCTACAGGGTCACCTCTCGACCCTGAGGAAGTTATCTTTTAACACACTCAATGGTCTGCCGGTCCAATATCAATCCTTCAAAACGGCAATTCGCACAAACCTGCAACCTCTCAGCCTGGACGACCTATACACTCTTCTTTGCAGCGAAGAACTCAACATCGCTCAAGAAACCACCTCAGCGCTCCAAAATCTCCACCTCAGTGAACCTACTACCGCTCTGGCGGCTTACCACGGACGAGGACGCGCAAGAAACCAATCCAGCCGACCAAGAACCTCAAATCGAGGTCGCAGTCGCCCGGATAAAACCTCCGCCAGCAACATCACCTTCCAGATATGTGCAAAACCTGGTCACTCCACCATTAAGTGTTGGTATCGTCATGACTCTTCATACACAGAAGACACGGCCAAAACGGCATTATTCACACCATCCGATTCCAACGGCAATTCGGCGGACTGGTTTCTCGACAGTGGGGCGTCCAACCATCTCACGACCGATCAGTCGAACCTTCAAACAGGACGTCCCTATAACGGCAATCAACAGATTACCATTGGCAACGGATATCAGCTCCCAATCCAGCACACCGGTAAAGGTATTCTACCCACCCCACAAGGTAATCTACATCTTCACCATCTGCTCCATGTACCCAATCTTTCGTTTAATCTTATTTCTATTTACCGATTAACCAAGGATAACCACTGCTCTGTCAAGTTCTCTGCTCATGATTTTCAAATCCAGGACTCGAAGACGGGTCACACTCTACTCAAGGGTCCTTGCCGTAACGGGCTGTATCCCATTCACGCTCAGTCCTCTTCGACCAATCTTGCATTGTTTTCCGCACAAGAAATACCATGTATGTGGCATAAACGCCTTAGACACCTGGCCTCCCAGACACTCACTGCTATCCGAAAATTTATCCCGACTCTTTGTAACAGTTCGAATAAAATTCATAATTGTCATGTATGTTCCTTGGCCAAAAGCCACCGCTTAGTTTTCTCTTCTTCTACCTCCTTTAGTAAGCAATGTTTTGAATTGCTTCACTCCGACGTTTGGGGGTCGTCTCCCACGCCCTCCTCACAAGGATACAAATACTACGTTTCGTTTATAGACGACTATTCTAAATATTGCTGGACATTTCCTTTATTTCATAAATCTGAAGTTTTTGATAAGTTTCTTGAATTAAACAACCTAATCAAAAACCAATTTAACAAAACTATTTAAATTTTTCGCTCCGACGGCAGAAGTGAGTTCATCAACCACAGGTTCCGAAGCCTATTCAAAAATCTGGGTATTATACATCAATCTACATGCCCTCACACGCCGGCTCAAAACGGCGTCGCAGAATGTAAACATCGACACATTTTAGAGACCATGAGAAGTCTTCTTATCGAAGCCAACCTTCCCAAGTCTCTTTGGGTCGAAGCCCTGCTCACCGCCGTGTACTTGATCAACCAGCTTCCCTCACGGTCACTCAAGGGCAAAACTCCGTTCCAGCTGCTTTACCGCAAACCACCAACCTACTCTCATCTCAAAATTTTTGGGTGCCTTTGCTACCCATGGACCAGGCCTTATAACTCCAATAAACTGTCACCTTTATCCACTGCATGCGTCTTCATTGGGTACGCCTCAACACAAAAAGGATACCGATGCCTTGATCCTAAATCCGGATTTGTTTACATATCGCGCCACGTCATCTTTCATGAAGGTATTTTTCCCTACAACACTTCATCTCAATCTACTTGCACAACTAAAACGACAGATCCCATACCTCCGCTCCTCCTGGTTCCCACCGGAACATACAACAACACACCTCACAAACCTCCTGTCACTCAACAAACCAATACTTATTGTCCTATTAGTCCTATTAACGTTCACAATAACCCCATTACCTCATCCACCATCCAAGAACCCATCAAATCCATGCCAAACAACCAGCCTAGCAACCCGATGGGTATCATCGGGTTACACAATGCAAACCAGATCTAAAACTGGTCATTCAAAGCCCAAGCAAATATTCAGTCCCCTTCATACCGCATTAGATCCTACGTGCTACAAAGAAGCCGTAAAACTGAAGCATTGACAGCAAGCGATGCAACAAGAATTCGATGCTCTACGGTTACAAAATACTTGGGAAATAGTACCTCTGGACACCTCCCAAAACATTCTTAGATGTCGATGGACCTTCCGCACCAAATATTTAGCTGACGGATCCGTCGCACGCTACAAGGCTAGACTAGTAGCCCAAGGCTTCAACCAAGAACAAGGACTGGACTATGCCGAAACCTTTAGCCCAGTAGCTAAAATGCCAACGGTAAGAATCCTCATCACAAAAGCTCTTCATCACCGCTGGCCTCTACACCAGTTAGATGTTTCTAATGCTTTCCTCCACGGGAATCTTAACCACATCGTGCACATGAAACAACCCGTCGGATTCATCGATCAAACTCATCCAAACTACGTTTGCCGTCTCAAGAAGGCTCTATATGGACTGAAACAGTCTCCAAGGGAATGGTTCGCAACGCTATCTGGCCATCTCCAGTCTCTCGATTTCAAGCTTAGCTCCTCGGATCCCTCACTTCTCATCTACAACAACAATGGTGTCCACATGTTCTTCCTTGTCTACGTGGACGACATTCTCCTCACCGGATCTTGTTCCAACGCCATCAAGAAACTACTTGACAATCTCAAGGCAACGTTCACCATGCGGGATCTCGGTTCTTTATCTCAATTTATGGGCATTCAAGCCACCGCCACATCCTATGGTCTACACCTATCCCAAAGTCAATTCGCACAAAGCATCCTCCAACTCTCAGGTATGAACAACTGCAAACCCGTTTCTACACCTTCTATCTTAAAAGATTGCAGTAATACCGATCTAACCTCCGCTTACTCTAATCCTACCTTTTACCGTCAACTCGCCGGAAGTCTTCAATACCTCACTCTCACCCGACCGGATATTGCTTTCTCGGTCAACAAGATCTGTAAACATGTGCAAAATCCAACAATTCTACATTTCGAAGCTCTCAAAAGACTTCTGCGGTATATATAGGGTACTCTACACATCGGCATTCCTCTGTTCCGGGATAAACCAATTCTTCATTCATACGCCGACTCCGACTGGGCAGGCGACACAAAGGACAGAAAATCTATGTCAGGTACTGCAACTTCATTGGATTATCTCATGGAGCGTTAAGAAGCAAAATGCAGTAGCCCGGTCCTCCACCGAAGCCGAATACCGGGCCATTGCTTCCGTAGCCACCGAAATTACCTGGATTCGCCGTCTCCTTCAAGAACTGAATTGTCCGCAACTGGCAGCCACCACGCTATTCTGCGACAATACCTCCTCCATAGCGTTGGCTAACAACCCAGTTTTTCACGCCAGAACAAAGCACATTGAAGTCGATTGTCACTATATTCGCAGTTGCACTATATTCGCAGTTGCATAAAAGATCAAACAATCCAACTTCAACACATCTCTACTCAAAACCAACTAGCTGACTTACTTACCAAATCTCTTCCTGCACCTCGTTTCAAATTTCTAGCAGCCAAGCTGGTACAACCGATGGAAGTACCACCTTAAGGGGGGATGTTAGACAGATCAACTAATTGCATTCTTTTTATTTTACTATGTTTTACTTTACACGTGTAATAGGCTCATTGGGTATTTGTTTTTAAGCTATGATAGCTGCCTATATAATAGGCTTTGTACTAGTGTAAAAGTGTAGTGAAATATAATTTCTTTTCTCTTTTCTTTATCTCCTCTTCTTGATGTCGACCTTGTTCTCTTCTTCGTACAGCTTATCTAAAGCTTTCAAGTTGATGGGTTGAAGTGATGTATTCTGGGTTGTTGGGTTGAAGTTGTATTTCTTAGTTTATTTATTTGCTATTTTGTCATTTTTGGGTTTTCGAATTACTGTTTTCTACCTTGTTGGGTTGTCATTGTGGTAATATATGGATCTTTGGTTGCTGTCAAGCTGGTTGATAAGTTATAGTTGTAATTTGGAATACTGATTTTATTTAATTTCTGTAGGATGATATACAGCCTTTTATACATCATTACTTGCTTCATTTTATAATTCGATATGCTGCTGCTGCTTGAAGTTATATATACTTTAAGGCCTCTTATAATTGGCTGATTGATATTTAAAATAGCCTGTTTTATTGCTATTTAAAAATTCATTCAACAAAATTAAATAAAATAACTATCACCATCTCATAGCTTCTTCCCTTTAAAGTTCATATGTTTCTTCACAATATTTCTTTTTAATATCGAGGAACCATTTACATCACTGTCCCTTTTCCCTTATCTCATCTCTCATAGTCTCATGCATGAATGGCTCCCTTGCTCTTTAAGGAATTATAAGGGCAAATTTTATCATGGAGTTTATGGAGAAGGAAATGACTATATGCGTGCAGAGAGAGAGAGAGAGAGAGAAAGAGGAGTTTGGGGATTCTTCTTACCAGCTTCAGTTTGAGTTATCAGAAGTAACGACCGGCTCCGTCTTTGGCCACGTGGAATATATTATTTATCATATATATATATATATATATATTAAAAAAGAAAGCAAAATAAAAAAGAAAAGAAGCAGTCGTTAGCACATGGTTTTTTTATTTACATTTTTTGGCTTTTTATAAATAATATTTTCATATTTTTCTTTTCTTTTTTTATTTTTGTTTTTTCTAAATATATATAAATTTTAATCTGCATAAATTTTTTTTATTTTTTATAAATACTATATAATATCATTAATAAAAAACAAAAAATAAAAAAGAAAGCTGAAAAAGAGAAAAATTAGTTAAATTAAAATTTATTTGACAGTTTTTTATTTCTAAATGTAAAGTTTTGATATGTTACGAAAAACTATTTTTAATCGGGCACAAATCTCGACGCAAATATGAGTCATAGGCTTCATAAATTAAAATATGGATCATCTGAACTTTGATTTCAAAAAACTTATAGTCAAACTGACCGTCTCAAAGAGATGAATCGAATGACGCCAAAATCAATCAAATTCGAAACCAAATATAACAAAAAAGGGGAAGAAAGAGAAGATATACTCCTTCTACACAGAGAGAGGCACTGGAGCTTTATAAGGGATATCATCTATCCAAGAGAGTGAAATGCCTTTAAATGAAAAGGAGTATGAAAGAGAGAGAGGTTGACGCCGGAGCAACATGCACATATTTCGTATAGATTGCTTTGTTCTATTTCTTCCTGTAGCTTGCCCTGTTTCGGCCCTTGGCCATGTATATATATACTAGTCTATTGCTATAATAAAGACAGAGAAGTTAGTTCCTTTTTGTATCCTGGATCCTTTTGATTCATGTGGTGATCTACTCTCTTCCGTGCCTCCTGGCAAGGAAGCGAAAACCCAACTTCTCCGGTCAAGCAAGGTAGGTGTGCCGTTTGTGTGATCTTGCTCGGCTAGCTGGGTCAAAGGTGGTATCAGAGCTTAGCAAGATGCCGCCCAGGAAAAATTCACAAAAATCAGTACAAGAAATCCTTATTGAAGATCCTCAACGAGAAATCCAACAGCTGCAATAAGGATTAGCCTTATTTGAACAAAAAGATACCGCTGAATGGCAAGAAGATGATAAAGAATTCAATCCTTTTCACTAAGATCGCTCTAGTGACGCTGAGGTGATTAAGAGACATCAAGATCCAGTTCGAAAGGCTCGCGCGATGATTGCGGAGTCAAAATCGACCTTCCGGAGTTTGATGGTCGATTGGATCCTGACGAATTCTTGAACTGGCTTCACACGGTGGAGCGCATCATCGAATTCAAAGAAATACCCCAGGATCGTATAGTTAAATTGGTTGCAATCAAGCTCAAGAAAAGCTCATCCCTCTGGTGGGAGAATGTCAAAAGAACCAGGAATCGGGAAGGACGCAGTAAAATTACTAATTGGACCAAGATGAAGCGAGAAATCCAGCAAAAATACTTGCCGGATCATTACCGACGTGATCTTTTTTTGAAATATCATCGAATCCACCAAAATAAGATGTCGGTCGAAGAGTATGTTGCTGAGTTTGAACAATTATCACTCAAATGCGATCTTGTGGAACATGAAGAAAATACCATTGTGCGATTTTTGGGAGGCTTAAACCCTTCCATCGCCAATTTCGTTCAACTACAACCTTACTGGACGTTTCAAGACGTTGTCAGTCTTGCCCTTAAAGTAGAAAAGCAGCAGCGATTTGGAAATCCGGACCTACCCGAGTGATCGGCCGGGATTCTGTAGAAGAAAAGACTGAATTAAAGAAAAATCCTCCAACCACTCAAAACTACAAAGAAGTTGACCGCCAAGCAAGTAGCAGCCAGAGTCCGTCAGGTCCTACTAGCTACCCAACGCGAAAATGCTTCAAGTGCCAAGGCTTTGGCCACATTGCGTTCGGATGTCCAAATCGTAGAGTTATTACGCTTATGGAGGAACAAGACCAAGAAGTGGAAGAATCGACTGAACCCGAAGCTAATAATTTATATGAATTCAAAACAACAACCACCATAATTCCACCTGATGATGGGCCCCTGCTAGTTCTTCGCCGCTTATTGAATTCTCATAAAAAAGAGCCGTTACAACGGCATAGTCTTTTCAAAACCCGTTGTACTGTTAATGGTCGTGTTTGTCAATTAATCATTGATAGCGGGAGTTGTGAGAACGTAACCTCTAGCACTATGATCGAACGACTCAATTTGCCGACCGAGGAGCATCCGAATCTGTATAAATTATCGTGGATTCAAAAAGGAAATGAGGTAGAAGTTTCAAAATGTTGTTTAGTCCATTTCTCAATTGGGAAATTTGAGGAAGAAGCCTGGTGTGATGTGGTTCCTATGGATGCATGTCACCTACTATTGGGGAGACCATGGCAATACGACCGCAAATCAATCCATGATGGGGCTGCAAATACTTACTCTTTTGTCCACAAAGGGGAGCAAATTACATTACTTCCACTACAGGATTCCTATCTAGATTGCAAAAATGGATTGTTAGTATTAAAGCAATCTTTATTTTTGAAGGAATTAAATGAAGCACACAAGGTTACGTGCTAGTCATGATTGAAGCCAATGAAGGTATAATCGAAGCCCTTTCGCAAGTTGGCAAAAATATTCGGCAAAGGGATTTAGTCCTTTCGCAAGTTGAATTTGCCTTTAATCGATCACCTAATCAAGCCACCAATCGAAGCCCATTTGAGGTCGTTTATGGATGTAATCCCATTACCCCTGTTGATTTAATTCCTATAAATCAGCCAACTACGTTTAGTGCAGATGGAGCTAAACGGGGAGAAGAAATTCAAAGACTACATCGTCAAGTAAAAGAAGCCATTGCTAAACAAAATTGCAAATATCAAACAAAGGCTAACATGACCAGAAAAAAAAAAGTTTTATTCAAAGAAGGTGATCTTGTATGGATCAGGCTACGTAAGGAAAGATTTCCTCAAGGAGCTTTTGGAAAGCTTAAGCCATGAGCAGACGACCCATTTCATATCAAACGAAAAATTAATGATAATGCATATCAAATCGACCTCCCAGGTGATTATCAAATTTCTGCAACTTTTAACGTAGCCGACCTCACTCCCTTTTATGAAGAAGACGTTCCTCCTACCCCAGGGGAATGACGCCGGAGGGTCACATGCATGTATTTCGTATAGATTGCTTTATTCTATTTCTTCCTGTAGCATGCTCTGTTTCGACCCTTGGCCATGTATATATATATATATATACTAGTCTATTGCTGGAATAAAGATAGAGAAGTTAGTTCCTTTTTCATTTTGCTGTTCGTATGGGAATTTATTTTCTGTATCCTGGATCCTTTTAATTCAGGTGGTGATCTGCTCTCTTCTATGCCTCCTGGTAAAAAGCGAAAACCCAGCTTCTCTGGTCAAGCAAGGTGGGTGTACCATTTGTGTGATCTTGCTTGGCTAGTTGGGTCAAAGGTGGAAAGAAAGAAAGATTTCTTCTACACAAAGAGGAGCACTGAAGCTTGATAGGAATACTGCATATCCAATACCATTGAATGACTCAAATGAAAGAAGATGTGATGCATAAAGGGAGAAATAGAAGAGTTGTTCTCTTCCCCTACCCTCATGGGGGGTATTTTTAGGGGGAAATGGAGAAAAAGGATGTTCTAAAAATTTTTTTTGGATTTTTTGAATTTTATTAATATAAAAAAACATGCCAAAAGACACAAGCAAACCGCGTGCGCGGGAAGCCAGGCTTAGGCGCACAGGAGGCCGCCAGCACTGGAGTGCAGTTAGGTGCACGGGTCTACCGGATACAAAAAAAATGAAAATAAAAGAAAACAAAAAAATGAAAATAAAAGTTTAAAAGATAAAAATATGAAAATATTATTTATAAAAAAGCAAAAAATGAAAAAAAAAAATGTTAACTGTAAACTAATGATCGGTTCTTTTTATTTTATTTTATTTTGTAATATACATAAACTTTAATAAAAATATATATTTCTAAATGAATAAAAAATTTTGAGCGAGCCGTTACTTATTGGCATCACTTCCGCTATTTAATTTTTAATTCATCAAATTCGGGAATTTCGCCTGTACAAGTTGCATCGGGCGACCAAGTCGTCGGCCCAAATATTTCAAACCAACCGATGGGGCGATTGAAACTTCGGGAAGCACCTTAATGCCTCCCTTGACTCCTTGAGTTACAAGCTGGCGTCAATGAGGTCGGCTATTTAATTTTTAGTTTAGGGTTTCGTCTATAAAATTAATAAAAACATTCCTTTTTAATATTTATCCGCTCTTTAAATATCCATCTCCCCACTCTCTCTTCCTCTCTTTCTCCGAAAGTACTCAAACAGAAGAAGAAGACTAAGAAGATCCGTAACCCTCTCTCTCTCTCTCTCTCTCTCTCTCTCCCCACACTGCCATTTCCTTCTCTATAAATATTTGTCGCCTCCGCCTATGTCCCTCCCAAGTCCCATCGTCTTCGGCCTTTGCTTAATCCCTCCTATTTTCCATTGCAATCACCACGGAACTCTGAATGAACTCAAGCCGAAACAGGTGCTCCTCTCTCTCTCTCTGCAATTTTTACAGAGAACCATGAAGTACGGTGAAGTTAATCACTTTAGCCACCCGCAACACAAATTATATCTTGTGTATTCTGACGTTCCATTCAAATGCGATGGGTGCCACCAAGTTGGCATTGGATCCCGCTTCAACTGTGCGCTCTGCGATTTTGATCTCCATTTTCACTGTGCAGATGCCACCCCCAACGCCTCAGCTCTCCGCCACCCTTTCTACCCAAAATGTTATTTTCAATTCCTACCTTACCCGCCTGGGGACTGCCCTCGCTGCTGCAATGCTTGCGGCCAAAATATCCGCGGCTTCGTCTACCACTGTCGCAAGTGCGGGTGTGACCTCCACCCCTGCTGTGCTGCTCTCCCGCATGTTCTCAATGCCGACGGCGGCCTTCGCCTCCGCCTGCACCACAAAACTTCAGCGCCTTGCGACAAGTGTGGGAATAAGGGAAAAAATTGGTGTTATAGGAGCGATTGCAAAGAATTTAACTTGGATGTGGCCTGCGCCATAAAATTGTGGTTGGATAACTTGAATGAGCTTCATTATCGCAGAAGCGACAACAACGGTAACCTTAGCAATGGAATGGCTATGGTTTTGAGAAATAAGTACCCAATTATTAAAGCCGAGGGGAAGAACCGTCACAGGAGGAGCTGGATGGAAAAGTTGAAGAAATGCTCGAAGTTGGCGGTGATGGCAGTGAAGTTTATCATTGCAGCAATGCTCGGAGATCCCACGACTCTGATTGCAGGGGTTGTCTCTTCTCTTCTTTCAAAATGAAGCAGAATCTACACAGTAGTTTGTGTGCAAATAATTGTTTTTATTTTGAAGCTCCTATTATATGTTTTCTGTTTGCGCAGTTGATTTTGTTTAGCCCGGTTTAAGTTATAAATTGTTAGCATGATCTTGACGAGAATATCATACCAGGTACATTCAATTTTTTAGTAAAAAATAATGGTTTCTACCCATTATATATATGTTACACACTCTCTGTAATTTTTGAACTTTTTTTGTTTTATATTTTAATAGTTTAATCTATTAACAATACCATGCGATTCAATTTTTTAAGTTCATTTCGATCTTGGATTGCAAAAACATTTCTAATATAAATACTTGTTATTTTCCAATATAAATAAATGTGGTGTCGAGACTACGATGAATAACTAGTACTAGAGATTAAATGTGCAGTTGACGAATTATCATATTGTTGTTGAGAATTTAAAAAAAAAAAAAAAACTATTACATTCAGAGCTTTGTATTTGATACGGGGCAATGATGAAAACCCCTGTCCAATGCAATCTTTTGCAACCAAATTCTAGTCTAAACAAGGCCAATAAACCATCAATCAAATTTTTAGCTTTCTCATTAATGTAACTATGTAAGCCCCATCCTAATTAAACTTCAGCCTTCCGAGAGATATAAGCTTTATCTAGACCTATACTCAAGCTAGCTCTTATGCTAATAAGCATATTAATAAAAAACACAATATCAAACTTTTATCCCACTATTTGAGATCAACTACATGAATCTTTTTTTTTTCTTCTCCAATGCCCTTTTAAGAGTCAAATACTCATTTAAATCTAATAAAATAATATCATTTCTAATATTTTTCAATCAAGTCTTTTTAGATCTACCTCTATCTTTCTTAATATAGACCAAATATAATATATTTACTCTCATAACGGATCATCAAAAGGCCAACATTACATGTGATCAAACCATCTTAGGTGATTGACTCTCTCTAATCTGATCTACTACTAAAGCTACTTGAACTATCTGATGAATATACTTGTGAAACCACTCAACCACCTAAGAATCCTCATCTATCACTACTAGAAAGTTAGATTATTCGCACCACTTGTTAGGAGTGGTTTTAGAACCGCTTTTAAAAATGTCTTTTTAGCACCGGTTTTAACCGGTACTTTTTGCACCGGTTTTAACTGATGCAAATAATCCTCATATCCCGCTAAAGCCCTAATACCCAATATATGCGTGCGCGAAACTAATTCTACGATCCCTAGCAGCTTTCTCGTTCCTGCGCGCGACTCAAGCGGAGCATTCGAGGTTCGTCTCCGGCCGTCCCACTTCTCCTTCCTGCGGGCGACTCAAGCCGATCAGGAAAAGGAGTGTCGCACTATCGGAGAGGAACAAACCACACATCCAGCTCGCATTTTGCTCGGTATTCTCTTTATACGGCGACACATCCGGCTGGCTTCATTGTGAGTCTCCTCTACTTCTTCCTCTTCTTCTTCTGAGCTGCAAGTATGTTAAACATAGCCAATAGTAAATTAAAGCTTTTCCCTTTCTCCAGCCCATCGTGTAATGATACAGAGTAGAAGCTCAATTCTTGGGGCATGCCCTCAGGATGAACCTTAGTAACTGGAAGATTAATGACAGAACCTTTTCCTTTTCCTTCATTATAAAATGCCTTCAAATTTGCTAGGTTCTTTGCCTGCATGTTAGGAATTGCCAGCAGAATCTCTGAGACAACAACACGGCCAGTATTCTCAACCTAAAAATATGACAGAAAAAACAACTGTTAGCAACCCAATGACATTTGAAGAATAATGTCTATGCACATCTGGAATATATATAACATAAACTAAAGACAAAGCTTTCAAAAATTAATACATAACCACTGTATTAATAAGCACACTGATGTTGGACAGATATATGCAAATTTTTAACAGTCAAATGTAGGTTAGGTTAATTTTGGCCAAAACAGAGAAAAATTATCACCATCAATAGCCTTATCCCGATTAATTGGGATTGATTTTATAAATCCTCATTCCCCATTCATTCTTGTTTAATGTTTCTTGAGTGATTTAAGTACTACAACTTTTGATCAGAATTATATGTTTTCTATCTTAAGACTGAGCTATATATGTCTGCAAAATCCTCTGCAAATTTGTTTTGCATTATGTTCAATATTTCCACAAAATCATGGTTAAATACTGATGATTTCGCCCAAATGTGGATTGCTTTGGGTTTTATTCTGTGAAACTTGTAAGATTTGGAGGTTTAAATATTTGCATTGTCTTTTCTTGTTTTGTTACTGTGAAACTTTTAATCATTAGAAGATCACTTGTAAATAGTCCAACAAGTTTGCTTCTTAATCATAACAAAATATTGAATGATTTCCTTCTCTATTTTTTTGTTCACAGCAATCTGAGTTTATTATTTTGCTGCTACGGATTGCTAAGAAGAGATTTCTGATTAAAGTTATTAATAAGACATTCATAAAGGACAAAAAAAAAGTTTTGTTATGCTTCAAATCGAATGCTTTGGCTCTTTTGTGAGTTTTGATATTATACTACATTTTCAGGAAATGACAGGAAGAAATACATACAGGCAAGCTAAGAAGGTTGTATCAAGAGGCGGGTCTAGTAGAGGATCTGAAAACCCTTTTACTCCAATTCACCCAGATTCTACTTGTGACCAAAGTCAAGAGGAGAATGAGTGCAACGACACTCAACAATCACCACGTCATTCTACTTGTGAGCAGATTCAGACTCCAAATGATGGGATATTGCTCATAGGTTTGATTTTTAACTTTTCTTTGAATAAGTACAAGTAACTGTGTAATTATTCTTATGAAATGTGTTATGCACAGATGAGCAAGGTGTACCTGTACGTCGTAGGGGGCGCACCACATGCATTGACATACAAAACATGCCGCCAGGTACACGTATTCATATAGAGGTGAATGAAAACAATGTGCCAAGCAATATTTCAGAGTCCGTCCTATTAGGATCATATCTAGGTGTCATTGCTAGAGATCTTGTACTGGCAACCTTATCCTTTCCAGATTGGAGAAATAAGGGTCTGGAGCCCTTCAAGAAAAAAATATTAGCAGAAGTAGAGGTAAGTAAAATATTAAATAAAGTTTTAATAATAAGGTTTATGTTATGATTAAGAAAATATTTGTTTATATTGCAGTCAAAGTTTGCATTTCCTGGACATATACGTTACTGGATTCTTCAATCCCTTGGAGTTAAGTGGTGTAATCATAAGACTAATTTAAAAGCTGAGCATTGGGATTGACGTCCTATCGAGGAAATTATGGAGTCTATTCCAGCTGGTGTTGGGTGGTGTCATCTAGTCACCCAGTGGTCTCAACCAAAAGACAAGGTTAATACCATCATTATATTTAATTAAAATGTTCATAACAAATCAACATAGAGTTAGATTCATATGTAACATGAGAGGGCCGCCATAAGTGCTGCAAATGCAAAGAAACAGACTTATCCTCACACTATGGGGCGTGTGAGTTCTATTCGAAGGCAACAAGAGATAGTATATATTTAAATTTATATAATTTTTATGTTCATATTTATTAACTAATTGCCTAATGATGAAATTTGTTGAATTAGGCTATCAAGGATAGATTATTATTATGGAGAGTTAACATATTGCGTAAAGATGGCACCTGGTCATCTGAAGATGCTAACCAGAGATGGGTAATTTTAGTCTAGCTATAATTTTTTTATACGTAATTCATTATTATTTTTTATTTATTTAAAATAAAAATTAACTAAATTTATTATACCATAGATACAAGCTTGTGAGCTTTTGGCTAAGGATGGACTTACACCAGAGGATGAGAATGTGGAGGCTAATGAAAGGGTGTTCAGTATAGTAATGGGACCTGAACACCCAGGCAGAGTTAGAACCCAGGTTTTGGTGTCACACCTATATGATATTTCCCTCATAGCACAAATGATGGCAGGAGTAGTTGTGGAAGCAATTTAATTCAAATAGTAAATCGGAAAGAGGAGGTCAACTCATTACGTACTGAAATGAGGCAATTCATGCAAGAAATTCTAATGCAACATCCACCTTAAGGAAGCTCACAAATGATACGTAAAATTTTACATTCTAATTTTAATGTTGGTTATTTGAATACTAATATTTTACAATCTTTTTATAATTTATAGGGTGACAATGAAACTTCTTCCGAAAGATGATGTTAGAAGAAAGAGAATGACGTTTTGAAGATAACCCATGTTTGTGCAAATTGTTTTGAAATGCATCTTGGTATGGAAGTCTACTTTTTGGGATGTTGCTTAAAATTAAGATATTGTAGATTACCCTATATGAATGCTGAATGTTCTACTCTTTTTGGGATTATCTGATTTTACCATATATGAATGATGAATGTTTACCCTTGCTTACTTCTGGTGATCTTTGCTTTTACTGAATTCTGTTTGCTCTTAATCTCTCTTCATATGTTGTCATTAGGAACATTTATAGATTTTATGGCGAATGGTGTGTGACATTCATCATGTTGTCAAAACATCACATCACTTCAAGATTTTTGGGATTATCTGATTTTTGCTTGTGTTAGTATTGAGGATAAATAGGTTAAGAACATGTTACCATAACATATTCTTCAAGACTTGATCCATTATTACCTTCAAATACTGTATCTAAACAAAAGAGTATAGTTAAGTTCAAAATAAGTCAATCTCATTTTTGTTTCCAACAATTCTCAAGATAGCAATGGCAAATCAAAGGAAACCCAATCTCCTACCACTCTCAACATCAGATACAGAGCTCGGTCGAAAAGACAACAAGCCAAGCAAGAGAAACAGAAGCAGGAAGAAGAAAACTTGCAGAAATAGTCAAAACCCGCAAAAAAATGGGAGGAAATGAGAATTTCAGAGAAGGCATTGGAGGTTTACCTGGGAGAAAGGATTGCTGTTTTGGCTCAATAAGTTCACCTACGCCTCCATCTTCATTGTCATCGGCGGGTGGATTCTCTTCCGCTTTGTTGGCCCATCTCTCGGCCTCTATCAGCTCGACTCTCCCCCTATCGATCCAACCTCCATCTTCAAAGACGGTTAGATCTCTGCAAAAAAAAAAAATTCTGTACGAAATTTATAATCATTTATGCTATTTAGTAAGATTAGAGGATGATAATAATATATATATTTCTAATGAACTGAATTGAATGTTGTGGCGACTCGTTTCTTGATCCTTAATTAGACGATGAACTGTGCGAATTGGTTCTTCTTGTTTGGTTTCTTCGGAGTGGAGAATCTCTTGAATGAGCTTTTCATTATGTGGAGGAGGAGGGTGAGAAGAAGTACTGGACCTTGTTGAGGAAGGAGAGATTGGGGTGGTTTCAGACTTCACCTTTTGCTGCTGGGAAGCTAATGGTTGCTCTGTTTCGTTAGCTGGTGCTGTACATGTAAGATGAGTGTGTCTTGGTTCCTGTAGAGCCATTGCAGAGATAAGATGGTAAGGTTTGGTCACTCGAAAAGTCTAAATTTAGTTAAACATATAAGATTAAGAGCAGTAAGAAAGCCGTCGAAGTCTCCATGAAGATAGATGGAAATGTGGTGTGTGAGTTTTGTGGTAGCGGAAGGAGCAATGCATCACGGAATAAAGCCACATAAGATTTCTCAGAAACAGATAAATTTATCGGGATTTACATAGATACCATGTAATTCTTATGTATATAAAACATTTCTATTTACATATGTTATAATTGTATAACAATATATGCATGAAAATTTATATTTTACTTGAAAAGTAAATGTTCGTGATATTTTTATATGATTTGGATATGTGATTCCTTTTGAGTCTAGTATGCGTGTTGATTGACAAGAATATAACCAAGGGTTGCATTCTGATAAAAAAATTTCAATGTATTTGGTTTTGACTTATTATTGTTGTTATGTGTATTAATTTTTTTCCCACCCTACTCATGATTATGAAGGCTAAATGCTACTGATGATGCTAATGATTGTAGAAAAATTAAGGACCCTTGTGTTAGACCGGTCCGTAGAGGACCGGTCCAGCCGGCCCAATCCATTGGGCCGGCTCTATTCGTTTACGGGAGAAGGAAAACGGCGGAACCAGCAAGGGGGCCGGCAGAAACAGCAGGGAGGGAATAGGTGGGGTCCACTTGTTTTTCAAATTGAATCTTGGAGCCAAAAGGAGTGGAAGCAAGGGCAATTAAGTCCTTGTATGTTATTTTTGAATTGTATGCATTAAGTAGGGAGAAAAGGATAGATTAGGGCTATGTGAAATTTGCTTGGAGTTTTCTTGTTCTTCTTTGGTGGCTAGGGCTCTAGATCGAATTCTAGAGATTGGGAGAGTGCGATGCTCCTCTCAAATAGAGGATCATTGTATCTTTGCTATTTTCCTGGCATCTATTAGTAAAATACAAGTCTTTTCTTCACGATTCCTACAGTTTTTCTCTGTTTTTCCTCAGTTTTGGGCTGTTTTCCTGCTGTGGACAGCAGTTTATCTTGAGAGTTGTTGTAAAAGTGAATAGGAAATACTTGAAATCAAGTATTTCCTATCAAATTGGTATCATAACACATCTTGGGACCGATCGGAGGCTGATTTTTACAGTTTTCGGTGGCTGAAATTTGAACGGCAAGGAGGTTTTTGCTGAAATTTTATTTCAGATCCGGAAATTTATCTTAAAATTTCAGTTTCCTTTGGATGGCGGCTAAAAAGGTGGATGCTTTGGATGAGAGAATTGAAGGAGAGATAAATCAAATCAAGGAGACCGTGGAGGAACGAATGTCTTCCATGGAGGGGCAAGTGGCCGATCTACGGGATATGAGAAGGAAATGCAGGAGAAAAGAATAAAAGGGCTGTGTTTTCGATGCGATGAAAAATACATGCCATGGCACAAGTGCAAGGATCGATCTCTTCAAGTTCTCCTCGTTTGTGAAGACGAGGAAGACGAAGAGGGAGGGGAAAGCGATTCTGAGGTGGAGGAGGAAAAGATGCATCTGGATGTGGCAGAAGTCTCTCTCAACTCTGTAGTGAGATTCACTCCGAGTCACACTATGAAGGTGAAGGGAGAGATAGCTGACCGTGGAGTCGTGGTGTTGATTGATAGTGGGGCAACCCACAATTTCATTTCCACCCCGATTGTGGAGCTGCTGGGGATGAAGTTAGTGGATACTAGAGGCTATGGGGTGATGATGGGCACAGGGAAGATAGAAATGGGAAGAGGAGTCTGTAAGGGGGTCGTGCTGAAGATCCAAGGCATACAAGTGAAGGAAGATTTCCTTCCCTTAGAACTGGGGAGTACGGATGTCATCCTAGGGATGAAGTGGTTGCAGACTTTGGGGGAAACCAAAGTCAATTGGGGCACTTTGCGGATGGACTTGGTAAAGGGTAGAAGGAAGATGGTGATTCAAGGGGACGCAAGGCTGACCAAGGCAGGAGTTTCTCTGAAATCCCTAATCAAGATAATTCAGGAGGAGGGGGAAGGCTACTTGGTGGAATTACACAGATTAAAGGGAGTGAGCGTGGAGGAAGGGGGAGACATACCCCTCTCTGTGCAACCTTTGATCCAAGAGTTCAAGGAGGTTTTTCAACCCGCTCTAGGGTTGCCACCACCCAGGGAGCAGGAGCACGCCATCACATTAAGAGAGGGAGTGGCACCGATCAGCGTGCGACCTTACCGTTACCCTCAGTTTCAGAAGGACGAAATAGAAAAGTTGATCAGAGAAATGCTGGTAGCAGGGATCATCAGGCCCAGCACTAGCCCGTTCTCTAGTCCTGTTCTATTGGTTAAGAAGAAGAATGACAGCTGGCGATTCTGTGTAGACTACCGCGTACTCAACAAGGAGACTGTACCTGATAAGTTTCCCATACCGGTGATTGACGAGCTGTTGGATGAATTGAGTGGAACAGTGATTTTCAACAAGATCGATCTGAAATCAGGATATCATCAGATTCGAATGAAGAAAGAAGATGTGCCCAAGACCGCTTTTAGAACTCATGAGGGCCACTATGAGTTTTTAGTGATGCCATTTGGCCTCATCAATGTTCCAGCCACTTTTCAGGCACTCATGAATACGATCTTCAAACAGTATCTGAGGCGATTTGTTTTTGTATTCTTCGATGACATCTTAGTGTATAGCAGAACAGAGGAAGAGCACTGGGGGCATTTGAAGAAGGTGTTAGAGGTTCTCCAGGAGCACCAACTGAGGGCTAGCCTGAAGAAGTGCTGCTTCGCACAAGCCAGTGTGGAGTACTTGAGTCATGTGGTATCCAAGGAAGGGGTAGCAGCAGATCAGTCCAAGATTGAGGCCATGCTTAAGTGGCCACTGCCCAAAAACCTGAAGGAGTTGAGGGGATTCCTAGGGCTTACAGGGTACTACAGAAGATTTGTGAAGGGATACAGCACTATAGCTCGGCCACTCACTGAGCAGTTGAAGAAAGATGGATTCTTATGGGGGGAGGCAGCTACGACGGCATTTAAGCAGTTGAAGAAAGCTATGACCACAGTTCTGGTCTTAGCTTTACCGGATTTTACTCAGGCTTTTATAGTAGAGACAGATGCAACGGGATACGGGCTAGGAGCAGTGTTGATGCAGAGTCACAAGCCCATTGCATATTTCAGCCAGGTGTTGACTGCCAGAGCTCGACTGAAATCTGTCTATGAGAGGGAGTTGATGGCAATTGTTTTGGCCATCCAGAAGTGGCGGCCCTACTTACTCGGAAGACATTTCATCGTCAGGACCGACCAGCGGAGCCTGAAATATTTGCTGGAGCAACGCATGGTGACAGAGGAACATCAGAGGTGGCTATCTAAACTGCTTGGATATGATGTTGAGATCCAGTACGGGCCAGGGGTAGAAAATAAGGCAGCAGATGCCTTGTCCAGATGCATGGGGGAGCTGCAGACAGTGGTTGTATCAGTCCCAATGATGCTAGATTGGAAAACCATAAAGGAGGAGAGTGCCAAGGACGAGGAACTAAGCAAGATCAGAGCTGACTTACTGAAGGAAGAGGGCAGCCATTCAGGATACACGGTGGAGGGGGAGAGATTGTTGTACCAGGGGAGATTTATGTTACCCAGAATGTCAGTACACATCCCACAACTACTCCAGAAGTTCCATGGAACTGCAGTGGGAGGTCATTCAGGAGTGCTAAAGACCTACAGGAGACTAGCTGCGAAGCTGTACTGGAAAGGTATGCATAAAGATGTGGAAGATATGGTATCCAGGTGCGAGGTGTGTCAAAGAAATAAGTATCTAGCTATGTCACCAGGGGGGTTACTGCAGCCATTGTCATTACCAGGACGAGTCTGGGAGGAGATATCTATGGACTTCATTGATGGGCTACCCCGCTCGGAAGGATTCATTGTGATTTTGGTCGTAGTGGATAGATTGAGCAAATATGCTCACTTTATTCCTTTACGCCATCCATACACGGCGGTGACAGTAGCGTCAGTCTTTATCAGGGAGATAGTCAGACTACATGGAGTGCCAGAGGCGATAGTATTAGACAGAAATAAAGTGTTCCTCAGCCATTTCTGGAAAGAATTGTTCAGACTGCAGGGGACGGTGCTAAAAAGGAGTACAACTTACCACCCACAGACGGATGACCAAACAGAAGTTACTTCTGATATTCCACGTGGCCTAAGACGGAGCCGGTCGTTACTTCTGATAACGACTATTGTTATTTTTATGCTAAAATTTAAAAATTTGTCCGCTCTTTAAATATCATTCCCATTTCCGTACTCTCTCTTTCTCTCTTTCTCTGCAAAAACTCAAAGTCTCAAACTGAAGCTGGTAAGAAGAATCCCCAAACTCCTCTCTCTCTCTCTCTCTCTCTCTCTCTCTCTCTATATATATATATATATATATATATATATATATATATATATATATATAATGTGAAGAAACATATGAACTTTAAAGGGAAGAAGCAATTGCGAGTCAAGTATGAGATAGTGATAGTTATTTTATTAATTTTGTTGAATGAATTTTTAAATAGCAATTAAACAGGCTATTTTAAATAGCAGTCAGCCAGTTATAAAAGGCCTTAAAGTATAACTTGAAGCAGCAGCATATCGAATTATCAAATGAAACAAGTAATGATGTAGAAAAGGCTATATATCATCCTACAGAAATTAAATAAAACCAGTATTCTAAATTACAACTATAACTTATCAACCAGCTTGACAGCAACCAGAGATCCATATATAACACACATATAGTACAGCCTCGCTCTCTCTCTCTGGGATTTTATACACATATTCCTTTTTTGTCCTTAAAGAGCAAGGAAATGATAGAAGGAAAAATATACAGTGATGGCGGGGTAGGTAGATGGTGTTGGAAAACTTCCTTTCAGTTCAGCTGGCAATTTATTTGCTATAAAGGTAAGTAAAGTCTAAAAACATGAAGAAAACTTAAACATGTAAAAATATCCTTACAATAAAAAATCAAAAGAGAAATATACTTACAAAGAGAAATAATAAAGAAACTCAAAAAAGTATTATTACAATCAAAACTTGTTCCGCAAGGTCGAACCCCGCAAGTGGCGCTGTCCCCTTGGACCTCTTACATATTCGCAAAGGGTATACCGATCAAGGATATGAACAAATAAGGGTCAAAGGGCAACACCCCTAGAACAAATTTTAGTTGTGAAGTTATTTATAAAAAAAATCTCTAAACTTTTACTAATAAGTTAAATGCAACTGATAAAGTAATTTAATTGAGATTATGTTTCAATCATTTGTTTGGTTGAGCAGAAATCTGAGCAAAAAAAAAAAAAATTGTTGATGAGAAATTAAATTCTTACAACAACAACATCATCATCAAGCCTTTGTCCCACTAATTCTTATCAATACAATTACAAGACATTAGGAATATACCAAACATTCATAATTATTGCAATTATAACTAATTACATAACTTACATTCCTGACGAATTGCCTCTTCCAACCTTTCACTCCTTAATCTTCTTCGATTATAAGTCACCTACAATGTATCCTTCTAATCTTATAAATATTATAATCTATTATTTAAATAAAGTATATATTATCAACTTATACTTACCCTCAATTCACCTTTAATCTCTCTTTACTGCAATAATTCTTTCTCCAACCAAACCACTTAATCTTCTTTTATGATTCCTAAAATTTTTAGCACACTTATCTCAACAACAATTCATCAAAAATTTCTAACTTAACCACATTTAAAACTTAGAAACAGTTCATAAATAATCTTCATTCAACTACACTGATAGTACTTGATAATACCTGTACAGCCGCAATCTCGTATATTGCCCTAAACTGATCCTCCCTTCCTTGCAGTGATTCAAATTTCCCAAAATTCCATTGTGTTGCCAATTCTCTTTGCCAACATTTGTTACAAGATTCTCGGTATAGTGCTGAACCATGCAGTCTCCTCTGTCAGGTGAGAATAATTCAACAGTTTCTCTACTACAGGAACCTTCTGCGACTGCTACAGTGCTCCAATCACTATGCCGAAGAGAAAGAGGGTGATTTCCTGCACTATATTACAGCATTCCATCAATTCTGCTGCAAAAATTCTGGCCGAACTCCTCTACAAGACCTGCAACCAGAATTCTGACCGAATGGCTCTCGACAGTAACGCAATTTCCTTCTTTGCCACAGCACCCAATCCCATAACTTCCTTCCTCCCTTGCTCCTTTTTGCTTATTGCGTGAATTCAAAACTGAAGGAAGGGTGGGACAGGGCCCACACCCAAGCATAAGCGAATTTTAAATGAATTTTCAGCCTTTTGATTGTATTCTGCCATAGAATACATCCCTTCAAAATTAAGAATTATTTAAATTACTTTCCTATATGATTTACTGATAAGAAAAGTAAATACTATTATTTGTTAAATTCTTTTAATAATATTAAATTTTCGCATACCTGAAAATTTGGATCTTACAAGATATCTCCTTGTTACCATCATAAGGGTTGAATTTTATCTACCTTGTTGATTTATTTCCTTGATCTAATTTATACACTAGTATTTTGTGATTGGCATCTTGATTTTTATCAAATTTAATTAGAAGTGTCAATACTTGACCCGACCCAAAACCCAACCTAGACTCAACCGAAAAAAATTTGGGTTCAGGTCAACCCGTTTGTCAGATGAGTCAGATTCAGGTTCAAAAATCTGACTCATTTTTAAAATTTGATCAGGTTCGGGTTGACCCTAACTCTCGTCTATTAAAATTAAAACCTAGGTTTACTTAAATGCATATTCGCATGGGGAGTGGGGATGGCTGGCTCTAGTGTTTCATTGTCTCGTTCTGTCAATTCTCGATTCTCACTTGTTCTCTTCTCGACTTTGTACGTTTCCTTCTTTGCTCTTGGCTCTTGGCCTTTTGCTTAGCTTCTCCTGTCGGTTCTGCAGTAGCTATCGATGCCTACAGGCTACATCTCGCACATTGTGTTGCAAGTGAACTTTCGGGCCCAACAGATTACATTTGTTTGTATCTTTTACTCTTTGCCTACTTTATAGTTAAGGGTTTTTTGACTATTTTTGTGTTGATGGTTTTGGAGGTTACTGGGAGTTTGGGATTCAAGTTATTTAACCTCATCTTTGAATTTTTACAAACATTCTTTCTGAATTGTAGGGTTTTTCAAATTAGGGTTTTCTATTTTTACTTTTTATTTTCATGATTTAGGATTCATATTATGCTTTTTACTTTACAACAAGTTAGAAAATCGTAAACATATAAAGTGAGCTTTGTCAATTTTTCTAGTAGTCTGGTTTAGAGTTTAGGGTAAAATGGTGAATGGCTAAATGCTCTTATCATATTCACCTCTCTTGTCATTTATGCTGATTGCTATAGTGCTATTATATTACTGTTGTTATGCACTTATGCTTCTTCGGTAGTTCTATGAAATTGGTGAATAGTTTGACCTTTTTATGATCTGATCTATGGTGAGTGATGACTACTTGAGTGCTAATGCCTGCTAGACTTTTACTGCTCCTCATCTCTGCTATGGTTAATTGGTTATTAGTTTATGTTTTACACTAATGTATGGGGTCTGAACTCTGAACCATTCACGATTTATTGGAAATATGTTTTCCAAATTTGAGAAGTATTGCAGATATTGCTCAGATTTTTGTGTTATCTTAGTAATACCTATTATTCTAGATCGCATATGCAAATTTAACTTCATTAAATAGTGTTTAGGGTAATTATATAGAAGTTATTAACTTATTATGTTCATGAAATTAGAACGGCTAGGGCTAAGTTATATTGATTATTTGCAGACTATTCACTGTATTCAGTAGCTAGAAAGCATGGTTCAGTGCAATTATCAATGCATAGTTCAATGCATTACATTTATTGTACTTTACTTTGCCTCATTTTGTAATATGTTGGTTGTATAACACATATTGAAGCTATATATTGATATCATTTAATCTTTTCTATTAGGTATGGTATGTATAAACATCAATTATTACATAATGTTAATTAACATGCCAAGAGTGCAAAAGATATTTCTTTGATATATATATTGATAATATTCCCATCTTACACTGGTTTTATAATTATTCACTTTTATTAAAAGAATTAGAGAGAGAATATATATATATATATATATATATATATATATATATATATATATATATATATATATATATAACTCCTTTAATGCTTTCTAACCTTGCTTGGGATTTTTTTGCTATATATTTATGTATACATAAATATGATCAAGTGAGTATTGCATAGATCTTGTAAGGAAATAAAAGATGTTTTTGAGAGATTTCATTTAGTAGTGTGAATACTCGACCCGACCCAGATCCGCAGGTCAACCCGTTTGCCATATGAGTTGAGTTCGAGATTCTGACAAGTTTCTAAAATCGGGTCATATTCAAGTTTGAACCGGAAACCCAAAGGCGACCCGAATTGACTTGGATCCCACGGTCACGACCTCCTGTAACACTCATGTGCTCGTGACCTCCTACAGCGCTCGCGACAGCTTGCAGCTCTCTCGCACTCACCACCATGCACGATAGGCTTGCCCTCTCGCTGTCATGCGCTCATGTCCACACCTGGACCAGCACCTGCATCGCGCTCGTGCCCACACTAGCATCTGCACCCGGACGCCCGATTCCGCACTTGCACTGTGCCCGCTCAGTTGTCAGGTCGAGTCAGATTCAAATTACATAAATTGACCATAAAAACTAATTGGGTCGGGTTGGGTCATATAATGGCGGGTTAAAATCTGGTTTGACTCGAACCCGACCTGTAAACTCGTTCAGACACCCATAAATTCAATATAACTAGATTTTAAATTGCAATGTAAAGCTTCAATCCTCGTAATGCTCTTATAGTAATGCACCAACTTTTACATTATGCAACCACTAGTTTCAAATTAAGGAAAATGAATTTTCAAATGAATATGCTTCATGACCCACAAAATATAGCATTTCAAAAAAAACAATGGGATAACCTTTTTGTATGATTTTGATTTAATTATTGGGTTCAATTTTAGTTCATAGGACATAAATCACTCATTAATACTTAATAAGATGGAATGCAAATGTCTCAAATCTTTCATGGACACCATAAAAGCCTCTAAAAGCTTTGCTAAAATAGTTGGAGAAAAGTATAGAATTAAGCAGAGTATACCGAATGATATTTATGGTTCATTGTATTCAAATTAATTCAATACAATTGCTTACCTGAATGCATAATTTAGATAAAAGGGAGTATTGATTCTGCTGACTAATAACTCCAGCCTCAACCACCTCCTTACTTTGGTGGAGAGGTGAGTTTGTTCTGATCAGGTTCATGCTTCATTGTTGAATCCCCACCCATCAGTTCATGGAAAGCTTCTACTTTAACTGGAACAGTTCTCATAGTAAATACATTCATGTACCAATGAAATGATCTTGCAAGTGTTAAAACATTACAAAAAAATATGCAAATTATTTGGATTCAGTTTGGTTTGAAGGAATTGATAGAAAAAATATGAAGAAAAAAAAAAAGTTAAATGCAACTGATAAAGGAATTTAATTGAGATTATGTTTCAATCATTTGTTTGGTTGAGCAGAAATCTGAGCCAAAAAAAAAAAATAGTTGATGGGAAGTTAAATTCTTAATTTAATGAAAAACAAATATGTGAGTAACAATAATGAACTTATAAAAAAAATCATCTTAATTTTCACCAGACCTCACTAGAAAACTGTCAATTTAAGAAAAAAAAAATGCATTTATTCATTCATCCAGATAAATTTAAACATCAATTAATTATAATGAAACCAACCACTAATGATTGAATAGTGAAGTAAAACACATTTCCATGCCCAATACCTTCAAACAAAATACACCTTTATATTTGGTTTGAAGAAGTTAGAGAGAGGGTAAACGCATTTTACTTCATAATGGGTGTTTGTTCTCAATGTGATTAATATGTAATTTGATTTACCTAAGAAATATAAATAAAGGTATATTTCATTCTACAATTCCCTTATCCTACTCAAGTAAAGAGAAGAAAAAAAAATTGTCAATTAACACTATGTCTAACTGATGTAAAACGTACAAGCATGGATGATTAAATTAAGGAAGTTTGCATGCTTAAATTTTAGAGCACAATAATTATAAGCTTTCTCTTGATGATAAACAACAAAATAAAAATTATAAGGTGATAAAAAAGCTTAGGTCTAAACACATGCGAGAGGTTGAGATCATTAAATAGTCAACTAAATCTTACTTTGCATACATGAGTGGTTTCAACGAGAAATTCAAATGCTAACAATAAGATTAGGCACGATGCAAGAATCCCTCACTCATCTCTCTAGTTATCTAAGCTTTAGCGGGGAAGAATTAGCATGATCTTTTGTGAATCAACATATAACCACAAGTGATAAGTGAACTAGGAAGATAAGAGAGTTTGGTGGAAGAGTTTACCCACATGAAGCAGAAGACACGAAGCTTTGGTGTCGACGATGGATGTTTCTGCAGTGGGATAGCAATCGGGATCCTTTCACAAGCCTGAGCAGCTCCTAGGAGGGATGGGGAGTCATCGGACAGCGGGGCGTGGACTCCAGGAGGGCTGGACAGCAATGGAGAAGTGCAGAACTCTCTGGACAGCGATCCCGGCAACTTGGACAGCAATTTTCCCAATCTCTGGAGTTCTGGACAGCAGTGTTGACAATGGAAAAGTTCTGGACAGATTATAGAATCCGTCCAGAAATCTGGACAGCAAATTATAAGGCTTAGAGAAGCCTTGGAAAACTACTATAGGGTGTAAGGAGCTTCAAGACAGCAAATCGTGACTCCCAAAGGTGCTGGACAGCAAGGCATTTTGCTGGAATTTTGTGGACAGCTTGCAGGAATCTCTAGGAAAAGAGAAATCAAAGAGAAGAGGGGTTGGGAGAGGGCGGCTAGGGCTGAGGTGGATTAGGGAATTGATTGGAGGATTAATTTGAGGAAGGAATTGTGTTAATTAAATCCCTAATTCATGGGATGTAATTAATTAAAAGGGGAAGGTTAGGGGGGGCCGGCCAAGGAGAGAGGAAGGGAGAGGGGTTGGGTATTAAGGAGGTGGGCTCAAGTGATTAAGAGGATTGAATAGTTAAATCTGAAATTAATTTCAGATTTAAACTATTTGGAGGTTTCTCTTAATTTATGGGATGATAATTTAAGAATAGTTTGAAATTCAAATTTGAATTTGAACTTAATTCTATTCCTAAATTAGGGGAGCCAAATTAGGAAAGCATTTATGGGAAATTTGAAATCAAAATGTGGGAGGAAAAATAATGAGTCATCCAATTAAATTCCGTTCGAATTTTGAATTCGAAAACTTCCTTATTTAGACTTTGCAAATAAGGAAAGTTTTTGAATTTCGAATTTTGAATTTCAAAATTCATTAACTCCTTTATTTATTGCTAGGCCACAATCAAGGAGCCATTATGATGATTGACATCTTCATCATGGCTTGGAGCAAGGTGGTGACCGGCGGCCAAAGGAGGAAGAGGGGCTTGCCATTGGGTTTGGGGATTTCTTGATGGAACTTGGGTTATGGTGGAGGAAGCTACTGGGTAACTTGGTGGATGATGGGATCTCGGGTAGGCTTGGCGTGGGGAAGAGGAAAACGAGATTTGGAGAAGAAAATAATAAGATAGAAATAAACCACGAGTCGAGGACGCTTCCGACGACTGGCGGGTATTGCTTTTGCCCTCACCTTGGGCTTTCCTTAGAACTCACACAGAGATCTAAAAGAATTGAATTCACCAAGAGATCAAGAAACTATGAACTCACAAAGAGAACACAAACAGAAGAATTTCATAATAATCATCATCCCTTTCCAAGAGGAAGGAGAGGGCTTAAATAGCCAAATACATGAAGGAAAATAAAAAGACAAAATTACCCCTAGGGCAAACATAAAACAAAGCCCTCAAGTGAGGGTAGAAATGGAAAAGTACAAATAACAAATACATCAAAATAAATAGACACGATCGTAGCCGTTGATCTTTGATGTCCTCATCACTAACATATTCGGTCCTAGCAAGTATCCAAAGCTCAATTTTTCATCAACAAAACAAGGTCAAAATAAAAATCAATTGACCATCTAATTTCAGTTCAATTTCATTTCTATATCTATATTACTTTTCATTTCCTCTCTTTCTTAATTAAAAAATGCCCTTAGTGTTTAGTCTGTTTGAATCATGATAAGACTTACTGAGCCACCTGTGCTTGAAGTTGAGGAATCTGAATGAACTACAGTTGTTTGAAATGCTGCCCAGATTGTATAGGGTGATTTGCTATAGCCATCTGTTGTTGCCTCAATTGCGTCTCTGCTGTTTATTGAGATCATTGAAAGTGTTTGTATTGATAGGTCCTTCCATTATCTTTCTTCCATAATCATCTTGGAACCTCGAGGCATGGATACTTGCTGACGCCTTAATTTATCCCATTGTTGTTGTTGTTGTTGTTGAAATGCTATATTTTGTGGGTTAAGCATATTCATTTGGGAATGCATTTGTCTTTGAAGCTGGAGGTTGCATAATACAAATTAGGAGCATTATTATAGCAGGCATGATAACTGAAACTTTACATTGTAATTGAAAAGCTAGTTACATTGAATTTGACAAAAATCAAGGTTGTTTGCATAACCAATAAAAAATATTAGTGAATAAACATTAAGGAAAAAAAATCACCAAGTAGAGAAAATTTATGCCTCATGATGGTACAAGGAGACATCTTCCCACAAAAGTTGTCATAATACTTACGCTGCACCTACGAATAGGCAAACAAAGGATTGTAAATTTATAAAATAAAAAAAGTTCAATAAAAAATGGCTCAAATTAATTTTTTTATTGATGTTACTTTTGAGTGTAAAATGTAAATCACTATTAAATTTGTAAGTCTACAAATTTAGTACTTGTTATTCTTTAATCCATTCAAAGCATAAAATTTGTGTTTCTTACAAATTTTGCTAGATATGTTTATCATCCAAATGCATTAGATTGATTACTAGGAAAAACACTAATAACCATGTCTAGCACCTTAAAACCACAAGTGGCAATGCTACACGCCGTTGAATCATTTAATGAACAAGGTACAGCAAACCCTTCGCAAGTGAGCAAGTTTATAACAATGAGTCGATCTCAAAAGCATGCCATCGACATACATCTACCAAAATTAGCTTGGTAATATGAGAAAAGAAAGTCCATGTTGTTCATCAGGCTCCTTGGATATTACAGCTTATAGTACACTGTTGTTGGCTGACTAGGATCGCTAGTAGATCGAAGATGGTTGAACCATAAGAGCTTGAATGAGTATACCTCCATCCACCTAATCATTTCCAAAGCAACCAAATATGAGCAAATACTTAAGCCTAAGAAATCTCCTTAATCAAGAGTGAACACCCACAATCAAGAGAGGTAAATTAGAAAACCACAATCTATTTATCTTCTCTAACTCTTCTTCATCACTGTTCATCTACATCCATTTGGAGTGTTCTTTTTTATATTCGCATTTCAAGCAATATAAGCACCACAGTCTCTCAAGAGGTTATCTATCAATCATCACCACCAATATTGGAGTAAAGAAAACTTAAATTCTATTAAAGGACACCCTTAGTTAAATGAAGTTCTTAAAGATCAAGTATATGAAATATTGCATTACAGGAAAACATGCAAATTGTTAACTAAATGGAAAAAATGCCAACTAAATTTCAAAAACCCGCAAGCAAACTGATGTAATACGATGCAAAAATTGCTTATAGGAAATTAATAACTTGTGAACTTTGCGCAGCTAGTTAAAAACAAATGCATTCCAAGATAGACAGTAAGAAAATCTCCACAGAAGAACAAAGTAATGTCAATTGATTACAATTAAAAGTAACCATGAGACTATCAAAATCATTTCAACAAATAAATAATAAAGCAAGTGGCTCTTAACAAAATCCACGGTTTAAGATCTAGATCATTCACATCGGAGTCCCTCATATGCACTCTTGATGTCGCTCGGCTTAGCGGAAGATGATTGTACACAAACTTAAGGATGCCACTAATAAACAAGTGATGCCGAGGGGACTACTCGTCGGGGAAGGCGCCGGAGTTGGAGGCACGAGTGGTCGTCCGATGAGAACCCACGGTGTTCGGGGTTGTCGGAGTTCGATCGTCTCGACGAGGCAGTAGAGAATTCGTTTAATGTATCTTTCTACCGTTTTGTCGTATTCCCAATCGGGTTCGTAGAAAGGAGGGAGAAGAATGTTGATTTCTCCTTAGGCGTTGTAAGCAAAGTCGTGATCAACTTCCGAATCGGCCATGCATGATCATGGGAGGATCTCGGCATCATCGTGGAGTGAGGTGAAGGAACCGTCACCTAGGGGAGGAATTCGGCCCAAGAGGGAGGAAGTGAAGAGAGCTCAGGTGGAAGGGGAGAAGGGGCAGGTGGGCTAGGTAGAGGCTTGGGAGAGATAATTAGAAATCTGAATTTTGATTTCTAATTAGGTGGGATGGGAGGGAAATTAATTTGAAAATCAAATTAATCCCATAATGGGGCCGGCGGTTTAAGAGGGATCAAGGGGAATTAAATGGGGAGTAATTAATGAAATAGGGGGGGGGGGGGCGGCCAAATAGAGAGGGGAGAGGGGAATTGAGATTAAGTGGGGCTCAAAAACTAATCAAAGATTTAAAGAAAATCTGAATTAAATTTCAGTTTTTATTTAACAAAAAGGAGGGGGGGTTCCTAATTTAAGAGCTAGTATTTGGAAAGCTTTTGAATTTCAAATTTGAATTGAAATTCAATTAAGTAGCTTCCCTAATTACTTGGACTTATTTTAGGAAAGCAATTAATGTCTCTTTGAAATTTGAATTTCAAATGTGTAGGCTTGGGGAAGAGGAGGAGGGGCGGGGGGAGCAAGGGGAAACGGTGGCCAGAGGGCTGAAGGCAATTAGTTAAGCCTAAGAAATCTCCTTAATCAAGATTGAACACCCACAGTCAAGAGAGGTAATTAGTTAGAAGGGCTTGCACTCATGGGAAGTCTCAACCCAAAATCTAAATAAACTCATATCAAATATTATAAAGAATTTGGTTAAGCAAAACGATCTATCTCAAAAAAACTACCTCATACTTCTCTCATACACAAGGAGGCCGTGAGAAATTACGTACTACCTATGAAAGCGTTGAAATCGACACAGAGATTCTTACCGCTTCAATGGAATTCCATACAGAATCATGTTAAGTTAGTTTAATTCACTGAGGAGAGTTTACTACAATTAAATAAAATTAGTAAAAGAGAACAAATATAAAACAACTATGGCAAAGGGAGATTATATTTCAGTAGTTCAACCGTGATAGCTTGCTTCCACTATAGGGAAGTGAAAATGTATGACTATAGAGGAAGAAGAAGAAATGACAAGCACTTAATCTCCTCCTCTTCCTCTCCTTTTCACTAAGTTCAGACTCTCAAAGATTTTATAAATGTTCAAAAGCTCAAGTCATAAAAGTCTCTTCTGCTAGCAAAGTCTAGGTAACAATAGTTAATTCAATTAGCCACTTGGACAATGAGGTGGACAAGCAAACCGACGGTTACGAAACCATCTCTACTAGCACCAAGAGGAGTGGTCCACTTGGAGACTAGGAACTAACTCTGAATGGCCTGACCTACCAATATCGTGAAACAAAGATGTTACGATATGATATAATCATAGGCTCTGGGCTGTCAAGTGATGATACACTAACAACATCGTGATGAGAGCGACTTAAGTTAACATAGATCATCTAAATCTTATCATGGTAGCCAAGCAACATATGGATTTCCAGGGCAATGTAAGTCAGATAGCCTTGGTGATGTGATGATACAATTGAAAGTTCACAATGTGGGTAGTTGGTTATTGCCTGAATGCTAGTGAGCATTCCTATCAGAGTTGGAGAATATGAATGGCCCATGTTAACTTAACTGATGGAAATTGGATTCATGGGTCAGTCAGAAACTTCTTCTGAGTTTGGCTGTTGACTGTCTATAATGTATATTCTCTTGGTGAGGGTGAGGAAAATTAGGTGTTACACTACCCAAGTTTTGCCTTCAAAAAGATACAATATGATGCAGTTGCAAGTGCATTTTTCCATAGAAAACCACAATCTATTTATCTTTTCTAACTCTTTCTTCATCGCTATTCATCTACATCCATTTGGAGTGTTCTTTTTTCTATTCACATTTCAAGCAATATAAGCACCACAGTCTCTCAAGAGGTTATCTATCAATCATCACCACCAATATTGGAGTAAAGCAAACTTAAATTCTATTAAAGGACACCCTTAGTTAAATGAAGTTCTCAAAGATCAAGTATTTGACATATTGCATTACAGGAAAACATGCAAATTGCTAGCAAAATGGAACAAATGCCAACTATATTTCAAAAACCAGCAAGCAAACATCATACAAAAGTTAAAAACATTCAAGTGAAAATACTTGCTTGTTGAGCTTGTAGGAGAGAATTTTGTTGAGGTGTCTAGAGTTGTCGAACAGTTAGCTGTGTCTGTTAAGTAAAGCCGGCCTTGTTACCATTCTTAGTAATTTCTGTCAAGGCAACAAGATTTCTGTGGAGGGAAAGAAGATAATGCCTTAGTCAATCCAACATGTTATATTAGCTTCATGTAATGAAATTGTGACAACTTAGGCTAACTATGAGATAAAATAAAACAGTAAGAATAACAAGCATGAGCAGAAAATGGTAAAGTCATTCCATAACACATAGGTTCAAAGCATGAGCAGAGAATGGTAAAGTCATTCCATATGTAGACTGGAAGCTAACCTAGAAAGCTAGGGAAGTTTCTAAGGTCTCAAATTTACAGCTAAGTTCTAGATGAATGCATTAGAAAAACAAGAAAAATAGAGAATATAATGTTTGCATCACTTCATCTAATAAACCCCTTGAAGTTAACCCAGAATAAAAACCAAATACAAATCATGCTATTAAGGCTTGTGTGGATAGAGATTGCATCATTGTTCTGAATCATCAACACAAGTATCACAGAAGTGACCTGGACATTTGGCAAATTCTCTGTTTGTTTGATTTCTAGTTTTTTTTTTATTTCAACTAAAAAAGAAAATGAGATTTCTAACAAATACCTCAAAGAAAACGTCTAATACAATATCTCCCTTCACAACTATTTCAGTGCAAAAAAAGTCTCAGATAGAAGTCTATTGAATATGCATGTCCACTATGAAGGAAGGCCTGCAGTATATGCAAGTCTCTTTGTGTGAAGCAAGATTAAACAATAGCACAGTATAATCTTGATCCTGAACTAACAAAGACTAAACAAATGGATGCAGAAAGCAAGACAGACATTTTTTGACATGTTTAAGCAGTCAAAACTTTACACAATTCAATCTAATTGTAAACCCATGACTGTTTATGCTGGTACTTACAGCCAACTTAGGGTTGAGCGGAAGCAGATTCAACATTCCTACAAGACAGTCCATTCAAGAGGCTTGTTGAGGAGCTGGGAAAGAGCTTAATCACTGGAGCACGGCGAATCATCTTCGGCCACAATCTCTAGGCAGCCGCCCTCCCCGGCAAAGGCGACCAAAAAGGTTCCTCTCTTAATCAGATAAGTCTTTATTCACCTCAGCCAAAGTCAAGCTTCCTATGCCTGGCCTGTCAAAAGTTAAGCTAAAGCCACACATCTCATCCTCAAGATATCCTACAAGAACGAATCACCATCAAGCTCAACGAGACCCTACCCAACACCGACTCGATCTCTAGATTCTCAAGGGATCACCTCATCGTCTCTCACAAGATCGCCATGCCACTCAGCACAGTCGGCCAAGCTCTATCAAGAACTGATAGTACAACTCTGAGAGGGGGGGGGGGGGGGGGACCACGGAGAGAGTATAGAAAGATGCTAAGAGAAATATTGTACCAGCTTTTCTCCTTTTTCTAGTTTAAGCTCTACTGAATAGAGCTCTCACCCTCTTCCTCTTGTACTTCTGGTCGGGATAATAAAGGTTTTGTTTAGATCCACTTTCTATTCTCTTTCTCTCTACCCTGATCATCCACACTTACAAGTCTTTAGCTTACGGGTAGATCAATAAAGTATAGTCTCTCATCATCCATCGGACAAATCGGGATTCAACACTTATATTTGAAAAATATTTTGCTTGTGGAAACTAAATATTAGCATTAGCTTTTAAGCATATTGGTTAGCAATAAAAAAAATTTTTTTCTTTTTTCTTTTTTCTTTTTTCTTTTTATTGTAGGTGGGAGGGAAGGGTTATGGAATCAAGGAATCAAATAAGTTGCATACAAAAGAAACTAGCAAACTATGTATACATATGTCACATAAATAAAAGCCCAAGGTAATTCACATGAAATGACAAGGTACAAAATGCTGGTTTAAATGCATGCAAAGTGTTGACATTCTCTTCAAATCCAATTTTCAACAAATAACTAATTCAAAATAAAAATTCTCAGGGACAAAACATAATGAATTTTTAGTTCAAGTAACTCACCCATGACATGAGATTTGAAGAAACATTTTGAGAAGCTCCATTGATGAAACTTGCTTTTTTTAGCTATCAGTTAGAAGCTTTAAGTTGCACTCTAATTTACTGATATGGCTACTAAAAAAAACAGAGAAGACTTTCCTTAAAACTTCAGTTCCACCTTCAAAACCTACACTTATTAGCAAACGAGTTATTGCCTGCATTGTTGCAAATCATCTGCATTCAAAACATGTTTATCGACACTTTATCGTGTTTATAGATGACATTTTGATTTACTCAAGAGATAAAGAAAGTCATTCAAATCATCTGCATGCAGTGTTGCAAACACCTAAGGAGGATAAGTTGTAACAAAAGGAGCATGCATATTTTATTTTATTTGGTTAACAACTATATTACAAGTTTGTGATTATCCACTGAGTTTGCTATGTAAACTCATTATGTAAAACTAAATTTTTAGGTAAATATTCTGATAAATATAAATGATTGAAAGAAAGGAATATGTCTACAAAGGAAGTCAATCGAATGAAAACAAGTAAAATTTTGATTGTATGATTTTGATATATGCTTAATATAAAATTGCTTCAGTGGCTCTTCAGTTTTGAGGGATGTTAGTTTTTATTATTTATGTACAATTGAAGAAACATATTAATCATCCGATCGTCCGTTCCTACCTCATTAATTTGAGTCTTTACGCCCGGGCCGTGACACTTTCAATGTGGCTCCTTTATCCAAGTGCACATAGCTTTTAATGACATCATTTCTTGTGTTTCCTCTATGTTAGTTAATCAGCTGCTTCCTCCAACAGCTTCAAGTGTTCACAAAATGGTCTAACAATATGAAATGATCGTGCATGTCACACACCACATGAAATGGTCGTGCATGTCACGCTCGCATTGCACACAATTGTTCACAAAAGAGGCATGCCCCTGTAGGTCCGTCAAGCTCAAGCACCTACATGGGTTGGTCATCTCCAAGGGACAAATTCAATCAATTTTAGAATCGGCTTGACTGTTAAAGCATGAGCGATCCCTAGTTGGAACAATTTAAGTCTGCATAGCCATCAATTAGTCGATACGAACTGTTCTAGACCAATGTAGCCGGTTCGGCCTATTAGGATACCAGTTCAACCAAACCAATTAGATCCAACTCTAACCTAGAACAGTTCATATTGACTAATTGATGGTCGACCAAGGTGCTAAAATTGGCCATGGATTCCTTAAAGAGATACCTGAAAGTCCCCGCAGCATAAGGGTAGGTCTATCTTTGCATTCTCTGCTTCCTCAAAACGCTTAAGCGTAGCATAAACCTTGTCAAGATCTCCGTGCATGCAACTCTCCACGACTATCTGCAAACCACGCAATGTCATAACAAAAGAAAAGGTGTAACTCATTCAGCTATCTTGCAATCAGGATAAATAACAACCCAGACGATGAATGAGGTGGGAAAGAGTGAATAAAAAACTCAATAGGAGTGTTGCTGGAGACATTCACCTTCATAGTTATCTTTTGAAACCCTAGGTAATTCAGCGAGATGAGATGACTGCGCAAGGATCATCTAGCACTCGTACCAGCTGAGGAGGATTTATACCGCCGGCGCCGAAGGGCCGCAGAGAGCTCAGGTGATCGTTCGAGAAAAGAGAAACCAATCGGTCGAACTTCTAAGCGCAAACTCGGTGAATAGTGGAAAATTTTTAATAATTGGTAACAAAATAAATAAAAAATTTTATGCATCACAAAATTTTTATATAAATATATATTTAATATTTAAAGTTTTAATTTATATTTATGTAAATAATATTAAATTTTTAAAACCATAATAAAATATTAGTAATAAAAAATTAATTAAAATAAAATATACCGTATACAAATTTTTTATTTAATTTAAAAACTTAAATAGTATATAAATAATAAATATGTGGGATTTAAATATCTAAATATATAAAAATTTATGTTGTGTATGTAAATCTTCAAAAAAATATATATATTTTAGATCAGTTGGAATCAATATGAGATATTTTTCTCTATATTAATTTAATTAAATGTATTTTTTTTAAGTTTAATTTCTTTTTTATTTTTTGTAAATTTTTATTCAAGCAAGAGAGTGATATCAAGATTTTATTTCATTTCAAATAAAATAACAACAACAATATCAAGCCATTATCCCATTATCTAGGGTCAGCTACATGAATCATTTTTCTTTATTGTGTCATGTTAAAAGTTAAACTCTCATTTGAATCTAATAAAGAAATGTCATTTCTAATATTTTCTAATCAAATCTTTTTGAGTATGTCTCTATCTTTTTTAACACAAGTCAAATCTAATACATTTACTCCGGGTCAACAAAAGGTAACCATTTTATATGACCAAACCAACTATAACTACACTCTCTAATATTATCTTCCACACGATCTACTCCAGCCTTTTCATGTATATGTTCATTTTGTATTCTATCTCTAAGAGCCAAGTCACTCATCCACCGATCCACGTGAGCACCCTCATCATTGTAGCACTTAATATTATGCTTCTCTTTTAATGAACAACATTCTGCACCATAAAGCATTGCAGGTCTAACCACCATCTTATAGAATTTTCCCTTAAGTTTGAGGGAGACTTTTCTATCACACAACAAGTCTGTTGCATTCCTCCATTTCAATCATTAAACTTGAATTCTAATAATAATATCCCCATCTATTTCACCATCACTCTAAATAATAGACCTAGGATATCGAAAATGTGTAATCTTATTAATGACATGATCACCCAAAGTCATAATATCCCTACTAGATCTATTATCACTAAAATTACACCACATAAATTCAATTTTATATATACGCAAACGAAAGCCTTTAGTATTTAAGATTGATCTCTAGAATTCAATTTTACCTTCAACTCCCTCTCTAGTCTTATCAACAAGAAAAATATCATCAGCAAAAAGTATACACTATGGTACATCCTCTTGTAAATGTATAATGACAACATCCATAATTATAGCAAAAAAGATATGGGCTTAAGACTGATTTTTGATGTAATCCAACTGAAATATGAAAATACTTGATCAAACCAGATTATGTTTGAACTAGGGGTGTAAGTGAGTCAGGTCTGCTCGAGCTACACTCGTTAATAAGCTTGTGAGTCGAGCTTATTGAACCACGAGCTCAAGTTCGAGCTTGATGAGGCTCAGTTCACAAGCTTGTGAGTCGACCCGAATCACTATTAATATTTTATAAATAATTTTTATTTTATTTATTAAATTTGAATATTATTAAAATTTAATAATAAATGTTTTTAAATCCTTCCTAAATATCAATTCACGATTTGAGACGAACAGCATGCGTAAGCGTGTTTCGAGGTGGAAAGCACCAGGCGCGAGGCAAATCACGTGTGTTGGAGTTTGAGGATTACATGCAGAAGACAATCAGACAACAGAAAATGCTGGTGGATCGTTAGTCGGCTCGAGCACGTTTACAGTGGGATGAGCCGAGCTGAAGCTAGCCTTTTGAGTTCAAGCTCAAGCTCAAATTCGAGCTTTTTCTAACTGATGAGCCAAGCTCGATAAGGCCACTACTCAACTCGACTCTACTCATTTAAACCCCTAGTTTGAACACAACAACTACTGTAAATATATCCTTAATGACTTGAATATAAGCTTTATTAACCTCTGTCTTTTCTAGAACCCTCCATAACACTTTTCTTGAAACTTTATCATATGTTTTCTATAAATCAATAAGTATCATATGTAGATCCTCCTTATTCTCTCTATACATCTCCATCAAACCTCTCAATAAATGTATAGCTTCCATAGCATACCTAGTAGGCATGAATCCAAATTGATTTTGAGAAACATTATCATTTAAAGGTCCCAAGTCCTGCATAAGAAAAGTGGAGAGTTACGTTAAACAGACAATAGTCAGCATAAAACTTGTCGAATATTCATGACATGAATCATTTAATATATTTTGTTTCCCAAAAAAAACAAAGTTTAAATTAAATAAAATTATCTCAAACTTTATGCATTATTATAAATTCTTTGAAGAAATCACCAAATCATTCCCAATAATACTTATCACAATTAAATCAACCAAAATCAAATTTCACATAAACTATTTATCTTTTTAATCTAAAATAATAAGTAACAACAAACATTAGCATAAACTAAATAGATAATAAAGTCTAACATAATAAATAATTATTAAATAGATTAGTCAATATGGAAGAGTCATAATAAACTCATGTATCTACAAATATATAATTTAGTGTCATGAATAAAAATGTAGAAGTGATTCAAGTTCTGTTTGGGACAGCTATATTTTTTTTATAATTAAAGGTGGTTGTGAAGAAACTAAGAAAGTAACATTTTAAAAGCTATGGTAGAAAGTATTTTCCTAGCACAAAACTTTCTTAAAAGAAATGAAAATATAGTGGTCAAATAGAAATTATGTTGCAGTCTCAAAAGTGAAGCAATTAGAAAGCAATCCCAAATGAAGCCTCATTTGCACAAGCATCATTAGTCTAAGGCAAACTACATGTTCTTCATCACATGGGATCATCTTCCTTGTATATTGTCTTATATTTTATTAATATTATACCCAAAAATTTTAGTAGATACAATCAACCAAGCACTACTAAATCAAGGGAGTAGTTGGATTATCTCTTTTTATATATTTGGAGAAAAATGAGAACAATGTCCATTTTCTATAAAGTAAAATGAATTAGGTGCAAGAAAAGGTAGTGGGCACTAAAAATAATATACAGGTCACAGTACCTATGGGTTCACCAAAAAAACCTAAGCATACACAAATGTATGTGTTCGTGGAAATCACAAAATGAAGATATGCCAAAATATCCCATTGGTGGGGGAGATTTTTTGTGCATAGATGAATCATTACTCTATTAAGTTGTGCATCATTCCCATAGATATCCTCAAGTAGCATTTTATCATGTAATCACGGTATGTCAAACATGATAATAGATACACAACCGTGGTGTCATATTTTGTTTTGCATTGCATAAATAATTGAATATTACCGATTTGATTACAATAAAGTTTATCAAGTATGTCATTATATATATGTGAAATCCCTTAAGTAAAATAAAGCTATACTCTTAAATGTTTAGGCGTCTTTTGCTGTAATGGCTAGAATTTTATTAAGAAACTCTACAATTAAGCGTGCTCATCCCAGAGAAATTTTGTAATGGATGACCTCATAGGAGGGAAGTTACAACATCATGATAAAATCATAAGACCCATAGATCAAAGCAGACAATATCTTGATAGTTAAGAGTTTAGACTCCTACAGTTTACTACGCTAATTCTCTTATATCTCATACAATATGAAACATATATTTTATCTCTTTTTACAAGATTTATGGTATGTAGGGCGTAATAAAGGTATTTTGAGTTTTGTGGTGTGATAAGTTCATATAAATATAATATATGGTATATTATAATAGCTTCATTCTTCCAACAAATATATTTACATTTTGGATTAGTCATTTAGTTATCATCAAGCTTTTAAAATTGTATAATTAATAGGATATTATGATTATAAAAAACTATATTCAGTTAAATTGGGTCAAATTAATCGAATCAAGTGTATGGGATCAAGATAGGGGTTGAAAGACACCAAGGCACCCTGTAAGAGAGCAAGCAAGCATGAGAGAGTGGCGAGCAAGTAAGCCAAGCGGTATAGCAATGTAGGCAAATAGTAGGATTCGGGGCAATGCAAGTGCAAGGTAAAGGGGAGGAGAAGATATTCACTCATACGACACAAATCATGGAAGCAAGTGCAAGGAAAAGGAGGTCTCAATTTCAACAATTTTGGTAGATTTTACAAGGTTTACAATTATTTTATTCGTCTGCAATATTTTTTTAATATAAGTTTTGTGAAGAGTCACGTGTTGTAATAAGGAAGATTGGCAACAAAAGATTTTGGCATCAATATTTTTTACGTAAAGAAGAACTATGACAGCAAATAAAGAAAATAGAGCGTCTAAGTATAAATTTAATATATATTAAATTAAATTAATCCTAGGATATTGACAATAACTATAAAGCTAATTGGATCTTAGATCTCCTTGCTCTATCATTCTACAGAGTCCTTAGTCTTCTGGTTGATCAATTTAAGCTTAGGCACGTATGCATCACCTTTTTCTTGACCAATAGGTTTTGGACACTCTCTTGAAAGGTCAATTGATCTAAAGTACTTTCAAGATTTTTGATATATCGTTCAAAAATTATGTTGATTGGGCACAAATATCAAGACAAAATCAAGTTTGAAACATTCAAAATTAAAATTAGGAGCATCTGAACTCCGATTTAAGCAAACTTACAGTCGAACTGAGCGTCTCAGAAATACGAACCTAACGACACCAAATTCAACCATATCCGAGCCCAAATGGGTCCAAATCAAGTACCCGAAGCGCTGTTGGAAGGTTCAAACCACAATTTGGATTACCAAACGGTTTCCAAACATAACAAGCTTATAGTTGAATCGAGCGGCTCGACATCACGAATCCAACGAGCCCAAGATCTCTTAATTCTAACATCACTAAAGCATTCAAATGTTCATCAAACGATTCATGATCAAGGGATTCAACATCGGCCGTCCATCCAACCACTCCCAACTTGCCCTTGATCCTTCACCTATTTACGGGCCATGTCATTCCCAAAATCTATAAATAGAGCTCCCTCTCCTCTTGAAAAGGGGCCCCTAAGCCTAAGGAAAAAGAGAGAGATCGGAGATAGCTTGCTTCCTTGCCTCCTCGACCACCGTCGGAGTTTCGCCGGACCATTGCCAGACCACCACCGAACTTCCGCCGGACCACCACCTGACGCCCTATGCTCTGCCGGACCACCATCTGACGCCCTGCACTCCCCCGGACCACCACCTAACGCCCTATGCTCAACCGGACCACCACCTGCCAGACCACCGTCGGAGGCCCTCACCTTCGCCATACCTCCACCTGAGGCCCTCACATTCGCCAGATCACCACCAGAGGTCCTCACCTTCATCGGACCTCCACCAAAGGCCCTCACCTTCACCGGATCACCACCTAAGGCCCGGAACTCCACCAGACCACCACCTGAAGCCTGAAGTTCTGTCAATCCATCACTTGACACCCAAACTTCTATTATATTGTTGTTATTTGTAATCTGATCGCCCTTAGAGGCTAAGCTTGTCACGACCCGACCCGAGACGAGACGGATCCCGCCCGCGCCGGATCGCGACGGAGAGAATAGCTAACCAGGATCTGGCTTTGGATTAGGTTACTGAACTGATCTTCCAAATTCTTAACTCAACAGAAGCGCACAGAACAACAGAGCTACTAAAAACATCAAATGCAGCGGAACAAAACATCTATCTTTTCATTTCCTCAAAATAATCATCTACAGAACAATACATGGCTTTCAACAGAAAGAAAGACAGAACAGGAAAGCCATGACTGTACAAAAATCAAAAGTACAAAAGTACCTAATCTGATCAGACTCTGAAACCTAGTCCTGGACTTCCTTGCCCTTCCCAGAACCTGAAAACCACCAGAAAGCAAGGGTGAGCTCAACAGCTCAGCAAAGCAACAAACCACCCATCTAAATCCTCAGAAAACAAAAATCAAACTTATCAGACAGAAATCAGATCAGAAGTCGGAACAGAATCGGAAATCAAAACTTACGGACAGATATCAGATCACATCAGAGTCGTACAGATCGTATCAGAACAGAACAAATCAACAGAGTCAGAAACAGAAATCAGAATCGTACGGATCATATCATATCATAATCACAATTTCTTACAGAACATAACAGATACAGAAAGTAGTACAGATACATATAGCTAAATGCCCTGACACTGACGGAATCTCTACGGATTCCGGCCCCTTATGCCTCCCTTCCCAGACACTGACTGAATCTCATAGGATTCAGGCCCCTTATGTCTCCCTTTGTGCTCACGGCACCAAAACAGATGTGCTTATAGCACCAAAACAGAATTCATCGGATCCGGAACAGAACAGATATCAGATTTCAGATTGAGCTCATTTCAGATTTCCCATTTCACTAACTGAATCTCATAGGATCCAGGCCCCTTATAGCTCCCTTTTTATAGCTTATACACATAGCATTTCAATTCAGAAGAAATACGGACAATTCAGAAATTACCCAAAAATCGGGCAGCACAACGGCAGTATACGGAATTTACACAAAAATTCCTGCAAAGAAAATTTACCGAATTCGCACAGAATACAGATATCAACATTTCAGAACCTTTATTCTACTGCACAGATAAATTCCAATTTCACAGAAAAATCCGGTCGACTAAAAACACAGTCGAATCAAAAATACCCGGACGAAAATCTTCAGAAAATAACCAAAATGTGCACACTCGGCACGTCAACAATATACAGAAAGTTACGCGGTAAAAACTGAACCGATCAAAAGATACGGACGAAAATCGCTAACGGAAACAAAATCCGGACAGAATATACCGCCAAACACGACGGAACTGAAAATTGAGAAAGGTAGAATGTGCCTTACCTCGAGCACAGCAAATTCCTCAACAGTCACTTCGATCGAAAACGGCTCCGCGTCGTCCGAAAATCCACTTTTCTCCAAAATCCCACGACTTTCTCTCTCCTCAAATATTTATTTTTAATTTTCTGATTTTTCTCTCTCTTCAAAACGACTGAAATCAGCCTTATACTACACAGATCGGCCCGGCCGATCGCAGCATCGTCCCGGGACGATCTGACCAAGAGGATCGGCCTGGTCTCCCTTCAGGGCTATTGCATGGACGATATTTTCTACAGTGCCGATCGGCCTGGCCGATGTCTCCAATCGGCCTGGACGATGCATGCAGAAAATCACCTGGAGCAAAACTGGGCAAAATCTGGAGCTGAACTTTCACTGATCGTCCCAGGACGATCCCAGATCGTCCTGGACGATACTGGAGCAGATTTTGATATTACAATCTCCCCAACTCAGAAAAATGTCGTCCTCGACATTATCCAGTCCAAACTCAGTCAAAACAAGTACGGGTACGACCGTCTCATATCAGACTCCTTCTCCCAAGTTGCTTCCCGTGCAGTCCGGTGCTTCCACTGGACTTTAACCATCGGAATTTCTTTATTTCTTAACTTTCGGACGTCGTACGCCAAAATAAGCTCTGGCTCTTCCTTGTACGCCAGATTCTCCTGAATCTCCACCTCATCAGCTGACAACTTCTTCCCAGAGTCTGAAACCCACTTCCTCAGAGTGGATACATGAAACACATTATGCACATCAGGCATAGATTCAGAAAGCAATAACTTGTAAGCAGCTTTTCCAATTCTTTCCAAAATCTCAAATGGTCCAACATACCTTGGACTAAGCTTGCTCACCTGACCAAATCTGCTCACACCCTTCATCGGGCTGACTTTGACGTACACAAAGTCACCGACCTGAAATTCAACAAATCTGTGCTTCTGATTGTAATACTTCTGCTGACGATCTTGAGCGGCTTTCAATCTTTCTCTTATCAAATTGATCTTCTGAGCAGTTTCATCAGCAAAAGTGGCCCCCAAAGCCTGTCTATCTCCGAAGGAGGTCGGAGTCAAAGGAGTACGACACTTCCTGCCATACAGAGCCTCGTACGGTGCCATACCGATACTGGACTGAAAACTGTTGTTATAGGCAAACTCAATCAGCGGAATATGATCCTCCCAACTTCCGCTAAAGTCCAGAACACAAAGCCTCAACAGATCTTCCAGTACCTGAATCGTCCTCTCAGACTGTCCGTCGGTCTGAGGATGAAAGGCTGTACTGAAATGCAGTTTCGTACCCAAGCCTTGCTGAATGCCTTTCCAAAGTCTGGAAGTAAAACGTCCATCTCGATCAGATACGATCACACGAGGCACACCGTGCAATCTGACTATTTCCTTCACATAAATCTGTGCCAAGCGATCAACTGAATCCGTCTGTCTGATCGGAAGAAAATGGGCTGACTTGGTCAATCGATCTACAACCACCCAAATGGCATCATGTCCTTGTCTAGATCGAGGAAAACCCATCGCAAAATCCATCGTTACCTCCTCCCATTTCCACTCAGGGATAGGCAACGACTGCAACAGTCCACCTGGTCGCTGATGCTCTGCCTTCACCAACTGACAGGCTTCGCATCTCGACACAAACTCTGCCACATCCTTCTTCATCCCAGGCCACCAAAACAAAAGCTTCATATCAGCGTACATCTTACCACTGCCTGGATGAACAGTGTAGCCAGAATGGTGAGATTCGTACAGAATCTCCTGCCTCAAGTCTCCAGACACAGGTACCCACAACCTGTTCTTACAGAAAATAACACCAGAATCAGAAATTCGAAGTTCAGGAGTCTTACCAGATCCAATCTGAGCTATCAACTTCGAATAATCAGAATCTGACTTCTGGGCTTCTTGAATCCGTGCTTCCAAAGAAGACTGAATACTCATCTGAGCCAACTCCAAATCACTGGAGGAAATCACCTCCAACTGCAATCTCTCCAAATCACGAATCAGAAAGTCATCACAGGTAAGCTGAATACCTGAGAATCCAGAAGACTTCCTGCTCAGAGCGTCCGCTACCACATTCGCCTTCCCAGGCTGATACTGAATAGTCAAATCGTAGTCCTTGATCAACTCGAGCCACCTCCTCTGTCTCAGATTCAGATCCTTCTGAGTAAAAATATACTTCAGGCTCTTATGATCAGTAAAGATCTCACATCTGACGCCATACAGGTAATGACGCCAAATCTTCAAAGCAAAAACAACTGCAGCTAACTCCAGATCATGCGTCGGGTAATTCTTCTCATGTGGTTTCAACTGTCTCGAAGCATAAGCAATTACCTGACCATGCTGCATCAGAACACAACCCAGTCCTTTCAGTGAAGCATCACTGAACACCTGAAAACCCTCCGTACCTGACGGAAGTGCCAACACTGGAGCTGAAGTCAAACACTCCTTCAATCTCTGAAAACTAGCTTCACACTCCGGTGTCCAAACAAAAGGTACTGACTTCTGAGTCAGTCTCGTCAGAGGAGTCGAAATCTGTGAAAATCCTTTCACAAACTTCCTATAATATCCGGCCATGCCCAAGAAACTACGTACCTCAAATACCGTAGTCGGCCTTGGCCAATCAGCAACAGCCTGAATCTTCTGGGGATCTACAGAAATGCCTTCTCCGCTAATCACATGCCCCAGAAATGAAATACTCTTCAGCCAGAATTCACACTTGGAGAACTTGGCACACAGCTGATGCCTCCTCAAAGTCTCCAACACAATCCTCAAATGTCTGGCATGCTCATCTTCAGATGCAGAATATACCAGAATATCGTCAATGAAGACGATCACAAACTGATCCAAATACTCCCTGAATACTCGGTTCATCAGATCCATAAAAATCGCAGGCGCATTGGTTACCCCAAAAGGCATAACCAAAAACTCGTAGTGCCCGTACCGAGTACTGAAAGCAGTCTTCACCACATCAGTTTCCTTCACCTTCACCTGATAGTATCCGGATCTCAAATCAATCTTCGAAAATACCGAAGATCCGGAAAGTTGATCAAACAAGTCGTCAATCCGAGGCAAAGGGTACTTGTTCTTGATCGTGACCTTGTTCAAATCTCTGTAATCAATACACATACGGAGTGTACCGTCCTTCTTCTTCACAAACAGAACAGGTGCTCCCCAGGGCGAAACACTAGGACGTACAAACCCTCTGTCAACCAACTCCTGAAGCTGAACTTTCAACTCAGAAAGTTCTTTCGGTGCCATCCTGTACGGAGCTTTCGATATCGGAGCGGTACCCGGAAAAACATCGATAGAGAACTCCACATCTCTATCCGGAGGTAAACCAACCAACTCCTCAGGAAAAACATCAGCAAACTCCCGTACCACAGGGATCTCAGAAACAGAACCAACCTCCAGGTTCAGATCCCGCACCGAAGCCAAAAATACTGGGCATCCTTTCTTCCACATCCTGCTCACCTCCAACGCAGAAACCAGACTGGAGAGAACACCTCGTAATCCCTGAAATACAACTCTCTCTCCAGCCATAAGCAAACTCACTTGCTTTTTCAGACAGTCTATCTGGGCCTCATACTGACTCAACCAATCCATGCCCAGAATCACATCATACGAAGAAATCGGCAATCGAATCAAACTCGATTTCCACTTCTTGCCAGAAATCTCGATCTCACACAAACAAAACTGTCGAGCAATCAATGGATTCCCAGCCGGTAAAATCACAGACAAAGAAACCGGTAAAATCATCGAATCCAAATGTAAAATCTCAAAACAATGCTCGGACAGAAAAGAATGACTCGCTCCAGAGTCAAACAAAACACGACAGGGCTGATCAGAAATGTAAACCGTACCTGTCACAACATCCGGAGCATCACGAGCCTCCTGCTGACTCAGACTGTAAACTCGTGGCTGAACTGGAACAGGAGCTGAAGCAACAGAACTACTCTGCTCCCTCTGAATCGTAGGTGGTCTCCGTGGTGCAGAACTAGAACCACCACCTCTACCAGCAAATCCCTCAGGGCGTGGAGGAACAGTCCTCGGTCTTCCTGCTGCTGAACCAACAGGTCTGACAAAGCCCTCAGATCGCTGCTCATAACCCATCTGCGGACATTCTGCAATCCGATGTCCCGGCTGACCACATCTGAAACAAAGACCAGCTATCCTGTAGCACTGGCCATGGTGTCGCCGTCCACAACTCTGGCACACAGGTGCCGAACTGACAGATCCAGAACTAGTCGTACTGGTAGCAGTACCAGACGATCCTCCGCTCTTCCTGGAATCTCCAGATCCAGATCCAGGAACAAATCTCCTCTTCCCAGAGGAACCACTGCCAGATGTCTCTCCTCCAAACCTCTTCCTACTCGCAGTCCACCGCTGCTGAGTAGCCGTCATGTCATTCTCAATCAGACGAGCTCGCTCCACAAGCTCAGAGAAATCGGTGATCCGGAATGGTATCAGAGGCTGCCTCAAAGTGTCTCGTAATCCTCTCAGAAATCTGTAACACCTCTCAGCAGAAGTGCTCACCAGCTGCGGAGCGTACCTGGCTAATGCAGTAAACTCAGCCTCGTACTGCATCACCGTCTTGCTCCCCTGAACAAGCCTCAGAAAACTCTCCTGCATCTGCTGTCGTGCAGAAGGGGGAACAAACCAGTCTCTGAATACCTCAGTGAACTCTTCCCAAGTAATCAAAGAGTTCAGTCTGCCCTGAAATCTGGCTGCTTGCTGGCCATCCCACCAGTGCTCAGCCTCTCCGTCCAACAGAAAAACAGCTAACGGGACTTTCCTGTCTGCAGGACACTGCATCCCGTCAAAAGTCTTCTCCAATCTCCTCAGCCACTCCTCGGCTGCTCTGGGCTCAACAGCGCCCTCAAACCTCGGAGGCTTCAACCTCAAAAATAACTGCAGGTGTCGATCAATGTCCTCAGATCTAACAGTCGAAGCTCTGCTCTGAGTCTCGCTCATCATCTGAGCAACAAGTGAAGCAAACTGTGAAAGCGTATCAGCACCGACCACTGGGGCTGTACTCCCCACTGGTGCTGCCTGATCGTCACTCTGACCGTCTGTCATGTCTGGGTCTGGCTGATCCATACAGAAAAATCCAGAAAATCCGGAAAACTATCACAAAACAACACAAAATAACACAATAAAAAGCCAAACGACCCAAAACTACCTCCCAGACAGACTCACTGATCACTTCCTAGAGCTCTGTTTTACAATCCAACCTGTTTCCAAAACCAGTGCTCTGATACCAAAAAAAGCTTGTCACGACCCGACCCGAGACGAGACGGATCCCGCCCGCGCCGGATCGCGACGGAGAGAATAGCTAACCAGGATCTGGCTTTGGATTAGGTTACTGAACTGATCTTCCAAATTCTTAACTCAACAGAAGCGCACAGAACAACAGAGCTACTAAAAACATCAAATGCAGCGGAACAAAACATCTATCTTTTCATTTCCTCAAAATAATCATCTACAGAATAATACATGGCTTTCAACAGAAAGAAAGACAGAACAGGAAAGCCATGACTGTACAAAAATCAAAAGTACAAAAGTACCTAATCTGATCAGACTCTGAAACCTAGTCCTGGACTTCCTTGCCCTTCCCAGAACCTGAAAACCACCAGAAAGCAAGGGTGAGCTCAACAGCTCAGCAAAGCAACAAACCACCCATCTAAATCCTCAGAAAACAAAAATCAAACTTATCAGACAGAAATCAGATCAGAAGTCGGAACAGAATCGGAAATCAAAACTTACGGACAGATATCAGATCACATCAGAGTCGTACAGATCGTATCAGAACAGAACAAATCAACAGAGTCAGAAACAGAAATCAGAATCGTACGGATCATATCATATCATAATCACAATTTCTTACAGAACATAACAGATACAGAAAGTAGTACAGATACATATAGCTAAATGCCCTGACACTGACGGAATCTCTACGGATTCCGGCCCCTTATGCCTCCCTTCCCAGACACTGACTGAATCTCATAGGATTCAGGCCCCTTATGTCTCCCTTTGTGCTCACGGCACCAAAACAGATGTGCTTATAGCACCAAAACAGAATTCATCGGATCCGGAACAGAACAGATATCAGATTTCAGATTGAGCTCATTTCAGATTTCCCGTTTCACTAACTGAATCTCATAGGATCCAGGCCCCTTATAGCTCCCTTTTTATAGCTTATACACATAGCATTTCAATTCAGAAGAAATACGGACAATTCAGAAATTACCCAAAAATCGGGCAGCACAACGGCAGTATACGGAATTTACACAAAAATTCCTGCAAAGAAAATTTACCGAATTCGCACAGAATACAGATATCAACATTTCAGAACCTTTATTCTACTGCACAGATAAATTCCAATTTCACAGAAAAATCCGGTCGACTAAAAACACAGTCGAATCAAAAATACCCGACGAAAATCTTCAGAAAATAACCAAAATGTGCACACTCGGCACGTCAACAATATACAGAAAGTTACGCGGTAAAAACTGAACCGATCAAAAGATACGGACGAAAATCGCTAACGGAAACAAAATCCGGACAGAATATACCGCCAAACACGACGGAACTGAAAATTGAGAAAGTAGAATGTGCCTTACCTCGAGCACAGCAAATTCCTCAACAGTCACTTCGATCGAAAACGGCTCCGCGTCGTCCGAAAATCCACTTTTCTCCAAAATCCCATGACTTTCTCTCTCCTCAGATATTTATTTTTAATTTTCTGATTTTCTCTCTCTTCAAAACGACTGAAATCAGCCTTATACTACACAGATCGGCCGGCCGATCGCAGCATCGTCCCGGGACGATCTGACCAAGAGGATCGGCCTGGTCTCCCTTCAGGGCTATTGCATGGACGATATTTTTCTACAGTGCCGATCGGCCTGGACGATGTCTCCAATCGGCCTGGACGATGCATGCAGAAAATCACCTGGAGCAAAACTGGGCAAAATCTGGAGCTGAACTTTCACTGATCGTCCCAGGACGATCCCAGATCGTCCTGGACGATACTGGAGCAGATTTTGATATTACAAGCCGCACCTACACCACAAAACGTCAGCGCCTTGCGACAAGTGTGGGTAGGAGGGGAAAACTTGGTCTTATAGGAGCGATTGCAAAAAATTTAACTTGCATGTGGCCTGTGCCAAAAAATTATGGTTGGATAACATGAATGAGCTTCATTATGGCAGAGGCGACAGCAACGACGGCCTTAGCGATGGAATGACCATGGTGTTGAGGAATAAGTTTCCGATTATTCAAGCAGAGGGGAACAACCGTCACAGGAGGACCTGGATGGGAAAGTTGAAGAAATGTTCTAAGTTGGCGGTGCTGGCAGTGAAGTTTATCATTGCGGCAATGCTCGGGGATCCCACGACTCTGATTGCAGGGGTGATCTCGTCTCTTCTTTCTGAATGAAACAGAAATTAATTTGTGTCTATTTACATGTCTTCTACGCAGTAGTTTGTGTGCAAATAGCTGTTTTTATTTGAATCTCCTATTATATATATGTTTTCTGTTTGCGCGGTTGATTTAGTTTAGCCAGATGAAGTAGATCGAGTTGCTTGGCAAAGCAGTAGAGAAACTCCTTCTCAACTGGGCTTTCGTGCCGGCAGCCCAGCCTTTGCCACCCAACCGTTCAACATTAACTCAGTGGATTGGATCTGTTTCTTGTACATAGTTCAGCTTTAGCCTCAATGAAAAATGTTCCCGTGGATTGGACTACTATACACCACGCTCTCTCTCTGGATGAATCTCTCTCTGTCTCTCTGTGCAATAATATAATTAATTTCAAATAATAATAATAATAGTTATAAATTAATTTCAAAATGAATGAATAAAAATAATTCAAACTTCTAATAAACTTCAAAATTATTGAGCCGGGTTTTAAAATATTTCATACTTTATATGCTCAAATTAAGTTCATAGAGAAGCTCGTTAAATATTTCTAATATAAATAAATGTGGTGTTGAGACTTTGATGAATAACCGTTACTAGAGATTAACTACTTCTCTTCTTTCATATAGGCCAAATATAATATATCTACTCTAACAACGGATCATCATTTACATGTGATCAAACCATCTAAGGTGATTGACTCTCTCTAGTCTTATCTACTACTAAAGCTACTTGAACTATTTTAAAAATATGCTCGTTTAGCATTCTGCCACTCAACCACCTAAGAATCCTCATCTATTAAAAATAAAACCAGCCGAAACTCACATTCAGTCACCAAAATTTTTTGAGATAAATTAGATGTTTAG